>BCIO01000005.1:2105687-2841811 GCA_001599975.1 Cystobasidiopsis lactophilus
AAGTAGGAGGTGGCCGACAGGTCGTCTTCGTACAGGCTCTGGGGGTAGGAGTAGGCCAACGGGTAGGCCGACTCTTGAGCGGCGGGCTCGGTGGCGGTGGTGGCGGGTGGGAGTGTGGGCGAGCTGGGCGTCGTCATACAGTCTGTGATGGATGCACAAGAGTGGTGAGCTGACTGGTCTTTTGAAGGAGAAGGGGAACTGAAAGCAAGGCACTCACACGAGACGTAGGCGCCCGGCTCGAGGTAGGACGTCGAGGGGCTTTGGAAGCCGGCCGTGCTGTGGTGGAAAGCMGGCATGCTGGGCTCCAGCTGGGGAATGCTGCCGTGGGTGAAGGTGGGCTCGAACACTTCGTTGTCCCAGGAGGAAGCACCCGAGGAGAATGGGGCCGGGCTGAAGGCCAGGTTGTACCGCAGGTAGACGGGCTGCTGAGCCATGGCACTGGGCACGAGCTGGGACTCGTTTTCGCCGACCGAGGTGTCGGACGGGGGCGAATCGAAGCGGAGCTCATCAACGAGCCATTGGCGCCAATCACCGCAGTCGCCACTGGGCGAGGACGCGGTGCTGCTGCTGCCTCCTGTGATATTGAATACAGACATTGAGCTGCCTGGTCGAGCCAACGGCTTCAGGGGGAGGAGACTGGACTGACCTTGAGCGAGGCCAGCAGGCAGCACGGTGCTGGAGGCGTCTCCAGCGATGGGGACGGGCGCGTAAGGTATCGTCAAGTAGTCATTCATCTTTTGCAGAGGGAGGAGTGTGGAGGAAGCAGAGCAAGAGGAGCGTATCCCTTTCGTCACTCSCTATCGCCCGAGAGCGTGAAATCCCAAAAAGTTTCGCTTGTCGCGGTCGCGGCGCCTGGTGCGACTTCGAGTCAAGTCAAAYAGGCTCAGGAACTTCACACGCGGGCACAAAGAAAGCTAGATGCCGGACGCGAGCRAGCAGGCCACAGTCGCGCGCCGCCGGCGGCCGTTTTGCCACCAGGCGGTTGGCCTTCTGGTGAGCTGGTCGGCGGCGCTGGGCGATCATAGCGGTGCCTTAAAWGGTCGATGACGAGCATATTGGAGGCGAGCTGGGCGGGGGAAGATGGTCGGCTAGGAGCGAGCATGAACAAAATGTTACAAAATGAGAGCGAGCGAGCGCAGAATTTCGAGGGCTCCCCGCTCCCCATAGAGTCGAGCGCTTCGCCATCGTTCAAGCCCAGTCACAGCAATGGAATCACATCTCGAGAAAGCCAACAGATTTGCAGGTTTTAAATGGGGAGGCACCGGCTGTGAGTCGCGCGAAGCGGACAACRGCAGCATGACCTTCGCCCTCTCCACCCTCTTCCATAGCCGGCCACGTCGATACCCGCGCGGCAAAATATCGACACGATGAGCGCCACCCAGGAGGACACGCCAATGGAGGCCACGCCCTTGCCCGAACCTGCAGCAGCCCCAGAGGCAGCCAAGCCGCCCTCCAAACCCAAGGCAGCAAAGAAGCCCGCCTCCGCGCAYCAAAAGGGCACCTCCGTCCTCCCTGCTTCGTCAGTTGGTCCCTGGTAGCCGTGCGCCGCGCTCTGACAGGTCCAGGMGCGCAGACGAGTGGCCAAGATCGTGAAAACGGACGCCGACATCTCGCTCCTTTCCAAAGAGGCCATCTTCCTCATCTCCGTCGCCACCGTGAGCTTGTTCGATTGCACTGTCCCTTGCTTGGCGTGTAACGCWACCACAATCCACCGCGAACAGGAGCAATTCATCAAGAAGCTGACCCGCGCATCCAACGAGCAGGCGCGCATGCAGAAGCGCAAGGCCATCCAGTACAAGGACCTCTGTGCGTTTTGCCTGCCCTGGCATCAACTCTCATTGCATTGACTGACCTCGCTGCCCTACGGCGTCGGCCACACAGCGACCGCGATCCAGCAGAACGAGACGTTCTTCTACCTCCAAGAAGGCCTGTTTCCTCACTCGGTCGATTTAAGAGTTTCTAAAACGAAGTATGTATTTGTGCATGATGTGGTATTACATGAAGCGACCGAGAGCACCGCCCTTTGAGACTGGCGCCGATGTGGAAGCAGCCTGCTCGCGCCGCGCTTCTGCCTGTGCTTTTCTCTGAGCCAGCTTTTCTCGGTGGGCCACCTGAGAGGAGCGTAGATATCAGCCGAGATGAGCGGGCAAGGGGAGAAGAGGGGCACGAACAGTCTTGGCATCAATGATGTCCGCCTTGGTCCTCATCAGCCGCTTCCGGACCTTGTTCTTGCCCATTGCTCTCTTCCTCTTCAACTCCCTCACTTCTGGCTTCTTTCCCCTCCCTTCAACCCCTTCGTCCTCGTCCTCTTCCTCCTCCCACTCTCCAGCCATCTTTAAGCGCTCCGAGCGAGAGAGCTTGGAGTGCGGGATCACATCTTGCCGTGGCCCGATTCCCTTGGGTTTGGGCTGGGCGCTCGCTTCGCCCAGGGCGCCAGTCCGAACTGGCCTTGCCAGCTTGCCGATCAGGTTGCGGTCCATGGTGATCTGGTCCGGCCGCAACTTGTCCAGCAGGCTGTGCACTTCGCGCTCCTGCCGGGCCCGTTTGGTTTCAAATGGATCGGCTTCGAAGGCGTCAAAATTGGCCTCTCCGGCGCCTGGGACGAGGAGGGAGGAAAACCCAGTTGAAAGGCCCACGCCCAGCACATCTTCGAAGGGGCAGAACCGAACGTCGTGGACGGCTTGCGAAGGGAACGGGTTGGTCATGTAAGGTCCCACTCGCTTCCCTTTCGACTCGATGGTGTCTCGGTAGATCTGTAAACCGCGAATGACTCTAAGTGGCTGCATGCGCCGGAAGGTGAAGCTGAAATGAAATGCTTACACTGACGTGATTGCCCCATCCAGCTCCAAGGAGACCTTTCTGGCTGAATGCAAGAGACTTGGCGGGTCTTGGAGTCGTCCATTCATTGACCGGCTCCCACTTTCGGGTATCCCAAACCTTCATTGTCCCGTCCAAGCCCGCTGTCGCCATATAGTAGCCTTGGTGTGACGAATCCACAGTGATGGCTTGCACAGGGCCTTTGTGCGCCAAGAGTTTGGCATGAGGCGTAGGTGAGTTTGGAGACCAAAGGGTGACTGTGCCGTTGGCGTGGCCCAGGTTGAGAATCGCCGTGTGCGGGTTTTGTGCCATAGCGTCGCAAGAGCCCAGCTTCGTCCGAAGCTCACACACGATCTGCCCAGTGGAAGTATCTTGGTACTTGAGGTAGCCCGGCTTGCCCTATTTGAAAGAAGGCTTTGAGGATGGCACTCCGCAGACGGCAAGGAACTCACGATGGTCGCCAGCAGAAAGTGGTAGCGCAAGAACTCCATCCGGTTGACTTCCAGATGGTTCTTCAGCTGATGAATCTCCAACCCCTGCGCATCGTAGATGTAGACGTATTTTTTTTGCGCCACCGCGAAAAACGACTGATCATGCAGCCAACTACAGAGGAGGATAGATGTCAGACGGCCTCCGCAGCACTGTATGAGGTGCAAGCACGAACCAGATGTCCCGAACAGTCTCGTTGAGCTGGATCTCTGTGTGGAGTCTGCCAGTTTGCCAGTCAAATGTAGCGACATGCCCTTTTCGCCCGGCCAGTGCCAGATGTCTGTCTCAAGATTAAGCTTAGAAAGCACATAAGAGGCGGTGGACCCACCTTCCATTGGAAGTGTAGTCAATGGCGTACGGGCCAAAATCTGGAAGGTCGAGCTGAAAGCTTTTCGCCGCCGCACTCGTTCCCACAGACGCCTGGATCTCCGCTTGACTAACTCTCCAGGTCCTCTCCAGCTCATCCTCCACTTCTAAGAGCCCGGCATTGTCTGAGGGCACCAGGTACTCGTTCGCCTCTTCGCGAGCCGCTTCAGTCGCCCGCTGCGCTTTAGAAGTGGTGGCCAACAGCGAAGAAAGCTTTTTGTTCGTCTTCTTGCCTCCCTTCTGGGCCCATTTGGAGCTCCCTTGAGCGGTCATTGTTGGAACTGCCGGTGGTCGCTCTCCAACCTCAAATTTTGCTTGTTTGGCAGCAGCGGCCACAACGCGCTCCCATGCCGTCTTCTGATGCCCCAGAGCTACGCAAACTGAACCAAGACTGGATTGCGCTCAAGAAAGCCAACCAAAAAGTGACCGATTTCGATTCCAAGGCGGCAGTGATTTTCGAGGCGACCTCGCCTCACGGTTGCAGCGATGCCAACATCCTCGTGCAGGGTTTTTCGGCGTTGTCGCTGCTGCTGAGTGTCACAGAGACTCTGGAGGTCGATTCAAGGGTGGCTTTGTTGGACAAGGTGTACGAGCAATGGCGGAACAACTTCGGTAACAACACCCTAGGCCACAAGTGCCGGGCCTGCATCGACCGCCTGCTCTCTGCGTCTTTGGCAGCCGAGCCGTCGTCTTCTGACCTGCTCAAAAACCCAATCTTGGCGCGGCTTTTGCAGAAGGTGTCTGAAGAGCCGCTGGGAAACAAATTCACCTTGACCCTTCTTCAACACCTTTTGCCTCGTCTCACTTCCGAGCTTGTGCAGAAGGCTTTTTCCGGCAGCCTGTTCGAGCAATGCCTTGCACTGTGTGGGCATTCCCACCTAGCAGGGCTGGCCGGCAAGGTCGCAGTGCTCGCCTTTCGTCTCGACTACAACACTCCAAGCTCCAGGTCGAATCTTCGACACATCAGCCAGACGCTTCTCCTCTCAGACTCAGAACACCTCTCTGGGCTGATGCAGCACATCGTTCAGCCTCTGCTTATTGCCGAACCTACCCTGTACAGCGAACTAAATGCCACCCTCTCGGCCGTCGAGAGTCCAATTGATCTGCGAATGATATTTGTGGAGGCCTCTTGCAGGTCAGGCATTGTCAAGCGAGAGGATGTTTCGGACGAGCTGCTTTTTCAGTGCCTCGTCTACGCCGAACCCTCTGTCCGGATGGCGGCGCTCTCCGTTTTATGCAGGGTGACATCCGGCGTCCAGCGACTGTCCGAGCAGGACGTGGGCCTGCTTCGGCATTTTTTGGGGAGTACGGGCGCCGGAAGCAGTGACCCGGAAGAGCGAGATAAGATCTTCGGGATGCTCAAGTTGGTCTTAGAGCGTGTCAAAGGCTCGGCATACGCTGCTGAGAGGGATTCTAAGAAGGAAGGGACCGACCAACAAGAGCTGCTCGCCTATATCGATCGAACCAGAGCCTTCGTCCAGTGGCTGTTGGAGCACTGCAAATCGCAACTTCATCCCGGATCCCCTTACCGCCTTCAGGTCACGTCTCTACACCTTCTTACCCTTCTGGTGAACAGTGGGGTCGACAACACCTGCAAACCAAAAGAGCCGTGGTCGGGCTCAAATATGGCTCCCCTATCCTGGGCTTTCAGCGTCCCGCTCGCAAGTGGGCGATTGGCCAGATCAGTGCTACAGTGTGCCTTGAGCGCTTTTGTCGATGTCAAGACTCTCGCTATGGCGCTTCTCAAATCCATTTCGTTCGACTTCGCTGAATTGGGACCTTTTATCCTATACTCGGCCTCTCAGATGCGCAAGAACAGCCGCGACTCGGAAGCCCAGTCTGCAGCTCTATTGTTGGAGCTATACATTTCGCAAAGCCTCGACCCAACAGCTGTCGGCGGGCAAATGTTGTCGGAGCTGGTTCAAGAGTTGCAGGATGGCATCGAATGTGCAGCCGGCAACGTGTCTCTGGCGGCCGCCCAATCCCCTCTTCATGGAACCCTGATCAGTATAAGGTCAGCACTGGGTCAGACGAGGCGCTGCGCCTTAGCTCATGAGCACTTTGCAGGCGCATTCTGACCTTGATGCACCGACAAACTTCTAAAGCTTCCTTCCACCACCTCTTAAGTCTTGTCGAAGCCGTCTTCAACGTGACTGCCTCTGTTCTGTCAAACAACTCCCTCGAGGGCGACGCGGCAGTCGAAGACCACGACGAGGCTCGAGCAAGTGCCTTACAAGATAACTCTGTCCCCAGTACAGCAGGACCAAGTCACAAAATAATACTCAACTTCTGTTGGAGAGCGGTAAAAGAAGCTGGGTAGGCTCTCCCTTGACCTTATCCGGAGAACGGCTGCTCATCCGCCCAGCAGAGCTCTCCTGGTCACCATGACAGGCCTTCCGCTCGGTGATTCTTCTCTTTCGGTGTGGACAGCAACCGATATTCTCCGGATCTCGTCACTCTTCATGACGGAGATGATGCGAGTGAGGCATCGCGGCGCTTTCGAGTCTTTGGCCGACAGCTTTTCGCTCTATTGTGGTGTCGTCAGCAAAGTTCAGCATCCGCCTGAAGCTAGGCTTCAACCGGCCAAACTCCTTTCTGAGAAGCTAGCTGAACTTTCCGCCATCGACATCAGCTCCACCACGCGGCGCAGCGCTGGCCTGCCTCATTACATCTTAGCACTCTTGGTCGGGTCTGTTGATTCGCAGCCGCGGTTGATTGACACAGCGTGTCAAGAACTCTTGACCGTCGCCTCCAAGCCTATCGAAGACTCCGCTGAGGTTCAGATTCACGCCGCGAACATCCTGCGGATCCTCTTCCTCAATGGAAAACTCGCGAAACACATTGTCCCTTACATCAAAGACGCATTTCTTTTGTCCATCAACAACTTCACCTCTCCCGTGTGAGCAGCTTTGCGGTTCCTTGGCTGCCACCATCAATCACCTGTTTGACTCTTGATCTACAGCTGGGGGGTTCGCAACTCATCCTTGCTGCTGTTTGCCGCGCTGATTGAGCGGTCGTTTGGGGTCAAGCGCTTGGGGTTAGAACGCAGCGCTTCCGGCCTTGCCAAGCGTGCCAGCTGGCCCGAGTTCCTAGCCGTGCACACTGGGCTAGCGGTGAGCCTGGAAGCTGTTCTCACTCAGCTGACCGGCGCAGACCTCAGCTTGGTCAAGGTGCGTAGTTGTATGCCTTAGCACGTGCCCGCCCTCATTTTGTTGATGGCACCCAGGATGCGCATCCTTTCTCTGGATTGTTTGCACTATTGCTACTGATGTCGCACCTCCATACGCCCCAAACCAGCTTGCAAGATGAATTTAATCGAGCTTCGCTCCAGGAGCTGGTCCTGAAATGCGCGTCTTGCAGCGTCTGGAAGGTTGGTCGCTCATCTCCCCTTTGCAACTTGGAGGCTCAGTCGCCACCTACAGATCCGAGAGGTCGCTTCGGACGCCATTCCTGGCTTGGTCAAACCAGAAGAGGCACTTCGTCTTTGTGTTCAATTAATGACGGCGCTGCCTTCGCACGATGAAAATACGGTGCGTGCTCGTCAATTTGCCCTCAAGACGGATCTTGATCAATAGCTCCAGAAACATGGTCATCTCCTGCTCTGCCTCCGGCTCTCACAATACCATCAGCCATCGCTGGACCTTCCTGCTGCGCTTGTCGACGATCTGGCACCCGCATTTTTGGCAAGAAATCGATCCCCAAGCGTCCGCAAGGCGTATCTGGAGCTAGCCTGCTTCTGGCTCGGATTTACGGGTGTGCATTTGCCAAAGCTTCGACTGGCAATGCAAGCTGCATCCCCCTCAGCGACGCGCTCGCCCGCCAACGCAGATCTTCTCCGAACAGCTGTCAGAGCCAAGTGGCTCCTCGGTTTAGAGGCACCTCTTGTCGCCTCGGATCCGTGTGAACTGGAGGCTCTCTTAGAGCTCCCTGTCACCGAGCATTCGACTCGAGCTATTCAAAGAGCGTGCGTTGGATCTGGCACCCCTCTGGACCTGCAGATCGCCTGTATCAATTGGTGCGCCAAAAACAACCTCGTCGATGCATCCTTAGAACAGCAATCCTTCGCATTATTCTCCTCCACCTCATCTTCCTCTATACAAGAAGCGTTGCTGCCCATAATGGCGACAACATGCCTTAGCCCTCAGACCGCCCCAAGAGCTGAATGCCAGCTACTCGATCTTCTAGATCTGTTGTATACCAAAGCTTCTGACTCTGCGGTGCGCCATTGTTTTCCGACTGACGGAAATAAAGCTCACGCTCGAATTGCAGCCAGACACCACGCGCCTTGCTGCGGCAAAGGCGGCCTTGGTGCTTACGCCTTCTTTTGACGTCCTGGAAAAGAATTCAAAGCACATGTTCTTGCGACTGCTTTTCCAGCTGCTACAAGATGACGATGAGGATGTTCGACGACAAGCGGAATACTGTAGTGCCCACATTCGCGGTGGCCATCTCCGCGACGGCTCTTTTGAGATACTCGGTGTTTGGAAGATGCTTGCAACTGTGATGGAGGCGGACGAGGTGGTCTCTCAGTTTCTGCTCGGTGACATCGGTGAGTGCCGCGTCTTGTCCCTAGGACTGGTGCTGACAGATACACAGGCCAAGCGCTGGACGCTGTCAACAATCCAAGTGCACTCCTCTTCGCGGAAGAAAAGGCCAACCTATACATCGACGACGCTGTGGCAATCCGTCTGGTCGCTGATTCCATCGATTTTGGGCCGTGTAACGCTTTCACAATGACCCGGACCCGCCTGGAAAACATCTTTCCCTGCGTCAAACAGGCACTGGACGCTGCTCTACATTCCGATCACAATGCCGTCGCCTCCCCAGTCGCGCTTGCGGCCAGCCCAGCTTGGTGGTCTCTGGCCTTTCGGTTGACCACTTTGGCGTCCCTCAACCCGGACTTAGTCACTGGATGGGACGATTTGGTTCGTGACCTGCAGAAGCTTGTATGATGTGCAAGAAAAGTAGCTTGCAAATCCTCGTTATGTTGTCACCAGTAACGGATTGGTCGAATGGCCCAGTGAGGCCAAACATGCCTCTCTGACTCTTGCTAGATAGTCTGGCATACGGTTGCCGCTCGGCGAAAGGAAGTCTGCATAGATTTGCGCATATTCGTCGGCCACGATGTTCGCGAGATCGATAGCCTTTTGCAGATTCCTGCGCAAAGCATCTCAGCAGTGGAGGAAATGGAATCAACGGAAGGCGAAGCATACGGTGGAACAACGTCGCGAGTGTCGTAGAGCGCTTGGTGCAAGCGGAACACCAATTCGGGAACGTAAATCTGGCGGATGGCCCTGAGGTCGGACACGCGCCCTTCGGCTGCAGGACACGCCATAAGATGCATTGTCAGGCCTAAGAACCTCCACGAAAGCGTTCAGGGCCTTACCTTCCGCTCCTTCTTCCTCGGTGAAGTCAAATTCGAGCCACTCGGACTCGAGCAGGTCCACGGCGGCGCGGTTCAGCTGCTCGGTGATGGCCTTGACGCCCTCGATAAACGGTTGCTGGTCAAATCTGGGCACGTTGGAAGGCGGTCTCGACGCCCACAGCTCGTTGAAGCGCTCGTGGATGTTGAGGCAGGCGAAGAAGGTCTGAAAGTCGGCGAACTCGCGGGACGAGTTGCGCAGCGGGTCGAATGGGTTGTTCTGGACATCAATCAAGCTGGCTATTGCTTGCTCCAGATCAGTCGGAAGGGACTTGATCAGTTGGTTGGCGGCGGCAGTGAAGCCGGACACTGGAAATGACGGCACCTGCATTCAGCGGTGTGTCATCTTATCAGCATGGCGTTTGCATTTACCCAAGAAGAAGCGGATGAGCGCATTGGCTTGGAGATGCGCTTGGAGGTAGGTGGCACGGTCGAAAGTAAGCCATTCCAGAGAGCGGATGAGCTGGAGCTGCCTTTGGTCCGAAGAGACGTCGGGGTTGAAAAGCCGGTCCTCGTCCATTTCTGGTGCAGCCTGAGGGAGGGGCAGTCAGTCTGAAGCCCGGAGCAATGGACGTTTAAAAGAAGGAAAATGGCGCACGTGCAAAGCATCCGCCATAATGAGCTCGACGACGCGGACTGCCACTTTGACCAGGTCCAGGCCAGCGTCACGTCCTTCCATGAGGGCTTGACGTCGCCGCGCTTTGTCTGCTTCCGGGCTGATAGCTGAGCGGCCCGATATGCCACTGAGCTTGGATTCGCGGTCAGCCAAAAGGCACCACATACAGGCCAAGAACTGAGCGTAGGTCTCCACTGCCGTATCTTCGTCCAGAGAAGCAGCATAGTGCGCCACCAAGTCGCCCTTGCCCGAGTCTTGCAGCACTTTGACGTAAGCATCGAGGATCTTGGTGGAGGACTCCAGAGGGAGCGGGACGTCGATTTGCCGGAGATAGAGGACCAGATGAGCAAAAAAGCGGAGAAGTTGTGCTCTTGCGCTACACGCCGTGATTGAGAATCCACATGTCTTCCGGAAGCAATTGTAAAATCGAAGACGTACCTGTCGTCGATATCTGGGTCTTCCTCCAGTCGTGATACGAACGAATCCATGAGCTGATCCGTTTGGTCTTGGATGATCCAGCTCTGGGCCATACGCAAAGGGTGGCGAGCCTGGACGGCTACATTTTCCTTGTTGGCTCTGAGTAGGCCATCGAAAGTCGTTGCCAAGTCCATTTTGAGGTCTCGATTGGCAAAGTCGGAAGCGGAAGGTGTGTCTGAGGGCGCTGAGAGTCGAGCCCAGAATTGGCCGGTGGGAGAGGAAGCGAGGCCGGCATCGATACGATTCTCGAGCAGGTGGTTGATGTGCGCCCAGAGGTGGTCTTCCCATGATTCGCACACAGGCAGCACCGAGGACAGGTCGCCAGACAGGGCGCCGTATACAGCCTTTTCGTATCGCTTAATCAAGGGCTGTAGTGGCCATCACCTAAGTCTCAACCACTTGGATCTCTCGGCATGGGATTGAAAACAACGCACCGAGTTGGCCATCTTCTGGCACGTCGATTTCCAAAGTTTTCGGTTCAAATTCCCACCCGTGCTGCTCTCACCCTCCATCGACTCGTCCTGCTCGTCCTCGTCCGGCGCATCCAACAAGTTGTCCCTGAACAAGGTCCCGCCCGCCAATGACGCTGCCCTCCAGCTCTGGTCTGACTGCCGACACATGTCCACAGCGGTCGCGAGCTCGCCAATGCGCAGGTAGTCGAACAGCGTCCGGAGCAGCGCGGCCTCATACGCTGCGTCCTCGGTGTCCAACTGGGTGCCAGACTGCCGATGCAGCACGTCTGGGTCCAAAGTGGTGGGTACATGCCGCGGTGCCTTCTTGCCAGAGCGGAGAGAGCCTTTGAGGGCGTTTTTGGTGTGCGGCCAGTAGCCTCGCCGGATCTCGGCCGGGTGGGTAGGCGGAGCGATGGCGTGCAGCCAGTCTCGAATGGTGATGAGCTCGAGCAGGTCCCTGGAGGAGTGGATGAGCTGCCGGGCGGCCGCTGTTGGAGGCAGAAACGGGTTGGGCTGGTCTGGCAGGACGGCGAGGGCCTGCGCTCGAGATCTGTACCGGGCACTCGTTAGCATAACTTGTCAGAAATAGACGAGCAGCTACGCACGAGTAGAGCGCATGCACGAGGTCCCAGGTGTTTCTTTCGACCTCCAAATCTTGCACATTGCGAGTCTTTGGGTCTTGCAAGGCCGCCTCCAGCGCGTTTGACCACTGCAGCGCAAAGCCAGCGTCCTGATCCAGCGCAGAAGAGCCAGATGGAGCTGCCAGCACCGACGCGAACGAGGCGTACAGGTCCGGCCCTTCCATCCTTGCTGGTCGACGTCGAAGAAGGTCAACAAAACGTCACGCCATCGCTGCCGCCGCTCTGGTTGCTCCTCGTTTCGGTACAGCAAGTCGCTTTCTAGCTTCGCAGGCAGGGTTGCGTTGCGGATAGCCACTCCGGCCTCTCCCAAACGTCCGACTTGACAAACATCGTCTGCCGCAATCTCTTGTGCTGTGGACATGAACCGGCAGCGTGTTCCTCCTCTTGTGATCCCAAGAGTAGCATCTTTACCTTCGCGCTTTAGTCCAACGAGCCCTGGCTTTAGCCCAGTCAGCCCTCGCAGCCCTCGCGCCGTCGCTCGCGCCTTGAAAGCACAGAAGTTCAGCAGGCCCAGAGGCTGCCGCGGAGGTGTTCGAGCTCGCAGGAGGGCCAAGATCAAAGCGTCGGCCCTCCTAAAAAAGGAGCGAAGAGAGCGAAGAGAACTCGCCAGGCAGCAGGAGCTCCTCAAGCCCCCCATGTCGCGACGGCAACGAAGGCGCGCTCGACAAGAACGTCAAGCTGCCCTCAAAGACTCGTATGCGTATGTTCTCTTGTCTGGTGCGGCCGAACAGAGAGCTCATTCTTGCGAGTAGCCCTTAGTAACCCTTAAGCACAAAGCCCAGTCACAGTCCACCACTCCGATCGTTTGCATTCTCAAGTATGTGCCCTTGACTTGCTAGAACCATGCTGAAGGCGGTTGTTGCCGCCAGCTTCGACACTACTGCGGGATTTTCGACAGCTCGAGATGATATTCCAACTGGCCTGCACGGCGCTCCGGCCATCGACTAAGTAAACGAGCCTGTTGTGTCCTTTCCAGCAGCCCAAACTGGTGTACCTCGTCAGCATATTGGCCATCGATACCGGTAAACTGCCAGCCGCACCTCTTCGCATTTTCATGCTGCTCATCAACCATCCTGATTCGGGTGTCTTTCGGAACGTGAACTGATACGGCCCGCCAAACGAGTAGTTTACGTCTGGCTTGGACGTGTCCGGTGTGGCCCAGAAGATGAGGCTGGCTGTCCCCTTCGCCGTCTCGCTGCCCTCGTCCAGTGTCACTTCGACGTTCTGCCCATTCTTGCTCAACATCTGTCATCTGAACCCGTCTAAATACCTACTGTGAAGGAATGCTGCAGCCCCTGAAACTGGGCTTCGACCGAGGCAGCTTTCGCGATGGCCGCTCGACCTTTGACTTGGCCCCAGCTTTCAAACTCCATCGTGCCATCTTCAGTGCTGTGCGTTTCTCAGTGATCTACGTCGGACTCTCGAAACATCCAGCTCACAAGACTTGGGAGTAGCCGTCAAAGTCGTGCACATCTGGACGCCGGCAGTACTCATTGAGCAACGTCCGGATCTCCTCCTTGGCCTCCAAGTTCTCGAGCCGCTTTAACAAGTCTGATTGGGACATCGTGCGCTTCTACTTTCTTCGTTGATACAGGCGAAGAGTTGGGACCATAGAGTGGGGTTGGCTGGAGCCCCGCGGCACGGGCAGCGGCGGGCAACAGGGCGTGGTGGTACTCTGGCTGGTGGCGATTTGGCAACATGGACGTGCTCTGTACAGCTTTTGAATTTCAAGAGACTTCCAATCTCGGCTTGCACAGAGAAACCTCAAGCCGACTGGATTTCACAGAGCTAGTGAGGGGGCTCAAGGCCTGAGATTATGCGTTCAAATCAACCACTGGTGGAGCTGGTGTCATTCCTATGCTTGCGAGGGCCTCAATATGTGACATTGACTCACAGATTTTGACCTGAGAGACGTCCGAAGAGAGCGCTTCCAGCCCTTGAGAAACAACTCCGGCCAGGCCTATTTTGGACGTCACTAGCTTATCTGGACGCAGTGAGCCGTTTTCCAGAGCATTTATGACCTGAAAATGCACACAGTTGCAGTGAAACTTCTCTGTGAGCAAAATGAGCACATACCGACTGGAAGTCCTCTTCTCGATAGCAGCAAGACGCCACGATTGTCTTCTCCGTCGCAAACAGGTGCTGCTTATGCACTTGGCCGAGCATTAATAAGACACCATAGTTACCGCACTCACGAGCAGGCTGACTGAAACTGGCTTCATAAACATCGCCACCACGCAAATGATGCCTAACGACGCAGTGGCGCCGACTGCGGCTTCGAAGGTCTTCTCCACGCCAGCGCAGTCGAATGCGACGTCGACTCCTCTGCCATCTGTGGCTTTGAGGACTTCCTCGACCACATTTTGGCTGGTCGGGTCGAAGACAGCATCGGCACCACACTCTGTTGCCTTGGCCTGGCGAGCCTGCGAGATCTCACTGACCCCCACCCACGATGCACCTATTGACTTTAGAATCCTGGAACCTTTCAAAGTCAGCAGCGCGCCCTGTTGGCCGTGCAAGCGATTTTGCCAACAATGTCACCATAACTCCAATCGGCCCTTGGCCAAGGACGAGAGCAGTTTGCCCGGCTTTGAAACCAGCGCGGGTGGACACAGCATGCCAGGCTGCAGACAGAGGCTCGACCATCGCGCCTGCAACTAGAGAGATCGCCTCGGGCAAAGGGTGGCAAAGCGCTGCTTCGACGTTGACAAAGGTTGCAAGGCCACCATTTGCGTGCATACCGTAACCACCGGACGTCCTTTGGCAATGAAATCGTTCTCCCGCCACGCACCGAGCACAAGTTCGGCAAGAGATCACTGGGCATACCGCTACGCGAGTCCCGATGGCAAGTTTAGCTCCAGCTCCCACCTCCACAACCGTCCCGGAAAACTCATGGCCCAGAGTAACCGGCCAGTTGTGCCCAAGCAAGGGATGGCCATTCGGGAGGGTGACGATGCTGCCATGCTGCCACTCGTGAAGATCCGTGCCGCAGCTTTCGATCGTATTCAGTCGGTGCTAACGGCGCAATAAATCAATCGAGAGCGTACATGCCGGTATAGGCCACCTTGAGGCGCACTTCGTTGGGCTTCAAGGCTGGGATTTCAACTTCTTCGACGCGAATGTCGCCTTGGCCATAATAGCGTGCGGCCTGCATGTTAATGGGTCGAATTCGGACGCGCAAGGTCGTTGTAAGATGGAAAAGTCAGAAGCAGATTAGTAGGGGCATTGCCGAAAGGCCGTCGGCCAGCGCGGCGGGCCAATGTCAACGTCCTGGGGGCGTCCAGCGCATACTTTCGAATGTTGAACCCGTCAAGGTGAGCTGTGAAAGGGTGTGATACGTAATCAATGAAGCCGGATCAGCGCAGCTCGAGGACAAGGGTAGTTTGCCACCTGCTGACGCCGGTCGGACGAAGTAGTTAGATCGCATCCTATCGTTGTGGTTTCAAGTCTCATGGCATTAGATACGATTTATGTGACAATGTCCGAGACTCATTCTAAAACAAGCCACAAGAGCTCTAAATTTTAGGCGCCGGTGAAAGCAGCCGAGGGAGCGCCCTCTGACGACGAGTCTGTGCTGGTGGCCGAGTCGACACTGGTCGAATCAGTGGCTTCGGCAGAGTCGGTGCTGGTGGGGGAAGCAGCGTCCGTTGCGGAAGGCGCGGCAGAGCTGCTGGCAGGGATGACAGTCTGCCAGCCGGCAACCTCGCCCTCCAAAACTTGGCCAGCAAGGGACAGGGCAGCATCGCGGTCGCCGTCGGCGCAAAAGTTGATCCAGAGCTGCACGTTGGTCTCTTGTGTGGTCTGATTCGTGTAAACATTGAGCGAATCCGTGAAGTTATAGATGTTTGTGGTGCCAATGAGCAAAGGGGCGGCGGAAACCCAAAGCTGGGCAAGGAACGAATCGGTTCGGTTAACGAAGGTGAGCACTTCAGTCTGTGGCTGCCTGTCAGTGCTGAAACGGGCTGAGCTGACGGTTCGACGCACGATGTTCACGCCCGAGTTGCCGTACGTCCTGGTGGCATTGACGTCGCCAGAGCCAGTCGAGTTGATCAAGGTCGATGTGCCACTGTGCCATCCATCAGTCTCCTTGCCTCCACTTCTGGCCTGAAACTCACACAGCCTGGGTCCAGTTGCTAAAGTAATCGAAGGCATCCGAAAGCGCTACGCCAGTGAACTCCTTGACGGTGATGTAGTAGCTCAGGTTGCCGCTCTGGCAGCTGTAAGGGTAGACAGTGGTGGCAGCCGCCGCCGCCGACGTCGTGGTGGCCGTGGCGACATCCGTGGTGGGAGCGACGTCGGTGGTAGTGGGCGCAACATCCGTGGCGCTTGATGAGACATCGGCGGTGCTGGTATCAGTTGCAGAAGCTGAACCAGAGGCAGCAGAGCTGGTGCTATACAAGCCAGGCGATTAGCCAAATGCGGATAGGGCCAACTACTGCTGGCTACTTACGCCCGCCGAGCTGCAGCCAAGCTGATAAGGCCAGAGACAATGAAAGAGGAGAAGAGCATGCTTGGCGAAAGATGGGTGGATGGAGTGCAAGAGAAGAAGAATAGTCCGCAAGCTTTTATAAAATTCGAGGCACAGTTCAACGCTCCATATACGGCGAACTTTTTCGGACCGCTTAGGATAGTAATAATAATAGCTGACGCTGATCACCGCACCGGCCT
Organism: Cystobasidiopsis lactophilus; assembly: GCA_001599975.1. NCBI lineage: Eukaryota > Fungi > Basidiomycota > Agaricostilbomycetes > Agaricostilbales > Chionosphaeraceae > Cystobasidiopsis > Cystobasidiopsis lactophilus. The sequence goes on from BCIO01000005.1 coordinate 2,121,636, forward strand.
AGATTAAGCGCGCGCGCAGCCTTAAGATCTGCTGCTCTTGGTCGTCAAGCCACCCCGAGTCGCCAGCCACTTCGTGTTGAGCGAGACTATATCAACGCGTCGAGTTCTAGGCCAGCAATAATGCACTGTCGGATGCATAGGTGTAAGAGAAATGGAGTACAAAGAGTCCGCCCACGGCAGAGACAGGCGACATGAATCGTCCATCGAGCAAAGGAGGCAGTGGATCCGCCGGCGGCTCCTGGTTGTTCCATCGCGGTTTGCGACAGCCTGTGCGTTGCACCGCAACCTGAATAGGCAAGGCAACGTATGCAAACGTCAACAGAGAGAGGTTCAAAGTCTTGGACACGACCGAGCCAGGCCAAGAGTGAATCTCGCTCACGGGGCGGTGGCGCATAGACGATGTCGCATAGTTTATCACAAATCGGAAGTCGAACGTCGCATTTGTCTAAGATTCCAAGGATTTGATTGCGCGAGGTCCGCCTTGTAGGGGATCAGGGCCATGGTATGTAGGCAACGGAAGCGCCACCCTAACGATGACGGTTCACTCTCGTTCGTGTAGTCCGAAACTCTCTATGAGCTTGATAATGTCCTTCAAAAAGGACTCTGCGCTTTCCTTGGTGAAACGACCGGCGGGCGTCGTGAAGCAGAGATGAAGTTGGCCATCAAGCGTGAAATTGTGCATGACTATGTTGTCTGGAGCAAGCTTTGTGAGCGACAGACAGCTTTAAAGAGAGTAAACGAGAGCCGCTGACCATGGAAGTCGTAATTCGGCATGAAACGCAGGTTGGTCGCCCGCAGTGTTTGAGTGGGTTCTTCGTAGACCCCAGAAAAGAAGCGGTCGACCACTCCCATCGAAGATATCCGAGGAAGGCCGGAAGGCTTTGCAGGCTTAAGGTCGTTGTCGGCAGAGCTGGTCGAGGAGTGTCCATCCACGAACAATTTGCACCACAGCGAATTGGACTTGAGGCCTCGAATTTGCACCTTGGCAATCTCTGACATCCACACTGGCGCTCTTGACACGTTGGACCTGCACAGAGACAGTTGCTCGGTCACCTTTATTGCCAGTGCCGCCAGCAGATCGAGCCGCTCCATAGCAGCCCAGTTTTGAGGTGGCCTGACGACACCCGATCCCAAAGCAAGACAATTGGCCAATATTGGAACGTTGCCATCTTGGGTGTATCTGTCAGAAGATTAAGAGATGGGCAAATGTTCCTGCTTGGCTTCGGAAAAGCAATTTCGCTCACGGACGCAAATCAATGGCAAAGCGACCCAGAGAGATGTCACAGTTGCCATCATCAGGATGCGCTTCCAAGGCATACAGAATATTCACTGCCTCATAGAGTGCGAAAAATGCAACCTCCATGGACTTGGCGCGACGCAAGAAAGCAGCCAAGACAGCTTTCGGCACCAGGCCGAAGACAGTTTGACCGCCGGACCAATCGCCGTCGAGATCGGGCTGCAAAGGTCCAACCTGGTGGATGGTAATGAGATCGAGCCATTAAATTGATGGCATGGCGGTAGTGACAAACGAAAAAAACATCGCCACTCGTTTCCATCGCCACGACCTGCCTTCGGTCGTCGGCGTTCGAGGCCATATCTTCAACCAGAGGAAGACGGTCAGGTGCAGGTGGCGCAGGCTGAATCGACTCTGCCGTCCAATTGGGGCTGGGCGCATCGATGCCCGCTAGAAGCTTGCAAAACTCGTCGGCGAGCTGGAACATAGCGAGACCATCCACCGAGATGCTGCACAGGTCGTTGTCAGGACAAAAGGTCTCGGGTCTGTCACCTTCAAAGCACACTTACTGCGGTGCTTCTAAAAGAAAGCTGTGTTGGCCAGTCAGAGACCGAAAAAAGTGGACTCTAAAGAGCTCGAGGGCGAGGAAGTCCTTTGACATCATTTCGGAGACGGTCCTAGAGAGCGCTTCGGCTACGCTGGAAGCTCCGTCTTGCGCATGGTCCACGGTAACTCGATACGCCCATTCTTCCGCATCCTTGTGTGAAGTTAAGGGTTCGCATAGCAACCACGTCTCTCCAGATTTCGTGGTGCTGGCAGGAGCAGGCTTGACTGTGACAGCAGGGTGTTTGACACGCAGAAGAGTAACGGCCTGGCGAACAGCATCAATGTCCAGGCCAGAGCCAGCCTCCAGAGTGAACGACAGCAGGTTCTGGCACACCTCTTTTTTGAGTCTGTCGCACTACACGTCGGAGTGGCCGCTCACCTGCATCTTGGCTCTGCCCCGAGACAGCTCGCCCATCGCGAGGAAATACGCCTCCGAGCCATAAGGCTTCCGCACTTGAGTGCCGAGTGGAAGCTCAGCAGCTACATCTGGGAGCAAGCCTTGATCGGCCGGCATCCATGACCATTCCGTCTTCATGATGGCGGCGGCAAGGCTTGGCGGCCCTCTGAGATGGTGCTCGCCTTCTGACACTGGCTGGACAAGACCAACTTCGTTTGAGCACAACCAGTCTCACGGCTTTACGTATAGACGTTCACAGCAATGGCAGCGCAGGGCGACTTCATAAGCAAAAGAAGTGAATCAGAAGCTGTAACTCGGAGTCGAGCAGTGGCAAAAAAGCCATCGTTCACGGCCACCGGCATCCTTTGAGCGCGACCTAACCGAGGCAAGAAGGTCAAGCAGGAGCATGAGCAAGCAATCGCATGCAAGGGACAAATGCCGGCACACCGTCGACCAGGGCCAAAGAATGCACGGCCCCCTCGCCAAGGTCATGCCCCTCTTCCGGTCACCACGACGAGTGTTTGCCACCTCGAGCTCCACTCCGTTCTCCCGTGTCTCTTTTTAAGTCCAAAAGCAACCCACACGCCCACAAGGCTTCTGTCCTCCAGCTTCTGTCCCGAATCGCATCGCTAATCGACGTTTTACAAAACAAATAATGAAGGCTGCTGTCCTCGCTACAGCTGCCGCCGCCGCCCTGCCTCTAGTGCTGGCCCACTCTGGCTGTGGCGGCTACCAACACGGCAAGGACCTCTGGAAGCGAGACCCGCAAGAGGAGGTCCACCTCGCCAAGCTGCGAGCGCGGCACCCCAGCGTCAACGCCCGCGTGTTGCATGAAGGCGACCCGGAGCTGCTCAAGCGGGCCAAGGCCAGCCAGACGTATCCTGCTGCTGTCACCCGCATCAACGTGAGTCCCAGGACACACCGATTCTGTTGTTTGTGAGCCGAGCCTAAATTTTGTCGAATCGTCCGTGCCTCCCAAAGTCGGCTGGCGTAGCAGTCCTCAGCTCCGGCACTGGCACCAACGAGCCCACCTCCCCCTTGCCCACCGTTTACCCAGCAGGCGCTACTTCGCCCGTCAAGGGCGCCCCCACGCTTCCATCAGGTGCGTTGCTAGGCGCCCCTTTTATTAGCTTGCGACCCGCCGATGCTAATCTCGTCATCGTCCAAACAGTGACCATCGTTCCCTCAGAATGGCCCACTTTGGACGTGCCGGCGTCGCCCAGCTCGCCAGAGGTCGCGCTCTGGCTCTCCCAGATTGATCTTTCAGGCGTCCCAACCTGGGCTCCCACCGGCACAGGCGGCTGCCAAAACACCTCGGTCAACGCCCAGGCCATCGCCCAGGCAACTGACCGATGCTGGTGGACGTGCGGCGGGTGCACCAGGGCGACGGATGTGACTTTTTGCCCGACCGAGGGCGACTGGGGTCTGAGGTGAGCTTCGCATGCCTCGTTTGCTATTTTTGTGCAGCTCGCTTATTCTTGCCGCCCTTCTCAGCTACGATGATGTGCGTCGATGTGTGCTGTTGATGGAGAGCGCCCACGCTAATGTTTGAGTGTGGACAACAGGGCCCGAGTCCGTGGACGCCCAAGCTGCTCAACTACTTGGACGCGGCCAATGTCAAGTCCACCATCTTCACCGTTGGCTCGCGCGCCATTTCTCGCCCAGAGATGCTGCAGTACGAATACATGGACGGCCACCAGATCTGCGTGCACACCTGGTCGCATTTCCCACTTACGAGTGAGGCGCTTTTTTACCCGTCGAGAAATGCGCGGAGCTAGTTTCTCATGAAAATGCGGTGCCTTCACAGCTCTTTCCAACGAGCAGATCGTGGCTGAGTTGGGCTGGTCCAAGAAGGCGATCTTTGAGATCACCGGTGTGACGCCCAAATACATGCGCCCGTGCGTGTAGCTCTTCTTTGGCAGCTTGAAGCGCGTTTTTCTCAGTCGCTCTCCAGTCCTTACGGCGACATTGATGACCGTGTGCGCTATATCTCGATGCAAATGGGCTTGACCCCTGTGATGTGAGTCTTGGCAAGAATGTTCTTCCCAAGAACCGGCGCCTAACTCTGTGCTCGCGCCAAACAGCTGGACCGCCTCGCAAGGCAAGACATTCGACACCCAGGACTGGCAGATCGCCGGCGGCGTCGTCCCGGTCAACACCGTCATCTCAAACTTCGATAACATCTTGGCCATGGGCCCTGGGCTCGGCCACGGCTTCATCGTCCTCGAGCACGACCTATACCAGCAGTCGGTTGATCTTGCCGTCGACTACGTCTTGCCCAAGGCGCTTGGCCAGGGCAACCTCAACCTGAAGCCCATCGTCAACTGCCTCGGCTTCGACTCATCCGAAGCCTACGTTGAGACGTCCAACTCTTCCTCCTCCGGCGGTGTTCCCACGTCACAGATTGCTGGCGCTTCCGGCACTGGCTTCATCGCTGGCCTCTCAGCTACGCCGGTGGCACAGGGTGGAGACTACTCGGGCAAGGGCACCACCGCGGGCGCCACCGGCTCCGCCTCTGCCAACAACCAGGCTGCCAGCACCAGCGGCAGCGGCAACCAGAGCAGCGACGCTTTCGCCCTGACCTGCTCTTTCGCCCTCCTCGGCGCTTCAGCCCTCCTCATGATTGCCTTTGCTTAGGCGTCGGTCAACTGCCAACTGCCCTCTTGTCCAGCACTTCTCTGTGACCGCTTCCATCTCAAGAGACGACCTGGGCACCGCGCATTCGAGGTGTCAAAACGGGGAACGTCACTCTTACGAGCCTTGGACATTGGTTTCCCTTTTCGTCGTTCATATAACCTCTTCAAAAACACGCCTAAACAGACACTCGTTTCCAGCGTAGCTTTGCCCCCCTTTTGTGCGTTTTAACCTGTAGAATAGTCCTCCAAAGCTCTGTGCTTCGTTCAGAGGAGACCCGGCTCAAGCTTTGGCTCTGGTCAGTCGAGCTTGATTCGCGTTTCTCTTCTGAGCGAGGCAAGCAAGAGTGGATCCTCACGGAGATGGTTGATTCTTGCAATCGTTCAAAGCTTCTCTTTAATGCTCAAAATCTCGCGCGGGTGGGCCCTGGAGTCAACATGTTTCGCCATCTCTAAGTAATTGCAACACCCCTTTCACACCAAAAAAAGTTTTGTTTCACTGCCGGTCGTCCGGCTGATCGACCGGTGGGAGCTCGAAGAGCACAAAGTCGAAGATCTCCGTCTCCATGATCGTGGCGTACTCGCCCAGCGTCGCCGCGTCGTCCTGCCCCCCTGACCCGGACTTGCCCTTGAGCTTGTTGGACGTAGGGGTGAACGGCTTGAAGTAGGCCGACAGGGTGGACACAAGCTTCTTGGTGTTGCCCTTCGGGTCGGGCTGTGAGGGCGCAGAATGATGAGGTCAGCCCGATGCACAGACCACGGACATCTTGGCCCACCCACCTGGAGAAAAGTGTAGAAGTAGGAAGCGGGCAGCCCGTAGCGCAGGAGACACTCGACGTAGGCTCGGAGCACCTTGAGGTGGACGAGCAGCTCGACCGCTTCCGAAAAGTTGATCTTGGAAATCCTGAGGAGTTCCCCCTGAAAGCAACGATTGGCAAAGCATCAGGAAACCCTGAAGACAGACTCGGCCGGCGCCCTTACCCAGAGATCGCGCTCGGACACTTGCAGCTCCTCGAGCTCCTGAGCTTGCTTGGCAATGGCCGCTTCGTCATACGAGAAATCCCGGACGGTGAATCTGTGGTGGCGAGCGCAAGGATTGGCATCAGTGATACCTAATGTGGGCAAGCAGCTTTCCTCACTTTTGCTCGCGGCACTTTTGCGCAAACTCGTCCTTGACCTTTTTGAAGATGGTCACGCTGTACAGGTTGTACTCGTCGTCCGACGCAAGTTTTCTGCAAGGGCGTTTTTCGCAATCAGGTTCCAAGCCAAGGAGCCAAAGGGGGCGGGAAGGCCTTACACTGATGATCTTGGGACCACCATGTTGGTCAGGCGCTCGTACTTGTTCTCCCATTCTTTCGCATTGTTCCTGTGGTTGTGCCCCAAAATCTCAGCTGAATCAGCTAAATGGAGAGGCAGGACGCACTTCGGCACTGCGACGTAGATGATCTCGAGGTACTCCGACTTCTGGATGTCGGCGGGCACGTCCTCCTTGTCGACGACTGTTGATAGATCACGAGATGCCAGGTTGCCACTGTACATTCGACCAACCATCTTAGTTTTAAATGGAACTAAGGGAAAGAGCGAGAACGCACGTCTGCTTCCTCTGCAAGGTGGACAGCTGGCCCTTGACGAGGTTGTAGTTGCCGAGCTTTTGCTTCTGTATCGAGTCGATCCCGCTCATGTCCTGTCCGTGCGTCAAAATCTTAAGCCATCAACCGCGAGGGCAGAAGGAGGGTGAGCCACGACGGACCTTGACGAGGGAGTCGACCAGGTCTTGCAATGGCCGGTTCTCTGCTCTGTACTTGGCCCTGTCCCACTCCCAGCCGTCGAGCACGTATGAAGACAATGGTCGGCCGTCGTCCATGCGCAGATTGGCTGTTTACGTTGGGGAGCCTCAAGATGAGCAACTTGGTTCGCACTCATAGATTAGGGCCCCAACACGAACCGGCGTAGTTGTCAGGCTCGAGAGACTTGATGGTGTCGACGAGCTTGTTGACGACGGCGAGGAAGACGCCGTCCTGCTTGGCGAGCGACTCGGAGAGGTTGAGCAGGCCAGAGAGCGTTGCGGTCTAACAGAGGAGGCCAGGTTCAGCCCTGTTCAGCCTTAGCAGAGCGCCACAGCGGCCAACCTTGAACTCTGGGACAGTGACGCCGCCCAGCTGAGAGCCCTTGCCCTTGCTCAGAGCCCTGTCGACGCCGGGGATGGGCAGCGCAGAGGTCGGGTCGAGCTTGGCCGCCAGCTCGTCGACCATCTCCCTCGGGTTGCCATCCAGAGGCGAGGCGAGCAGCCAAAAGCCGTTCGTCGACAGCTCAGACATTGGATCGCACACACAGAGCTGCTATGGCCGCGCTTCGACAACCTCGGCTCTCAGCTTCGAAGCTGGCAGCGGAAACTTGGCGCGGAATGAGTTCTGGGTTTGTGGCAATATGCAAAGGGTTTTCAAGCTTGGCCCTTGTAGCGCTGCTTCTCGTGGTCCCTCCACATGCTCCGGAGGACCGCCCGCTCCGCCTCGTCCTGCTGGCCCAGCATCGTCTTCATGAGCGCATCCCTCTCGAATCTCGACATGCTGCCCATCACCGCCTTCCAACCCGGCCACAGCGCCGCCCTCGTCGAAGTGGAGATTCCACCCGCAGCCGTGCACGCGAACAAGTAGCGGAGCAGGAGGAAAGGGGCGTATTTCGATAGCACGCCTTGGTAAGAGGTCACTTTGCTGCCGTGCACCGACTTGGTGGTGAGCGACACTAGCAGGCTGGAGAACTGCTTGGCCTCCTCGATCGACACGGCACCGGTGGAGAGCCAGGAGGGCCAGGCCGGTTGGCTGTCCCGGAACATGTCGATGGCCAGGGTGAGCGCGCGGATGAGGTGGGGGAAGAGGCCGAGGATGTTCTCCCGCCGCTGTCGGATGAGAATGGAGAGCGTGGACAGGAAGGAGCGGAAGAGAAGTCGGCGGTCTTGCTCGGAGGCAGCCGTGCTGACCTGGCCGGGACCGAGCAGTTGGGTGCAGAGGCTCAGGATGAGCGCAATGTCGTGGTGGGAAATAGCGTGGACCTGTTGGTACACAATCAACTAAGCAATGTAGACACAGCTTTGAAGGGAAAGTTTGGCCAACCTGGTGCGCAACCAACACGTGCAAATAGCGAATGATGGCGGCCGGCTCCTTCTCGACCATCGCGCCACAGATCCGCAAGATCAAGTACACAGAGCTGGTAAGCACTGCGTTGTCTGGAAGCAATGTGGTGTGAATGGGCTCGGAATGCAGAATGCCGCCACGAACGCACCTTGGCCTTTCACTTGGAGAAAGAGCCCGCAAGTGGCCAGCGCTGCAGTCCATCGAGATGGCTCTCCCATCTTAGCCTGGAGTTCATCGACCAGCAGCGTCAAGCACCCTTGGATGTCCACAGGCTTGGCATTGGCGACCAGATCTAACAACACACTCTCGCCGGCGGACTCTGCTGCTTGCGGTGATTCACTCCTTGAGATGATGCTGAAGCGACCTTTGGAGGCAGAATACGTACCCGAATTCGACCGCAGGTGGACAAAGAGCGCCAGAAACGCCTCGAGATGGCCACTCGGTCCACCCTGCTCTGCTGGCTCCGACATCTCCACTTGCGCAGCGATCAAGCCCATCACGGCCGGTGCTGTGCCACCTAGACCTTCTGGGCTGCCGACCAAGCTGAGCACATGCTGGTCGACCACTTTCGGGAGGTCAGGCGGAACCGAGCCGGTGAAGGTGAAGGCAAAGCGGTAGACCGATCTGAGCTGCTCGAGGGGGCTGTCATCGGATGTCGAGCCCAGAAAAGCCTTCGCGGCCTTTTGCAAAGCTTTTGTCGTATCGGCAGCCAGACTAGATAGTGGCCAGATGAGCGCAGCTCCGATCCGCGCTGTAGAAAAACAATTCACGATTCTTTCGCCAAGGTCTCGACCAGCACATCCAGAGCGACAAGAGAGAATGGCGAAAGAGATGCGTCGGGAGCTTTGCTGCTTGGGGTGAGCGCCTTCGCGAAAGCTTTCACATTACCGAACGCCGGGTTGGAGCCCTTGTCAGCACGAAGCAAGTGCCTGTGATGCCTGTCAGATTGGGCCCGTGCCATCGAAAATTTTGTGAACAGACCTCAAAATAGCCTCAAAGAACTCTTTGTCCGCCGGGTTGATTGGCACGTTGCCCAGATCAAGCATCTTGTTCAAGACTGGCCACTTGCAGATCTGTTGTGCGTCACGAATTCAGCTTTGTTGTCGGTCAAATAGTGCCACAATCGGCCTACAGTAGTCGTGAAGCTGTCGGTATGGCGGAATTTGGCGAGGACGAACAAGGCGAGAGTCTTGCTGTCCACCCTTTTGCTGGAAGACTCCAAAAGGCCGAGCGCCTGGACAAGAATGGGTTCTGTACTGTCCAGGTAGGAGACAGGCAAAAAATCGAAGGCTTGGCGGGCCGTATCCACATCTGGCTTCTTGGCCTCCAAGCAAGTGAGGCAGCCTTGCGTCCATGCGCCTGTGATCTCGTTCAGAGGCTTGAAGCGACCAGTTTCGAAGGCACGTACTTCTTAGAGAATGAAGTTGGACGAGGTGATGCGCGAAAGGTCTTGCAGCCTGCAGGTGTGCCAGGATCCATTTGGCTAGGTCGCTGGCTTGCTGCGCGTCTCTGTTTGCCATTCGTGTCAGAGCCGAATTTCCGAGCTGGAGTATCACCTTACAGCAGATCTGGGAGTATCGGAAGGAAAACCTCCGCGAGTGCTTCGACATCTTCCAATCGTGCTAGGACGTCGGTCAACACGGCAGCTATTTCCGAATCCGGCAGGTACAGGAGGGCATTTTGGAGTAACGCCGAGGCCTTCGATCAAAGAGCTAAGCGGATAGTTGGTTTGAAGTGGAAGCTTCACTTACCGATGCGCACACAACATCCGCCTCTTTGCTTGATCGCAGCTCTGACCGCAAGCGCTTTACGGACTTTGCATCCAATTGGAAGCTTCCCGCCTCGACCGTCGCGTCGATGGTGAGCTCGTCTCGCAAGTCTGCCACGCGGGCCAGCAGCACTTGGCGGAGCTGAAGTGTTGCTGCCGAAGTTGGGCCATCCAAGACCTTGGGAATGTCGAAACCGCTTAGGCTATTCGAGAGAAGGGCAAGTGCCTCTGGCCGTTGCGAGAAGTTGGGCTTGGCGAGTCGAATCGCTGATGCCAGAAGTTCGTCATTCGTCCTTCGCCGTTTCTTCGGGGGTGGCCCTGCAAGCAACTCTTCCACGCCCAGAGCCGCACTGGTCAAGATATGAAGCGCTTGAGTAGAGTCGTGCGCCAGCTCTTGTTGAATCGCAAGGAGCTCGGTGCGTGGCAGCACTTCCACGGCAAGCAGCGCTTCAAAGTACGTCTTCAGCATTCGACCCTTGATGAACCCCGCTCTCAAGGTCTGAAGCAAGTTTTGAGTGGTTTGCGGGTCGGACGCATCGCTGAGAATGTCGGCGAGCCGCGGTTGAACCAAGTGCAAGTCCAGCGTCGCCACTTGCTCAAAGAGTGCCGTATTGGTGGAGTCGTACTTCGACACGACCTGCTCTAAAACAGCTCTTGAAGCAGGAGATGCCTGAGTGTATAGCCCTTGCTCTTGAATCTGAGCCAGCATCTCCGCCACAGCCTTCGCATCGACATTGGCGTCGACGGCCAACTTGAGAAAGGCGAATGATGCCGCTTGAAAGTCGGCAAAGCCTTCGTGAGATGGCCGATGTTCCGTCGAGGCAGACGGGAGGCTAGCCAGATCTCTAGTGAAGCCCTCCAGTAAGTGGCGAAACAAAGCCGAAGTGATGCGCGACCGACGCAAGGTCGGCAGCGTAGAAAGCGATTCAAAGGCTTCTGAAAGGGCGCCAAACGATTTGCTCTGGCGCCAGTGCGCCAGCGGATTCTCTGTGAACAGGAATGGCGCCACAAAATCCAAAGACGTATAATCCACTTTGTCCTTGCCAGCAGTGGCCAGGTCTTGAAAGTGCTCAAAGCACACAGCTAGGATCTGTTGATAGTGTGAGGGAAGCAAATGGAGGTCTGAAGCAAGAGTCTACCTTCTTCTGATGACTGGAGGTTTTCGTCTGCAGGAAGGGGGCCAGCAGCCCGAGCGCTCGGACAACCAAAGGTCTAGCCAGCGCATCCCGTTGAGTTGCGTAGGCTTTAAGGCCGTTTTTGAAGCAAGCCAGAGCGACGTCAGCCGTCGGAGCTTGTGCGAGAGCAGCTGGCAAAAGTTGAGCGACGCAAAACTCGGCGTCGCCAACAGGTGCAAAATGGGAAGAAGCCAGACGATGTAGAACTGACGATAATGTCGGTAGAAAAGGGCAAGCTTTGGTCGCAGAAGCCACCGCAGAGGGAGGGAGCTTCTCTAAAGTTTTCTTCAACAGAGCCCAGCTGGCCGGGTTGGCAATGGGAGCTTCTGGACTGCGCAGAGCAAGCAAATGTTAATCTCACGCATCAGTCGCAAAACAAAAGAGCTTGCGTCAAGTCGTCCTTGCCCTTCAATAGTCGTTCAAGCATCCATTGGCAAAAGAACTCTTGCGACCGCGGAAAGCGAACATGGTCGACGTGGGCAGCAGCGAGGCCTATCTTCTGCTGAAAGGTGTTGGAGCTGCTGTTCAGCTCCTTGAAAAGCTGGCCGGGACCGAGCGACATGGCGCCCTGCAGCAGAAAGCGCAAGGCCCGCTTCAAATTTCGGCGCGTGAAATGGACCGCCCACACAATTGGTGAGAAATCAAGCGACACTCGTACGTAGAGGACGAGGCGCTACACGAATTAGACGCAGAAGGCAGTCGAGACGGAAAGGTCTACGATGCAATCAGAAAGCACTTTCTATGTTACACTCTCAGAAAAGATTAAACGAGATTATTACAAGGCTTCAGTCTGCCTGCAGATTCAGAGGAATGTCCATAAGTGGTGCTGGGGATGAGATCGTGCGGAGCCGAGAGGGCAGGTCGACCATCAAAGTCTGGCTGTCTGAACCCCCTCTTCTCATGTCGAAGCTGGTGGCGTCCTGCGGATACGTTGCTGCTCGTTCGTGCATGTCGTTCAAGGAAGGTAGTGGGAGGTGAGGAAGTTGGGGTAGCCGAACATCAGTCGAAGTCGACTTCATGCGCATCTTCGAGGACTGCTCAATGGCCTCCCGCTGTCGAGTCACATCGCGCTCGGCAGCTAGCAGGTCCCGAGCCAGCACCTCTCGCATGACAATTGTTCGGCAGAGATCGAGGCGCAGCTGGCGGACCTGCCGGGCCATTGGTGGAACGAGGGTGGCAATGCGCTCCTTGGTCGTAGGCACAAAAGGTCGCAGGACGGCGAGGTTGCGTGCTTTGAAAAGCGTGCTTTGCAGGCTGGCTTTGTCCGTGGCGATGGTGCGCTCGAGCTCGGTGATTTTGTACTTCAAGATGGTGGCGCGCGAGGTATGGCGGTGATTTGACTCGGCCGGAAGTTCTGGATGAGAGAACTGTTCGAAGACGTAGTCGTCGTCCCAAGTTGGGTCGCAAGTGACGCTCTGACTGCCAATAACCTGGCCTTGAGCGTTGTAGACGAGCTTGTCGGTGGAAGTCTTGTCCAGCCTATCGCTGTCACGCGATTCCGACTTGGTATGCTTCAAGCCGGCCTCTGAAAGCGGAGGAGAGGAGCGGAGTGGGCGCGTAGGGGATAGTGGCGTTCGTGGCAGCGACGAATCTCGAGGCGGCGTGTTGCGCATGTTCACGCCCGCCGTCTTGAACGCAGCGGCGTAGTTAATCAAAGCAACTGGAAAGGCCGAGATATCAGACCGGCACACCACACAGCGCAGGAAGGGACCCACTCCACTCGTTCATCTCGGCGCTGTCGCTGGCCTGGAACAGGAGCTGGCTCCCATTGGAAGCGACCAGAGCGAAAGTGTTGGCGCGCTTGGTAAACGAGAAGTCGTAAATAGCCACTCTGCCGCCAAGAGATAACACTGAGTCTGGCTTGAAGAGCTTGCCGGGCGGCGGCGTCAAGATGAGCGGCCGGCGGGAGTTCGGGCTGGACGAGTCGATTTGCTGAGTCAAATATTGTGCCCAGGCGGTTTCCTTGAAGAAAAGGAGCTGGCTGCCAGTGAGGAGCACGCTGGACTCTTTCCACTTGCGGGACGAAGACCGCTTGCCGCCCTCCATCAAGTCGTCCTTCCGACACAGCACACCAACCTTCGAGATTTTCAGCTTCAGATCTTGAGAATTCGGCGACAGATTTGTGAGCGTGCCGATGGCAAGGCCTGCGAGGCCACTACCTGTGGCGAGCGCAGTGGAGCCGTACGTGTCGGCCTGCTTCTTGTCTGTCTGGCCTGGCGGCACTTTGAGGACGTGGGCGAATGCGAAAGCCTCGTACAGGTCGGACGAGTTGAAGAACGGCACAGTGCCACTATAAGAGTAAGGGTCTAACGAGCGTGAATATGGCCAGTGAGCTATGAACCGATGTCGAGGGCATGAAACACCTACTTTTGAACGGGATCTGCTGTTCCACTGGGACCTTAAGCCTTCGAATGGTTCCCTGTTTCAATCCGATAAGTCGAGTTTAGGGTAGTGCCTGCAATGGGGAAGACTCACTTCGGCAATCATTCCATAGACATCGATCTTGCTGCCAACGGCAAAGCTGCTGCCTCCCGAAACCGACGCCGCATCCCAGCCTTTCTGACCGTTGATGTCGTCACCGTCCACAAACACGTATGGCATATAAGTCGTGTTGTCGTAAATGTATTCGAGCACCTCAGGCATCAAGCCGTCAATGCGAGTGTTGCGGACGTAGTCGGCGCGGCTCATTTTCCCCTTGTTGTTCTTGTTGAAGTGGTCCGTGTGGAGCATGATCATCGAGAAGGCCAGCACGTATGCTTGATCTGTGGGGGGTGACGTTTGGTCAGCGACTCATATGTTATCATGCTGGAATGGTAGACAGCTCACCAGCAGACTGAAAGACTTGGTTTTGCTGATGGTAGCGCTTGGCAAAAGCTTCCATCACGCGGTCGATCTGCTGCGTTTCCTTCGGCAAGAACAGCTCCATGAGCAGCTTCCGGAGCGCCACATCGATTGGGTCTTGTGAGAAGTCGAACGATGCCAAACAGGCTTCCAAGGCTTTCAGATGGAACGGGTCCGAGCTGCGAATTCCGGAAATCAAGTCAGTTTTGCGGTTCGCTTCTGAATGTAAGAACCCACCTTGAGGCCAAGATTCGCGCTATCTCCGTCTTGGCGCACACCTCCTTCAACCTCTGCACATACCCTTCGGGCGTCTCATCGACCTCTGCTTCTGGTGGCTTGGGCAAGAGCTTGTTGGGTGCCGAGAAATAGGGAGAGGAGGTGCCGGGAGTCGGCGGGCCGGATGTGTGCGAGTCCGTAGTGGACTTCCTCAGCGAGAAGATCAAGCTGGGCTTGCGAGATGAAGTCGAGGTATCCGGAGTCCGGACAGAGTGGAGGTCGGTGGTGGAAGAGGATTTGGAGTCCATGTCTTCCGTCGGCGAGGTGATCATGCTGGACGAGGTGGACGTGCGCTGCATATCCTCCGAGGCCGGCTGATGAGAAGTAGGAGCAAGGAGAGTCGTGTCCGAGCTGCTGATCGGCAAGATGCGCGGCGCAGCCATATTGAAAAGATGCTGGGAGAGGTTGGAGCTGGCGCGGCGCCGGCCAAAGAGGCCTCCAATGCCATCCGTTGAGCTGTTGGCCGAATTGGATCTCATCCGGTTCCCGTCCTTGGTCGGGCTGACCAAGTGCGGGGCATTGGAGCTGTTCAGGATTTCTTGCGCGCCACCTTCGGACGACTTGAGCGACGCGGCGCCCAAAGTGCTTCGCCGCTTTTTCGCCGAGCTCGCATTGGATGGTGTGGGCGAAGATGTGACACCTTTCGAAAATGGGTTGACCGCTGAAAACAAGGAGGAGGCGACCGAGCTGGACCGGGGCACCTTGGGTCTCCCTGGCGAGGGGCGGTTGATGTCTTCCGCCGACGCTGTTGCCAGGTTGGTCAACGAGGGCGAACCAGAAAGTAAGGAGGAAGCGGAGGCCGAGGTGGAAGCTGGAAAAGACCCGAGGGCCACCGAAGACGCCGATCTGGACCGAATCATAGACTTGTGCTTGGGGCTGGCAGCGTTTGACAAGGCGGGCTGCCTGGCCGCCGCAAAGTCCAGCTCCTCCTCTTCGCCCCCAGGTGGCGGCGGCGATGGAAAGCCCAAGCCAAACGCCCACTTGCGTGAGGCCGAGCCCGAGCCCGACCTGGATCGGTTGAAAATGACGGAGAAGCGGTTGGAGCCTTCGCCAAAGAGCTTGCCCTCTGAAAGTTCGAAGCCCAGGTCGGGCAGCTGGGGCACCTTGTCCTCCTCAGTGGACATGTTGCTCGGCTCCTCGGACATCTCCCTCGACGACTCCTCGAACGACTCTTCCGTTGATGCCTCCTCGGCTGTTGTAATGGTGTTAGTCTCCGCGTGGGAGTCGGCGACGGAGATGCGGTGGTGCGGCTGAGACGACGATGGCATTTCGTCTTCTGAGGCAGCACCGGATTGGCGGTGCTTGTCCGCTGTTGCGTTCGGCGCTTCAGCAGGTGGCAGAACAGGGGCGTGTAATGGTGGAGGGGAGTGAGAGTACTGAGGTGGCTCGTCAGCATAAACAGGAGCGACGGCGGGGGCCAATGGCGGCGACGGCGAGGGCACGACCAAGTTGACAGGGGGCACAGGAGGCAGGCCGGCCTCGTCGAACGCAGCGGCCTTGAGGTTGCCCCTAGAGAACTTGCGCCCAAAGATGGCGAACTTGCCAGGCCGCTTCTTGTTGTTGTCGCCGTCGTGGGCCGGCGCACCAGCAGAATTTGGGGGAGCTGGTGCGATGCCAAGGCCCTGCAGGCCGGCTGCCTTGTGCTGCTGCTGCTTGGTGCTGTTGAGCGTGTCCTGGGAAGCCCGACGGCTGATCTTGTTGTGGCCAGGCGGGACGGCCAGCGCTGCCGAGCTCTTGGCCTTGCGGACCTGTCCTCCCTGCCGCTGCTGCTGCCCTGGTGCCTGCGCTGCTGGCTGGCCGTCCGACGTGAATTCAGGCCAGCTCGACGGCAGAGTGGCCGAGTCGTCTCTTGCAGTCCAGTCGAGCGCGTCCTCCGCAGACGAGTCCGCAGACTGGAGCATCATTAAAGGGCTCTCCGGGGGCGAAGCTGCCATCCAACTTTTGGCCTGAGGCGGGCGCTCTAATTGGTTGCCTCTGGCCAGCAAAGACAAACAGGAGAGAGGCCTCAGTAGTAGTAGTATCTACCTCCCAGGCATTTTTAAAGTTCTCGGTGTTGGAGCGAGAAAGCTTGTTTGCGGATCGCGTTCTTTCTGGTGGCGCTCACCTCTCTTGGTGCCCTCCTTCATTTGTTCAACCGACAATGTATGCATAGTGCTAAGAAGCACGAGAAGTTGCGCCTCAGACTACTAGGCCGGACATCAGCGAGCCAAAGACGGGCGAAGGAAATGTGGAAGATCATCTGTCTAGTCTGTTTACTTTTCGTAGGCCCAATAAAACCTTCGTCAGCCATATCTCTTGCGCCACCGTTTGAACAAGAAGCCTCCTCTTGAGCACTTGGCATCCTCGGTGGCTGGGGAAATGGCCGCCCAGCGGAATTCGGCCTCCAGCGCCAAGCCGATGGAAGTGGTCATGTCACCGTCGGCAGCAGACGCAATCAAGGCCTGTAGGCCTTGGTGAAAGCCCTAGAGCTGCTAAACGGGCGCGCCACCGAACCAATAACTCCAGATGCTGAGCCTCTGACCCTTGCTGAGCTCCAGACTCGGCCAGTGATCTTGATCGCCATCGCTTTGCCAACCCAGCGGAATGGCGAGCTTGAGAGTACGAGTCCGGCCGGAGTAAGGAGTCTTAAAAGTCGTTGGATTGTATGAAGCCCAGCCAGACCAGTCCACAAATTTGCCACAAAAACCAACGAGGAGCATATGACGCAGCCGGAGCCGGAACGCATCTTCTCCCAACTGTGAATATGCTCGCACGTCTCCCAAAGGCATTACCCAGAGTGCATTGTCACCACGTTCGCAAGTCGTAGGAGGCGCAAAACGGTGACCTCGAGAAACAAAGAGGGTGAAACGTGCAGGCCCGAATCAGACGCAGCCACTCTGGGAAGCAGGTGGCAGACACGACTCCCAAAACAGGCAGGCGACAGTGTCTGTAATAACGCAAAGGCAAAGAGCAGAACCACAGGAATAGGAAGTGCAGCGTTCTCCAAAGCTCGTCGACACGGACCAAAGAAACTCTGGACCTTGTCATCGACAATCCAATGTCAGAGCGCACGCCTTTGCTGGCGGAACAGGACCAAGAGTCGCAAAGAGACCGCAAGTCCATCAACGGGGACGGAGGGCCTTCGTTAGCGGGCCTGCACAACGCACTGGTCTCGCTGCTCGCCGCGAACTCGGTCCAGCCGTACGCAGCTCACCGCTCGGAATACTGCTTGTCGACAACTTCGGATGTCATACCACAAGATGATCAATCGTCCAAGCTGATCCAGGCGCACTCGACGGGTCTGCTGGCTGCGTTCAACGATACCAGCGCGGTCGCAGGCTCGAGTTCGGGCAGCCAAGCTCAAGAGCCGGACGCCTCTCTGTACCTCTGCGCTTTGCTTTCTGTGCTTCTAGTTCGTCCTGTAGCAACACCGAAGAGTCCGGCCTTGGCTCAGCTCCAGCACGACCAGTCTCTCATCGCGGCCCGTCAAGCGTTGGCAGGAGCCATCGAGGCGCTGCTCGACTCCATTCTGGCATCGTCAGACGGAGTCGAAGATGATGAAGCGGTGGTTGGCGTGTTCTTCGATGCGCATGCGACGGGGACCGAAGACTTGCCAGAGCAGCTGTCAGCGGTGGACTTGATGCTGCGGACGGTGCTGCTGCCCAAGACGCCGGCTATAAGAGCGGTCATCCGGCACCCTCTGGTAACAGGGGTGATGGAGGCGGCGTGGAATCAGAAGCAGATTGGGTTGCACTCCCACCGGCCAAGGTGTGTTTGGATTGCATGCCTCTTGCCGATTCAAGAATAGCGGCTGAAAGGACTTTCAAACGCACAGAACTTTGTTCATGGTGCACTACGTCTTCTACGTTAGCCACGTTTTCATCGCCATCCTCTTAGCCTTGACGCCAATGTCGGCGCACTTTTGGCACTTCAACCCTTTCCTGGAGCGCGGCCACGCCCACACCCACGCTTTCCTCGCGAACTTCGTTTGGTACCTTTGGTCGCTGACCACTGTGGGCTACTTCGTCAAGCTGGTGGCGACCCTAAATCGCGGCGCCTTCTCCCACCCTTCCGTCAAGGACCTACCCTTGCCGCCCGGCTCATACGTCTCCCTGCTCCCCCACTCTTTTCTCGCGCTCTTCTTGCTTCTGCGCATCCTCTGTCGCGGCAACCTGGCGCTCTACTCCATCGCCTACACTTTTCTGGCCTGGTCAAGCCCGCTTCTGCTTTTGGCCGTCTTCATCTTTCCCGTCGGCTTGCCCTCGCTCAATCCAGTGGCATCGACGCTAGCGCCAGCCCGATTCCGAGCGTTGAGGGTGGTGAACGACCGCATCGACGTCTTCTCTCCGATGATCCCCTTCATCCTCCTCTCCCTTATCGCCCTGTTCTACGCCGTCAACGGACAAGTGGAGCGCTACGACCCTAAGGTTCTTCTTCAGCTCTTGTTCTACCCGGGCGACAGGGACGACATGCGGACGGTGTCGCCCATCGAAGTCCGCTCGTCGCTGGCAGTCGGCTTCTTGGCCGTAGGGCTACTGGGCTGGCTCATGGGCGACGCCATCATCACGGCCGACCCGACCCAGCGCCAGGCGGAGATCCAATCTGCAGCGGCATACGAACGGATGCGCTTGGTGCGCTACTTCAACCCCGACACCTCGCCGCCGCGCCGGGAGAAGCTGCCGCTCCCGTCGCCACTCAACCTGTTTCCCCTCATTGCAGCAAAGGCACTAGAAGGGGTGGCTAAGGCGACGGGTAAGGAGGATGTTTCGGGGAAGTGGGCAAATGTCCTCGGGTTTGCGCTCGTCGTGCCTTTGCTCTCGGTTCTGGATGGCTCCTTCAAACTCAGACGGTCTGCTGCATAAAAGTTGTAATCGTTTCCTCCTGTTATCAATGGGCATTCTTGCTCCCTTTGCCACTACAAAAACGTGACTTCGCTCTCATTCACGTCGCGTACGTCGCCTTTGCCTGATGCTGGAGCACAACATCCAAACGGCCTTCCTCGTGCCCGTCCAATACTATGGTGCATGAAAGTACTCTTTGCTAGACAACTGCGCAACTTCTCAACCAATGTGTCTTGCAAATGTCTTGCCTCGAGGCTTGCGTTGACGGTTTTGGCTGTGCTTTCTTGCCTATCCTCCTCCAGTGATCTTGCCTGTGGTACGCCTGACAACGGAAGCTCTGGCGGCGAATGCTACGGGTGATGGCCGAAATCCAAGCCATCGCTTTCTGCACCGTTCTTGCACCGGTTTCGAATTCCCCCCGAGAGCTCACGCTCTTTCTGCTCCTTATCCATCAGCAATGGATCGAACGGGACCTAGCTACGAGATAGAAGTGGTTCATTCGCTCTCTGGCGAAGAGATAGACAAGCTCGCGCTGGCGGCCGCCCGGGCTTTCGCAGTGAAGCCGGAACGAACGATGCTCGTAATGCTTGGGGCTAGTGTAGGTCGAATGCCTTTATCGTCGGTTTCATTTCGACTGAAGAGCTTTCGCGGGGCTGCAGTACGAGGATAAGCCAGAGTTGCATGTGGTTTATTTTCGGGCTTGGATCCAAGCGCTGTTTGACTCCGGCGGCGACCTGTGCGTCAATAAAGACAGAACTGCGTGGCGCGGAAGGTGGGCTTTTAATACCTGTTGCACGATGCATGAGTCAAGGAGCTCTGGTGATAGATTGCCACCTGGAGCCAAGTTTGGACTCCCCGACCCGGCTTCTCCAAAGGGAAAAGGTCCCTATTTCGACGCGCTGGTCAAGTTGATCAACAGGGATGTGCTTTTTTCCCGTTTTAAAGAGGTGAATGCCCCCTTTCGATGACAGGCCTTGGCGCTGATGCGGGACTTCAGTTTCGTGAGGAAGAACTTCAAGCTCGTGGTGGCCAAGAGGAAATCGACAAGCCCACCTGGAACTTTTTGATGCTCCTCGTGGACCCAGACAAGCATCACCAAGGCATTGGCCGCGTTTTGCAAGACCGCTCCGAGCTCGAGGCCCAAGAGGCCGGCGTGCCAACGAGATTCTGTTCCGAAGAGCATAACGTTTGTGCTCCCTTATCAGCACAAACCCTTTGACCTGCTCATGTCATGCTCGGTATAGCTGCCCATGTATCAACGAAGGGGTTATGTCGTTGTCGGTGAAGCGGATCTGGGAAAGGAGCCTCTCACTTCCCACCTCTATTTCCTCGAGCGCAAGCATGAGAAGTAGAGGGCATGCTCATGCATTATCAACGGCCTTCTTGTGCCTGCCTCCCGTCCCTTTGCCACCACAAACGTGACCTCTTGCACGAAGATTGACTGGAAGATTTTTCTCTCTTTATTTTCTTCTTTTCCCAGCAATAAACAACTCGCCAAACAGTCGCTATAACAGCACACCAGGCTCAGTGGCAGCACCCTAGACCGTGCCAGAGGAGCCACAGCGAGCCGCAAACAACCTCCGCCCAGCCTCTTTTGTCCTCGACCCGCCAAAAAAGCTGCCGAGCATGGACAACCTCGACTGGAACGCCTATCAGCACGCCGGCCAGTTCTCCACCTACGACTTCGAGCACAGGCCGCCGCCCTATGTCGCCCAGCAGCAGCAACAGGCGCAGGTCGACCCGGACGCGGCCAACATGTTCGCCCAGCCGGACTACAACTCGAACCAGTTTGCGGCCGCCGCCAGCTCGTACATGGCCACCGTCCCCGACCAGCAGACGCCCACCATGCCCCTCATGCCACAACAGCAGCAGCCGACCCAGGAACCAGCGCAGCAGCCAGCGCCACAGGCCAGCACCAGCGTGATTCCGGCTGCTACCCCTTCGCCGGCTACCCCTGCCAGCGCTAGTGGCCAGCCAGCCTCCTTCTTCGGCTGCAACAATTGCGAAATCTCCTACACCACCTTGTCCCACCTCAGAGAGCACATCCGCGCGCACGACCAAGGCGTGGAGCGTCCCTTCAAATGCTCGGATTGCCAGCGAACCTACAAAGTGAGATTAGGCCTTCTCTTGAGCTTTGATCTTGTGACTGGGCTCACGAGTGTGCGATTGACTCTCACAGAATGCCAACGGCCTCAAAGTGCGTTGGCTGGCTCGTAGAAGAAGTTAAGGGCGCAAAAGCTGATTGACTCTGAGCAGTATCATGTTTCGACGAGCACTTCCAAGTTTGTCGCTCTCACCTCTTTCCTGCGTGGATATTATCTGATTGGAGGTCAAACAGTGGCAAGCATGCGCCCATGGGCTCCGAAAAAGGCTCGCGTGCCTTCAAGGCCACCCTCACCAACAAAGACGCCACCGGCTCGAACAACACGGACGACAACAGCGGCGGCGAAACGCCGGTCGAGGCGAAGGAGACCTTTGCCTGCCCTCTGCCAGGCTGCACCAAGCAGTACAAGCAGCTGTCTGGTGGGTCCGGCCTCCTTCACAGCGCCAGGCCTGTCTCATTTACCGAGTTCCACAGGCTTGCGCTACCATTTGACTTGCGGTGTAAGATAAGACCCGCTCATTACTGACTTCGCAGCTGATGTTGGTCCCACTCTTGCAGTACCAACACGACCCTGCTCCGACTCTCGCAGAACTGGTGGCCATGTGAGCCCGCTCCTCCCTCTGCACAAATAAACCGTGTTGAGCTTTTTTCCTGCTCGCAGCAACTCCCAATTGAGCGAGAGGCTGAATGGCCGCGGCGAGGCGTTCCACAAGGCCCAGAACCGAGCGGCCCAACGCCGGCAAGCCAAGGAGGCGGGCGGCAGCGCCAGCCAGAGCAACTCGTCTTCCCAGCCCCATCAACAGCAGCCCAACCCGTCGGACGCGATCACCACCCTCTATGTCGACACGCCCTCGATGCCGGAGTTGGACCTCACGAACGCCTCCAGGCCTTGGCTCGAAGGGTTGGTGCTCTGCTCCACTCAGCTGTTGTTGTCCTGTGCTGATTCAATGCATTCTTTTCCCAACAGAACCTCTCACTAGGTGCCCTCGGCGCTTCCTAGCTCGCCACACTTCATGTTCATCTAGCCCAACCTCATCCCTAAACAACATAGCCTCGCTGCTTTATCGCCATCTCTATCACCCGATACTCCTCCTCCTCTGCCAACCTAATACATCGAGGAGGCCATCCCCAACCCAAAATGCCGCTTGACGACGGCGAGCAGCTCAGAACTTGTCTTCAACGCCACTGCCGGCCCGTCCCCTGGCTTGTTTGATGACAACCTCCCTACCTCTCTCGCCTCTTCTCGCATGTGTACAGCAAGAGCCAGAGAGTGGGGGTTTTCTTGTACAATACGGTCTCCCGACTCCCCTTAGATTTTACTGGCCTTGCGTGTGAAACTTTTGGCTGCTGGACTTGGCTTCTTGGGCTGGTCTGCCGTTTAATCTCACCACTTTCTAGAGCCATAACCAGAAGCAGAGGAAGATTTGAGCAGTTTGATGAACCAACATTGCCGGCCTCTGAGCTCAAAGGGCGCAGACAGGCGAGCTGCTGCTTCGCTCCACAACGGCCTCGAGCTCCCTTAGAGCCGACAACCAGTTTCTCAAGAGCACTCCAGCACGTCCAAGCGCCACCACTCGACCGGTGTGGAACTGCCGCTGTTGAAGGGCGCAAGCAAAAATGAACCAGCTGGCGAACTATGGCTCGGGGGACGAGGGCGCGCAGTCTGGCGCGGAGAGCGAGGTCGAGTTCGATGTGAAGGACTCGTTTGGGATAAAGAAGATCAAGACGGACCACGCAGCGGCCGCCAGCTCAGCCAAGCAAGCGGCGACAGTGGCTAGTGCAGCTCCAGCCGTTCTTGACAAGGTGGGCATTCTCACGCTGCCTCATGCCGCTTGGAGATACTCGCTGACTTCGCTTGACTCACAGGACATCATGAAGGCCTCGGGCAGCATGGTTCTCGCGAGCAACAGCACGCAGATGAATGTTGGTGATCTCTCGCTCGCACGATTTCACTCCAGAACTCATCAGGTATTTGATCGCAACAGGTCAACATGCACTACGACGACATGATGATGCCCATCCAAGGACCAGCGACGCCGTTCGAGGGCGAGAAGAAGCTGGCGAGGATGAACACCCTGACCGGCTTCGTCGAGTCGCACGCCATGTCCGACTCTGACTTCAAGAACCAGCAGCGCTCCTACTACGTCAACGGCTACGCCATGAACCCCTCCTTGATCGGCGCCACCGACGAGTCGGGCAACCTGCTCAACCCTTACATCGGCCCCAACCAAGCCTTGGCCCAGGAGACCGGTGGCGCCATTGTGGCCGACCTCAAACCCAGCAAAGCGGTTGTTCGGGCTAACAAGCGGAAGCGGAAGGGCAAGGGCCAGCTGGGGATGTTCGACGACCCGGACGAGGAGGAGGAAGGCGCCGAGGCGTCTGGCCCAAAGAAGCAGGTCGAGTACGTCGGGCCGTGGGCGGGCTGGCAGGAGAACACCAACGCGGATGGCGGGCCAGAGTATGAGGAGGTCGAGGAGCACGTCCGCAAGGTCAAGCCCATCATCGAAAAGTCGGTCAAGGAGGTCGGCTTTGGGGAGGAAAAGAGTGTTTTCCACGGTGCGTGCTCTCCCCCGTTTGCTCCATTCAAGAGCTCACTTTTGCTGGCCATGTGCAGGCAAGGAGATGCACGACTACCAGGGCCGGACTTACATGTCGATTCCGCGAGATGCGGGCGTCGACCTGGAGCCGGAGGAGCCAGGGCAGCAGCAGTGCTACATCCCCAAAAAGTGCATCCACACCTGGTCTGGTCACACCAAGGCCGTCTCCAGCTTCGACCTTTTCCCTGGGTCGGGCCACCTGCTGCTATCAGGCTCAATGGACAATCGTGTCAAGGTTGGTGGCTTGTTACTTTCGCACAAAGTGCTCTTTGATCTGACACTTGTGCCTAGCTATGGGACGTCTATCACGACGGCAAGTGCCTCCGCACTTTCATGGGCCACGGCCAGGCCGTGCGGGACGTCCAGTTCTCCACCGACGGCCGCCGCTTCCTTTCCGCCTCCTTCGACCGCCAAATCAAGCTCTGGGACACCGAAACCGGCGCTTGCTTGCAGGCCTTCTCCAACCACAAGATCCCGTACTGCGTCAAGTTCCACCCGGAAAAGTCGAACATTTTCTTGGCGGGCATGTCCGACAAGAAGATCGTGCAGGTGAGTGGCACCTTCTCTTTGCCACTATCGTCAGGGCTCAGTCTCTAAGTTGCCGTCATAGTACGACATCAACTCGGGGGAGATCACCCAGGAATACGACCAACATCTCGGGCCAGTCAACACAATCACTTTCACGGATGAAGGTCGGAGGTAAGCTGGCTCTCTGCCTTGAGCATCTCGAGGCATGTGCGAACTCATGTCGATGCGCAGATTCGTCACCACCTCGGACGACAAGAGCATCCGGGCCTGGGATTTCGACATCCCCGTTGTGATTAAATACATCGCCGAGCCCGACATGCACAGCATGCCGGCTGTGGCCAAGTCCCCGAATCGTGAGTGTGATCCCACCCGCCCAATGCGCAGCAGCAGGGATATTCATAGCCATTGGCGCTCGCAGAAAAATGGCTGGCCATGCAGTCGCTGGACAACCAGATCCTCATCTACTCCGCCGAGACCTTCAAGCAGAACCGCAAGAAGGGCTACCGCGGCCACACCGTCGCGGGCTACGCCTGCAAGCCGGCTTTCAGCCCCGACGGCCGCTTCCTCAGCTCGGGCGACGCCAGCGGCAACGTTCACTTTTGGGATTTCAAGAGCGGAAAGAAGTATCCGAACCGCCTCCAGGCCCACAACCGAGTGGTTATTGCGCAGGCCTGGCTGCCGCATGAGACTGTGAGTAGGACTGCGCAGCGTGGTAGAATCAGGCAGAACTGACCTCTGAGTGCGCCGGTTCCACAGAGCAAGCTGGTCACTGCTTCGTGGGACAACACTCTCAAGCTGTGGGACTAAGGGACATCGTAGAGATAGGGAGAGGACACTGCAGGGTGCGCCTCTTCGTCCATATGTTCGTTGATTTTGAAAGACTGGCCCCCCAGGCTTTATTCCACTTGTCGTTCTTGAAGCCGTCAAGCGGACCTCTTGTGGATAAAGGGCTCAAGCGAAGCACACTTGGCAATTGGCAAGGTTGGCGGGCTTACCAGAGCAATGATCGACATTGGGCGCGGCCGATGGATCCACGGCCCGAGCCGCGCTAAGGAAAGTTGCTCCCTCAACTTGTTGTTTTTTCTCACCATCCATCAAATCTGTCGCTCTCCTGCCCAAGCGTGGCCCACCCTCACACGGCTCTTCAGCCACCCACATTCGTTTGCATCAAGATATCCCATTGGTCGGCTTGAACAATGCTCGCCGGCGTTGTTTACCTCTTTTTGGCCGCCGCCGCCGCTCAAGCCACTTTGGCGTCAACTTCTGGCCACTTCCCGCACCGACACCATGCAGCAAGAGCACTGCAAGAGAGGGCCAATACCATCAAGGAGCGGCCAGCAACAGTTGAAGTGGTCCCCAACACATACATCGTAGAGTTGGACTCTGGGGCCAACCCTTCGTCGTTAAGCAAGCGAGCAGCGCAAGCGGCTGTCCATGTCAGTCTACATCTCATCTCATCTATTCTGTTCGTCTATGGTGGCTCATCGTGAGAGAGAATTTGTGCAGGCCTCGTTCTTTTCAGCACTGCAGTCTCACAGTATCCCTTACTCTGTTCAGCAAGAGTACACCGATGCACCAGAAATCTTCCACGGTGCTACTATCAAAGTCAACAGTGAAGCAGATGCAAGCTCCATCGCCAACATGTCAACAGTCAAGGTGGGCGGTGGTTTATGCGGCGCCAAGATCGTCGGCTGATCGTGTCTGCAACTTTGCAACAACAGAACATGTGGCCCGTGTACAAGATTCAAATGCCCAAGGTCACGGATGAAGTGAGAATTAAGAAGCGTGGGGCCGGATGGGATTGGGGCAAGCCGGACGTGTATCGTATGTGTTTCCGTCGATGGCAAGTCTACAAGTCTGACTCTAGCGCCAGCTCCCCATCAAATGATCGGCGCTGACAAGGTTGGTTAATGCTTTTGACTAGACGATTACTTACTCATCACCGGAATGGCAGCTCCATGCGGAGGGCATCACCGGCAAAGGTCAGGTTGTGGCTGTCGTGGACTACGGCATCGATTACAAGTGGGGCTCCCTTTGTTCAGTCGACTTGTTCTAATTGGCCATGCAGACATCCTGCCCTCGGCGGGTGCTTCGGTAAACGCTGCAAGGTTCAAAAGGGTTTGTCCCTTCACACTTGAACCTAATGACTTCAACTTATCTCGCCATAGGCTACAACTTTATTGGTGATAGTAAGCATCGCTTACGAATTACGTACAAAGCACTCTCATGTCCTCCGCTGCTCAGCTTACAGCGATGCATTTGCTGGAAATGGCGATCCCTATGCGAATTGCCTTGGCTCCACACACGGTCTGCTCCAATCTGACTACATTAGACTGTGGCTTAGTCCTCACCCAACCTAGGTACCCATGTCGCGGGCCTAATCGCCGCAAAAGATGTCGGCACTGGCTTCAGTGGTGTGGCGCCAGATGTGATGAACTTTTACTTCGACCCTATCAAGCATTGCTGACGAAATAACCACCAGGCCACTCTTTACGGTCAGATCTAATGCTACCAAACCAGGAACCTAGTCTCACTCTCACCACACAGCCTACCGAGTTACCGACTGCAATGGGCTCTCTTTCACCAGCTTGGTCATGGCTGGTCTATTGAAGGCTTATGCTGATGGAGCTCGAATTATCAACACCTCAGTCACCAGCATTGGCGGTTGGAAGGAGGATGCCTTGGCCGTTGTTGCTGATCGATTGGCCGCCAAAGGCGCCATTGTCGTCACCAGCACTGGAGATGCGGGAGCACAGGGTATGTCTGTTCCTGCATGATGATTGGTGGATGCTCATGTCCTGTTCACAGGGGCCTTTTATGTCGAGCAGTGGGTTTCCTGGTCGCGCCCAACACACATGCTAACCCTGCGGACTAGACCCGGCACTGCTGAGACAGCATTAAGTGTCGGTAGTGTTGAAGTGCCGTGAGCTCTTTTCTGCGAGGAGCAGATTTGGGTACTGACTGGGAACTCAGGAAATATACCACATTTACAGTTGAAGTTTCTTCCGGCCACGCTTTTGGTCGCAAAATCAAAGGCCATGGGGCCAAAGACATCGTGAGCCTATTCAGTGGCTTCGGCACCAGAGCTCAAGCTGGCGTAGAATTTCTATGGCAGCCACAGCTACGGGGATGGAACATACGGACTTTACGTGACGTCGAACGACACGACGATCACGGACGACGCCTGCTCTCCTCTCCCTAATACGACACCAGATCTTTCGGGGAAGGTTGTGCTGGTCAGGCGGGTAAGTCAACGAGACCTTTGCTTCATTGACTGGGCTGACTTCTTTCAAGGGTGGCTGTTTCTTCGACGAGAAGTATGCCAACGTAGCTGTGTACAACGTGAGCTTTCTAGGCCTCGCTTTCGCCGTATTGCGCAGAGTCTGATCTCCACCCAATGTCAAGGCGGTTGGGATTCTTAGTCAGTCCAGCCTTACATCCGCGGTGTAGAGCCTCATGTTTGATTCTGCAGTTTACAACACACCCGATACCGCTGTCATGTACGAAGATGGCATTTTTTACGGATACCCCAGTGGCAACGGTGCTTTGATCGACGAGGCAGACGGTCTTTATGTATGTTCAATTTAATTCGCTCTATTCCCGACCCTTACTCGTGTTTCTCAGCTGGTAGACCAATGGGCACGCGGTGTAAAAACCGAGCTCACGTTTCCTAAGGAGCTGACAAGTGTGCCGAATACCGACACCAGCGGAGTCAGGTTGGTTGCCTCTCGATTTATCTCTAGTCCTCTACCTACAAGACCTCCGTGCAGCTCCATCAGTCAATATGGACCTACATTCGAACTTCGACCAGTGCCGAAGCTCCTGGCTCCTGGCAGTAGGTGCTCGGAGATTTTGGCGCACAACGTCTGAAATTTGCACAGGCAACGTCTTGTCGCTGGCTCCTCTTCAATATGGCGGCTACACAGTCCTCTCTGGGACATCTCAAAGTGCTCCTATTACCGCTGTAAGTTCGGACAGTGGACTTCGCAAAGATTTCCTAACGCCGGAACTGGCAGGGGGCCGTCGCCTTGTACTCCAGTGTCAAGCCCATCAAGGCCGGGCACAGCGGCTTCGCCTCGACCGTCACCGCGGCCCTGTTGAATAACGCAGTTCCTCTTCGCGTTCGCAACCACATCACTCCTCTTCCCCAACAAGGTGCTGGCGTCCTCAACATCTATGCCGCCATCCACAGTCAGACCGAGCTTTCGACTTCTTTCTTGCTCCTCAACGATACTAGATACTTTCAGGGCAAGCAGAAGTTTACAGGTGGGTTTTTTGCCTGCGATCTGAGCAACGAAATGACCGGACCACGTTTCAGTCCAAAACAAGTCGCCCAAGACGTTGACCTACAAGCTCGCCCATCTACCAGCTCTATCGCTGCTGCCCTTTAACAAGGTGCGACCGTTCCTATGCCCAGATTCCTAGGCTCACTTCAAAGCCAGAATTCCAACTACCCATCACTGACTCCCGCCACCAGCCCGCGCGGAGCAACCGTCAAGTTCAGCCAGTCGACTTTGCGCCTGAAGCCTGGTCAGAAAGCGACGGTTCAGGTCACGTTTACGCCTCCAGCCGGTTTGCCTGCTACGACCTTCCCTCTCTACTCCGGTTTCGTACGAGTGCAAGCTTCGGGACAAGTCGCCACACTTCCCTATCTGGGCATGGCAGCAGCGATGTACGACATGCCTGTTCTTGACCACGGAGCTGCCATCGTCGGTGCTACGGTCCCGACTCTTACCGATTCGTCGTACAACATACAGACCGGGCCAGCGACTTACTCAATGACCAACGGAGATACACCTTTGGTCTTCTTGCGTTATACAGGTCAGTTCAAGATGGTTGCGGTTCTCCTCCCGAACGATCGCAATTGACGCTAGTCGCAGCCGGGACTGCCTTTGTTTCGTTGGACGTGATGGAAAGCATCACCACCTACGTCCCGTCTCTCCCGATAACCAATGCCTCACGCCACCGAAAAGCTCAAGATCCCAAGAAAGACCAAATTGGCGTCTTTGCGACGTCTGCCTACAGTCCACGGAGCGGAGTTGCCAGTCAGGCGCTGGCGCAAAACAGCATTCAGACGTCCATCGTTGCTTGGGACGGCACCTTGGCGGACGGCACGGTCCTACCAGACGGCTCTTACAAGCTCAGACTCCGGTTTGCCACTCTCACGTTGTTGTTCCAATTCACGGAAAGCTCACGCTGCTTCCGCAGCGCTCTCAAAATCACTGGCAACCCGGCGATAGACGCCGATTACGAGTGCGTGTTGCTAAATCCGCGCTCTCGCGATGCCACCCCTCGTAACTCATGCCGTCTGCCCAACAGATCTTGGCTTTCTCCGACTGTCGTGATCCAGAGGAATACTGGGTGCGGCCGGAAGCGCTGCTAATTCG
Organism: Cystobasidiopsis lactophilus; assembly: GCA_001599975.1. Lineage (NCBI taxonomy): Eukaryota > Fungi > Basidiomycota > Agaricostilbomycetes > Agaricostilbales > Chionosphaeraceae > Cystobasidiopsis > Cystobasidiopsis lactophilus. The sequence goes on from BCIO01000005.1 coordinate 2,151,133, forward strand.
TCGGCTTGGTCCTTCGCGCTTCGGACTTGTGTCCCTTTTGTTTATAATAATTCGCTGTCCATTTTTGGGGTTGCATCGGCAATGAACACAAGAGGCTCATTGTGAATCCATTGTTTTGGGAGGCCCTTCGCCGGCCGGCAATAATTAAGGAAGGTTCATGACTCGAGAAAACGCCGCAAGAGCGGCGCAGGCTCCCGAAGAGAAGGCAGCAGCAAATCTCACGAAATCGCGTCCGCCCCAAATGAGACAGTGAGACACGGAGATTTTTTTTCCTGGCTTGGTGGCAATTTTTTTCTCTGGCAGGAAGCCCTCTCGGCAGCTGTTTTCCTCAGTCAGGTACCACCAACGCCCTTCAGGACCATCGCGGCGCGTTATTCTGTTCTATTGGAAGCAAAAGAAGGAATGCCCTTCGAAACCTCTGTCTTGCGCGAGCCTCATGTCGACGCGAGCTGCGATCGCCTGCCGGGCTCATGGCCCGCTCCCGCTGCTTTTCGCGCGGCACAACATGACGCCTGAAACAAAAACTTGGTGTTCTCAACGTCTTTTCGTAATGCGCATTTACATTACATAGGCAACATACTGCCGAGAGAACCCAGAGAAGGAGGCAGCGAAGGCTCTTCCTCCCGCTCGACCCTCGACCTTTTGTGCTTTTGTGATTACAGTCTAGAAACCGCTCCTTCACCTGTTTGCCTCGCTTGCTTGGCTACCCGTTTACCCTTTTGCACCAACAAATCGAGATCCCGCACCCAAACCAAATCAAGAGATGAAGTTCGGACTTGCTACCATCCTGTTGACTCTGGCCGCCTGCGCTGTTGCTGCTCCCGTGCGTCATCCCCCGGGACTGCCTCTTCGATTTTTGCTGTGCCGATGCTTACCGGACGTCAACAGGTGCCGACTGCTCAACCGCAGGCGCGCGATTTGGCGGAGCGTCAGCTCGGCGGCGCCGGCACTTCCAGTGTTGCCAGTGGCGACAGCGGTCGACCGCGTGCGTGGAAGCGCGAAGAAATTGAGAACGTAGGCTGTCCGACTGTCGCTTGCGAACTATCGCTTGAGTGCTGACGTTAAACAGGCTCTTCGGGAGCGTCAGCTCGGTGGCGGCGGAACTTCGAGTGTCGCCAGCGGTGATAGTGGCAGGCCTCGCGCATGGAAGCGTGAGGAAATCGAGAAGGTGTGTTTATACGCTCGAGATTGGCCGAACACTGCTGATCCAACGCAGGCCCTTCTGGAGCGTCAACTTGGTGGCGGCGGAACTTCGAGTGTCGCCAGCGGTGATAGTGGCAGGCCTCGCGCATGGAAGCGTGAGGAAATCGAGAAGGTGTGTTTCTCCGCTCGATAATGGCCGAACAAAGCTGATCCAACACAGGCCCTTCTGGAGCGTCAACTTGGTGGCGCCGGAACTTCGAGCGTTGCTAGCGGAGACAGTGGCAGGCCTCGCGCATGGAAGCGTGAGGAAATCGAGAAGGTGCGAGCATTGATAGTCATAATCGAATTGTTCTCATCCTTAGCGCAGGCTTTGCTCGAGCGTCAGTTGGGCGGTGCTGGGACCTCCAATGTTGCCAGCGGCGACAGTGGCCGTCCACGAGCATGGAAAAAGGACATTGTGGAGCGTGCTGTAAGGTCTATTCTTTTGGGATATTGCCCTAGTCAGTTCTGACATCCGATTCTAGGCGGTCACCCCGGCTGTCCAGTTCGCATAGACACCTTCCCTCCGCCTCCCAGCATGTCTACACACTACTCTCTTCTTCTACCTAAAATGGCCCACATCACTGGCCAGTTCGACATTTCAGATTACCCACAGCTTTTGGCATTTGCCACCGCACATTAGATTCCACTCCCACACACGCCATTCACCCGCCTCACCACACACCACGCCTCGGCAAGCTCCTACAGCCTGTCCTTCACTCAACCCTTTAATTTCACACCACACGAATTCTTCGAGACACCCCTCTTCTTTTTGGACCTTTTCAGTTTTGGCATCTTTCACGTCTCGAAGAAGCCGCCTCTGGCTCTGCCACCCCTCTGGGCCAGCGGCAAAGGACACTCTTGTTAAACAACCACTTTTCACCTTTCATTAGGGACCCTTTCCTCCTTTGCCTCTCTGAGGGCATCTGGGTCCCCGGCCTTGTTTTTCAAGCGCTTTTTAAATCTTCTTTCGGGCTGTGTTCGCTTTATATCTTACTGGAGAGGTGAAGAAGGATGGTTTTATCGTTATGTCGCTTGTAACGTTCAACTGTTTTCAAACCCTCGGTTGTTAATGCAACACAAACTTGTTGTTTTTCATGGATACTCTGCTCTCTGCGTGCACTCCTCGGTAGCCTTTAAGTATGAGGAGTCGGCGTGCAAGGCTTTGAGAGCTCAGACAGAATGCGACTTCGGGATTGCAATAAGCAGGAGCGGGGTGGGGTTCCGGCTCAGTCCCGACCTTGCGCCTAGACACCAGCGACTTGACCGAGGCCGTCCCGCAATTGCTGCTTTTACTCCTGCTTCTCTTGCTGTAATGGTATGCGACAAACTTTGAGAGATGCCAGGCCAGTGGCAAGGGGTGTTTTGAGGTTTTGGAGGGAGCGCGAGAAGGAAGGGTGTGCGCTGGAGGTTCTTTTGGTGGGTATGTGACACGCGTGGTAAAAGAAGGTGGTGATAGAGTGGGTTGACGAACATGCTGATGGGAGGATATTTACTGGAAAGGATGGAGAAGACAGACGGTGATAGACTTTTGGGTGGTTTACTTTTCTTGGATATCGAGATTGAGTCCTAGACGGCGATATAGACACGAAAGCTGGAGATGAGGAGGCCTTTTGGCGCGCGCGACTTCCTAGTAGGAGTAGTCGTAGCGAGGAGCGTTCGACGAGACGAAGCTGTTTTCGCCACCCAGCCGAGTCAAGTCACGCGATCGACAACAACCGGGCAAAGAAGAGGGAGACACACGTGGGCAAAGGGGGACGAGATCGGTAAGGAGGCTGAGTGGGCTTGAAGCTTTGGATGTAGCCCGAGCGGCCAGCCCTACGGTTCTGCGTGTGGGCGGCGGTGAATAATGCGCATTGCCAAGACTGCTTCCGGGACTAAAGCAAGAAACTCACGCTGAGCCAGGTGCGCACTTGCTTGTCAGTCATGCCAGTAGCAGCGCAGGCCACAGCGATGGCTTGCGAGGAGGGGTACAGCGCGGCGGCGATGAGGTCCTCCAAGACAGAAATTTGCTCGACGGTGTAGTTGGTGCGCCTGGGCTTGGAGAGCGAGGGCTGCTTCTGCTGCTCGGGGTAGTGGTGGAAAGCGTAGGCCGGGCTGGTGGCGGCGTACTGCTTGTAGCAAGGCACGTTGTCCGAGTCGAGGTAGGTCTCGAGCGAAGGCTTTTTGGTGGGAGCGAATGGCATCGTCATGCCGTAACCGTAGCCCCCGCCGCTTGCAGAGGGGGAGTAGCCAGGCATGGGAGGGGGCGCGTAGCCGTACGACTTGTAGCTGGCGCTGGACGAGCTGGAGGCGGGCGAGAGGCTGCTGCCTCGGTTGGGCTCGAAATCGGCGTAGCTGTAGCGCTTGGGAGGGAAGCTGTAGCTGTCCAGGGTGTCATACTCGCTTTCGAGGGAGGGCAGCGCGGGGTGAAGGGGAGCGGCGCTGGCGGTGGCAAACGAGCGGCGCCTGTCGATGGGAGCCAAGCTGTAATCGCCCTCGTTGACGTGGATGTCGTGGAGCGAGGGCAGTCGGCGACTGAAGTGGTTCATTTTGTTGACTGAAGGGAGAGCGCCCTGTTCTTTTTGGTGTGATGAGGGTGCGAGGGAGGTCGTCGCGATGTGACAAGAGCTGAAAATCCTTGGTCGGGGGAGGCGGGTCACATTCTCCGTTCAGTCGTCTTCCATCTCTCACCAAGGCAGCAGCCGCGAGAGACAAGGTTCGTCGCAAGGCACGCTCACACACCATTTCAAAAGTCGAACCTTGTTCGTTAAATGCAATTCCGACGTAGCGTCGATGAGATCTCGTTGGGCTTTGAGTTCGGCTCGCTTCCGATCTACCTGTACGTGCCCAATGCAGAGGCCAGCAGACGCGCACATTGGAGGCCAGCGACTCAGCGGAGACGATCTCGATTGGCTCCCTCTTGACCCGTGCTTTCGGCTTGTGGCGGCAGCCTTCTCAGATTCCGGCGGATCGAGCCTGCTTTCGTCAAGGCCTTCAAAGAATAGAGCATGTTGTGGCGTTAGGACAAGAGCGCAAACCCACCACAACTTGAGCAGAAGTGGCGCTCGAGGTGCTGCCAGAGCTTGACGCCTCTTGTTACAAACGCTCATGCTCTGGATATCCTGAAAGGCAACAATCGATGGCACTGAGAGGCCTATCGCGGTTCTACACGTCGAGCTTCGAGAGGTTCGGCTCTCCGTCATGCCCCAGATTTTGGCCGCTGAAAGGCCTTCTCGCGCACAGGCGCCCTCTGCTGACTCTGGCGGTGACGAATTGCGTGCTACAAGGCCTTGGAGATGCTGCTGCTCAAACCCTGCCCGTTTTCGTTGGTTTCCCTTCGCGTTCAGGGTGTCGAAGAAGGACACCTCTAAAACTTGCCTTGACGAAAACAGCTGGGGACGGTGCCGTCTGAGACCATGGCCTGGGATGCAGCTCGCTCATTGAGATTCTTGACCTTTGGAGTGCGTTCCGACCCTCCTTGACGCGACCGGTTTTCCTCAGACGAAATGGCCACAGGCAACCATGGGGCCTTTGATCGGCAAATGGAACGTGAGTTTTCGCGCTCGCTGGGACTTTGGAGCCTCCATTGAAGTAGGGAATTGCAGCATTTTCTTGAACACCAATTTCCACTCAGGCCGACTGCGCCGCGGGATGCCAAAATCAAAGTCGACATTCCGCTCTCGACGCTCACCGTCGACTCTCCTACAAAATCAGCCACCCATCACCTTCGACAGCGCAGCCAAAACCCCTTTGCGGTTTCTGAGAAGACCGTGCCAGCGCTCCCCTCGGATCCTTATGGCCCACCGCCGCTGTCGTCCAACCCAGCCGAGGAGGACGTGGGCAAGATTCGCCAGGTCGACCCACCGAAAGACATCAAACAACCTCCTGTCAGCTTGATCCAGCTGGGGAAGAGGTTGGCCGCCGACCAAATTTTCATGGCGCCCATCGGGCTGTTCATCTTCTTGATGGCCATGAGCTTGATGGAAGGCTTGGACATGGACGGCATCTCCAACCGCTTCTCTGCTATCTACCTTCCCATTCTGCTGGTCAATTGGCAGGTGGGTGGCCTATTCGAGGCATCAAATGGCATTCCAGCTGAATTTGAGGCGCAGATTTGGCCGATTTGTAAATGGCTTGCTCCCTTCTTAGTCCATAGCTGAAGTCCTTCTTACAGTACAACTCTTCAACTTCCGTTACATGCCTCTGCGGTAAGTTTCCCTCCTTTACTGAAAGGCAGCTGCTGATTTGGCGCGAGTTCTATAGATATCGCGTCCCCTTCAGCGCCAGTTGTGGCATATTGTAAGTCCATACGATGTCTTTATCTCCTGGGTACACTAGATTCATGGTCTTTATAGGTGGACTGTCTTCCTTTCCTACCAACAAGCGAAAGTAGCCACCGCATCGAAAGTCATTGCATGAACCTTGTCTCGATACCGCACCTGCTGAGGGCCATTAGAATACCCTTGCAATCCATCCATACCAACCAGAGTAGATCGCTGTGAACCACGGTTTCCTGAGGAAGTGGCGGTCGTCCCGACGCTGTCAACGCGACATTCTTCTCTTCCACGAAGTCGACAGCCCAATGGGGCCTCGTAGCCGGCCGATTCATTAGCTTTCAGAGAATGTCTCTCGAGCTTTGGCGGATCGCAGGTCCTCAGCGCACCTTTTGCGTCGTATCGCCCGACCAGGCCCAAGTTCTTGTCCTCCGACATGTGCCCTCGGACACGACGCCTCAGGTCGCCATCAGCTTCAGCCAGCTCAGCGTAGTTGACTTGAATACGCGGGCCAAACGCATCAGCCGGATCCAAGGCTGCCTGGGCCTGCTCCATGATGGCCAGGACGTGTTCCTTGCTGTCGTCGACTCGGCCGCCAACATCGGCAGCTTGGTCGACCAGGACGTGATGAGCCGCATCATCGCCGTTAGCTTTCATTGCTTGTCCTCTGCGCTCTTCGACGGCGCCGCCGCGGACGTGGAAATCTTCGACCACACGCCGAATTTGCCTCCCCCTGCCCCCTTCGAACCGCCTTGCGCTGGCATCGCAAAGATCCTCACCAACGGCAACTTTTACTTTTCTTCAAGCGTGGACCTGTCGAGCAGACTGGAGGTGCGCATGAAGAGGGGCAAGAACGACAGCAGCAACTACGACGCGCGCTTCCTCTGGAACTCCTTCATGCTCGACTCGCTCTTGGGCTTTCGGGCGGCCTTGACTCCGACAGAACGCAGTCAGTTTGACGCGGCCGGCTTCTTGGTCATGGCCATTCAGGGCTTCTGCGGCGTTTACGACATCAACATGTGAGCGTCGCTCCTTGCGGGCTGTTGCCTCACTAACCCACTCCATTCCAGGGGCGGTGTCTCTGGTCCATCGACTGTGACACTTTCTGTCATTTCAAGATTGAGCTGGCGCAGAGCTGGAACTCGCTTCAACACTAGAGGGATTGACGACGACGGCAACGTCGCGAATTACGTCGAGGTGAGATCTGGACTTTGCTCCAGAACTTGCAATGTTCTCAAACGGACTCATGTCTTGCAGACCGAAACCATCCTGCGGACGTCTATTATGTGCATGAGCCACGTGCAGCTCCGAGGCAGCATTCCTTGTATGTCCACTTTGCAGTCGCATTCTCCTTTCGCTCACAACATCTTTCGAAGTGTTCTGGGAGCAGCAAGGCGTCCAACCCTTTGCATCCAAGCTCACCATCACCCGCCCTCCTATCGCAACTCAGCCCGCCTTCGAAGCGCACTTTCGCGAATTGCTTTCTGAATACCCCAAGATTCACATCATGAACCTCCTGGGGACCAGAGACCAGGAAGCTCTTCTCACGCAAGCCTACGAGAGCCATCTGCGTCAGGCCATCGACAGCGATCAACTTTTCGCCAAAGGCGTCGAAATGACCAATTTCGACTTTCACTCCCGCGCTCGGTCTGGCGGTGGCATCGAGACCATTTTCGAGCAAATGAAGAGGGAGCCGAGAATCGTGGACACGGTGGATCGCTTCAGCTACTGCTTGATCAACGCGGACGAGTCGTCCACCAAGACGAAGGAATTGGTCAGTGGGCAGGAGGGGACTTTCCGGACCAACTGCTTAGACTGGTGAGTGATTTTCAGTCTGCAGGTGATCCAGTGTTGAATGAAGACGTAGCCTCGACCGCACAAACGTCGTGCAGGACATTCTCTCCCGCTTGGCCCTTGAGCACTTTCTGCAAAACGTCAATCCCAGTTGGGTCGGTTCAGAGCTACTGTGGTCCCGGCACAGTACGCTTTGGGCCGAGAACGGCGATTCTCTCGCGCGCATCTATGCTGGGACTGGAGCCTTGAACACCAGCTTCACTCGCAGTGGCAAAAAGACCTGGGTCGGTGTCCTCTCGGATGCGTCCAAGAGTGTCGGACGCATGTATCAGTCCAACTTTGCCGACGCTGGCAAGCAGCAGGCGATAGATGAACTGCTGGTCCGTTCGTGTCTCGGTGACTCTGGCTCAAACGCTGACCTCCCAGCATAGGGCAACTTGGGCGGACAGATGAAAGTAGTAGTGTTCGATCCGATACACTCGAAAATGGAGGAGACTTTGAAGGCTCGAGCGGCCGAGTATTCTTCTTTCACGAGTAGGTTGTCCATCCGGCCGCTTCGCTTTGACTCCCGTCTGACCCAACTTTAGATGCCGTTGTCTGGGCGGGAACTTTCAACCTTAATGGTCGGCCGCCAAGCGAATCACTGCTACCTTGGTTGTTCCCGAAAGCAGACGTCGAACCGGACATTTTGGCTATCGGCTTCCAAGAGATCGTGCAACTCACCGCTGGCCAAATTGTGAGCTCTTCTGCTTGTGTGTTATAGTGCTGTCTCGTCGGGCTCATCCTCTTTCCAGGTCGCTGCTGATCCAGAGAAAAAGTGAGGCGACCCACCAGCTTTGAGTGTGCTGGCTGACAGACCTTCAAGGCGCCGTTGGGAGGCTCACATCAATCAAGTGCTTGCCAGCCGAGGCGAAAGCAAAGCCCAATATGTCATTTTGCGGTCGGAGCAGCTCGTTGGTACGGCGCTCTTCGTCATCGTCAAGACTTCGGTCATCCAGCATGTGCGACAGGTCGAGGCGGCAACCAAAAAGGTCAGCTCACTCGTTGTTTACTGTTGATGAGAGCCGCCTCACCTGGCTTGCAGACCGGCCTCAAGGGTCTTACGGGCAACAAAGGCGGCATCGCCATTCGGCTCATGTACAAAGACAGCTCCTTCTGCTTTATCACCGCACACTTTGCGGCAGGATCCAACAACGTCGACGAGCGAGACCTCGATTACCGGACCATCTCGCAAGGGATGATGTTCCGACGAGGTTTAACAATCGGCAGCCACGAGTAGGTCGCTCCATCAATGCGCTAGATTTACGATTGACCTTGCCCCTTAGCAATATCATCTGGATGGGTCAGTGGTGCGGTCGAGGAGCGTAGCGAGTACTGACGCAAGTCGCACAGGTGACTTCAACTATCGCGTCTCTTTGCCCACCGCCGAAGCCAGGTTACACGCCAACAGCGACGACTTTATGACTCTCCTAGATCACGACCAGCTATTACAATCAATGCAGAACCACACGGCTTTCCAGGGGTATACGGAAGCACCTGTGACCTTCCGTCCCACGTACAAGTACGACGTGTGAGTGGCCAAGCGAGTTGATCCCGATTGCGGAATCTGACGAAGCCTTGCAGGGGCACTGACACTTACGACTCTTCCGAGAAGCAGCGCGTTCCGTCTTGGACAGGTATCTCCTTGCGCTGTCGTTCGTGGTTTCGCCTCTAACCTTGGTGGCCCCCAGATCGAGTGCTCTGCCGAGGAGATGGCGTGAGTCCTCTAGCACACAGATTTTGCCCAATCAGGTTTGCTAATAGCCTCGTGAATAGCTGGACATCTCCAGCTATACTAGAGCCGACATCAGACTTTCCGATCATCGCCCAGGCAAGGACCTTTTCCTCAAGATGCCTAGCTTAGCTCACGCCTGATCTCTAGTCTATGCCATACTTCGGGCGCGCGTCAAGACGATCAACCCAGAAGCCAGAGATAAACTCTCCGAAGAAATCCTCAAAGAGATTCAGGCCTCGTTCCCAGATCTGACACAACGGAAGACCACCTTGAACGGCAGTCGTGCGCTCCTCCGATCTTTACCTTCTCAACCTATCTAATTAGTTCCATAAAGCGGCCCTTCCCAGCACAGACTCGAGGCAGTGGTGGGTCACGGAGGATGAGCCAGAGGGCTTGGTCTCGGACAAGAGCATCTGGACATCTGGAGTTAACCCGTTTGAGGGGGTCTCCCGTAAACCTGTTCCCGAGCTCGGATTTTGAATGATGCAACGCATTCCTGTATTCCCGTCTCTCAAGGCCAAGTGCGATCCATAAAGCGTGGCGGGTCAAAATGAATGAGGTCGCAACAGTTTACGCATTGACTTCGTAAAAATAGCTATCGTACAAAGTGATGTATTCGGACATGATAGAGCCAAAGAAGCTCAGCAGTGATGAGCTCTCTAGCCTGTCGGAAATGGCCTTAAGGCGAGGTCTGCAGACGCCAAAGGGTCAGAAAGTACCACTTCGCAAAGCAGTAGCACGTACTTGGTGAAAGCGGCCCAAGCAGGTCCACGGAGCATGTACTTCCACATCTGAAGCTGCCGCCGGCTGCGCTCGGTCTTCTCGAGTTCGGAATCGCTCCACAGCTTGCCTCTTCCAGCCCGAGCCGTGAGCTGCTCCAGTAAAAGAGAGAAAAGGAAAGGACCATAAGCTTTCGTGCCGTATCGTTTAAGCGCCATCACTGCTCAAGCGAGTCAGTCAAAGGACCGAGACAAAGTGATCGAACCGACCGTATAAGAGCGGCCTCAAGATCCACATCACTTCATTCCATCTCTCAAGCAAGCCTTTCATGGGTAGAACCAGATCGGCCGGGCTCTTTATGTCTTGAACCGTAAATCGACTCTTGCGCAAGAAGTTGTCGATGTGGGTTTCATCGAACGGAACCGACCGGTCTTCGCTGGGCCGTAGCGAGGAGATGGTGGGATAGATGTTTCCGGTTCTTCCACCCGACCAGGCCAATTCAGGATGCGGTCCGGACGCTGTGGGTCCTCGTGGCGCTATGGTCGCGGGATCGTACTCTCGCTGGGGCACGTATGGGTCGATGGTCGTCCTGAAACCCGTGGCCTGAAAGAGTATTAAACGGAGTGCGGCCCTAAGAAAAGTAGTCAGCGAGGGCGAACGGCGCTTTCAGACAATGGACAAACTTTGAAGCCTCCATCGCCAGCACAACCTTCCACCTGCGCCGCGAGTCCATCTTCTTGCGAGCAATCATCTCCAACACCAATTCCGAGTACCCGATGATGGTCAACAACTTGGCGCAAGCCGCATAAGTCGAAGACGTTTTCATCCAGAAGCTCGTATATTTGGTGTGGGCGGACGGCTTAGGTTTCTGATGCTCTGGCAGCCACTCTATTGCTCGCCTGAGGATGCTGTCATGGTAGAGGCCAATGACATTGAGGACGGTGTAGACTGCAAGAGGTCCCGCATGAGCATGATTGAAACCGGCGCTTGCAAAGGGAAAGCGCCTACGACCCTCTGACGCCAATTCGCCGTCTTGGAATCGGCCTGTGATCGCTTGTAAGTGAATAGTCGGGAGTAGCTTGGGAGGCAGAGCGAACCGGGCAGCACCCAGGAGAGTGATCTCAGGCTGCTTTCAACCGACGAGACTTGCGACACATTGTGCAACAGGATGTTCTCGTATGTCGCTTTCTGCGTGATCCCTGAGCAACAATATGTTTGAACAGGGGGCCAGCTTGACGAACAACGCGATTCAAGGCCTTCATGCTCAGCAGCCGGATGTCGCGGTGTCGGAACAACCTCTTATGTCCCAATAAAAGCAAGGTTTTATAGAGGACATTTGGTCCTGGATCACATGCAAAATACGGTGTAAGGAAAGCAAGAGCCAGCTCGCTCGAGTCTAGAGGGGAAGCTCCGCGTCCGTTTCCTTCGCCGCCACTCCTGCTTCAGTCTGATCTTGAACCTTGATCTCTTCCACCTTAGGTTGAATGCCATCGACCGTCGAGCTCGAAGGCTCGGTGGGGGCAAGCGCATCGGTCGAGATGACATTGGCCTGGTCAGCAACCGGTGTGGGAGCGTTCGGCAAGCCATCCAGCTGTTGAACAGCGGCAACGTGGGCTGCAACGTCTTCCTTAGATGCAACAGAAGGCTCTTGGGCATCCAGGCTGGACGCGGGAGCCGGTTCGCCGGAAGCCGATGCAGAAGCTGCCGCAGCTTCCTTTTCAGGATGTTGGACGGCCTCCACATGGGCTGTGATGGCTGAATCCGATGCTACAGATGGCCCAGGAGCTTCCGTTTTTGCCGACATGCTGGCCATCTGAGCTTCAATTTCCGCCAGGAGCGCCTCTTGGTCGGCCTCGGAAAGCCCCTCGATGTCCTCGTCCAAAGTGGTGGCGGCGGGTGGTGCTGCTTGATCCAGCCCGAGGAATTCTTTGACCTGTGCGACAGGTTGAGACGTGTTGCCAAGGTAAGAAGGGAGCAGAAGGCTAACCTCTCCGTATTCCAACGCTTTGGGCCAGATCTTAGCCACCAGTAGCGGTCCAATGTCTAATGAACGCACCCTCTTCCAATTGGTCAATGTTCTTGCAGTCCTATCAGCACACTTTTGGAGGGAAACTTTCAGCTGGATGGCTCACTCCGAGGACGCGACTGCCATCCACAACGATCAGAGGCAAGGTCGTTAGCCCTCCGTTCGCCTTCTTCCACTTGCTTTTCAACTCTTCGTCCGCAGAGATGTCGTAGAACGTCGTCTCGGACTTGTAAGGGAAGAGCGCCTTCTCAACCACGGCGTGCCTCTTGCGGGTTAGTGCGTTGAGCATGATGCCAGTCTAGGATGCATACTGAGCCGTATACATCAGCACTATATCGATGACTGACGACGTAGACCTCGATTCGACCCATTGTTCGCGCAGCAAGCAAGCCAAAGTTACCAGATCTGACCCTTGAATGCTCAACAGTGGATCGCGCACGCTGGGAGACCCACACACCGAGCGAAGCAGGACAAGTGGACAGAATGCAAGGCCCAACGAGAAGGCTGGATTGGACGTAGGGGAGATGAACGCACAGGCCGCAATTTCACGCGAGGGCAATGAATGACGCTGAGGCGGCTGCTCCTTGTGCAGCGACCTCCACTGCCGCTGCCAACCATGGCGGCCGAGACCAATCCCAATGCTCAGATTCCGCCCAGCGGACCGCCCGCCAGCGCACTCGAGCCCACACCTGCGAGTGTAGCCAGCTTGCCAGATCCAAGCGCGGCCAGCAAAGCGGCGGACACCTTGCAGCAATCCCTCAAAGTGGACGAGGCCCTGGGCGCGGATGTGCACTCGTTCAGCGCTGACGCTACGCCAGAGCAAAAGGCGGCTCAGGCTGCCAAGGCCATTGGGCAGGTCAAGCCAGTTGCGGGTGCTAAGATTGGGCCGGCGAACCCTGGGGCCGGTGAGCACGACTTTGAATGGATTGCACCGCACACGTTGTGATCTCATCGTCATGTTGTGGTCCCGCGCAAACAGAGGTCGCTTCAGACGTGGGCCTCAGCGCAAAGGACGCTCCCAAGCCTACAACTGGCCTGGCCGATGCCGCCAAGACGACCGCCGTCGAGAAGGCCAGCCCTGCTGCAGCTGGACCGAATGCTACTACAGCAAAGCTGGCTGATGGCAAGGTGAGTTGGCAGTTGTTCCAGCGGTCCTAGTACCCAGGATCCAAACCCGAAGCGGGAGTTCGCTAAATTTACGTCAATCGCACTCAGGCTCCCCAGATCGCAGACGACGCCAAGGTTGGCTGGCAGTCCGCTATCAAGGCTCCCGGTGCCATCAAAGGGCAGTTCTTGGACGACCTGATTGGCGAGAAGTACTCAGGCAGCTTCTGGCACAAGTGCGGCGCTTCGCTTTCTGCCCAGGTGCCTCGGCAGGAGCTAAGCCCAATGCCTACAGCGCCTTTGTCATCTTCTTTGCCGTCTTCGCGTCCCACTTTGTCACCCGCTTCATGAACGGAGGCTATGTCGCTCTATTGCTTATCATGATGTCTTGCGGCACCTACTACAGCGTGTCCATGGCCCGCGTCCGCCACAGGGCTCGGGATGACATCTCGAGAGAACTGGCCAAGCAGCGCTTGTACAACGAGCACGAGTCGGCGGATTGGGTCAACGTGGGTTGTTCATCGCTCTAGGTCGGATTCTTTCTCAAGGAGTCTCTACAGAACTTTTTGCGCCGTTTCTGGTTGGCATACGAACCTCTCCTGTCGGCCACCATCGTGCTCGCTGTTGATCAGATTTTGGCCGAGAACTGCCCGGCTTTCCTCGAGTCGCTCCGCCTGACCACGTTCATTCTGGGCAACAAAGCTCCTCGACTGGAATACGTCCGCACCATCCCGGACACCGACGACGAGACGGTGGTCATGGACATGAAGTTGTCTTTCACTCCCAACGACACCGCGGACTTGACCGCTCGTCAGGCTGCCGCCAAGATCAACCCCAAGATCGTTCTGGCGATCAAGCTCGGCAAAGGGGCCTTGTCAATCGGCAAAGATGTTGTCGTCGAAGACATGACCTTCAGCGGGTTGATGCGCTTCAAGGTCAAGATGATGAGCAACTTTCCCAACGTGAGTGCAGCTTCAGGTCGGGCTGAGGGAACGAGTCTGAAGCACGCTCTCCCTCTGTACCTCAGATCAAGACTGTCGAGTTCAGGTATGCCAGAGTGTCATCCTGGTCCATGCAGTTTGACTAAGAGCAAATGCCTCAGCTTCATGGAAAAGCCTTTGATCGACTTTGTCCTCAAGCCGGTCGGGTTCGACCTCTCCTTGGTGGGCAGTCTCCCTCTTAGCCTGGCCCCTGACTAACAGTTCTGTGGTCTCCTGCAGATCCCTGGTCTATCCGGCTTCATTGACAGCCAGATTCACGCCAACATCGGGCCCATGATGTACGATCCAAACTCGTTCGCCTTGGACCTCGAGCAGATGCTTTCAGGCGCACCTGCAGGTAAGCTGATCACCTTGTAGCTCTCAGAGGCCGTACCTAATCTACTTGTCGATATGAACAACTAGACACTGCTGTCGGCGTCGTCCAAGTCACTGTCTTCAACGCTCGTGGTCTCAAAGCCACAAAGCTTGGGTAATTCCCATGTCTCATTTCGTATTCTTGGATCTGATCAACCTTGGAACTGTAGTGGCGGCAGCCCCGACCCATATGTCAGCTTTTCCATCAGCCAACGCGCTGAGTTGGCCAAGTCCAAGATCAAGCAATCTACGTTCGTCTCCTCCCCAATATTGTGAAATGCGCTCTGACCACCAATCTCCCGGCAGTGGGAACCCAACTTGGAATGAAACCAAGTTCTTGCTGGTCAACAACCTCAGCGACGTCTTGTGTTTGAGCGTCATGGACTGGAACGAGCACCGCAAAGATTCCGATTTGGGATTGGTCAACTTCCCTCTGAAATCCCTCGAGACCGATCCAGAACAAGAGCGTCTCACCCAGCCCATCATGAACCAGGGCAAGGAAAAGGGCACGATCCAGTTTGGCGTCAAGTACTACCCCGTCATTGTGCCCAAGAAGGTGCCTGGCGAGTCCGAAGAAGCTGTTCCAGATAGCCGTGAGTTGCTACCAGACTGCCTGTCTTGTGCTGCGGTAGCTCAATTCGGAGGCACAGGCTCCGGCATCGTTCGGTTGACTATCCACCAGGCCAAAGAGCTCGACCTACGCAAGACTGTCACCCACGGACAGCTCAACCCCTATGCTCGCGTCATGCTCCAGAGTAGGTCCGGTGGCAGCTGCATCTGAAGTAGATTCTCACGCGCTTGGGTTTCAGACAAGCCCATCGGCGCAACGCGCACTCTCAAGCGGACCGTTACTCCTGCTTGGGAGCACTCTCAAGAGTTCTTGGTGACCGACAAGCCAGGCGCAGTCATCGGCGTCAAGGTTGTCGACGAGCGAGGCCTGTCCACAGATCCGGTTCTCGGTTACGCCAATATCAAGCTCACTGACCTTTTGGAAGCCAAAACCAAGCAACAAGACTGGTTCCCTCTCAGCGGCTGCCAGACTGGGCGCATTCGCATGTCGGCCGAGTTCAAGCCTGTCATGATGGCGGGCGCAGTCAACGGTGCCGCAGCTTACACGCCACCTGTCGGGGTCGTCCGTTTCTGGTTCAAGAAGGCTGAAGACTTGAAGAATGTCGAAGCTCTCACTGGCGGCAAGAGCGACCCGTACGTCCGAGTGCTGGAGCGAGGCATCACCATGACCAGGTCAGAGGTCGTCAACAACAAGTAGGTCACGCCTTCCAGCATTCAAAATTCCAAGAAGCTCAAAATACCTTCCGCAGCCTCAATCCTCAGTGGGACGAGATCCTTTATGTTCCAGTCCACAGGTGCGCAAATCTTGCTCTTTTTCCATAGCGCTGAATCCCAACTGACTCATTGAGGTTGCGCCAACACAGCTTGAAGGACCGACTTGTGATCGAAGTCATGGACTATCAGCAGCAGGGCAAAGATCGATCGCTCGGTAGCACCGACATTATGCTGTCCAAACTGGCGACCGAAGGCCCCGACAAGCTGCCCGTTGCTTTAGAGACCTTCAAAGGCTCTGATATGCTGAGATCTGACGGCAAGAAGACAGTCAAGGGCAAGATCTTTTTCGAGGCATCCTTCGCGCCGTGCAGCAGCTTTACCGACTTTTCCTTCGAGCCGCCCCCAACTCCCGCCATGGTGGCAAAGGCCGAAATGACCGACGATGAAGACGATGCTGCGACCATCAACACCGTCAGCGAGGGTATCCATGAGGAGGACGTGCCTAATTTCCACATGACGGAAGATGCCAAGCGCCTGGAAGCAGACGCTGCCGCCGCCGAAGCTAAAGGACTGCCCAACGGCGTCACGCAGCCGCCGACTATGCCCAAGTCGCCGGCTGAAACGGGTTCGGTACCCAACACTCCAGCACAAGACCAAGCGAAAACGCCGACAATCCCTCGGGAGGTCTTGCTCAAAACTCGTTTGTCACATTGTCAACAGGCCACCGGGCGGGCGATCTGACTCTGACAACCAGAAACTGGCATTCTCGTCATCAACGTTGTTGGTGGCAAGCTGACCCGAAAAGCACGCCTGGAAATTCTTCTGGATTCTGGCTACTGGCCTTCCTGTGAGCTGCCCCGAGCGCTGCTTTAACGCCAGAGGCTGACAAGTCTCTGCCCAAAGACACTACGGAGAAAGCTCGTTCACTCAACGCAACGCTAGACGAAGTCGCCGAGGTCTTTATCAAGGAACTCGACGAGTCGCGCATCTTGTTCAAGCTCAACGAAGCGGAAAAGGAGTCCAACGACGATGTCTTTGCCGAAACCTCGATGGACATGAACGAGTTCTTGGAGACGACACTGGACAAGCCGTGCGAGCTCACGCTGCGCAGCAGGACCAGCAGCGAGCAGAACACAGTTACCGTCACCTCCAAGTACATTCCTGTGGATGTCAAGATTGAGCCACGAGAAAGTGTCAACAGTGAGTGCTGTCTAAGGCTACTGCTTGAGTCGAGCCTTTCGTTTCACACATGATATGCAGATACTGGTGTCTTGAGCGTGGACATCCTGGGTGCTAAGGGTCTCCGAGCCATGGACCGCAATGGCTACAGCGACCCGTACGCCGTGCTCGAGCTGAATGGCGAAAAACTCTACAAAACCCAGACGAAAAAGAAGACTTTGAACCCTGAATGCAAGTTGGCTTCTCGTCCTCCCTCACAAGCTTGTCTGAAGGTCCTCTGCAGGGGCCGAACACACGCAGTTCCCAGTGCCATCTCGCACGGCTGCCCAGCTCCTGCTCAAAGTCTATGATTGGTGAGTTTAGTTCACTTTTGAACCGCTGCCCCCAGGCTGATATCTTCACGCAGGGACGCTGTTGGCACAGCGGACAAGATCGGGCAGGGTCTCGTCGATCTCTCAACGCTGGAACCCATCGCACCGACTGTTGTCCAGGTGCAACTCCAGGACGCTGAGACCAGAGAGAACACCGGCGTCGCCACTCTGCGGCTGCTTTTCCGACCCGAGTTCTTGAACCGAGCGCGTGGTGCCACCTCCACCTTCACTGGGGCCACGGTTGGCCGAGTCGGTACTGGTGTTGGGGCAGTCGGCAAGGGTGTCATCGGCGGTGGAGCAACGGTACGTGGGTTCGTCTCTGCAGTCCATCCTTTCCTGAACATTTCTCTGGCAGGTTGTCGGTGGTGTTGGCAAGGGTGTGGGCGGAGTGTTCTCCAAAGTCGCACATGTTGGCGGTGGCGGCCACTCTCGCAAATCGAGCCTGGCAAACGATGTCGCCGCCGACGGCGCCCAAACCAACGGCGTGCAGACCCGCGACTACGCACCTTCTATCAACGGCTCCATCATGACCACCGGAAACGGAGCGCCGGCAGTGCCAGGTCTCGATGGCCTGCTCAAGATCACCGTCTTGGCCGCTCAGGCGGGTGGCGAAAAAGCCCATGTCCACCTCAAACAGAATGGCAAGAGTATCGATATGTCTCACGACATCTTTACAAGTATGTGTCATCATCCTGCCTGGATAAAAGTGGTCTCAAATAAAAAACCTCCAGTCAAAACGGGCACCGGGTCTGACAACCTTCATTTTGAGCTTGTGTAAGTCGCGTGTTTCCTCTTATTTCGGCATCGGGCTCACCTCCACATCTCTTTAGGGAGAAGAAAACCTTTGGGAAAGGTCAGTCCGGCCGTAGAGCTAATGCCTAAATCCGTGCTGATCGAAATTCTTCAGACAAGCCGCTGGGCGCAGTGGACATGATGGTGTGGGACCACATCACCCCTGGCGCTGGCTCTGCAGACACGACCACCTCTATGTCCGTCGGTCTTGACGGTAAGCTGGATCTACAGCTCAAGTGGACCGCGTCCGCCCCTCTGGCCAATCCCAGCCCAACGGGATCGCCTGCCTCCATCAAGGGCAAACCCTCTCGCTTCTCGGTCTCCCGCCTGACCGCTCACTCTCCCATGTCTACACCCGAAAAGCAACCTCCCGCGCCCTAATATCACGGCCTCAAAAAGTCTATCAACTCCTTGATCCTCTCACTGCTTGTACAATTTCTTTGGTCTCGACCTCTTCTTCCCCACGAAAACGGACTCTTTACAGCTGATATGCCAAACGTTTGTCTGTGTAGTTGAAATCTGCAAAGCGGAACTTTGTCTCGACCAAGCGAGGTAAGGCTGTTGACGGGCTCTGCTCCTGCAGAGTCCATGAGACCTCAGCCGGGCTTGGCGTATTCGTCGGGTTGAGGGCCTTATGCCTTCTGCGGAGCCAACTCTTGCGCCACCACGCGTTGGCGTAGACGATGCAGTCGAAGTCAAAGTCAAAGTCAAAGCCTTGCTCTGCGTCGACGTCAGACAGATGGAGGATGAGAGGCCTAACCAGCCCATCTATCTGTGGATTGTCGCCGACCTAGCGACCGTCTGGCTTGACGAGGGCGGCAACGGTAGCTCTGACGGCGAAGAAGATCGAGCTGCTGGCGATGCTTTGACGATCCATTACCGCCCGGACACCAGTCTGCGGTCTTTCACGTTCTCGGTGGACCCAAGTGTAACGAACGCGCTCAAGGTAAGAGCATCTTGGACCTGCCGCGAGCGCAACTCCCAGCTCAATGCTCGGGCGGTTCGATTCATCCAGGCTCTTCAAAAGGACTACGGGCTGTGGCAAGAGGGCCGTTTGGACAACGTGCAGGACTTCATGGACCGGGTGGCCTTAACTTGGGCCTGGTTCGACGCGTGGGCCAAGCGGCAGCAAGGGTGCGTTGTCCTGCCCCGCCTTCGAGCTCGCCTCCCGACCAGCCTGCTGATGCGCTGGCCGGGTGTATACAGGGATCCCAAATCGATTGAGGTCCAAGTGTACACGCAAGTCGCCGCTCAAGTCCATTCGATATATGGCGGGTTATCGTCTCGCCATGCGTTGTTAATTTCGTTCGCTGACCAGCTCGCGTGTGGCCGACAGCCAATCTGGCGGACCAGCGAAAGCGTCAATCCCGATCTTGGTGGCATCTACTTGGCCGCTAAGCCATGCCGAGGTGCTTTGCTTGCGCCTCCTCGCCCATGACCACCCACGCTTGACACCCTGGCCAATTCTCACCCAGAGATGCCCTCCCTCTACCTGAGCAAATTCAACTGGTCCTCCTCTGGCGTTTCCGCTTAGCGAGGCTCGTTTGCCTTTATCGGCCGCTGGCCCTCGACATCGCAGGAAACTTTTCTCTGTACTTCTTCACAACAGCGACCATCGCCCTCATTGTCCGCAACACCAAACTTTCGTTTTTGTCCAAGCTCTTCTCATGGCTGCAGATGTTGACCGTTCCGTCGCTGCTGCTCGTCTGTCTCAATCTGTACTCGTCACCAACAGCACGCTTGTACAATAATTTCTTTAGGTCTCGGTCTCGATCTCCTCACGAAAACGGACTCTTTACAGGTGATATGCCAAACGTTTGCCTGTGTACTTGAAATCTGCAAAGCGGAACTTTTGTCTTGACCAAGCGAGGCGCCTTGTTTACTTACTTCTTGTTCGCTCCCATTCAATCAACGATGGCCGAGAACATGGACGAGTTTGGCGCCCTCAAGAGTAGTGCCGCATCCGTGCGACCCAATCCATCCAAGGCAGCAAGGCGGCCGCTGGGGCAACGACTGAGCTCTGTGGAGCAGCCGGTACGCGTCCTCTGAACTTCACCGCGTTGCATTGGACGATAAGCTCACACCAAGGCCGCTGCAGTCAACCACCAAAGCGACCACAGCAACCCTCTCTAGACCACCAATAAAGAAGCCAAGGCCCAGCGCAGCCACCGGCCCTCGTCCAAGCAGCTCCCTCCAAAGGAGGATCGTGCAGCCCTCGTCCGTCAGGCGCTCCGCTCTCCCTATCCGCGCGTCCTTGGCCACCGCCAGCTTGCTCAAACGTCCAACATCGTTGGCCAAGCCAGACCTTGACTCGAGGCTGTCCTTGGTTCCTGTGGACGACAACAAGCAGTCGACCCCTCTCCCCAAAGCCAGCCTCCAGACGCCCGTCACTTCCAAGCGCACCCGCAAGAGCTCTTCCAAGCCTGATTTGCGCAATGATCTGGGCCTGCCGACGCCGTCGCTGGTGCGCTCTAAGAAGAAGAGCTCCGGCCACCTGAACGCGGGCAGCTTGAGCAAGCGGAGGACACCTAAAGTATCGTCGAATTGGGAGGACTTGTTGGCGCCGACCGAGTTCAAAGAGGTCTTTGGTGATTCGCCGGTGAGTCCGATGATGGCGCTTGAGCACGATTATGGACTCTCATGCGCCGGGACTTCCTTCTCGCAGACGCTGGCAGAGATCGCCCGAGAGTTGGAACGCGTGGATACGCCCTTATCAGACCGTTCTGCTCGTCGGGTCCCATCTTCTTCCCGCTTGAAGTCGTCCACCAGCAAGTCCGCCTCGTTGGACGACAAAAAGACAATCGCTTCGCAGGTGGCGCTCATCGCGTTGCTCAAAGGCCAGCTTGCGCAGACCCAAAGCGAGCTCAAGGAGGCGGCCAACCAAGCCGACATCTTGTCACAAGCGTATGAAGAGGAGGTTGGGGCTCTCAAGGCTGAGCAAGAAGCGTCGAAAGCGCTGGTCGAAGACTGCAAGGCACAGAACCAGGGGAGAGCCGTGGAGAGCTGGAAGGGGGTGTTGGGACAGATTGAACGGGAGAGGGCCGTGGTCAAGACGGACTACGAACTGGTGCAAGCCCTCAGCCAGGAGATGCGGCTTTGGGAAGGAATGCTTCGCACAATGTAACAATTGAATGGGCGTTCTATGCTATTGTATCAATTGCTTGCGTTCCAGAAGAGACGCTTATGCTGGTCTTGGGGTTGCATGGCAAAAGAAATTAAGGGACATGTACGAACGCTGCGGGATCGGACCTGAGATGAAATCTAGCTGTACGCGCCGTTGTTGTTGTTGCTGTTGCCGCTTCCACTGCCTCCACCGCCAGCACCTCGTCCCATTCCACCGCCAAACTGCTCGGCCAGACGGCGGATGTTGGGGTCGTTCATCATCGCGCCGATGTCGGGCATTCCTCCGCCGTTGCGCATCGAGTCGGCCTGTGAGGTGCAGCAAGAAACGAGATCAGACTAGACTGAAGAATGGTAGGGGAAAACTCCTCACCATGCCCCGGAGGGCTGGGTTGTTCATCAGGCCTTCCAATCCACCGTTGGCCATCATTTGTTGGGCCATTTGCGCAATCATCGGGTTGTTCATCAGGCTGGCCAGATCAGGCATCTGTAGAGTCAATGTACTTCAAGAACATCGCATGGCGATATGAGGAAGAAGGACCTACGCCTCCGCCCGCGCCACCGAAGGGGTTGCCACCGGCGCCAAAGGGGTTGCCGGCGGGCGCACCGCGGTCGGCGACGGCATCGTCGCCTGTGAAGTCTTCGTCGTCACCAGAGGGCAAGCGCGCCTTGGCCGTCGCCAGAGAGTTTTTCATCGATTGGTTCTGTGGGAACCAAGTCCGCTCAGCACCATCGAGCACAGGAGCAAAGGTGGCAAGGCAACACACGCTGGGGTCCAACTCGAGGCCCTTTTCGTAGGCTTCCACCGACTCGGAGTAGCGGCCGGCCGAGTAGAGGGCGTGGCCGAGCCTGGAGTAGGCCTTGGAGAAGGTCGGGTCGACCTCTGCGGCCTTCTTGGCGTCGGCGATGGCCTCATCCTGCTTGCCGAGCTGGGAGTAGGCAGCGGCGCGGTTGGAGTAGTAGACCGGGTTGGCGGCGTCCTTGCCCAGGGCTGACGTGTAGGCGTCGACAGCGCCCTGGTAGTCTTTCGAGGCCATCAACGTGTTGCCCTTGGCTTTGAAGTCCTCCGCCGCGGCCTTGTCCCTAGCATTGGCCGGCCCTGAAGCTGCTGCTGCTGGCGCGGCGGCGGCGGGAGCGGACGACGTGGAGGCTTTGGGGGCGGCGGAAGTTGAGGACGAGGCCTTGGTCTTGAGGTAGACGCCGAGCAGCGTTTCGAGCGAGGCGGGCTTGATGGAGAGCTCGGACTGTTGCTGGGCGTCGCTGGAGTCGATCTGGAAGGCCTCCTCGATGATTTGCACTGGCCAACGCTTCAACCCGGGCCCATGTGAAAACCGACGAGACGCTTACTGGCCGTCTCCAGCCCTTCTCGGTCGTCTTCCCTCACAGAACCATCCGTGGTGGCCTTCTGGAGCCACTCGACGACACCAAACGCCACTTGTTTGTTCAAATTACTCGACATGGCGACTTTGGTGCGGAACAAGCTTCCTTCGACGATGTTCTTTTGGAGCTGCTCGTCCGCGTCATCGGCTGATGGTTTGCGTTGAAGTGTTCTGTATTGCAAACGTCTGATTAGGGCAACGAGTGACCGCGCTGTATTCGCGTTGTGCGAAGGCACAGGCGCACGACGGGGTGGAGGGCGAGCGAGGGAGACATGATAGACGGCCAATTCCCTAGCACGATGTCGCCCGCGTCTTTACATGCCCGAGTAGTATGGACAGACCTTCACCCTGAGTCGCAAAACGTGGCCCACAATGCCGCCCAGCTGCCTGCGGACTTTGAGGCTTGCTTCGCGCCACCACCCTCGAAAGTCGAGCTTTCAAAGCCGCATACAAAATGGCCCAAGCTCTCATCGAAACCAGCTGCCCTGACCTCCAGCTACTGGCCAGGGGCAAAGTCAGAGATATCTACTCGATCCCAGGCCATGAAGACGTTTTGCTGTTTGTGGCGACCGACCGAGTTTCTGCGTTTGATGTCATTATGAAGAACGTATGGCCGCTCCCGTGCACTTGTAAAAGCTGTCAAGAGACTCAAAGGAGAATGAGCAGGGCATCCCAAGGAAGGGCGAGCTCTTGACTCAACTCTCTGCTTTTTGGTTTGACCGACTTCGCACCATTGTGCCCAACCACCTGGTCACCTGCGACCTGGCCAAAATGCCAGAGGTAGTGCAAAAGTACTCCTCGCAGTTGGCCGGCCGGACAATGCTGGTGAAGAGGTGTGAGGTGTTGAAGTGCGAGGCCATCGTCCGAGGCTACCTCACAGGTACGCCAACTGGCCCCCGACCGCTTCAGCGTTGATCATTAAAGTATTTTTTATCAGGTTCTGCATACTCGGAGTACCAAAAGAAGCAGACCGTCCACGGCATCCCGCTGCCCCCAAACTTGCCCGAGTCGGTCAAGCTGGCCGAACCCCTCTTTACGCCGTCCACCAAGGCCGAGGTGGGAGACAAAGACGAAAACATCCACCCGGACCGGTGTAGGCCCCTCTTTCGTTTCGCAAAAGTTGGTCTGACGCGCTGTGCACCAGTGTCTTCGATTTTGTCGGACCCTTCCTTCGCTCCTCAGCTCATTCAAGACGCCATTACACTATACACGAAAGCAGCGGAGCACGCCAAGACGGCAGGGCTGATCTTGGCCGACACCAAGTTCGAGTTTGGGCTATTGCACGACTCGACGACTGGGCGGAAGTCCTTGCTGCTCATCGACGAAGCCCTGACGCCCGACTCCTCTCGGTTCTGGCCAGCAGACGAGTGGGCGGAAGGCAAGAGGATGGCGGGCTTCGACAAGCAGTTTCTGCGAGAGTGGCTGACCACCGGCGGCTCGGACTTTGCAAAGGACGGGAAGGCGGTCGAGATCCCCCAGGAGGTCGTGGAGAAGACGTGGCAGCGATACGTCGAGGCTTTTCAGAGGTTGACAGGCAGGGACTTCGCATGATGCGGCTTGCCAAATTCCATTACAACGCTGACGCTAAGTTCTCTTCGAAATCGGTCAAAGGGAGCTGCGAAGGGCTGCATGTCTGCGCGCAGGCCTGAGCCAACCAAGTCTCCATCTCGGCCAGCTCGCGCAGCTTCTGCTCCTCCGCCGAGCGGTCGGTCAGCGCCGCTTCAGCTTTGACCCATTCCTCGGAGATCAGGTCTCTATTCGAGGTTTGGCCTAGCAGGTGGTAGAGGGCTGCCAAATCAGAGAGCGATGCTGCAAGCTGGACTTTGTGGTCCAGAACTTGATAGCCTGCACCCCGCACGTAAATTCAGCTGAGGAGCAGACGTTGCGAGTGAACCGACCTCTGATAGCGTTCTCGAAACACGGCACGGCCTTGGGAAGCTCTTCCACTGCTAAAGCGTTTAGATTTGGTTCTTAGAAGCTCAAATCTTATGCTCACCGTCATTGCTGGCGAGGAGAATCAGCGTCCGTCCCTTGGTACGGTGTGCGTACGCCAACAGCTCGATATTGTCGCTCGCCATAATCTGCTCTTGCAATGCTTAGGAGAGTTTTGAGACACAGGAGGGTGAACGTACACTGGGCCAAACGCTTTGGAGCTCGCCCTGAGCTCGTTCGCCGGCGTGCAGATCTAAGAGAACGTCCGCCAGAACAACCCTGGCGATAAGATGCAGCGCTACCAGGCCTTTCTGCGGCCCGACAGTCTGTTGTCCTTCCTCTTGGGTCAGAGAACTTGGGTCAAGCTGCTCGGAGGGGTCCGGCAACGCAGAGCGAGTGAGGGCTTCCAAAATGCTCTTCAAGGCCATTGCGGGATTGCCAGCATCCTGATCAAAGAGCACTTAGTAAGTTCCAGAACAAAACACAAGGAAGCGACAAACCTTCAACTTCCGAGTGTGCGCAATGAGATACCGGACGGTGGCCTCAGGACTGGAGCGCTCGTTGGGTAATGTCAGAGCCAGCGTGCCTAGGACACTCATGCTGGTGCTGCGTTCTGAACATGAAGGGTCCAGGACAACCAAACGATCCAAGATGTTTTGCCAGTTCCTTTGGGCGCAGCGTCACAAATAGCTCTCCAGAGACGGAGGAGAATAAATCATACCTGCGAGTGGCCTGGATATACCAAACCTTCCAGATGGCCTTTTGATAAGTGTCAAAGTCGGCTTTACAAAGGCGATAAAATCCGCCGCAAGCGGGTCGCAGAGCCAGCGCCAGCGCCGCGTCGTATTCGCCTCGGTGTGCGAGCTGTGGGCACGTCTGAGACCATGGCGGTCGTCTTAGAAAGACCCAACGCACCTTTACAGCTGCGGAGGCCGTTATCGTGCTTCTTGCTGTATGTTGCAAGGTGTTCTCTTCCCCGAGCGGGCAATCAAACGCCAGATCTTTGTGAACCTCAGTCAAAGCAGGACTCCCTGCAGGCTCGGAATTAATGCAGAACAATGTTCATATGCGATCCCAGCCTACCGAGGAGTGTCCACAGTTCCGCTGCCGTGGCTTCCCAACGGAGCTTGTACTTGTCAAACTTGAAGCCAACGGTGTCCGACTGGAGCAAGGCTTTCGAGCGATAAAGGTGACCCAATATTTGTGGTGTCGGCTCTCCCTGTGGCTACCTTCAGCACCTTTGCACGCAAATCCTACAAAAAAACGCCTTACGCCAGCCAAGCCCTCTTTAATCTGTTGAAACTCGTCGATAGCCATCATGGACGTGAAGTCTTCGGACCAAAGGCTGTGCGACATCCCTTTGCCTTTGGGATCGACGAAGTCGAGTCTCTTCAACAGGCCATAGCATGCTGTCAGAAAAGAGTTGTCCGCAAGCTGGCGAGCGGCGCGGACGGCCTCGTTCAAGGCGTTGCGGGCTAGGAAGTAGGACCCGTCTTCATAGTGGACGTTGACTAAGTTGAGTAGCGCATGCTGGTGGAGACCCCGTTCCGCGGGCGAGGTCTGCCGGAAGTCGAAGAACCTTTTGAGGCTCTGGTGCGCCTTCAAGCTGTGCCCGGTCGCGTGGGCGGTCAAAAAGCTTTGAATATCGAGTTAGAACGGCGGGTTTGATGGCGCCGGGGAGGAGCCTCACTCGTCAAAAGCTTTGCCGCGAGCTTGCTGCGTGCCTTCCGTTGGCTTGCGCCGAAACTCGACTTCGTCCACTTGCATCCCCGAGTCTGAGTTCACCCAATTCGAGATCCTTTGTAGAAGCTTCAAGGCCAGATCAAACGAGATCTTGCTATACGTCAAAAGGCAGCGTCGGATGAAGAGTCCGACCGGCGAGCGCCGTTCCTGCTTAAGCTGTCAGATAAGCCTTCTAAAGCAACCATATCACCGACAACGGGGTTCTGCTCAACACTTCAGGTCCGTACAGAGGGACGGCTGAACAAGGAGTGCGACTGACTTTGGAAAATGTAGCCGGGTTGACGCCTTCCTCGTCCGGAGGTCGCTCGGTGAGAATATGAGTCTTGAACTTGAAAAAGAAACGTTGTAGAGAGTCGACCTCGAGTGCTGCCAGCTTGTGGAAAAGCTTGGTGACTGAAGCAATCCCGTGGCTCAGATCCTCCGATTCGACCTCGTTCTCCATTTCGAGACAGCTCAGCTCCTGGCAGAAAGCGGCAAACGAAGGAGGCGGTGATTTGAGCTGAACAAGGGTGTCAGAGCATGTTCAAACGTAGGTGAAAGCAGCGCCCACATCGTAGATGTAGGGAAGCAAGAACTCGAAAAGCGGGACATTTGGGGGCCTCAAATAAGCTTCTTCATCCTCTTCCGCACTCTGGGAGAGGTAGTAGAACTTGATAATGCCAAGGAGCGCTATGTGGTGAGGTTCGAGAGGCATGAAGGGCATTTTGGGCAGAAGTCAAGGTCTGTGAACGCGACGCCTTGGTCCAGCGCCGTGGAGTAGTGCTGTACTTTCAGACGGCCCTCTGTCAAGACAATTGAGCCATTGGTGGACGCGATTGGGGTTCCGCGAGTGGAGGGAGTGGCGGCTGGCGAACAACAAAATGCGCTGAGTGCAGGTTGTCCTCGGGAGCCATCTGCTTGTACTTCTTGCACTAAGGAGTAGCGCGTTGTTGGCCACGAAGGGCCCTGCCAATGTCCCGCAAGATCGCATGGAGCCCCGACCTCAGCTCTCGCTTCGCCGTCTGCTCGTCGACCGAAGTGCGATTGCAGGACTGGAGCGCCGAGAATGCCTCTATCTCTACTCTGGCTGTCTTGACAGACCTCCCTATCGTTCGAACGCTTGCCTTTTGTCCAGCCAAGACCGATTTGCTCGCCGTGGGCCTCGCCAACGGGAGGACGCTCCTCGTCAATCTCACCAGCGCGGGGACTCCTCTCGGTAGCGAGCAGCATTCCGCTGTCCAGGCATCGATAACAACACGAACTTCGAGGCCGGTCAACGCTGTGGCGTTCTCTACCTCGAATCCTAACGTGAGTGTGGTCGTCGTGGGCCCGTGGCGGTCATCTAGGTCTAGCCTGATCCGGCTTCTGCAGTTCATGGCAGTCGGAATGGACAAAGCAAGAGACCCCGGGCTTGTGCTTTACGACATCAACGAATTCGTCTCTGTGAAGCGCCAAGTTAGCCTGGCAGCGCGGCCCAGCCATCCCGAATACAAGGCGCTTGCCCAGTTCGGCTCTGCCGAGAGCGTTTCTTCCGTCATCTTTGTCGGTAACTCCTCAAGCCCGCTTTTGGTGGCCGCCATGGCCGGCAAATACATTCGTGCCTACGACCCGCGCTTTCGCTCCACGGTCGGAGCCGTCCAGCCTTCTTCCTCGGCCACTCAGCTCATCTTCAACACCCGCGTTCCAGTCACACTCTCCGCTTCTACTCTTGACGACCATGTGTTCCTGTCAACTGAAGACACCAACATCAAGGTTTACGACATGCGGAAAGCGAACGACTGCGTACTCTCCTTCTCTGCCAGTGATTCAGTTCCACTAGACCGGTCGAAGCCCGCACCTCTTGTGTCCGCGAATTGGTCACCCGACTTGAGAGGCCTGGTCGCCTCGGTCGATGCGCTCGGCAACATTCTCTATTCCAATGTTTTTGCAAATGAAGCAAACGAGGGCAATGTGGACTACTCGCTGCTTCAAACGCAATATGGTTCGCTTCATCTGAGGCTTTACACTCGCGGTCGCTGACATTGCCAGCAGCTGGCTCCTTTTCCCGGTCCCCGATCTCGGCCGTCTTCGCTTCCTCTCCATCCAGCTCTCGGACCGTACTGGCGTCGGTTTCTCGCGATGGCATTTTTGAGTTTCAGCCACGACAAGAATCCACATACTCTGCGTGGGAGAAGACAAATCGGATCGCCGCTGTTAAGGGGAATCAGCTGTCGTTCTTTTCCCGCAATCACGACGGCCCTCGAGATAGGCGATCGACGGACACAGATGGGGAAGACGAAAACACTCTCGATCTAGATCTGGCCAGTCTGATGCTGGACCGGGTAGCATTGGGCTACTCCGTTGATGTGAGGCAAATGACCATCTCGCAAAGCCACCTGCGCTAATTTGGGTCTCTTGCAGGCTGATCTCAACGCTTCGATCACTGAAGGAGGTCTACTACAAGTCATGTGGCAATCTATCGCTCAAGCAGAGAAGGTCACACGCAGTGTTGGATCAACCAACGTCGATCTCCTCTCTCTTGGAGTTCATGGCTTGCTGGCGAGCTCGCTCTCCTCAGAGCACATCGGATCGGTGATTCGCACTCTCGACATCAAGATGTCAATCCAGGTGTCCACTCGCATTCTGAACAAGCGGAAGCTTGCGCTCTCCCTGTGCGGCACGCAGTACATGTCTGATGACATCGAGGCACTTGTAGAGAGGTCATTCCTTACACTACACCACAATCTCTTGATTCTTACGCGGGTCCGGGTCTACAGGCTGGATCAATCGCACCACCCAGAACAGGCGGCTGCCTACGCCTTGTTCTCTGGCGACGCCAATGCCGCCATCAAAACTCTGATGCGCTCGTCTCGGAGAGATGACCAGTTGAAGCTGCTGGCTCCGGCCCTCGCTGCGGCCCTACAGCCGTCCTCTGTGAACGACTCCGCTTTTAAGGAGATGTGCACCACCCTTTCGTCCGATCTGGAGTCGCCTTACTTGAGAGCTATCTTTGCGTTTGTCGGATCAAAAGATTGGCAGGAGTGAGTCCCTCTGTTCGCCTTCCTGAAAGGGCAAACTCTGAGAGTGAGTTGCAGCGTAATGGAGGAGCAAGGCCTTCCCCTCGCCGACCGCACAGCCATTGCACTGCGATTTTTGGAAGATGTAATTTGGTCTCTTCTCCTTGAATTTTCCGCGGTCTGACTACATGCGAACGCAGGATGATCTGCTCAAGTTTGTCTCTAAGACAACTGGCAAGACGATCGGCTCTGGCGATCTTGAAGGCATTCTTCTCACCGGTCTTGGGCCAGAAGGCATCTCTCTCATGCAGAATCATCTCGACCGAACAGCAGACGTCCAAACGGCGGCACTGCTGGCGTCTTTCTGCGTGTCTTCCAAGCCCGACCCGCGGCTGGAGCGGTGGATCGCCTCTTACCGCAGCTTACTGGATCACTGGGGCCTCTACATAGCCCGAGCAAGATTCGATGTCGCACGAGGAGCGCGACAAAGAGCGAAGCTGACCCTCCAAAAAACCCTTGGGCGGGACGTCTCGGGCGCACCTGTCTTTGAACCCGACACAACTGGCGCCAAACTCTTCATTCGGTGCAACTGTGCGTGGTTAACAATCTGATCATTACCCGCCCAGACTGACTCAATTGCGCGACTAGTCTGCAATATCACCATCTCATCTGCCGCCACTTCTACGACTCGGGGCAAACGGCGTGGCAAATACTCGGCTTGTCCCAATTGCGGCAAGCAATTCCCTAAATGCTGCATCTGTCTGTCCTCGATATCGGTCAGCGACTCTTTCTCAGAGCCCTCCACCCAAGCGTGGACCTTTTGTTCGCGGTACGTATTCTTCCCTCGCCTCCAATCACCTCACGCTCATTGATATCTCATATCTGACTCAGGTGCCGGCACGGTGGCCATGCTGGTCATCTCACGTCGTGGTTCGAGACACACTCTGAATGCGCTGTCGCGGGGTGTATTTGTACATGTCAAGGCCCCAGGGCAGCAGGGTGAAATCCAGGCTATGGCGCAAAAAGATTAAGTCTGGAGGTACATTACAAAGCATCTTGAAGATGGGAAGGACCCAAGAAGTTCAAATCAGTTTTTGAGTTTAGCTTGTCTACTCCTTCCCAAAAGTGCGCCACGACACCGTGCTCGCTTTCCTGTCTCTCCTATCGATCGCACTGCTGGTGGGCGAGCTGTTGGCGGACGAGTTGGGGGGAGTGGCGATCTCGAGAAAGCTGGCGCTGTGGCGGCGCTTGTCGGCCTTTGGCAGCCGGATGGTGACGACTTTAGCAGGGCGGTAATTCTGAAGAGGGGAGGCGTCGTCGTACGTCAGTCGTCGAGACACAACCGGGGTGGAGGTCATGACAAAGTCGCGGGAGAAGTCGGGGTTGGACAGAGATCGTGAGTGGCCAATAATGCCGTGAAGTCGCCCTGAGGGAGTAGTGGAGGCACTAGGGAAGGTGAGATCCGGTCGAGGATCCTCGTGGTCCTCAGAGGAGACGCTAGCACCACTTTGTGGGACTGGTGTGCGCAGGCTCAGTCAGGTGTCTTGGTTGCTTTGAAGAGTCTGAAAGTTGTGGACGCTCACCTGTATCTAGAGCAGGAGCGGAAGAGGCTTTGGCGTGTCGACGCAAGCTGCCAGAGGGACGCAGCAGGCCGCTGTTCTTGGAAAAGAAAAACGCAGGCGACCTCGGTGGCGGACTCGCACTTTTGAAGGGGTCTTTGGCGACGACGGCAGTAGTAGTGAGCTTCGATATGCTGTCTCAAAGTCATTGGACTCACCATCATCGTTTCTGTCCGCACGAAAGCTGTCCTGGCTGACCTTCTCTTGGATTGGAGGCTGAGCCAAAGTTGCCGCTTCGACGTCTCGCTCCCGGGCAAAGAAGACTTCGTGGAGGGCAGCCGTCTGCCAGCTCAGGACGACGTTGAAGCGATAGAGGAGCCAGAAGAGAGCAACGACCAGCAGCAGGATCACAACTTTTCGGAGAACTGCGTCAGGCCTTGGCCAAGTCTGAGGGCGGCAAGGCGCGACCTTACAGAGAACCGGGAGCAGGACGGCCAGAATGACGTTGGCCATTTCTTCGCTGTTGGAGGAGAAGGAAAGAGAGCAGCCGCTACGAGCCAAGGAAGCATCACATCCAGGCGAAATCAAGCATGACGGGCACGAAAAGAAGGCACTTTCTCGCCATGTCAATGGGCATTGAGTGTTTGAATGGGTTTGAGAACAGGGCAGCGAAGAAATGTGTCACAACGCATGTGCTCACTTCAGTCCAGAGAACAAGGTAGCGGAGAAAGCGCCAGTCACAGCGTCACAGTGGCAGCGGAGGGGTCCCAAAAGCTGTCAAAAGTGGTTTCATCCCAAAGTCCATATAATCACACTGTCTACAATGAACCCAAATAGAAGAAGGCGCCCGCAAGCCAGCCGGAACTCTAGGGTCGAAGGCTGCCCAATCTTTGCTCATGTCTGGAAGCTCGTCGTCAATTGACAACCAGAGCCCTTCCGACGGCCAAAGAGGGCTCACCTCGTGGATGGAGAATCCAAATGGGCGCGCGAAGCAGAGACGCAAAGACCGGCGAGCCCTTTCCCTTAGAGAATCCGAGACGACAACGCCACGTCCATCCGTTCAGTCAACGGTCCGCCTGTTGCCTGATCCACCTTCTTCCTCTTATTCGGAGAAAAGTCGAGTCGATCTTGAAGGCTGTTGGAAGGCACAGCTAGACTGTCGTTAGGCCGCTTGTAGAAGCCGTCCGCCGAGCGCTTGTTGGAACCGGATGGCGCTCCCGTAAATGCACCATTTCCAGAGCCGCTGATCACAAGTCCGGAGGGCTGGGTCGAACCGTTCTGCATCCTGTCGATAAGAGGAGCGACCGGAGCACCAGATCCAGAAGGTGCTG
The DNA here is from genome assembly GCA_001599975.1 of Cystobasidiopsis lactophilus. Lineage (NCBI taxonomy): Eukaryota > Fungi > Basidiomycota > Agaricostilbomycetes > Agaricostilbales > Chionosphaeraceae > Cystobasidiopsis > Cystobasidiopsis lactophilus. Next base: position 2,183,009 of record BCIO01000005.1, read on the forward strand.
ACACTCGCTGTTGCAACGCCGCACCGGCAGCGTTGCGCTCGGCAGCAGGAGCGGTGGGTGGTGCCCGAGACGTAGAGAAAGGTTGGGGAAAAGAGAGGCCATTTGCAGCCGGGGTGGGGTTGGGCTGAGCTTGCGACAAGTCTTGGTTTCCTTGCGCTCTGGTCCAAGCTTTTGGCTGTTTTGGTTGAGTCGTCTGCCCGTTTGCTGGGGCGACAGTCAATGACGAGCGAGTGTTGTATAGCTCTTCCACTTCTCTAACAACGCGGCCCTTCTCTGCCGGGCACAGGTCGGCCTCTCGGATGCTGGGCGCAAACTTAGTGGGGTCGTCAATTGCGGCCAGCACCAGGTTTTTCGAATTGGGCATTGCTTTCCCGTTCGTCCTATTGATGTGCAGCTGGCGATCGGCATCCGTCCAGAACCAAGCGATGGCCGGCCTTTCAGCGGGGCCGCCAGGGCGCGGCTGAAAGCTGAGGGCCACCGGTTCGGGGATGGGGATGCGGACCAAGAACTTGAAGAGCTGTTGCCAGGTGCAGTCGTCGGGCGTGTATCGGATCGCCAAGGGGAAAAGTTGTGATAGAAGGTGGGGCACGAAAGGCTGCAAATGGACGGGGAAGGTAGGCCAATTCGGGTCGAGCGAGGGGATGGGTGATCTGACCTGAGCGGAGGCACCAACTGATGGCTGGGTAGTTGCAGCCGGCTGAGATGGGACTTGAAATGTAAATGCACTGCTCGCTGACGCCGAGCCAATGGGCGGTAGTCGCGCTGGCAGTGCCGAAGTAGACGCGGAAGCAGTCTTTGCCGGCGCCGCATCTTTGTACGTGGCGGCCAACGCGTTGTGCTGCAGTGACTGGGTGGAAGGGTTGGCCGGGGCGAGCTGGGGCGAGGGCGAACCGCGGGTGTAGCTCCCCTTGCCTTTCGACCGAAGGCGCTCCTTCAAAGCCGCTTCGCTTTCGATAGGACTCGGCCTCGAGGGAGCTTGTTGCGACAGCGGCGGAGCCGGCGCCTGCTGCGAAGGTTGCGCTGGCTGAGATACTGGGGCATTTCTGGCCGAAGATTCTTGCGCAGAAACAGGCTGGTTGCGCGACGAAGGAGGGGGAGACCGTGGACGGTTGGGAGGAGTTTGAGGGCCGCGCGAGACCCCCGAGGTCGCCTGCGCTGGCTGCCCGGTGGTCGAGGTGGCCCTGCCTTTCTCCTTTTGGAGCGCTGCAGTTGTCGCTGCGGAAGGAGGTCGAGCGGGGAGAGGATGGGTTTGAGAGGGTGGCCGGTTATCTGCGGCCGGGGCAGGCCTAGCGGTAATTTGAGGGCGTGGCTTTGGAGGGAGGCTCGCCAGGCCCGATGCAGCAGGCGAGGGCGCACGTGAAGAATTGGCTTTCTGTTGAGAAGGCGGAATAGGAGGGACAGCCAGCAAGGTTGCCAGATCTGGGACAATGGGAGAAGCCTGCGCTGGCGCCGCAGCTTCGGCCTGAGCCGGAGTGACCTGCACGGGCTCGGCAGCTGCTGGAATGGCTGCGGCTGCCTGTGGCTCAGCCATCTGCACGTCGAGCGAGGCCGGCGGCGACTCTTCGCGCTTGACGGACACTGGCGCCACCGGAGTGGGCGCCAATGCTGCCGCCTCAGCCAGCTTGAGCTGGCGCCTCCGCCTCAGGTACTCCTCTTGCGCCGCCTCTTGAGCGTCCAAGTCATCGCGGCCAGCATCGGTGAACGGGACGGCCAAGAGCTGCGCGTTGGTGAGGCCCGAAACGGGGCGAATGGCAAAGTCCAAAGACAGGAGATGGTGCTCTTTGGGGAGGGTCCACGGGCGGCAGACGCGGGTGCCCGTCTGGCGCTCCAGAGCCCGGCTGGTCCTGAGATGCCAGAGCCGGCGAGCCTTGGTGAGCAGGGCCGGGGATGGCTCGTCTTCCTGAAACAAAGCGTAGTGGATGGGCAGCGCGGCCAGCTGGAAAGACGTTAGCGCTGACAGCTGTGCCACATCGTTACAGTCAAAGTCCAAGCTGAGCTTGAGGTATTCGGCGTCGTCCGCCATGATCTCGAGGGCGTTCTTGTTTTGGGAGTCTATTGTTGTTGCTAACGAAAGCGTTGAAGAGCGGGTTGGCGGTCTGGGCGATTCGATTTGCGTCGCCTTGTGTTGGTGCTTGCTGGAGCTGCTGTCGCAGCTGGGGCGACTGTAATGGCGGAAGAACAAAAGAGGAGGCCGCATTGCGAACAAAAGGCTGAGTCTCAAGGGTCGACTTCTGGGTCTGAATCGCTGCTCGGATGCAAACTACTATAGGCTAGGGAAGGATCTATGAGAGATCTAGGTGAGCCAAATCGTGGATTCCAAAATTTGTCAGACGGAGATGCGTTATGGCTGAAGGGCTTAGGGCACCTGATGAGTAGCAGGGTCGACGCCAATAGAGTCACTAAGGTGAACAGGGATTGAAGGAGTGAGAGTCGGCCGCCAGATCTGCGCGGGCCAAAGGAGGCTATCGTTTGCCACCGTCAGCCAACGAAGGCCTTCCAGGACGAGGGACACGCACCCGTCCAAGTGTGATGCTTGGTGCGAGCACAGAGGGTATAAAGCTTCGAATAGGCTGTTTTAGAGGCGTTTCATAGTGCCAGGAAAGCCTTGAATTTCTTCCGGTCCAAGATCTCAGCTTCCACCAAGCGAGGTGCAGCCGCAATCTGCAAGGCCCCTGAGCGATGGGTCTGTCAAACTCGTGAAGTAGTAAAAGTACCTTCTCCTCGAGTGGTGCGTCCGGCTTGCCATCCAGTTTCAACAGCGTCGGCACCTTGTCGATCGAGAAGGGCGCTCGCTTCCAGGGATTCGAGTCGCTGTACCATTCATCGCGGTCCCCCTGCTCGGATCATGAATTTCGTCGACTTGGCCACGTTTTGAAACCCGCTCACGACGAAGACAACGGTGGAATCTGCGGGTGAGATGTACTGCGCCAGAATCGGTTCGGCATTTTGGCAGTCTCTCTGTTTCCCCTCGCTCGTATTTAGGTCCAGTCGGGCATCCTAAGCTCTTCGAGAGGGTTCAGACTCACGCACCACGGCCTCCCGCGCTCTTCTGGGCTGGAGAAGAAGACGAGGTAGAAAGGCTTGTCCAGTGGCAACGCGCTGAGCAGCATGGAAGCCAAGTCCCGTTCTTGCGAAGGCATCAGGGGCATGATTCAAAGTGGTGGTCAGAGGTAGAAAGAGAAGGCAAGTTTAACAGTTTTCTGGACCCTTGATCCGCGCGCGAGTCGAGCAGCCTTCGCCCAATTTTTCATGGAATGGCGCAATGCCCGAGATTTTGTTAGGTTTCGGTCCGGGTGGCCAAGGCAGCCAAGACCTTCGAATTGCGACACAATCATGAATCCGCTTGAAGAGGCGAGATTTGGATCGCAGAGCAAGAAGGTCACCGTGCGAGTCGAAGAAAGGAATCGCCAAAATGGACCGGCGAGCAAGATGGGCATATTCAGCTCACGGACGGTTCAGAATGAATTGAAACAAGAACAGAGGAGTCATCGCTAGTCCCGACGTCCAAAAGAGTCTTGCATAAAATTTGCCACCGCTTCGTGCCCACTCAATCCCCTCATTTCCTCGAAAGCAATTACCTACACATACAACCGGTACTTGCTCTTGGCGATGGCATGCTCAACAAGTACCGAGTCTCTGCAAGCGCAACCATTCAGGACCAGGGAAACCACGAGCGATGAGAGCCTACACGAAGTCATTCAAGAAGATCACACTAAGAGCGACAGTGGGAAATTGCAGAGCATCAGAGAGACGAGAGGAGACATACGGTCCAGATTCAACAAATTCATGCGCTGCGATCCAGGAATAGGCATGCCGGTCCTCGATGGCTTTCATGTAGACCAGCAGCGAGGAAGCATCCGAGTAAGTGATGGAGGCGGAAACATCGAGAGCGACTCCCGCTGTCGGTGTAGCCTGCAGTTGGTAGATCGCTCCAGACGAAGGGGTCGCTGTGGCTGAAGCCGCTTCGTGGGTTTCTTCAAGTTTGGCAAGGATAGTTGCTGGATCGACGGTGTTGTAAGCAACGTGATCGTCTGATAGCCCAAATGAGCCTTCCACATGGGGAGAAGGGGACTAGACTCACAAGAGTCTGATCGCGGCCAAGGATTGGGTTCATGGACGCGGTCCACTACGATGATTCTCTTGTTGGAAGAGAGGAGGTCCCCAATCTTGGAAGACAGATCGGATGCACCACCAAATTGGATAGACCGAGCTTCTGGAGTGGCTTGTGACCGTGCTTGTTCCACACAGGCTTGAAGCTCTTCCACCGAAGGCACCATGGAATAGGCGATGACCTCCCCATCCTTGACTTTGTCTTGTCCTAAAACGAACCCATCCTTCTTGATTTCGTAGAAAACGATCTCATGCGGGTGCTCCGCGAGAAAGTTGAAGATGTCGACCAGGAAATCCACGTAGCGGCAGCCCGGCACCATGGCATGCATGTGACAGATCTCGCCCTTCTTCTTGTTGATCACGTCCGTGAATTTATACCCTTAGAGATCTGTCAACAGGGGTTCATGGCTGACGACCTGTGCAGCACCCACCGGGTCTCATATCAAAGAAGCGAGTTCCAATTCTAAGCTGGTTGGCAATCGTGTCTTTTTGCGTGTTAGCGATGCTTTTAGTGGTCAATCAGATCTGGTGTGTTCTAAAATCCAAGGGCACTATCAAGCCTTACTTGTTAATGACCCGCTCAGGCTTTAGCTTGAGTTCTTCCAGCGTTTTGATGAGAAAGTGCACCACCGGAGTGCCGAACTCAATGAGAGTCTTGTTTGCCAGGGCATCGCTGAGCTTGCCGCTCTGGATGAGGTCGAGTAAACTGCCTCAGGGGTGAGCCATACCCCAGATTGGGCACATTGGAACGCGCACTCCGTGTCCAAGTGGCAATACATGCCACAGTCGTGTGCACCCGACAAAGCCAGCTTAGAGAAAGGCGCTTGGAGCCACCGATCGTCCGACTATCGTCGAGATTAAGCCCAGTCGCAGCGCCCTTTAGAGGATCGTACCTTGATCAAGTCGCCGAGCCAGCTCTCGTAGCTCGGTGTAACGTAGATGTAGAGTTGGTCGTCTCTCAGTCCGCTCTGATCCGAGAAGCCGTATTGTATCGTCAGTCCCTCTTTGAAGACAGCGGGGGTGTTGATGGTCGAAGTGAGAACGCCTTTGCTTAGCCCGGACGTCGGGTCGATCTCGACATGAGCGTCGAAGAAGGGCACGCGCTTTGAGGTGACCCAAGTCCCCACGAAGCGTTTCCCTAGAGAGACTAAAGAGTGCTTGGAATAGCGAATCTTGCTTAGGCCTTCGTTCGTTTGGTACTCGTGATATCGCGCCTCTCGGCCTACGAGCAAAGACACCAGGCCTTCTTGCTGAGAAACGTAGGAGCTGGTCTCGACGCCTTTGCCAATAAGCTTCGAGTGCTCTTTGACCGAATCGTCGACTTCGTTTTGGAGCTGTTTGACGTCTTCGGTAACCACAAAGGTGACCACAGAGGCTTTCTTGGAGTCAAACTCAGCTCTCCCGCAAGAGCCACTTGGCTGAGGTGTGCTCTCGTCTGCATGCCAGGCGCGGTTAGAAACCGCAACAGTTGCGAGCCGGAACATACGGGAGTCCAAGTCAACACGGCCCAACGATGCCGCTTCGATACCCTCTTTGGTGAGCTTAAGAAACGCTTGGAGATGCACCCGCCCGTCGGGCCTAACGATGTCGAACTGAGGGAGCTTCAGAATAGACACCCCATCGTAAAAATAGACAGATGGACTTGCATACGCCCAGCCATGATGTGAGGCATTCAGCAAGCTGAAGTGCACCTCACGCATCTGTCCGAGCTCAAATTCGCGCTCTGTGGACATTGTCTGCTTGAATATGAGCTCTAGGGTGCCAGGGCTCGAAGGCCGGTCTTACTCCATCGCTACGCAGGCTCTCGTGCAGCCACTCCTTTCCCCGTGCGACCGAGAGTGTGTATTCTCCAGTGATGCCTTCGTGTACAGGCCAAGAAACGACCTGGAGGGGAAGCTGGGTAGCGAATATCGGACGGACATTGGGCGCGGTTTGGGGCAAGGCATTCAGGCAAAGAGGCACTAACACCAGTCTCATTCACAACACGGAGAGTGATATAGTCAGAAAGCAGCTGCTTGGTGCCTTTCAAGAGATGATCCATAGCCGTTGTCGCCGGAAGAGCTCTCGCGAAGGCGCGTGCACTCTTGTGGCTGTCCGAACCTCGGTTGCAAGGAAACGTGGGTCACAAGGTGGCAAGAGCCTATCCATTCGCATTTCAGAACAAGACTAGCCCGACTTGATCCACATCGTCTTGCTGGCGCTCTTCGTTGAACGCTTCGTTGCCAAAGTCTTGCACCATGATGCGTTCGGCGCCGTCCACTGGCCCCTCACCCAAAGGCTCGTCTGCTTCCTGGCGCAGTTGGAGCTCGTCCACCGCCTCCCTCAGCTCTGCAGCGTGCTCCCGAAGGACGGCGGCTTGATCGTCCTCCAGGCCCAGGTTGACAGGCAGAGGCGGCGTTCCGATGTCCTCTTGATCCTGCTCTGCGTCGGGCACTTCCGTGTCCGCGTCCGTGTCGCCGCCATCCATCTCCAGATCGGCCAAGTTGGGCAAAGCGGGCTCGGCCTGCATATCGGGGAGGTTGACTGGCTGCTGCGCCTGCGCAACTTCGGCACGAGCTGCGGCGACCATGCTTTCGCTGACGCCGACTCCTGGATTCGACGGGTTCGCCAAAGCTTGGCGAGAGAGTTGCGCTAAAGTGTCTGGTAAAGGTTCAGATTTAGCGACGTCGAAAGCCGCAGACAGGGGAGAAAACGCACCGGCCGAGTCTCCCTGCTGTTGCTGCAGGCGCTCCTGTTGGTCTTTGACCAGCTGCTCCATCTTGTCTTTTGCCTCTTTCAGCTCCTTCAAGATTCTTTTGCGCTTGTCCAACGCCTTTCGCCTCTTCCTCTCGACGTCCGGGATCAAGGTGCCAATGAACAGGATCAGACCAACATACGCCGTGTAAAGCCACTTTTTCCAGAAGGTCACCTCTTCTGCCCGGCGCGGGTCTGCCGCCACATAGCGCAGTTCGCCAGACGAGGTGCGGCGCACATGGGCGAGACCAAGAGTTCGAGCTTCGATGGAAAAGCCCACCGCAGCAATCGTGTTGATCCAGTAAGATGGAGACAATAGATTGCGCTGGTGTCGGTGGTGGCCGTGATCTCGGGCGCGTCGGGCTGCCCTGGGTGCCCCCACCTGAGCATTGAGGTTCGGCAGGCCTTGCTGAGGCGCTTGGTCGGCCCCTCCTCGCGCACGCTGGTCGGCTCCTCGAATGTTGGCCACCATATCCGCCCCGTGTCGACGAGCTCGTTGGATGATCACGCCAGGCCTCAGGCCGTTCCACTGCACGCCGTTGGGACCAATCGCGGCTCCAGGCGGCAGACCTCCGCCAGCGTTGCCAGCTTGTCCATCTTGCGCTTGCTGTTGCAGCGCCTGTTGGATGCGCCGGCCTTGAGCGGCACGCCGAGCCCGCATGGACCAGCCCTCCCAAACAATCCACCCGATCGCCATGCAGGCCAGAATCACTCGCTTGCGGTAGGAAGCATGTCGTCCAAAGATGTAGAGCAGGAATGTAAGCTTGAAAGCCAACCAGAAGAGCGGGATCAAAGTGCGCCGGAGCTCGTCTAGGTTGATCACGATCGCCAAGGCGTTGGCTCGGTTGACGCGCGCATCTCCAGCAGCACCCGCAGCACCCGCAGCCCCTGGTGCAGCGCCAGGTGCTGGATTGGCTGGTCGAGGTGGAGGGCGAATGGCCGCTCCAGCGCGAGCCAGCCGATTGTACATGCCCTCGCCGTGCCCAAGCGCACCGATGGCATCCCCTGGCGCTCTCACATAAGGTGGTCGAAGGCCGACTCGCGGCGGGCCGCCTGAGAGGCTACTAGACACGCTCTTGGGACAGAAGAGCATATACAGCAAGTCGATGGATTCGAAGATGGATAGCAGAGCCTGATGGCGCCTGAGGTTTTGGAAGAGAGTAAGGCGGTCGGGCTTCACCTCTTGAAAATAAGAGGTGGAAGCGCTGCTGTTAGGAGCCGCCCTGTAGGAGAGCACGTCGGTGGCGGCCATGCCAACAAACTCGTTGACGATGGAGTCGAGTCCAAGGGCGGTCACCAGGCCGATCAATGCGTCCTCGGTGCCCTGGTCGTACTCGTGGACCTCCACGAAGCGCATCTTTTGCGTCATGCCCGGCGAGGAGATGGAGTCGGCCTTGAGGCGGAGCGCCTCCATCTCGTTGCGCAGCTGGACGAAGAGGTACGACTTGGAGTTGACAATCTTCACCTTGAAGGTGAAAGCCTCGGAGACGGACATGGCCTTGAGGTGGTCGATGATCTTCGGCCAAGGCTCTGGCCAAGTCAAGGCAGGCGTGACCTCTGGCCAGGTCATCGATGGGGCGGGCGAGGAGCCTGCTGTCGCTATGTTGGAGTCACTATCGGGCCAGGGCTTGAATGAGCCAGGCTCCTCGACTGGACTAGCTTGTGCTTGGGCTTGGGCTGGTGCTGGCGCTGGCACGGGCTCTGGCTCTGGTTCTGGCGGGGCCGGCTCCGGCATTGACTGCCAGGCTGCACTTGGTACAATGCAGTGGACTGGGTGGCGCATGTCGAAGTCAGTGACCTGTCCAGAGACGCTCGGCAGGTCAGCGAGAGGCCGCTCGAAGCTTCCCAATGCGAACGCACATTGTCCTCGAGCAGCACGTCCTTCAGCTTCTCCTTGCCGCGAGCCAGACCCAACGCCTTGCCCTTGACGATCAGTTTCAAGGCGTCCTGCTGCGGTTGGCCGGCCAGCGAGGTCTGGAGCAGCTCTCGAAGCTCGGCCACGGTCACGGCGTCGTCCACCTCGAGATCCACCCCGTCGCCGCGCTGCTGGCGGAACGGGTCGTCGGGAATGATGATTCGCAACCTCATAGTGAGTCCAGAGCCATTCACGTCCGGGGTGTTGCTGGTGTGGGCTATTGCTCAGGCGAAAACAAGCTGGCTGCCTCTCTCCAACCAGCTTTATCGCCACCTGGCCGCCTTAAGGCTCCTTAAGCTCACAGATTCCAGATTTCCGCTGACTGTTTGGACAATTTGACAAAGTGGAATGGTATACACTGCTCCACGGCGATCAAATTCCCTGCCCTGCGAGCCAACATGGTGGCGCAAGCCCCTTGATGCCAGCCTGTTCCATATGTTTTAAGCATAGTGAGAATGACCTCTGGAAGTCGGTGTACGCAGAGTGGCGGTCTCCGCAGTCCGCGGCAAAAGCCAAACGCTGCTGACCTGGCCAACTCCCGTCGCTTCTACCCGACCCCCGCTGTCCGCAGGCGATCAATACTGCTGCCAATACTGCTGTGCAGACTGTTTAGAGGAGTTCAAAGAACGCACATAGGTCATGCGAAAGCGCCGAGGCACCGGGCAACTTGTTCAGTAGTTGTTGCCAATCTGAGCGGAAGCAACTTGGCGCTCGAAGGAGCAAATGAATCCCCACTGTCGTTTCGGGCGTAATGTGCACAACAAATTTGTGGACAGGTGACTATCCTCTTTGGGACCTATGACCGAACAATGCGGTGCAGGCTAGAGAAAATGGCAACATCATCCAAGCCAATGGCGAAAGCAATCAAGATGGACCTGAACGACCAACACAATCATCAAAGACTTCATGCCTGTCCGAAAGGCGACCAAGGCTGATCTTGGCCAGGGAGCGAGGTTGTTGGCCGAATTCGTGAACACACCTTCACTTTTGATGGATTTCTTGCGCCCTGGGTCGCTTAAAGGAACAATAACGCAAAACTTTATAGCTCCAATCCAAGCGATGTTGGATCGTGCCTTGGCAGACAAAGAGGCCTCTTGCTGCGTGTGCGAGGTGGAAGGCGAGGACAAGAGCAAAGTCATTGTTGGACTTGCCTTATGGACAATCTCGGAACAGCTTCATCATGGTGAGTAGGTCGTTTCAATCCTCACTCTCAGACACAGAACGTGTCGATCTCCAGATCCGACATCAAGTGGATACTGTCTAGACGGCATCTGCGATATGAATCGGCTCGAGGCGCACAACAGAGCGTGCTGCCAAGCACTGAATAGGCAAGCCAATCCTGATAAGCAACTTCAAAAGGCGAAAAGATGACACAGCCGCAGGATGTTCGAGCGCATTGTCTTGCTGAAGCTGCTTGTCGTCGACCCCGCCTATCGGCGACGAGGTTTCGGAACAGCAATGCTCAACCAATGCTTGCCTGCTGCTTATGACCTGTGTCGGTCTGTTACAGTGTTTGCGACCCGCGAAGACCTCCTCTTTTGGGAGCAAAAGAAGGGCTTCGTGCTGAATTTTAGCTTCAAAGTGGCAGAGGAGCGAGAGGGCACGGGAGAAACGGAGCTGGGCTTGAACTTGATGCGCATCATCTGAACCACATTGCCAGAAGAGATAGCTTGTATGCCAACGATCGCGTTAAACGTGAATGAACTTGGAAATCGGCCCAAAGCACGGCCGCTCGATCGATGTGGCCACCTTTTCGTTCGACCAAGCTGAAATTGAAGAGACAGAAAGTACGAAAGGAACCCAGTAACAATCAGAACAGCGTTTTCAGGAACAAATTCACCCGAGAGCTTATCGCGACTTCGAGAGTGACCAAGCGCTACCATGACACTCGACACTTAAGTCTTGCGGGCAACAGGAAGACATCATCAAGTCCTGATCGTAGTGCAGCGCTGCCAACTCTATGAACCAAATGGGGGCTCAAGGGAGATTTTTTCAGCTTGGTGGCGGCTTCGACGGACGGTGGGCAATCGCTGGTCCTTTAGGGTCAAATGTACAAGCATTTTCGATTGCATACAGAGAAAACTGTTGGCCATTCAACCCCCCTGCGTCGATGTGGTCGGCTCTCACAAAAAGGGCTTCTCTGCCTGAGGCGTGAGACGAGCTCCGTGACGGCGAGCCTGAGTCGCCCCAAAGTCAACAATGGCGGTATGCGCGGTAATGCGATCTGCACAGACGAAGAATTAGAGAGGCATTAGCCAGGCAAAGGCGACGCACTGTCCCAAAGTACGACCGAGCGCGGCTTCCAGCGGATGCGAGTCTGAAAGTCGGAGCCTTTCTCGACGTGGCTGCAACCCAGAATCAGGTGGAACCCTTGGTGGTGAGAATGTGGCCTCACTTGTAAAGCAGCTGAAGGATAGCGTCCGACTCTTCCTCCTTCAGGCCAACAATGCGCCTCGAGAATTGGCGGTTCACGAAGAGGGCCTTCTGGCCTGTGACCGGATGCCGACGCACGAGAGGGTGAACGTTTTCGACGGGCTCCCGACGCACAACGCCTCCACGGTTACCGGAACGAGAATACTCGGCTTGCGCCACTCCCGAGTGGACGACTTGCAGCGTCTCGAGGTAAGTGCGAAAGCTGGGCGACAGCCTCTCGTAGGCAGCTCGCTGGTCCGCATAGCCCGTATCTCCTCCTGTGGCAGGCGAGTCGTATAGGTATAAAGTTGTCAGACCAGGCGGCTGCTTTTCGTAGGTCACATCAGAGTGCCAAACCGTCGACGAGAGGCGATTGGGTGTCTCGAAGTTGGTACTTTGGAAGCTATCGTGAGCACACCTCCCAAGAAGGTGAACGGTATTACGTACTTGGCTTGCGGCGAGCGGAATACCAAATGAAACTCGGGCAGGCCTTTTGGGTGTCCGCTTGTAGGGTGGATATGGGGCCGGCCGAAGAAAGTGGTCCAATCATGGATGAGCCAATCGGGGTCTCGATCAAGTAAATCTTGATCTCGGAAGGCGACAACCCCTCGCTGGGCCACGAACAGAGCAAGTTGTTCTCGGCCGTGTGTGTCCAGCCGATCGATTTGGAGGCCAGTGATCTCGCTTCCGAAGTTCGGCGTGAGGTGCTCGATGGTAGCGCCATTGAGAAATGCCAAAGGCTCTTCATCATCTAAAGCCTTCTGACCTGGATTGGTAAACCCATTTGGTCAAAGGGCTGCGGCGCTCCTAACGAAAGCCTGACCTGGATCGGAGTGCTCGAAATCGGTCAATGGATCGTAGTGCTCGTTGGGATCAAACGATGGCAGATAACGCTCGTAAGGGTAAGGGTCGTCGTCGCCCGATTGGGCCGCTTCAGAAAACCATTTATTGCGAGGAAGGCCCGAGTCCGCCTTCAAGCTGATGGCGTTTAGGGTTTTGGTGACCGTTTTAGTTGCAGTAGGAGGAGTCATGGTGGGCGAGGAGCAATAGCAAGAGCCAGCAGTCCACGCAACCCGCACTGGCAACGTAAACCCGGTGTTGCGCCACCGTTTTCAGAAAACGCATCTTCGAAATCAAAACGTCACACAACTAGCCAGCAGCCTAGTTTAGTCAGTCAGCAAGGAAGAGAACAACTAGGGCACAACATCGAGACGGTCGATGCATAAAGAGCTGCGAAAATCGAAGGCAAAAGTCTTTTGCCACCAACTTCAATTCCGACGCGTTTTTCGCGTGCAATCTGCATTGTAGCGATCTGAAGAGGGTACGGCAGCAGCATGACAGGCGCCCACAAGTTGAGCGGCAGTGGCGAGTTGACAGGACTTTCGCACCTTGCTCCGGGGCCGCCACTGCGACGAGCTTGTCTCGTAAACCTGAATTTTCACTTCACTTCACTTCACTTCGTCGACCGGCTTCCACAGGATGTCCACCCGAAGCGCTTCCCCAGCCGTGTCAACCACTGGCACCGCCGAGGTGAGGTGCCCGCTCGCCAAATGCGAGCTCCCGCTGACAGCCAGGCAGTCTTCCAAGAAACGCAAAGCCAACAGCGGCACCCCTGGAACCAATCCACGAGTCAAGGTCTCACCAGTGCTCGCTCGCAGCCTCAGCCGCAAAGGCGTGGCTCAGCCCATCAAGAAACTCAAAAACACTTCCTACAAGGACCCCAGCTTTGGACAGGCGCGCCCTTTGACCTTTGGCGATGTCAAGCTGCTGCTTCCTTGCACCGACCACAGCGGCTACTTGCTCGACGTTGTCAGAAGCTCGGAAGCCTGCACTCCTACTGAGATGAGGTTTGCTTTCCCCCGCGCTGTCTCGCGAAACCTCTCAAGCGGTCTGTCAACGCAGGCTCACCCAGACTCCCATGGCGGCCGTGTGCGAGCTGTCAGGCTTGTTGCAGCCTGTCTACCCCAAGCTCATCGATGCAGTCGCTCTGCTGGCCGCCAAGGTCCGAGGCCTCAACCAGAGCTTGCTGGCGAGGACTCCAGACTCGCCCATCGCTGAGCTGGAGGCTATCTTCAAAAAGTTTGTCGCGACCCAGCCTGCTCCCGCTCCCGCTTTCCACCACTTGCTCTACGTGTGCCGAAGCTTTACCGAAGCGTGCCACCAACCCACTCTCAGTTTTTCTGATTCGCGCTTTGCTACGGTCACGCTCGATGCCCTGGTGGACATTGTTGATCAGTCTCCCACGTTCGACATTGAGACTGCGAACTCCATGTTCGAAGTGCTGGACTCTTTCGATCGCGAAGAAGTCTTGCTCACTCGCGTCAGCTCCAACGACCCCACTTTCGTCGCCAGCCTTCAGCGATGCGACCGTCAGCTCATCCTGAAGACATTCAACCACATCGACGATGCTCCCTACGCCCCCTTCATCAAGGTGAGTATACCACTTGCCTCTTGACCGGAAGTTGCACGCACTTTCCGCAGGACATCGCCCGCAAGAGCGTCGACCTGCACGCCCTCGAAAAGAAAGACTTCAACACGGTGGCGCTGCCTGTCTACGTCGCCACCTTCGAAGAAGGCGCCAAACAATACTTGACCGAGCAGTCCGACAGATCCTGCCCGATCGAGTTGTGGGCCGAGATCGTGCAGGTCGCCTGGTTCCTGAGGAAGTACTCATACTCGGATTGGCCCACCACCGAATTCGTCGAGCTGCGGGACCAAGCGCTGGTCGGCATCTTGAAGCATCTGCTCAACCTGCCCAATGTCGAAACCAGCACGGACGTCCTCTTGCACTTGGCCGACAAGGTGGCGCAAGAAAAGCCCAAAGATGCCTTCTACTACCACCACACTCGATTCGCCGCCCAAGCCTTGATCGCCCAAGCCCTCAGACGCGCCGACAACGATGCCGAGTCAAGCTCGAAGCCGCCCGAGTCTGGTGCTAGCACCCCAGCTCTGACTTTCGAGCCTGATTCCGAGTCCGAAGAAGAGGAGGACAGTGTTGCAGACGAACAAGAAGACGTGGACGAGCTCGAAAGCCAACCTCCTTCGAAGCGCAAGAGGCCCTCGACCTAAACGCAAACAATTCTCTTTGTCCCTCTCTCCGCGTTTGTTAGACATGCTCTCTTGATTGAGTCGGAGCTGATCGGTACTTAACGCAGACTCTTTTCTTCTGGGCGGCCGTGTCCGCGACTATTCATGTCCACCCCTCGCTCGATGCAGCCCGCCCTCTTTTTGCCGACTCAAACTTAGCATGTCTCTTCTAGCAAGAGCAGATGTAATATATTGACAGGGGATCTCGATGGACGCCCGCAGGGCTTGATGGAAGTATGATCAACAGCTGGTGTGATGGAATGCAAAGGCTACAAGCCAATGGCACGCAGCAAAACATATCCCAGAGTAATTACAACTGCGGTCGCGAGAACACTCGACGGAATGCCAATGCGCAAGAAGTCGTTCGTCTGGTAGTTGCGAGTCAGCTGGTTTGCCCAAGCGCTCTCATGGAAGATGACGACAGCTCACTCGTAAATACGGAACCCCGATTTCGTTCTCAAGGTTGACAGCCGTCATATTACTTCAGGTGGATATCAGAACCTGAGTGCGTGGCAATCATGAAAGCTGAGTAGCACTCACGGAAAGCCCGAGATTGGCAGACCCATTCCGCTGTTCGGACATTGGTTAGTCTGAAGTCCAAAAACACATAAGAGCGGAAGGACTCACGCAGAGCATATTAAAGCAGTGGCCTGGGGGCGGAAGGAATCGGTCAGCTTTGGAACATCAATTGCCGCTGACGAGCACTTGCCATGATTAGTAGCCGAGGGTGTGGCACTTCCATAGCTTCGCCAATCTGGGCTGCTACTGGGACCAGAAGCACACTTGCGACGGTGTGGCTGACAAAGGTGGCGATGATAAGGCAAACGACCGAAGACAGCGCCAGGATGGGCCAGATGTCGAGGCCTTGGACCGCGCGTTGGATGACCACATCGCTATCAAGATGCATCAGCGAGATCAAGCACGTAGGAAGAGTGTCGTAACGCACATGTCGTCCAGCAGCCCCGATGATAGGACAGCCTTGCCCAACGAGATGCCCCCCATTGCAAGCTGATGGCGATCGGTGAGTCCTCGGTGGATTCATCAGGCACAAGAACAACTCACGAAGACGATAGCCCAAGGCTTTGCAGTTGAGAGAGATTGAGCAAACGGAAATGGCATCAGGCACCGACGAAGCTCACATAGTTCTCAAAGTCGCTCTACATTAAACAAAGAGTCAACAGAAAATCATGGCAAAGAGCAGCGCGACAACGCACCTTGCGAAGGCAGCCTGTCCCGAAGAAGGCGATCAGTGGGATGATGGCAATGACGCCCATATCGCCAAAGATGCCGTCAACCTGGTGGCTGACACACCACAAAGCGATGGTGAACAGCACCACAGTCGAGACGTAGTATTGCTTGATGGTAAAGGTGTCCTTCAAGCGCTTGATGGGGTTGATGGCGAGGTCGGACTCCCACGTATACGAGTAACACAGCAGAATCCAGATGCCGAGCACAGAGACGAAGGAGACGGGAAGGGCGACGGCGAACCACGTCAGCCAGCCGACGGGCGGGTTCATGTACTCGAGCGCGATCAAGTTCTGAGGGCTGGAGATGGGCGAGCTCTGGCCGCCAATGTTGGACGCCAGGGCGATGCCGAGGATCAGAGCCTTAGCGTAGTCGGTCTTGGGAGGTAGGGTGCGCAAGATGGGGGCGATGAGGCCGTAACAGAGGACGGGAGCGGCGACGTTGGAGATCCACATGGAGGCAAAGCAGGCGACGCCCATGTAGGCGACCAAGACCGTTCTCGGCTTGGTGCCGGCGAGAGCAAGCACTCGGGTCGCCAGCATTTTGTCGATGTTGTGCTTGGACAGAGCCGCGGCCAGGGTGAAGCCACCGATGAGCAGCATGATGGTGGGCGAGAACATGGTGCTAAAGATGTACTTGGTGGCTTCCGGAGCGGT
The DNA here is from genome assembly GCA_001599975.1 of Cystobasidiopsis lactophilus. Classification (NCBI taxonomy): domain Eukaryota; kingdom Fungi; phylum Basidiomycota; class Agaricostilbomycetes; order Agaricostilbales; family Chionosphaeraceae; genus Cystobasidiopsis; species Cystobasidiopsis lactophilus. The sequence continues at coordinate 2,199,167 of BCIO01000005.1, forward strand.
CATGCGCCTGGCGTTCTCAGGATCGGCAGTCTTGACAACCCGAAGGACGACCACGAGGAAGGGGATGGCGAGCGAAGTGACGAAGAGCGGGATGACCTGCACGTGCACCCACAATCAACGTTCATTTTAGTACTGCGATGTACACCAAAACGCACCTCTAAGGCCCAGAAAACAGATGCGAGGGCCAGGAGGGCCAGGCAGTTCTGTTCTTCTGGACGGTCCATGAGCGGCAGCCAGAGCAGCAAGCTGAACAGGCCGAGCCCAAGCACGGCGCCCCATAGCTGCTTGCTCTTCCAGTCGATCCCACCAGACCCTCCTTCTGACCCCTCTTTTCCAGAGCCCAGCTCGATGGCGACGGGCGCGGCCGATTGCCCGAGTTTCCCGGTCGCGTCCTTGGCCCGCGAGTGCATGCCAATCATGTCCCTCCACACCGTGTTGCGCTCGTACACAACAAATTCCCTCAATTGCGACTGCAGGCGCTTCACCGCGATCTCCTTATCGCCGCGGCAGACGACGCGGGCGTAGAGCTCGACGACCTTGTTCAGGGCGGCGTCGACCCGCTCTTTGGCTGCCGGCTGGAAGGGCGGGGCCGGATTAACGGACTGGGCCATGTACGACTTCTGCAGGTTGTTCTCTGTGATCTTGTCAAACTTCTTGAGGATCTTGCGGAAGCCGGTCTGGTTGAGGGAGATGAACTGCTGCAGCTGGGTGAGCTCGCGGTAGAGGGACTGCAGGCGGAGCTTGAAAGTGATGCGGGTGTCGATGGCCCAGTCTGATGGCGCGGGGTTGTCCCAAACAGTGAGCTCGCCGGCTCCCGTTGAAACTGAGGGGCGCCTGTTGGCCGAAGAAGGCCGCCGCCCCTCGCCGCCACCACTCTGATCGGTCCCTACTGACAGTGCCCGTCCTCGCCCCTTCTTCTTGACCGGGGTGGTGAACAGCTGTGAGAGCTTGGTTCCCAAGCCCGGCCGCGCGGAAGAGCTGCCTTCCTCCGGGTGCAACAGGTCGCCAGATAGGACCGAGTCGGCGTCCGAATCGTTGTATTGAATAGCGTTCTCGTCTTGCTCCAAGTTGGACTGCTCGACGGCGTCAATGTCGGAAGCGACGACGTCGACCTCCTTTAAAAGCTTGGCCTCTTCCTTGGTGTAGAAGGCGGACATGCTCTGCAGCTCTTTGTCCAGCAAAGCCTTGAACACATCCACGGCGGCGTCGGCGTGCTCGCCGTTGGCCAGGAGCGAGGCGGCTTCGAGGTCGCCATTGGCGGAGGTCGTCGCGCCTTTGAGGTTCTGGCGCTCGATGCGGTAGATGGCTTCCTTGAGCTGATCGTAGGCGAGGTAGTGCCCTGCAGCCGCAAGCCGTTGAGCGCCTGGGCGCAGCAACAAGGCCAGCAGAGGAGGCGAGACGGCGCACCTTGCAATTCTGGCGCCGCATTGAAGATCAGGCTTTGGGCGTACTTCATGATGGGCGCTTTGGGACGTCTCTGTACAGCTGGCAGAGGCTCTAGTTCATAGGCTTCCAGAGGCATATACCATTGTTGGCTGGCCGAGGACAAACACTGAGGACGGCGAGGATTTCTGCCCTCGGTCAAGGTTCGCTCTAGTTCAGGGTTTGCAGTGTTACAATGCACCGGCTGTCTAACACGATATAAAATGGTCCGTTTCTACAGGTCCCTAGTTTGTTCAAGCGTGCTGTGGTACAGGGTTGCGAGGGGAGACCATGGCGGCCTCGGCGAGCGAGTCGAGGCGACCAGTCGGGCTGGCCAACGTGCCCATCGAATGGCGCTGCTGGCCGTCAGAAGAGGCGGCGAAGATGAGGCCATCCAGAGGCGATTTCATGCCTGGCTCCATCGAAGGGGGCGGCGCCGAGCTGGCCCGTTGTGCCATTGCTTCAAGGTTGGGAACGAGGAGAGAGCCCATGGATTCGGACCGGGGGCGGGTGGCCACTGGCGCTGGCGCTGGGGGTGCTAGCTGATCTGTCCCTCGGTCGAAGTTGTACAGCTCGGGAAGATTTGAAGGCACCAGTTTGAAGTTGCCACCCGCAGGCTCAGCTGCGGACAGATCGGTAGGGTAACCGATGAAGCCCTCTTGGGAAAAGGGAAATGGCGGGAGGAGTCCCATGGGCTCGAAGCCCTCCATAGGCGGCGCGGACCACTCGGAGAATAGGCCGGCGGTGCCCCATTGGGCGGGAGCCTCGCTGACCGGCTGTGGCTGAGAGTAGGAGGGCCCCGCAGAGGCGTCGAACGACGGCGCCATCGCGAAGTATTTGCTTGGACTCCTGTACGAGCAAGCAGGTTTCAGCATCGACGAATATATGTTAGGTCAGTGAACGCACGGCAAGGGCGGCAAGTAAGCGTCGTCCAAAAAGGCGCCACCGTTGGTCCAGACCGGAATGGGCTGATTGTCGGTGGGAAACTCGGGTAACGACATCCCTCGGTGATGCCCATCGCCGAAGGAAGGGAAAGACGGTTCGAGGGCAGGCAAGGAGGGAGATGGCTGAGCTGAGGCAAGAGAGGCGGAGGCAGCCAGCTGGTGCTCATGCTCTTTTGATGGCTGCCAGAAGGTCGGGAAGGAGAGGGCACTGGCGCCTGTCCCGCCCCTTCTTCGTTTTGAGGCTGCCCGGGGAAAGTCCACTGGGGGCGGAAGTCATTGATATGGCCTGCGCTAGCCCGATGCTTGTGTCGGGATTGCGCAGGTGGAAGACTGCTGGGCTTCGGATAAGGTGCATAGCCAGAGCCGCCAACGTGCGTCGAGTTCCTGTCCGGGCCGGCCGAACTTTGAGAATGAGTAGACGCAGCCGCAGACATGTTGCTCTGTGGAAACTGGCCGAAGTGCATGAAGGGCTTGGCGAGGGCTGATTTGTTGTGGCGTCCTCGGATCTTGGGAGGTGAGAGCAAGAGTTGGCCGTATCCGGCTGGTGCACCAACACAGTGTGAGCACTCCCCGATCCTCCAATAATCTGACAAGAAGAACGCACGCATTCCAGGAGCTAGACAAGTTTGCGGAAAGGTAGGTCCAAAGAGAGGCACCAAATGCTGGAGGCATGGATTATCAACTGAGCTGTGGCAAAGTTTGGAGGTGCTTACATGTCGGATATTGAAGGCGACCCTCCTCGATAGAGCTGGAGTTTCAGATTCGCAAGTCAGGTGATCGGTAATGGGTGAAAGCAAGGAGGCAGCCTCACCAAGAGCGAGCTCGTAAGGGAGCCAGGTGCCCTGGATCTTGAGGAAGCCGCCACGAATCTTGCGAACCTTGGGAGCGATCTCGGGTGACGATTCGACCAAGCGGACAACGTCTGCCTTGTTGTGGCCAAGGGCCTGCGGATCATCGTCAGTCCGTCATCAAGAAGGCTTGGCCCCAAAGGCAGCTCGCCTTCCAGATACTGGTTAAATTGACGTAGCCGGTCTCTGAGTCGATCATCTGAGAAGAAAGATGCTAAGCATAGAAGCCACTTTGCAGCGAAAATCGGCCCTCACGATAGGGTGGTCATTGACAATATACTCGAAGACCGGGATGAAGCCGCGAGGGTCGGCACTGGTGGCATAGCGGGTGGAAACAACTCTGTGAGCCGAAGAGAAGAGTCGCACTGGGTCCGCGGCGCCACAATGTTCAGCGACGGAGCTAAGACACAAACGGCAGAAGACTCACCGGGATGCTGGCTGGCCTTCAGTTCGCCAGCGCCCGAGCTCGACGACAGTCTCGAGGGAGACGGTCGAGGCGCGGGCAAGCTCGAAGCGACGTCCGAAGGCAATGAAGCAACCGCGACGGCCATAACGAGAAGCAAAGGGCGATGAAACCGGTCGAGCCAGGCGGATTTTCAAGCGAGCTCAATCTCGGCAGCCGAGGGCAGGACCAGCGTAGGAGGAAGAGCAAGAGTCGTGGGCTAGAGCAAAAGGGACCTTGCGACGAATGCCAGCCGTCCTCGCCCGGCGAGAGCCTGAAACCCTGGACCGGGCCTCCTCGAGGTGAACACGCCCTTTTGTCTTCTGCCAGTCTGCGACGTTTTAGCCATGGACGGAGCAAAACTTCTGAAGACCTTCTGTAGGACTCAGTACTCGGAACGACGTTCGCCACAATGGTCAGAGTCACCCGAGAAGTGTTTCGACGCCGTTCGAGGGGTGTTCGGCGCGTCAGTTCGAGCCGTCCTCACCACGACTGGTGTCTGCCGGGCTCGAAAATGAGCATGGAGTCGCTGACTGTAATTGTGGAGTCGTGTTGTACGCCCTTGGACACAATCCATCGGAGTCGCGGACTGCGAGTCGAGGGCAAGGTGCGAGAGACCAGGACGAAGGACATCTTCGCTTCGAGCCTGGATTTCAAATGAACAAAAAGTACACATCGTGGCCTTGAAAGCGCAAAACACAGAGGGCAAGTGGCTGAGCGAGTTGAAGGGGACTTCGACGAAATAGGGCTCTCTCTCCTGCCGCCATTTGTTCTTGCGTGCCGCTGTTATTTATGCAAGATTTGAGACAATCCAAGCTCAAGAGCTTCGATGAACACACCGGCACCCGCCCGAGAGGGCAGCTCAGCCCGCCTCTCCTGGCCCTCTAGATCTCGCTCTGCCGGCAGATCAAGAACTCGTAATGATTCTGCCTCTCCATCGAGGAGTTCATTCAGCTCCTTCAGAGGGCGAAGCCTCAGCCCCTCCCAGAGGTCTAGCGTTCCGTTGCTGCCTTCGTTTGGTCGGCCACCAGATGCAGTATCACCGGAGCGTCCTGGGCGGTCTGCCTGGACCGACCGGTTCAAATTTGCTAGAGACTACAGAGAAGACCTGCCCGCTATAGTATCGCGGTTCGTCGGGTGGCGAGATCCTCAAGGGCCGCCTCCGCCCCTGCGCTTTCCACCTTTCTGCTGGTTAACGAAAGCACCGCCTCTCTTCGAAGGGTTGCTGTTTGGGTGGCTCGGATCGTTTATTGGCTTGGTGCTGGTGGAGGCCGTGAGCATCTCAAGTAGCGCTGTTCAGGGTCTCGGTGTGCCTCTGATTTTCGCCTCCATGGGAGCAACGGGTCAGTATCTCAAAAAGATGCCACAAACGCTTGCCTGATACCTTGGAAAGCAGCTGTACTGCTCTACTGCACCTTCGAATCTCCGTTAGCCCAGCCACGCAATTGTCTGCTGGGCCATGTACTCTCGGCGGTGGTTTCAGTTGCCATCACTCGCCTGTTTCGCCTCAGCTCGGCTTACCGCATAGAGGAGACCACGTCGCCTGCCGACTTCAGTCACCTAGTATGGCTCAACGCTGCCCTTTCCATGGCGACGAGCCTTTCTGTAATGCAGTTGACGGGAACGGTCCACCCACCGTGAGTCTGTCTGGTTTGTCAAGGGCCGCACACTCAGAGTCTGTCAAAGAGGAGGCGCCACTGCCTTGATCGCAGCGGTCCAGCCCACAGCCGTCGACCTCAGTTGGCGCTTCGTTTTCGTCATCTTCGCCTCGGCGTCACTCATGCTTGTGTGGGCGATGCTCATCAACAATCTCGGCCGCAAGCGGTACCCCGTCTTCTTCTGGTCTCCAAAGCCGTGTTTTGTCAAATCTCAAAACGGGGCCTATTCGGCGGAAGAGAAAGTTGAGGAGGTGCTTCGAATGGCGGCTATGCGACGAGGGGAAGAGCAGGGCGGTCTGGGCGCCCTGCAGTTGGTCAGCGAAGAGCTAGAGCTGGAAGAAGAGGAGGAGCCTAGATCGGGTCGGAACAGAGAAGTCAGGTCGGACCTTACTATTGCCACCGTCTTGAAGAGCTAGTGTCAAATTGCGATGTACCACTATTGAGATCTAAAGGAGGTTTTGCACGTTCTACTACAAGATCTTGTAATGCTTGATGAGGTGCCTTGTCATGATTTTACCAGTTTACCCTGTGCAGAGAAGTGTTAGAAGAGACAACCGCTCTCGGGAAGCAAGTCGACTGACAGATGGTGTAGCCACCATCGACAATGAGCTCTGTTCCCGTGCAGTAGGCGGCAGCGTCCGAGCAGAGGAACAAAGCAGCGCCATTTAAGTCTGAAACGTGTCCCAGCCGGCCAATAGGCGTCCTCTCGAGCCAAATTTTCTTGATTTCGGGGTCGAACTGTTCAAAAAGGCTCTCAGATTACTGAGAGGGCTAGCCAAACAAAGAGCAGGATCAACCTTGTCGCTCAACAGCGTCAGCATGTAGCTGTTCACCAAAAGGCATCAGGACATTGAAGTGGACAGCTTCCACGGAACACGAACCCGGGAGAGATGCAGTTTACTCTAATCTTGTGGGTGCCCCATTCGGCAGCGAGAGACTTGGTGAGATGCGTGACCGCAGCTGTAGGCCCAGGTCAGTGGTTTGCTAACTACGCACCGAGGTGCTCATAGAACACACCCTTTGATGCATTGTAGGCAGCCTGATGAACGAACGTCAGTAAGGAACGGTCGAAGCACCTGCTATTGGGCGGAACTCGCCTGCGGTTGAGGGTAGTTGACGATGCTCCCGGACATGCTGCTCGCCAATCGAGCATGAATTGACAGTCTCCCAGGGCAATCAAATAGCCAACCTTGAAATGAAAAGAATGGAACTGTTGGGATTCCGTTGTCAGCAAGCTCGATACTCGATGGCACGGATCACGCTCACCCGCCCTTGCCACGCTCGATCATATGCCGCGCAACCGGTTGCGCCGTGAAGAATACACCGTTGAGGTTGATGTCCAGCACTCTCTTGAATCGATCTGGTGGGTAGTCCTCGCTGTGATCAAGACACAAGAAATAAGCATGGAGCGTTTTGGTTCGGTCAAGAACGAACGCAGCAATGTTGTCGCAGACTGTGATCAGTAAGCCTCAACATCAAGCACAAGATTAATCGGAATAAGGTGGCGCACCTCCAGCAGAGCACAGCAAAATATCAATGGAGCCAAAGTCTCTCAGGACGCCGTTGACGACCTCCTCGACGGCATTAGCGTCGCGCACGTCGACCTGGTAAAATGAAGCTGTAACGCCATATTCGGCGTGCTGCCCAAAAGCAAACGCTATTGAGTTCGGGCCAAGCGCGGGGTCAAGCGGCAGGCGCACCAATTCCTGAATGGCGGCCTCTGTTTTTCGCGCGCCTGGTTGAGCAGCTGTAGGGGCCTCAATAAAGACACCGACGGACCTCCAAACTCTGGCAGAATGTCCAGAATGGCAATGCCAGCAAGGCCGGCTTCGCATAAGCCTCTTGACATCTCGAATCCAAGGCCTCGGGCTCCACCAGTGACCTGAAGCGCGCGTTCGTTGAGCTGGTGCGCCCAGCAACTACAGCACACAGCAGCGAGCACTGACCACTGCCACCTTGCCAGTCAGCTCGAATTTGGCAAAGGTGCCGCCAGAGACATGGTTGAGGCTCTTTTGCCCGTTAGCGTCCTTGGGCAGCGCCTTGCCCAGCTCTTGCATCGATCCGCTCATCTTCTTATATGCTTCTGTTGCTGTCACTGGGTCAGACGCGGCTCTGATCCCTGGTGTCGCGGGTCCAAGAGACTGGTTTTTTTGGACCAAGCGGTGCGTCATCGGTTCACGACGAGTGGTGCTAAGTGGCAACGAGGAGGCCCAGGATTCATACAGACATGGCTAACAGCATGGCGTTCATACAAGAAGGTACACGCATGATCCAGTTCCTACTTGGTGATTTACACCGCTCGCCGTTTCCGTGCTTGACAATCAAAAGCCATGCGCTCAGACCAGGTCAGATCAGCGTCTCCCCCTTCTCCAAGACGGCCACAGCAACACCTAATGCACCGGTGATCTTGTGAGGTAGTAGCGCGCCGTTTTCTTGCCGTAGCGCCTCGTCGACCTTGAGGGGGATTTCCAGCGCAGCTCTTGCTAAGGAAATGGCCAGGCGGGCGCGTCCAGTCAGGTTGAAATACGACAGCTCTCGCAGTGCAACTGTTTACTCGCCGGCAGGGCCAAGTCAGCGTCCGCCGTGCCTCGAAAGCCAAAGTTTGTCCACAACTCACGTTGAATTTCGTACAGTCGGATGAGTTCGAACCGAATGACACTCAGTGATAATTGTCCAGCTGCACATTGGGAGAAAAGAAAGGGAAATTGAGAACTAGGGCCAAGGCAAGGACTTGAGGGACAACCGAGCATGAACCTACCTAAGAACAGACTTCTTATTTTGGCCAGCGCCCGCTCCATGATCTCGACACTGTCTTCTCCAATATCGATGTTCGGGTTTTCGTTGAGAGCCGCTGGTGAAAGACGACAGCTGTCAGCTTGAGGAATTTCACGAGGCAACGTGCGGAAGCGGCGCCCACCAATGATCGTCCGCAGGAAGCCAAAGTCGCCCGCTTGGAATTGAAGAAAAATGTCTTTTAGGCACGTATACAGCGTCTCTTCTGTGAAACACAGGGGACAAAATGATGAGATCGACGAAGGTAAATTCGCCACCGCGGGGGAACAGATGACGAGAGCGGAAGGGATGAGCGCACCTGCATTGCGCCCGTCTCCAGTGGAGTAGCCAGTGAGATCATAGTGCCGCCTTTCTTTAGGGTCATGTAGGACTTCGTAGGCGAAAGAGAGGCGTTGGAACGCTTGGGAGTTGGCCGCCCTGTTGTTTGTTTGTGCGCATCAATTTATTGTCCCGCCCTGCGCTTCGACGAGCGGCACGAAGAGGAATGGGACGCACCCAAGCTTATCAGGATGCACAAGCCTGGAGCGCTGCAGATACGCGCGTCGGATTTGCTCTGGCGTTGCCCGTTTGCTTTGCAGGCCCAGCACCACGTATAGATTCCGCTCGGTGACAATGGCGGCGGCTAGTTTGGCGCCTTCGCTGAGCGGAGCGCTATGAGGCTGATGCTCGCTAGCCGCGCTTTGTGAGGCGTAAGTGCTCGTCCGCTTGAGCTTGCGCGGGTTGCGATCCGAGGTGGATGCGTCGTTTCGCTGGCCGAAGAACGAGTTCGCATAGCTGAGGATGGCCATCAGTGCGACGGCCAGACGAAGAGAGACCTCTGCAGCTGTCTCGTCTGACCCGACAGCAGCGTGGAAGCTCTGGTTTGGCGGCGGGACAAAAGAGGCTTCGTCGAAGTTTCCTCGTGATAAGGTTGGGCTGGAGAGAGGGCAACTCTTGGTGCCCCGGGTTGTGGGGGAGCATTGTCAAAGGAGTTCACATTTGCTTCAGCCCTGCAAACCAGTACACCTTTCCAATGATCGGCACATGGGGCGTTGTGCCGTGCATAAATTTCCACTTGCGCACTTGCTCTGGCGACGCAGCGACCTCGATGAGCTTCTTCACCTCTCTTGGCGTCCTGGTGCGCATGGCCTGAAGCCTGTTCTTTGAATTATGGAGACTCAGAGCAGATTAAGCCAAACGAACACTGGTGTAGCCGTCCGCTACCATCACAATGGGCAGGATTGGCACGACGTAGGTGAAGAACAGATGGACCGGCGACCACCAGTAGAACAGAGGGGTGATGATGGTCAACAGCGGTCCCATGAGGAAGATTTGCAGAAGGGACGTCAGATAGCGAGACTGCAATTCGAAAATGCTGGAGCAGCCACTTTCAGTTGAAGTTCCGGTCTTCCAGCACAGGCAGGACGACAAGCATACCAGAACCCCTCTGAGGTATCAAGGGTGTCTTTCAGTATGGAGATGGCCAAAGGGTCCGGGAAGTGGTGAAAGGCGAGGGAGAACAAGCGGAAGACCTTCTGGGCCTTGACGTTGGAGGCAGAGGACGCATCCACAGGGTCAGGGATGTAGGAAAGATGCCGAGAAGTGCGCGAGAGCGCCTGCCAAGCCTCGACATGGGGGTGCAAGTCGGTCAAGACAAAGTCGAGAGGCTCTAGCCCTTTGGAGCGCCGCTCCGCATTGAGGAGCCGTTCGAACGCCGGCGTCGGACCACCAGCTCCAGCTGCAAAGTCGACCAAGGTAAGACCAGCTTCGTCAGGGAGAAGATCTGCGAGGATCTTGGCGGCAGTTTCGGCTGGCGACTTTTCTTGCAGTACGGGCAATTTGAGCGTCCACATTAAGGTGAGCAAGTCTTGAATGCGCCCCCTTAAGAAGGCAGGGAACCTGAGTGGAGTGTGTGAGACTGCCCGCGAAGTCGCCGGGCCGTTCGAAATTGGGTCTCGATGCGCGAGAGCAGGCAACATACCACGCCTGGTCGTCAATCTCATAGAAATGGATGCGATGCTTCGTCAAGAGCATGTTGGGCGTCGCGCTGGGTGTTCGCGGCACCGGTTCAAGAGGCGTCATTGCTAGCAAACGGCGCTCGATCAAGTTGGGCTGGAGCCGCACGGCAGTGGTTGTCCCAAACCGTCGATATGAGTGTCATTATAAGCGGCATAGGCAGCACCTATGGCCCCCTTTCCACCAAACCTGAGGAGTTTCAGGAGTTTGTGGGCAGGCATTACGATCCAAGCCTTCCAGCGTGAGTCCCCCATCACATCGATATGGCAGCGTGTCCTCAAAGTCGCTTGCCCAGTATGGCCAAGCTCCTCGCCATAAACAAACAGACCATGATCAAGGCCAGATCTGGCGTATGCGACGCCTCGAGCGCCATTCTCAACTCAGCTACCGCACCATCCGTCGAGGCCCTAACGGCTTTGTTCCTCAAAGACGGCGTCCAAATGGCCGTCCAGGCATCCGCAAAGGCCATAGAAGAGGCGCAGGTGTTGCCGTCCGACATTACGCACATGGTCTCGACTACGTGCACAGTCTCGTCGAACCCGGGCTACGACCATTTTGTGGCTAGAGAGTTGGGCTTGCGGCCGGACGTCCAGAAGACGCTGCTGGCAGGAATCGGCTGCAGCGGCGGGCTGGCGGGGATTCGGCTTGCGGCCAACCTCTTGCTGGCGGCGGCCGCCCAAAAACAAACGAAGGCTGTTGCCTTGGTTGTCGCTTGCGAAATTACTTCGACATTGGCACGAGCTGAGCTGGATCGCATTGTTGCCACCAATCAGGTCCACATTGGGGTCAGCATCTTCGCGGACGGGGCCGGGGCGGTCGTCTTGAAGCTGGGTGGCGGGGGAGACTCGAATGGCGCCTCGAACGGCCATCATTCGCCTGGGCTGTTTGAGCTCCTGAATTGGACCAACATGGTCAGTTGATATCTCCTATTCAGCAAAGTCATACTAACACTTGCATCTGGACAGAGCATTCCTGACACCGAGCACGAACTCGGCTTCGACTCGACTTCGTTCGGCTGGAAAGTCATCTTGACCCCGCGTAAGTACCCGCTATCGCCACTTTCCACCCATGCTGACCATTTCCCTATCCAGAGGTGCCCAAATTGACGGCAGTGGCCCTTCCTAGAATTTTCCAAGCTCTTATGAGGCAAGCGAACCTGCCGCAAGCCCCGCCTGCCGACTTCGATTTCGCGTTGCACCCAGGCGGCGCTGCCATTCTTGGTGTGTGCCAAGAGGTGTTCCAGATACCAGTCGAGCGTTTGACTGCCTCGTGTGAGCCCTCCTGCTCGGCACGCGCTTCGAGCTCGACTCACCTGTCGAACACAGGGCACGTTTATCGCAACCATGGCAACTCTTCTAGTCCTACAATTATTCAAGTCTTGGATACGATGCGCCAGAAGCCAGGCCGAGAGCAAGTGTTCGCCTGCGCGTTTGGGCCTGGCATCAACGCCGAAGGCGCCTATTTGCGGAGGCTGTGCGCGTAAACTATCGTATATCAAAAGAAGAAGTAAGACCGAATACCTTATCGCTGTTATTCAGAAGGCCTTGTACTGCCTTTTAGAAATGAATACCTCTGGGTCTGTCAAGCAAAAGGACGTACAGCGCTGTCGCCCAGCTTATGAGTCTGACCCCGCAAATTGCGTGCACGACGAAGTGCAGGGCAGGCATCCCCCATTCGCTAGCGCTGCTGCTGCTCTTGATCCTCTTGCCGGCTCGTAGAAAGGGCCCTAGATGATACAGGCCGAGCGCGCCACAGATGTATCGTGATAGGGCCAGATGGCCAGCAGGGTCGTGCTGTAAGATGGCAAGAGCTGTCAGGTTTGACGTGAAGAGGAGCAAGGCGTATTGGCGGATAAGGTCGTGGGCAAGGGGAACGGGCGACATCAGCGTCGCACTCGGCCTAAGGAAGAACATCAAGCACGCCGGCGTTTCGATCAGAGTGTGCCAGACTAGTGGGTGTAGTGCGTAGGACGAAAGAGGCATCATCCTGGGCGGGAAGGCGGCCTCGAGAAATAAATTAAAGCTCAGCGGGATGGTCGTTATCGGAGCCAGTTTGAAGCTCGGTAGTCTCTCAGAGCGCACAGGTGGACCAGGATGGGCAAAGTCGCCAAGAGGTTGGGCGAGAACGGGAAGACTACGTGGCACTTCCTTTGCCGGTCGATCACCGTCAACCTCCAATTTCACCTTTTACTAATCAGCCGCACGAACACTCTACGACAGCAGAGTCTCCAAATAGGGCAGCACAACTGGCTTCAAGTACTTCGCCCATGTCTCGTTCGAATCGTCGTTGACCGCGCCGACTTCGAAGCCGTGATAGGCGCCGGGCACACCGACGAGCACATTCTTGACTCCTTCGCGGTCCAGCTCGGACTTCCAGAAGACGGAGTCTTCGAAAGGGACGCCATTGTCGGCCTCTCCGTGGACGATAAAAGTGGGAGGTGAGTTGGGAGTACTGCGGCAGCAAAATGGTCAGTATTCCCGCCGCAAGACTTGCAGAAGACGCGCACGTATTAAGCTGGGGGAAGACTAGAAGCGAAAACGGGCATCAGACCGATCCTAAAGTATGCGGGCCATCAGGGAAAGAGAAGGCTCACGCTTCTTGAACTTTGCGGGAATCAACTTGCGGCGCTCATCAGCGGACTTGCTGTCGCCAATCGCCTTGCTAAGGGCAGCATCTCCGGTGAGCTCGTTGACGTATCCGGTGTATTGGATCAGGTGCAAGCAGTAAGTGTTTCTGAACCAGGGTACCGTCAGCTTGGGGCGGCCTGAACTCTTAGAAGAGTGAGCCATACTGATCCCATGCCCAAAGACCGTCGGCTCCTTGAGCTTTGTAGAACTCTCGGTCTTTGGTGAAATCGGGCAGGTCAATGCCTGTGAGGATCGGCTTCTTCCGGACTGGAAACTGTCTTGATTCGCGCCCCAAAGGGGAGAAGAGGTCATTTTTGGCTCACCGATGATTTCACCTGGGGGTGGAGTGAGGATGCCCATGATCGGGTCGTTAGGGCGGTACTGGTTGTAGTCTGCACAAATAAGGCGTCTAAATCTATACACGCAGGCTTGTCGCTAGAGAGCACGCACAAGGACGATCCTGTGAAACACGGCACTCTGAGCACAAAGTGACAATCACTATGAAGGCTCGACCGACTTACCATTCCAGCCTCGGGGTAGATGGCCAGCAGAGCTTTGAAGGGCGTCTTGCCACCTTTGTGGTAGTCGGTGACAGCGGCAGCGCACCAGCCTCTAAAGAAATAGGTTCAGAACATGGCCAAGCTCCACCAGTCAGAGAGCAAGCTTTACCCGGCAGACAAACCGACAGCCTGGATTGAAGCAGGTCAGGTTTCCGGGCCTTCTCGCAAATGAACGAGTACGAACTCCGAAGCGCGAGTCGTCAACGGAGCCAAATCCTTCAGCGGCCAAGATAGCAGGCAGCTTCTCATGGGCCCAGGCGGCGGCGTCCAAGCTGGGATCACGTTCGTCAACCGGCGAGTTCTCGCCTGGACCCTGGTGCGCTGCTTACATGTCGGACAGAACGCCCTCGCCATCAGTGGTAGGGAGCAACCTGAAGTTTCAGGGCGTCAGTATGGCCGCCTCAGCCGCTAGGTCGAAATAGGCTTCACCTGTAATCTGGCGAGACATAGACCACGCCTTTGCCGAGGGCCTCGTCCACCACGTACTCGGGCAGCCATGCAAAGCGGTCGCCGCCCGTCAATCCACCCGGGTGGTAGTTGACGATCACAGGGTGGGCTTTGTCAGTCTTGGGTGCCCAGACAGTCAAAGTGATGTCGGTGCCCTCGACGGTCTTGTAAACGAAATCCTTCTTCCAGGCGGCAGCAACGTTTGGGAACGACATCTTTGGCCTTCGTTGAGGACGGAAAGGCCCTCAGAAATGCGGAGGTTGCGCGCTCGGCGGCGAGCTCTGGCTGCCCGCCCCCACTCTGCTTGCCGGTTTTGTGCGGACTTCCGAGTGGGTTTACCCGCCTGTTGGCCATTTCACGAGGCAGCGTAGGTGCCAGACCTCACAAAGTGCTGGCGAACTTGGACGCTCCTCCGCAAGAAAACGCGAAAACGCACTGGGAGGCATTTCACGTGCTGCCTCCCAACAAAAATTGGGGCCTGCGCGCAGTCCTTGCTTGATCCGCCTGGACGACGACCTAGAGAAGGCTGAGGCCCGAACCACAGACACAGCTCCCTGGAGATATTGCTCTTTTGGAGCGCGCCACATCAACGCGGCTCAGTCATCCATTATGGAAGTCGCGATAATTGGTGCTGGACTGGCTGGCTTGATGGCTGCGCGTGTCCTGCAGCTGAACGGCGTCGATTGTGTTATTTACGAAGCCGAGACCGACCCAAATGCCAGGCAGCAAGGTGGCTCTCTCGTATGTCTATCGCTCACGACCCATTCCAGCAAAGCCTCAGTGTTATTTTAGGACTTGCATAATGGAAGCGGCCTGGCCGCCATGAAGCTCGCAGGCCTCTACCCGCAATTTCAAGCCAAAGCGAGAGCCGAGGGGGATTCAATGCGCATCCTTGATTCAGCTGCTGGCGTTCGTTACTTTGACGCCGGCTCGGGCACTGGGATTTTTGCCCGGCCCGAGATCGATAGGTTGGTGACGTTCAAAGCTGAAGGCCTCTACCATGCATTTCTTACTTAAGATACGACCACAGGACAGAGCTTCGACAGATTCTCTTGGACTCGTTGAAGGACGGCGTCAAATGGGGCTCCAAGCTGGACTCCTTCACCAAGCTGGACGGTGGCAAATTCAGCCTGGTCTTTGCAGACGGCCACACTGCAGTCTGTGACTTCATTGTTGGTGCGGACGGTACTTGGTCCAAAGTTCGCACGGCTCTAGACCCAGCAACGAAGCCGGCGTACACCGGGGTCACTTTCTTTGACCTTACAATTCACAATGTGGAGGAAGAACATCAAGATTTGTGTGACACCGTCGGCCCTGGAGGCGCCGGAACCGCCATGGCGATCGGCGAAAACCAAGCGATCATGCCCCAGCGAAACGGGCACGGCATGATGCGGGTCTATGTGGCGCTGCGCAAGGATGTTGACTGGGTGGACTCGTTCGTTCAAAAGGGCGAGCCGTTAGAAGCCACCAAAGAACGCCTCAAGGCCCTCTACGCTGGGTGGTCGCCTAAGCTTCTGGCCTTCATCGACGCGGCAGCTGTGATCACGCCCCGAAACATCTATGCGTTGCCAGTCGGTTACAATTGGCCTCATGTGCAAGGGATGACGTGCGTAGGAGATGCAGCACACTGCATGTCGCCGATGGCAGGCGAGGGGGCCAACCAAGCGCTCATTGACGGAGCCCATTTGGCACTCGCGATCGCCAAGGGGCACAAGAACGGAGTGCTGGACGACCGTGTGGCACTGTTCGAGCGGCGCATGGTTCACCGCGCAAAGTCAGCGGCGTTTGAAAGGTGGGCCAGCCTCGATGGTGACTGACTATAGGAGCTGATTGGACATCTAGCCAGGAAAACCTCGAACTCATCTTCCACCCCGACGGACTAGAGGTGGGCCCCTTTCCCCGCTGCTTAAGAGAAGCCACCCTCACAAGTTTCCCGCAGCGCTTCCTCGACAAGTTTAACAGCATGATGTCGTTTTGGGGTATGGTCTGGGCTACTTTAGACGTGCTTAAGCAGATGGCGCAAGGCTGGTTTTTGTAATGTCCGGAGAAATCTAATGTACATAGAGGCCCGGGCGCCTGGCCCAGAATGCTAAAATGCGGAAACGGAGGTCAGGCTGAGATCCTTCCAGAGCGGCGGGCGGTAGGGCTGCTTGGAGGCTGAGAAGAACTTTTGGATGCTTCCAGGCTCGTCGGCCCTAATGGACAATAGACACAGTCAGCTCAACAAATTTAAAGGCAGCAGCCTTTGGAAACCTACCAGTGCACCTTCACGCCCTTCTTGTCCAGCAGGCTGCGCACGGTCGACCACGAGAAGCGCGCGATGTTGGGAAAGCCGAATATGGGATCGAAGTTGGCCTCGAGCCAAGCGACGGTGCGGGGGTCTGACGGATAGCCTGAGCCAAAAGGAACATCCTCGTCCTCTGCCTTCGTCCCTTCCAAAAACTTCCAATGGGTGATACAGGCGTCTCGAGTGACCTTTGCCGCAATTGAGGCCGCTCCTACTATTGGGTACTTGAAGTCGGCTTTCGATTCAACGGTGAACGAAAGAGTTGGAAATTGCTTTTCGAGCTTGGCCTGGTAAGCCGCCGAAGGGCCGACTGTGTCGACGAAAACCTGCTCGTCTCTCAATGCAGGCTCGCTTCACAGAGCAACGAGCGCGCTCACTTTGGTCACATTGTAGCCCTTTTCGAGCACATCTCGGATCAAGCCCACGGTGGCATCGTGAGATTGGGCGTTGCTTTTGCAAAATGTTCAGCACGTTCCCAATTATAACAGCCCAGAAAGGCAGCCTACAGGTTGTAAGGAGCTCGTTGCAGCATGTGCCGCGAGATGTCGTGCGGGCTCATTACTCTTGTTGCCCATTTGAGGTCGTCCGGACACGAGCAGATCGTCTCCAGCAAGCCCACGCGTTGTTCATGAGTCAAGGTCTTGGAATCAGCAAAGCCCATGGTCTTCAGCTGCTCCTCGTAGGTGATTTTGCAGAATGCGACGCCATAGACTTGCGGACCTGAGCAAGGCGATTTGAGGACGGCTCTTGCTCTCGTCTGGGGAGGCCTCACCTAGAACAGGACCTCTTCCTGCCTCATCTATTCCCATGAGACACTCGTCGCCATCTCCCGCAGCCTCGAATGAATGATAAGTGTAGGAATCGACGAGGGATTCCTCCTGCCGGACGCTAGGCGGCACGATGTCGGCGTCTAAGACCTCCTCTTCTTCTTCTTTACGAGCCATTGCAAGGGCTGGATGGGGAAGGCAAGGCAAAATGGCTGCGTGGAACCAACCCAAAAAGTTGAGATTTTGGGCGAACCGGGAAGCTACTCTGTGTTCACGCGTCTGGTCCCATTACACCCCATGTACTAATTCATTATACTGAGCTACACGTGGAAAGGACATCGACAGCCAAGGCTGCTAGCGGCGGACGAGCTGATGGCGTCCTTTTAGCCGCGGTTCCATGCCCAAGCTTAGAAGGCCCATACCTTGCCAATCTGCACTCAATTGTGTCAGCCAAAGAGGCAAAGATCACAGGCAAGGCGTGCGACATACCAGGACTTCGGCCGCCACAATACCAACGCCGATCGCTGCTGATAATCTCAGTGTCTGGACAAATTGCATTTCGCCTACAGAGTCTCTCACCAGTCATGGCAATGTATCCCGAAAGACCGGTCAGCGACATGTCGCTGCTGGTGAATGGTTGGACAATTTGGCGTCGCTGAGGTTGGGCAGCGGGCGCTGGTTCAGGTTCGACCTCCTGCTCCACCTCGAGCTTCGCGAGCATGGCTTCCATCTGGGCCATGCGCTTCTCGAGCTCAGCGAGTTGGCTCTTCTTAACCAACACCATGCTGCCATTTCGGGATGTGATGGGCACCAGGTCCATCCCGGCTGAGGCTTCTTCGGCGGCACTGAAAACATCGACGACGGTCCGAGGCACCGAAAGTTGCGACTGGGGCACACTTGCTTCGGAAAAGGGCTTGATGGTACCTCCAACCTCTTCTGCAAAGGCGACAAGGTTGGTCGACGCGTCTGGGGCGGGCTCTGAGTCGATCGTTGGCAAAGTGGCGGGCGGCTGTTTGATAGGCGCATAAGGGTTGGAATGCTTTGATATGCTGCCTTGATAGCTAGAAGCGCCTGAAGAGGCTTCGGAGGTAGGCCGTCGTTCCGGTGAGGGGGTGGCCATTTCCAAAGGCCCGACGTCGGCCCATGCAATGTCGAGGTCTTCGTTGGTCGAAATGCTTTCGGCGTCACTGCTGTACTCTTGTTCGTGCTTTGAGTCTGCTTCTCGGTCGTCTGGCAGGGCAATATCGAAAGAAGGGTCCCTTGAGGAGAGCCGCGAGCCGGTGTCCGTGCTTCCCTCGGAGATGTGCGAAGGTTCGAACATTTCGGCCATGCCCTAGCAATCTTTTAGCTTTGGGTGTTCGACATGGACGTTATAAGGCCTTACCCGCACTCGTCCACGACTTTTCGAACCCGTGGAGCGACGCCACGACTTCTTCCACGAATCGCGCCCAGCCAGCTGCAGATCGGCACCGAGCAAGGAGTTTGGGAGATCCTCCGGAGGGACTTCGAAGTCGGCTTCTCCCAGGATGCGGGCCGACAGGCATTGCATTCGAAGCCTTTGGTCGTGGTCAGCAAATGCGACTCGACTGACGACTGAAGAAGACGACCGCTCACGAAGAGCGAGCTTCCATGATGACTTTGCTCCACGCCGCGTTCATTCCAAGCTTTTCTCGCTTTAAACAAATGCTTGTCAGCAGCTGGGGGCTTGCCATTTGCACGATTTGACTCACCAGGTCGTGCTCCCGCAGACGCAAGAATTTCCGGCCAGTCAAGCCGTTTGAGCTGACTATTTGCAGAATGTCTTTGAGCATCGCTGGTGAGATGAGCTTCAAGATGTGGCAAAGGTAGACGGCGAGCTGGCTTGGGGTCCATCGCTTTGGGTTTGTCGGAAGATCGTCAATCGTGCCAATCAGATGGAAAGGGTCCTTGGCCGACGTGCGCCTGGGTGACTGGGGTGGGAACGCAGGCAAAGATTCTGACCGATGCTTGAGCGGGCGATTCAGAGATTCGCCAGCCGAGACGGTGCGCTGGCGGATGCTGCCATGCGACGGATCCCTGACCGGGCTGAGCTCGCCGTTCGAGCTCGGGCTTGGGAACCCAGTGAACGAGACCGCAGCTTTCGATGATTTGTTGGCCAGGCCCAACGGAACTGTGCGGACGAAAGAGGCTTGGGGCAGAGGATAGCGCAGACTTTGCGAGCGCGTCAGTCCGCCGCCGCCTTTGCTGAAGGACTCAGCGCGCTTGGTAGCGGACTGGGGAGAGTGCTCGGAGATACTGGACACATCTGACGTTTGGGCAAGGGCAGGTGAGAGTGGCGGGGTCAGAAGGATCGAGGATTCGGAGCTGTCGCTGCCGGGGCCTGATGCGGCGCTGGCGGTAGCGATGTGGCGCATAGGTGGCGTGGGAGGGGCAGATTCCTCTGTCGACATCAGCTCTAGGCTCAGATGGTGGACGGGAAGCAAGAGGCAGGAAAGGAGGCTAGAAGCTGCCAAAGATAGGGGTCAGGAGTTACTGCTCGGGTTCGAGCCGAACGCGGTCGTCGGTCTGATGCTTGCACAGAAGGCCCAAAAGCAGCTTATACTGCTTCAACATTACACTGCAACATCCCGACGCACTTCACAGGCCAAAAAGCCGGTCATCTACAAGCCTGCATCATCTCTGAGAATACACAGACGTCTGCCCATCGTCGACCAGAGTCGTTTTGGGGTTGAGAGAGAAATTCGACCTGAGGTCAAACTGGGTGTCGTGCAGAGACGACGCTCGATAGCTGCTGCCGGAGCCATTTACAGCACTTCCAGCGCGAAGACCATCGGGAATGGTCGACGGCGCTGCCTTCTTAGGGGACGCCGCGAACCGGACCTGGGTTGGAAGGGGCGGTAGCGGCTCTTGCGAAGTTGACGCGAAGTTGGGCTTCGCTTGACCTCCGTCGGAGATGAGGATGGAAGGCAAGGGTTGGCGTGTGCGAGAGGTGAAGACGGACGCGCGGGTGGCCTGATCCGGCAGAATGGTGTTATTATCTTCCCTAGAGTACGTCGAAGAAGCCCGCTCGGCTGCCTTGCGGGCATTCGGATGAAGGGGGCCAACCGCAGAGAAGAAGCGACTTCGATAGTCCCGGTCGGCAGGGTATGAGGCACTGGCGTCAGCGGACGGGTAAGACGTGTCGGCGTATGATGTTGAGGGCATGGGCTGGGTGAAAGAGTTCTGGGCAGGTCCTGTACCAGGAGGAGAAGACCGAGAGGAATGATGCTGGTGATAAGAGCCTGATCTGCCGACGTCTTGTGGCGGCGAGGACCGAGTTGAGGCATAATAGTCGTGGAGAGGGGATATTCTCGAAGTAGACTGAGTTGGTGGCGCAGCTGAGCTGTAACCTTGGTTCTGGGAATAGCCTTGACTCTGAGGGTAGCTGGCGTTCCTTTCGAACGATGGGGCCCGATAAGGCGCTGAGGGAGGAGAGCGGCTGGTGTAGTGATCTTGGGAAGAATCGGCGTCCAGGTCGTCCATAGCGGCCGCTTCCTTCTCCTTCTCCGTCACGAAATCGACTTCGATGAAGTCAACGTCCGTAACGCCGTCATCTTCGGCCGTGCAGCAGCGCTTGCGAAGAATCCAAATGACGGCGGCGATGATGAAAATCAGCGCAAAGGCGACCGGCACAACGATTTTCGCAATGTTGGGGGACCCGCCGTCAGAGCCGCCGGACCCTCCCCCGTCGTTGTTAGCCTGCGTGAATCCAAAGTCGGCCGTGTTGGTTCCACCAGTGCCAGACGCCATAGGCAAGCCGCCGGTCCCCGACTTGGACTTGGAGCCGGTCACAGTGTAAGTGTTCGTCGATGTGGAAAGCTTTTGCACGATGGCAAAGTTGGAAGTAGCGGTGTTTGGAGGCTGGACAGGAGTCGAGGTGGCTGGATCCGTTGCGACTCTGGGTGCTGGCAATGAGAATGGGCCAGAACTTCAGACAGGGAGCAAAAACTCACCCTTGGAAAGTAGCAAGAGGAGTGCTGGTGGTTGTCGTGGTGCCGGGCGCTTCCCCGCCCTGCGCAGGAGGCGTGTTCACAGCTGTGTCACTTTTTAGCACGGGCGGGAAGGTGGTCGAGGTGGATGTCAACACACTGGTTGATGTTGTCGTCGTCGAGGAAATCGGAACTGGAGGCGGCTGCTGTTGCGCAGGTGTCGAGGTGCTGCTGGTAGGAGGCGGCGGTGGATCCTTGGTGACATCTGGAGTGCTAAGAGGTGGCGACTGCGTCTGTGCGGTCGTTGAGACTCAAAAAGATGCCGTGAGCGCGAAGACTGCCCACCGGAATGCCAATGTCGGTGGTCGAGCCCGATTCTGTAGGCAGATCCCCGTCCCCGCTGTCTGTGTTACCTCCTCCAGCATTGCCGTTGCCGTTGCCGCCGTCGCCGCCAGCGCTTCCAGAGCTGCTGAAGCCGCCGGAGGACTTCTCCCCGCTGCTGCCTTTGGTGTCGGTCAAGCAGGAGACCAGCTCTCCAAGCGAGTTGAAACACTTCTTGCCGCCATTAGACATGGCTGCTACTAAAGGGAGGCAGACGGCGGTGGCGTTTCGATCCTAGGTCTGCCGCGCTGGCCGGACGACGAGGAGAGAGAGGGCCCACCCAGCCTGCGTTTCTACAGTGGCATTACAGGGTCGAGGGCGTACAGACGGTCGGACACACACTTGTACTGACACGCTAGAAGGCGCTTCGAGGTCGACGAGAATCCGGACGCAGTTTTTTACGCGGCCCACAAAGGGAAGGGCATCCTCTGGGTGTCAGTTCTCGCTGGTGTTTCGCCTCGACTTGTCGACCCGTGGAGTTGCAGTGTCGAGTCGTTCCAACGAGCCGCAATCAGTGCGTGAGGCGGAAGACATGTCAGAGCGAGCAAGTTTCTTCCTCGCGAGCGAGCGCCGGGCAAGAAGGGATTAAGAGGGGAAAGTGCAATGACCACTATGATAAGTGTTGGGTCTTTTTTTGTTATACAAGTGTAAAAAAGGTGGTTCGTCAAACAGAAATTGTCCGGGTGCCGTTGAAAACAGAGAGATGAGAGTAGCCCAAACTGATCCCGCCACCAAAATTCAGAGAGTCAGTGGTATACCCCAACTTGTAGCATGGCTCCAGGCTTAAGCCAGCATGAAGAAGCCAAGAAGAGCAGCGAAGAGCAAGCCGAACGAAGCGGAAGGCGCCAGAGTGAAAGCGGCCGAGCTGGAGGATGAAGTGGACGAAGCCGAAGAGGACGAGCCGCCGTTGGAAGTCGTCGACGAAGCACCACCTCCACCTCCACCACCATTGGAAGTGGAAGTCGAAGAGGGAGCGCTGGTAGTAGTAGAAGTGGAGTCGTTGTTCGGGCTCGAGCTCCTGTGAAAATCGCGGAGACGTGAGCTTTCGGCGCACAAGAGCTAATGCAAGACGCAAACCACTCACTCTCCGATGGAAGAAGGGAAGTTGAACACGTCCAGGGGGTCGTACTGGCTCTTGAGGTTGGACAAGCGGTCGTAGTTGGCGCCGTAGTACAGCTGGTGGCCCTGGTCGGCGGACAAGTCCGAATCGACGTAGTTGATATATCTGTAGGGATCCAGCCATCCTATCACAAAGGGCATGAGATAAGGGGCAAGGAAAGCAACCCACGCTCCATAAGTCCAGCCATCGCCTCCGTTGTTGGTGATGGCCGAGACCATGTCGTCCAAGAACTGGGTGTCTTCCTGGGGGTAAGGCGGGGCGTAGTTGGACGAGCTGGCGTAGAACTGGATGGTGAACAGGGTGTCGCGGTGGACGAAGGCGGTGGCGTCCGAGGCGACGGCGTTGATGGCCGAGTTGGACCCGCCGTAGAGCTCGATCTGGACGAACCAGTTGGCCGAGGTGCTGTAGCCTTGGTTGGCGCAGTAGTTGAAAAAAGCGGAGATGGAGGCCGAGGTCATGGGCTTGCTCTCGCTGATCATTAGGCTCTTGGCGTAGAAAGTGTCCGTGTCTGTAAGACACCCATGAAGCTCAAGCACTCTGTTGTCAAAAGAGCTGAAAGTGAAAGGCCAACTCACAATCAGAGGCGGAGCTAGTGTCCAAGCTCTGGCCATTGGCGAGCGCCTGGACGGCCTGGATCCAGTCGCCGCTCGCGATCTTGGTGCTCGGGTTGGCAGGGAGCAAGCTGAGATAAGGCTGAACAGTGGAGTTGAACGAGCCGGCATCCCCGTAATAAGCTCTGTTCGTCATCGTCTAGATTCAGCATCCTAGGCATGGATAGTGTGGGAAGAGGGGCACGAACCCATTGAAGGTATAAGCCACAGTGCCTTGGGAGGAGCCTTTTCCCACCGTGATTTCGCCGCCGAAGTAAGCGGGGATGCCAGAGTGGGCAAAGTCGACGAATTGGCCGAGGGCGGTGGCGGCCGAGTTGGGGTCCATGGTCCAGGTGTACACAAAGGTGATGCCGCTCGCGGGCGCGGCTTGGGTGGCGACGGTGTAAGAGGTGATGATTCCAAACGAGGAGCCTGTGCGTCCCACAGCCAATTACGTGAGACCATCGTTCAAGAGATCAAACAGGGAAGGGAAGATAGCGCACCGGCACCTTTGAGGGCCCAAAAGAGGTCCGAGTTCTGAGTGGCCGAAGTGTTCACTACGGTACCGTTGGCGAGGACGACTTCATGCCCGACGACCGCGTCTTGCGCCAGGCCCCACTGCCTCGAAACGAATCCAAACCCTCCAAGAGCGGCATGCCCGCCGATGCCGACGTAGGGGCAGGTGCCGTGTGGGATGGCTCGGCCGTACGAGTTCAAACCGGAGGCGACGTCGCCCAGCCTGTTGCCGGTCTGGATGTTGGCTTGGTTCGAGGTGGAGTCGAAGGTGATGGAAGTCATTCGGCTTAGGTCAATCACCAGGGCCTGTGGGTCCCTCACACGCATTTTGAGCTTTTCGCGCTGAGAAAGCTCAAGGGGAGAAGAGGGGACCATACGCCGTCTTTGCCACCGAGGCCGAGGGCGGCGTAGGAATGCCCGCCGGACCGAGCTGACACGGTGACTGTGACGCCATCGTCATCTCACATCAGCACTCTTCTAAAAGCAGATATAGTCAAAAGAACGCCAGGGCCTCACCATTGTTAGCCGCTCCCGCCGCCACTGCCGCCGCCACATCCTGAGCTGTTCGTTCGAAACGGACTCTCCTGAGAATCCGCAAAAGCTTCTTCAAGGTAGAAAAAACGAACTAGAAGCGGGATAAACAATAGCGATGGGCTGGTACGTGAACCTCAGATTGAAAGCCTTGGCCGCTCCCCCGTAGGCCGGGTCGGTGGGGTAGACGGTTTGCAAGTTGGCAGCTTGCAGTGCGGCTGGCAGGCCTCCTTGAGCCATGGAGGTGGTCGCTCCTGCGAGAAGGAGGAGGAGAGCGGAGAGCATTGTTGGTAGGAAGGGGGTTGAAAGGTGAGAGTGTTCTTTAAAGTCCGTTTTACGAAGGCGTTTCGGACGGAAGTAAAAGGACGAGCAGTCTTGGCAAGTGTTTGAGAAAGTGAGAGCAAAGAGCAGGTGGCCAGGGATTTTTGAGTCGGCAAACGAGGAGGCAATGCCTTTCAGGGCCGTGATTCACCGTGTGCAGCACAAGGTGGTTGGGCTGTGTTTTCCCTCTCTCTCTCCCCGCGGTGGCTTTTGTTTCTGAAAACGAGTGTCGATTTTAGCGCAAGGTACAGTAGTCAAAGGTCGATAGCTGTCAACTGCTTGTCAAGTCGAAGTTGTCGTGTCGATCCAATTGATTACCTCATCCTCACGCCCTCTCCCCTGCCTTCCAAGGAGTGTGTTCCACGTCAACGGTGCAATGAACCGGATCTTTGGCTCTTCGTCGAGCAAGACGCCGAAGCCGAGCTTGAGCGACGCCATCGCCTCGGCCGACTCGCGCCAGGCGGCCATCGAGGTCAAGCTGCGCAAGTTGGACGCTGAGCTCTCCCGCTACCGGGACCAACTGAAGCGCCTTCGAGATGGCCCTGGCAAGGTAACCACTCTGTCACAAGTGTTCCCCTTGTGATAGTTGACTCAAGGGTGTTAACGCACACAGGCCGCGGTTCAAAAGCGAGCTCTGAGCGTGTTAAAGCAAAAGAAGCTGTACGAGTCCCAAATCTCAAACCTCCAACAGCAATCCTTCAACATGGAGTCCTCCCTCTTGGCCACCGACAACTTACGCAACACAATGGCCACTGTGGACGCTATGAAGTCGGCCAATAAGGAGATGAAGCGGCAGTACGGCAAGTTGGACGTGGACCAGATCGAGGCGGTGCAGTGGGACATGGAGGAGTTGATCGAGCAGGCCAACGAGATCCAGGAGAGCTTGGGCAGGAGCTACGGCGTGCCCGACGAGCTGGACGAGGCTGACTTGGAGGCTGGTTCGTTCCCCTTCCCTTCTTAGCACTTTGCCACCACATTGGGTGCTTATCCTTGGTGGATTGAACAGAACTGGAGGCGCTGGGGGACGATTTAGGGCTGGAAGAAGCGGACGCCATGCCCTCGTACCTCCAGCCAACGTCGAGCACCCGCGAGCTGCCCGACTTCATCGACGAGGCCCCCACCGAAGAGGCAGGTTTCTCCCCTCCCTTTGGATAAGTTTTCTTAGGATGAGAGGCTTATCCTTGTGGTGTGATCATTGCAGAAAGCGGCAGAGGGCACGCAGGCCGTCAAGGCTTCCTGAGCGCTTGCCGAGGCCAAGGCAAGTTCGGGAGGCGCTACCTTTTATAAGTGACCACACAGGCACTTATAGATGCGGCGTCTGTTGTCTTGCAGCGGAACCCAAGGGAGGATGGTTCCATTCAGCGTCCGGCGGGAGGTTGCACGAGATTGGATTTCCTTGGAGAGGCAAGCTGGGGGTGGAGAACGGCAAGTGCTCGGTCCCCACTTCTTAGCTATTCACAAGAAGAGCTGACTCATTCCAGCCTTGCAGGTTTCAACCAGACGGGCATGGCAACACCTCTCTCGCGCAACTTTTCTTTCTTTCCTTTCGGCAGCGGACTCTCTGGGACAGGCAAGCCCTCTTTCGCTCTTCCTTCATATGTCATCGAAAAGAGGCTTATGAGCAGCCTGGGAGATCTTGCAGCCTCAACAGTGGGAAACCACCACCCAACTTTCATTCACTCGCTTTTACTTCTTTGTCGTGGCCTTTCTGAGTGGATCAAGGGCAAGCTCCACCTGCCCTTTCATAAGCCATGGACAAAGGCTTATGGTGTTCTTGGGTCGTGCGTTGCAGGCTTGACATTTGGCGCGAGCACCACCTTTCCTTTCCTTTCAATTTGATGTTTGGCCTTTTGGTCTGGTCTTTGTCGGTTGTCACAGCAAAGGCAAGGGCCTCGTCCTTTTTACCTTGATAAGTTTATCGAAAGAAGCTTATTCGGCAGACGTCGGGTTCTGCAGCTTGATCTTGGCAGCGATGCACCACCTTCCTCCCACCCCGCGGTCTTTGAGCACACTGTACTATCTAGGTAAGCGCAGACATTCACCTTTAGGTGTCTCTACGAGAAACCTAACAGCTTTTCTTCGCGCTTGCAGATAGCGAAACACCACTACCTTTTGGTTCGCAAGGGACGCACGGCAAGTTCGACTGGCACACTATCAGCGCCCTGGTCGCTCACTCTCGCTCATTATAACTTGCAGAGCACAGCGGCGACATTGGAAGCCGGCTCTTTTGCGCGGCGTTGGTCGTCTTTGAACTTTCGACTTGACCCTGAGGTCGTGGACTCTGACTGCTAGGCAAGTTTGGGCAACCCCTTCCATTGATGATCTCATGTCAAGCTCATGGAAAGGATGTGGCCTCTTGCAGGTTCTCGCTGCTGCACGAATGTCGCGCCTGCCTCGAGGGCGGCATGGACGGCTGTAGTCACAAGAGGCAAGGGCCTCACCTACTTGATGATCGCATTCAAGTGCTCATCGAAGATTTGTTGGCTGCTTGCAGTTGCCCACCGAGCATGGAGCACGGGCCTGATATCCATCTTTTCTCCCTTTGCATTTTCCATCGTCCATTTTGCTTGGCTCCTTTTCCCTGTCGTTTTGCTATCTTGATTTCATTTCTCTGTCGGAGAACCTGAAGTGGTGCGCTCGATCAACAAAAAAGCTTCGGATGTTTGGGCGCCCGTCGGTTTCACGCTAACGACGACCAACGCGGACTCAATTTTTGTTTCTTTGCTTTGGTTCAAAGACCTCTCTGCTCCTAATTCACTAGGCAGGCTTCGTCTCGAGTTGGGACTTTGCGTTCTCGTGCGAGACCGAACCTGGCCCAGCTTTGCGGATTGCTCTTGACTCCTTTCTTAATCGGCTTTGTCCTACCTCGGTCTAAGCGTCTATCTCGACGCACAACACTCTCTTTTACACCTTTCCCATCCTTCAACCCAGGCTTTGCAAGCCAAGATTCTCTCCTTTTTGATCTCAACAAAACTGTCCGTGCGCCAGCTGACATGTTTCGCCTTTCTTCGACCTCAGCTGCCGCCGTTCTCCTCTTGGCCGCCGGCTTGTGCAGCGGCAAAGTCTTCGAGCGCCGCCAGTACCTAAACCCAGCGTGGCAGCGGACCGACCAGCAACTGTCGCCCGACGCCGTCGTGCCGCTGTCCATTGGCCTCAAGCAAGGGAACATCGACAGGATAGACGAGGTCTTGGGCCAAGTGTCAGACCCGGATTCCAAGCACTACGGCAAGCACTGGACCCCGCAGCAGGTGAGGAGAGAGCGCTCTCTTTGCGGACAGCTGTCTGACCCTACTCTAACACACGCGTTTAAGGTCGCCGATTTCTTCGCTGCCGACCAAGACAGCATCGACGAGGTGCATCGCTGGCTCTTGCTCTCTGGGTTCCCGCAGCACCGCATCAGCATCAACCCCCAGCGGACGTTTGTCAATGTGAACGCCTCCTTGCACGAAGTCGAGACCCTGCTGTCGGCCAAGTACGAGGTCTACAAGCACAAGTCTGGGATGACGCGTATTGGTGGGCTCTCCAGAGACTTGAAGCGGTCTCGTAGCTCAAACCCGCTCCGGTGCAGCCTGTGTCGAGTATTCGGTGCCCCAGGACTTACACGAGCACATCGAGCTTATCCTGCCCACCGTCGACTTGGACCACCCTGGAAGTTGGCCAGCACCCGTCGCAGTGCCTGGGCAGCAGGGGAAGCGAGGGTTGGTCGGCGATGTGGGCGGCCTGGTCGGTGGCCTGGTTGGCGGTCTTCTCGAAGATCTCCCTGTTCGACTTGGCTCCGCCAACGACCCCAGCGGACCCAAATTTGACCCTGAAGACTTCAACCAGGGTCTGGTCGACCACCAACCCGCTGCGCAGGCCAAAAAGGCTGCCAATCCCCTCAGCAACTGCCACAAGATCACCACGCCTGCGTGTTTGGAGGCCCTTTATGGCACGACTGGCTACAAGTCCAAGGCGACGACGAAGAACTCCCTCGGCATCGTCGAGTACACCCCGCAAAGCTACATCGGCGCCGACCTCGACCTCTTCTTCAAGAACTTTTCCACGTCCCAGATCGGCTCCCGGCCCAAGTTGGTTTCCATTGATAATGGCGTTCTTAACGCTGAGAAGCCGGCCTTTGTCTACAACGTCGAGTCCAACTTGGATCTGGCCTACAGCATGACACTGGCCCGGCCGCTGCAAGTCAGCTTGTATCAAGTTGGAGACGCTGTCAAAGGAGCTTCGTTCAGCAATTTGTACGTTTCCATCTTGCCATTCAGCTTGTGATGGTCGGCGCTCATTGCCCTGACGACTTTCAACAGCTTGGACGCTCTTGATGGACTCTTCTGCTTGTTCAACGACGACACGTACGATGCCCAGTACTCAGCAAAAATAGAGTGCGGTACAGCTAGTGGACAGCGAGCTCATGTCATCTCGACCTCGTACTACTACAACGAGCTGGACTTGAGTGCAAAGTACGAAAGGCGTCAGTGCTTGGAATACGCCAAACTAGGACTCCTCGGGACCGTTGAGTCACATTCTGCTTGCCGTTCAGTGGCTGTGCACTGATTGGGCTTTCTCGATGTAGACTTTCGTCTTCTCCAGCGGTGACTACGGCGTCGCTTCCAACGTCGACACTTGCGTCAACTCGTCCAATGTGCTATCACCCAAGGGCAAGACGTTCGCTCCCTCGTTCCCATCGACGTGTCCCTACGTCTTATGTAAGGATGGTCGTCTGGGCACAAATCTATTTCTAAAGCACTTCCGCAAACAGCTGTCGGCGGAACCGAGGTCAAAGCTGGCGCTGATGTGCAGAAAGCGAACCCCGAACAAGCCTGGAAGACCAATGGGTGCGTCAATTCTCGGGCTGGATCAGCTTGGAGACTCGCTTGTGCTGACCATGTTCTTTCACTTTAGCTACTCGGGCGGCGGATTCTCAAATGGTCAGTCTTCTATGGCTTGCCAAATGCTCATCTGATTGATGGCCGCCGCAAACTTGCAGTGTT
Source organism: Cystobasidiopsis lactophilus (assembly GCA_001599975.1). Taxonomy (NCBI): domain Eukaryota; kingdom Fungi; phylum Basidiomycota; class Agaricostilbomycetes; order Agaricostilbales; family Chionosphaeraceae; genus Cystobasidiopsis; species Cystobasidiopsis lactophilus. Next base: position 2,228,345 of record BCIO01000005.1, read on the forward strand.
TCCCAGGCCTGCCTATCAGGCCTCTCAGCTCAGGTCGTATTTTAAAGCTCACAAACCGCCGTACTCGACCCCAACGACTTACAACCCGAACGGGAGGGGCTACCCTGACATCTCAGCAAACGCAGCCAACTATGCCCTATACGCAGATGGCGTAACTGGCCTAGCCGCCGGTACTAGTGCATCCGCGCCCGTCGTCGCAGCCATCCTCGCTCTAATCAACGACGCGCGGCTGGCCGTGGGCAAGGGCCCCATCGGTTTTGTCAACCCTACGCTGTACTCAGCTAAGTTCAAAAGCGCGTTCAACGACGTCCGTCCTCCCTGTCTCGGCTTTGCTTGACCAGGTCTGACAATGGGGTGTGCTCGTGTTCAGATTACTGTAGGCAGCAACCCTGGCTGTGGCACCAAAGGATTTAGCGCGGTCACTGGCTGGGTGAGTTGATCCAACGCCCCATCTCTTCGAGCACTGTTAACTAAGTAGGAGGACAGGACCCCGTCACAGGTTCGCTGATCCCTTCGACATAATCTCGTCTGACGTTGCTGATTATCTTGTACAGGCCTCGGAACCCCCAAGTTCAAGACTTTGCTGAAGCTCTTTTTAAGTTTGCCATGAGGACCAGGCTGCCCTCGACCCTCTTGCAATCCGAAGTCCTGACAGACGATCACGATGGCAATGAAAATTGGTCACTATGTTCAGCAAATGCAAAATGTGGGCGTGCGGTAGCTACACGGGTAATTAAAACGAGAGTGAAAGTGTCCAGCTTGATGATGGGGATGCGAAACACGAAAACAACAGGAGCTTTAAGGTAAAGCGAGCCAAAGTTTGAGCAGCGACTGGAACTTGGGAGTGCCCAAACCTGAAAAGCTTGTTGTCAGTAATGGAACCACAGAAAGGGTAAGGGCATCTGACCAGTCACCGGGTCCCAGCCTGTGACAGCGCTAAAGCCATTGGTGCCGCAGCCAGGGTTGTTACCGACAGTGATCTGGTGTGAGTGAGAGCGGCCCGTCAGTGGGAAACTGGGAAAAAAGCGAGCCAGCACGCACATCATTGAAGGCGGTTTTGAACTTGGCCGAGTACAGCGCCGGGTTCGCAAAGCCGATCGGGCCCTTGCCAATGGCCAGACGCGCATCATTGATCAGAGCCAAGATCGATCCGACAACGGGAGCCGACGCGCTGGTGCCGTAAACCAGGCCAGGCTGGCCATCGACGTAAAGCGCAAAGTTTGCTCCATTGGCGCTCAAGTCGGGGTAGCCTCGCATCTTGCCGCTGGCATTGTAGATCTTGGAGGAATAGGGCGGCTTGTGAGACTTGAAGTATGCTTTGACCTGCGAGGCTTGGTAGGCTGGCATGCTGAACACTGATTTTGCCCGCTTGGCATTAGTATCCGTCCACGGCTCTCTCCGAAACGAGGCATACCGTTGGAGAATCCGCCTCCAGAAAAGCTGGTGCTGAAGGTTAGATAGAGTCTAGAGGAGAGTGGGAACCGAACGCACACAACAGTATTGACAGCTCGTTCCGGGTTTGCTTTCTGCACATTGGCACCGGTCTTGGTCTCAGTCGCACCAATAGAAAGGACGTAGGGGCAGGTGGACGGAAAGCTGGGGACGAAGACCTTGCCGGTAGAGGTCAGCACGTTCGACGAGTTGGCGCAGGTGTTCTGGTTGCTCGAAACGCCATAGTCGCCGCTGGAGAAGACGAAAGTCTACAACCCGACGCCCCAATCAGTACACAGCTGCTAAATGGCAAACGGAAAGCGGTTTACACTGCCCAACAGGCCCAACTTAGCGTACTCCAAGCACTGGCGCTTTTCGTAGGAGGCGGACAAATCCAGTTCGTTGTAGTTGTACGAGGTCGAGATCACGTTGGTCCGCTTGGCAGTGCCGCACGCCTCTTTTGCCGGGTACTGGCCGTCGTAGTTGTAGTCGTTGAAGAGGCAGTAGGAGCCATCAAGAGCGTCCAAGCTGTGTGTACGTGTCGTCACAACAAAGTCAAGCCAAGTACTCAGAATAACAAGGGCAATGCCTTTTTGGCACGCACAAGTTGTTGAACGAAGCACCCTGTACCATGTCCCCGACTTGGTAGAGAGTGACCTGCAGGGGCTTGGCCAAGACCATGCCGTACGCCAGGTCCAAGTTGGACTCCGCGTTGAACTGGAACGACTGGTTCTGGGTCTGGACAGTCGCACCGTCGATAGCGACCAGCTTGGGCCTGCAGCCGACTTGCGGCTTCGAGAAGTTCTTGAAGAAGAGGTCCAAATCGGAGCCGAGGTACGCTTGCGGCGTGTATTCGACAATGCCGAAGGAGTTCTTGCTCGTGGCTTTGGAGACGAAACCAGTCGTGCCGTAAAGAGCTTCGAGGCATGCCGGGGTCGTCACAGAATCGCAGTTGGCAAGGGGGTTAGCAGCCTTGGCAGCGGACGCTTTGTTCGCCAGAGCTTTGTGAAAGCCACCAGGGGCAACCTTGGGGGCGCTGGGGTCCTTAGCAGAGCCTAGACGGACGGGCAGCTTTTGCAAGACGTCGCCAACAGGCAGCTTTTGGATGATGTCGCCCACCAATCCTCGCTTGGCCAACTCGTTGGGCGCCGTCACCGGGAGCGGCCGGCTGTCGGGATGATCCAAGTCGACAGTGGGCAGGATCAGGTCAATGTGCTTGCGCACGCTGTCCGGGACCGAGTACTCGTCGCAGGCTGCGCATTCAGCAATTCGATCAGCCAGCCTTCCGAGCCTTTGCACCACAAAGGATCACCCACCGATGCGCGTGACGCCCGAATCGTGTTCAAAGGCCTCGTACTTGGCCGACAGCAGGGTCTCGACTTCGTGCAGGGAGGCGTTCACATTGACGAACGTCCGCTGGGGGTTGATGCTGATGCGGTGCTGCGGGAACCCAGAGAGCAAGAGCCAGCGATGCACCTCATCGATGCTGTCTTGGTCGGCAGCGAAGAAATCGGCGACCTAACGCGTGTGTTAGAGTAGGGTCAGACAGCTGTCGCAGGAGCGCGCTCTTCTCACCTGCTGCGGGGTCCAGTGCTTGCCGTAGTGCTTGGAATCCGGGTCCGACACCTGGCCCAAGACCTCGTCTATCCTGTCGATGTTCCCTTGCTTGAGGCCAATGGACAGCGGCACGACGGCGTCGGGGGACAGTTGCTGGCCGGTCCGCTGCCACGCAGGGTTCGTGTACTGGCGACGCTCGAAGACTTTGCCGCTGCACAAGCTGGCCAAGAGCAGAGTGGCAGCGAGAGCGGAAGATGGAGAAACCATGCTGTAAACGAGAGTGTAGAGACGTGCTGCGATTTGCCGAGTGCCAGCGCACGGGCGATTTTTGGGTTTGAAGGAGAGGAGGCCTCGAAAGGCTGGCTGGAGGTTGTGAAGGAGGGTGATGTACGTGAAGCTACACGCTTAGACTGGTGCTGTGATGGAAGAAGAGGCGAATCTGGCTGAAAAGCTTGTCCCGAAAAACAAGTGAGACTCTACAGACAGCCAGATTTTGGCTCTGCCCGAGGACCAAGCCAGGTTGCAAGCGGTTTGCTGGGCCGACTTGCTAGGCTAGAGGCGAGATTGCAGGGAGACCTGTTGCGTCAGGAGAAGCCGTTGGGTCGCTGAGTTTGGTGGAGCGAAGAAGAAAGGGAAAACAATCGAGACTTGGCGGCAGATGATCACCTTAGATGGGAAAGCGCGTTGGTTTTCCCCCAGCTAGATGCAGAATGCAATATAAGAGTACAGACACGCGTAGGGCGCGGTATTACAAGGTGTAAACGACATGCAGGCTGCCCAAAAGCCACGGGGCCGCCACAATCGTGCTGGCTGTGGCCACCTGGCATTGGCCTTGGCTCCTGTTGCTGCAGCCATCCGTCAGCTTAGGAGCTGTGTGAGCTGGGGCAACGCACTGGCTCCGCAGGGAGTCCTCTGACCCAGGCATCTAGATGCCTGTGGCATACGCTTCTGGACCGTTCGACGCTCGATGAAAGGAAAGTAACGGCTAGCCAGTGACGATGAGTAGGTCACACTGGATGAGAGAGGCGGCGATTAGGGGACCACCATGGGCGGAGGTTTGTGGGCGTCATCAATGGCGGCCGAAACTCGCCACCCCGCGCGTTGGGCGTGGGCCACGATGACGGCGACCACTCGAAGGCAGTCCTCATACTGCTCTTGAGTAGGCTCAGCTTCGCCGTACTTGGCTTTCTCGAGGTGTTTGTCGTAAAGTTGAATCACTGGGAGGAATTGGCGAGGCAATAAGCCTGCTTGAGTGCCATCGCCCAGCAACGGCTTGACATAGGGTCGAAGAGGTGACTGGTGAGGCGACGCTCGACTGCTCAGAATCGGTGCTTGCTGGCCGAAAATGGTTTCTGCCTTGGTTTCTTAGACAGTGTGATAAGAATGGCCAGAGTTCCTCACCTAGAATCTTAACTGAGTCCAGAATGGCGGTACGGAAGCGAATGCCTGCGTAAGGTGTTCCTAGAGGCGAAACGTGAGCGGGTTTGGATCAGCCCTCGAAAGCAACTAACCGGGCGCTCCCCAGCCATCCAGCAGCCGATCTTGCGGTTGGCTGATGTACGCCGTGAGAGCACAGCGGGTATATTCAATCGCAATCAAATTGTGTACGACCTAAGGGGACTTGGGGTTAGGAGGGCAAACCCGCTGTGGGCTCGCTTCGGGAGCTCACTCGAGGCAGATCTTCCTTGTTCAAAGGCATGTAGACCTTTGGAACAGCGGCGATGGCTCTCTTGACAGTCAAAATGCGCGACAGAATGATCGAAGTGGCCAGAACGCCCTGGGAAGCGCAAAACTCATGAGCCACCGCTTTACGAAGTCCAAACTGCGGCCAGCGACGAACCACAGCGACATAGGTAGCTGCGACAATGACGATGCTCCCAGCTTGAGTAGGACTATCCTGGCTGATCAAGCCTTGCACAATGTCGTAGCCGGCGGCCAGCAGCACGACCACGCTCAACAGGAGGATGAGGAAGAGCGAAAACCGGTAGCAGACGTGCGCCAGGGTGCGGCGGGTCTGGCGTGCCATCTGATACAATAATTGGGTGGTCCTTACGACCCACACATTGGGGGAAAGGTGGCCGAGTGCGCACAAGAGGGTTTCCCGTCTCTTGGAGCGAGACGTCGAACCAACGCGTGGTCAGGTACCTCGTAAGGCCTGTCTTGTGGTCTTGCCATCATGAGACGAGCTAATAGATACGGCAAAGGCGGCGCACACTAGCTGTGAGAGGCCTGCGGCGCCAGAATTTGCACTCATGCCGATGCCCTTGCTGTCAGGAAATGGCACTCGCGCAGGACGACGTTTTCGCCACTCGAATCCTCCTCATCGATGCAGTCCGAGAGGCGCTTCCTGACGCCAAGATCACGGCTTCCGCTGTCTCCGGCGAAAAGGCTTTCACTGTGTTCAACTGCTTCTGCATCAGCAAGTCCTCACTGTGGCCACCCCTTTGCTCGCTGAGGACCTGAGACTTCTGCAGGACACCAAGGCCTTAAATGCACTGCAGTCGCTAGAGCCGCCCCGGTCTCCAGAGCCGATGGCCAGTGGTTCGCTTTTGTCGCGTTCGAACGAAGCTTGGGCTGATGAGCGGTTGTAGGAAGCTCGCTCGTCTTTGCCTGGAGTAGGTTTGTACGCAACACCCAAGAGCCTAACTCACCGATGTACAGGCATCGACCGGCTGGGGACCTTCCCAAACACTTTCTTCCATCGTACCGCAAACGCGCACGCGCGAGCACCCCTTCATCCGACGAAGACGACTTCTCTTCTGGCAACGAGCTGGAAGAACTCGACCGCCGACCACGAAGAGCCACTTCGCTGGCCAGTTCCAGGTCTGTTGGCACGCGAGTCACTAGGGCCTCTTCCATGCACTCGCGCGCCGAGTCTGTTGTAGCTCGCTCAACCCCCACTCTGGCCGAACTCTCCTCGCCGCCCATTCATTTCGATCTGCCAGGCTCGCTGGTCGACCTGCCCTATGCCTCCTTCGCCGCCACTTCGCTGGACACCTTTCCAGCCATTGGCGCCACTTTCAAGAGCCGCGACGCCTTCGAAGAAGCGTGCCGAAAAGTGAGGGGTTCCCTTCGTCTTCGCGCCATCGCGGCTCTTATCCCCAAAGGTAGAGCCTGTCAGCAGACGCGGATTTTCGCCTGATCTGCCTCAAAAGCCGTCGCGAAAAGGGACTTTGGCGTGAGCTTCCCATTCGATCAAGCCTAACCCTGCATGACGCCAAAGATGATAAAAGAGGTCGAAATGGGCTGTAGCTTTGCCAAATCTCGCTCGAAGACCAAAAATGTTTGGCTTCATTGTCGCCAGCACTCAACAGTATAACTGATCACGCGAACCAGCGCTGCGACATGAAGGTTGTTGCTCATGAAGAATCGTCTGGACGGTGACCAAGCACAACCCACTTTCTTAGTTGATCGCGCTCAATCAAGGCCACGCGCAGTTTCAAAATTGTCAAGACGCACCTCGACCACAGCCACCATTCGAGCGATTTCGCTTCCCTCTCGCCCTCAATTGCGTCCTTCGCGGTTGGCAACGGCTCGACACTGAGCGATGACTTGTCGGGCTCCGACTCTGAAGAAGTGCCAATCCTTCTAGAGTTTCCAGTCCACGCACGACGCACCAAACGACACCGCCAAGTGCCAATCGTCGATAAAAGCAAAAGAAGCAAGTTCCCCCACGCGCGGAATATCCGGTTCGCCTCGCTTGCGGACACCCAGAGACTCATGAAGCGTCAACCGGCCGATTTCGCCGACTTGCCTGCATAATCGATCTACCACCCACGAGCCTGTGTTCTTCTTCAACTCCGTTGCTCAGCTTTTCTGTTTCCGCATGAAGATGATACCCTCTGGCATCAAGCATACCTAATATCGTTCAGTTTCAATTCCCGGGCCTTTCAAATCCGTCGTCATTACCCACACCCACCATCAATATACCCTCATTCGCTCCCCGGCATGCATATCCTTCGTTATTTCGGTTCGGTTTACAGGGTTGGCAGTCGAAGTACAGGTTTCAAGAGGGCTCGCTGCAACTCTGCAATCCACCCCCGTCGGGTCTAGTCATCTTTCAATCTGAGACCCCGCACAAAGGCTTCATCCGCCACCTCCTGCAGTGAAAAATGAGTACTTCGTCGGTCCACTGACTGCAGATCGGCGGCACGCACCGGCTGCAGCAAGATTTCTGCTGTCCATACCAGATGAACCGCAAACACTGATAACCATCTCCAAAACCCTTGGTGCCCCGCCGAGTCGACTGAAAACCTGTCAGAAAGCGGTCTTTATCGCCAAGCGGGAAGCTCACGCAATAGCAAGTGAGTGTAGAGACAGATGAGTATGCTGGCAGAAGTCGCTTGAGAGCCGAAAAGTGAAAGAATAGCAGTAAGAGCACGCACAACCTTGAGTATCCGAGGACAACGGTAAAGAGCCTCGTCTCGGGGTCCTCCTCTGACAGGCTCGCATTCTCTTGATACGTCGATTTACCCCTCTTCCACGCCAAAAGGGTGTTCCCGGCGCAGTAGACAATTGTTATCCTGTAGATGAGACCAACAATGACCGGCATGGGCATCGCGGATGCTCTGATTCGGACACTTCAGATCCAGGCGGCTGTCTCGGCTCTGGGTACTCACGCCGCGGAGATGAAGTCTAGCCCTTGGCCGAAGGTATGAGAGGTGAAAGAGATGATGGCGGAGAAGGATTCTATGAGGAGGGGCGGGAGGGGCGGCTTGTTGGATTCGAAGCCTTTGAATAGAAGGGACAAGTCGGGTCCTTCCGAAGACGAAAGGTAGTAAATGTTGAGGCTGTGGATCATTCAGAAATGCATCTTGTGGAGAGTGGTGGACGACTTGCACGGTGTAGGCCAACATGAGGCTTGCCTCGACGACGCTGCCCCGCCGCAGAGCAAATGAGATGCCGCTGAGGAAGAAGGTGGAGGTCATGGCGGCGCCTATCAATGTGGCGTTGATTGGCTCTCTTGCGGCGTATCCATAAACTTCGTACAGGTTGTAAATGGAGACCACGTAGGTGGTCGCTGAGCTGAGGAGGAAGACGAATTGGTAGGTTTCGCTGCGCTCTTCGACCAGAAAGGTCGATATTTGGCCCGCCGCTTGAATCACAATCACTGTCGAGATGGCTTCAAGCAGCGCAAAGGCCGGCGAGCACCACCGTAAAGTCGTCTCCCATAGCGACGGTATCCTCGCCAACATCTCCGAGCCCTTGACGACGTTGGAGCGCGCTGTTGGTGACGAGTATAGATTGAGGCAGACGAGCAGCAGCGACGGAACGGTCAACATCTGCAGCCATGAGAAGAGCTTGGACAAAAACGAAAGTTTGGTGTTGCGGACAATGAGGGCGATGGTCGCTGTTGTGAAGAAGTACAGAGAAAAGGCGAATGATAGCGACAGGAAAGCTGGCTTTCCTGCGATGTCGAGCGCCAGCGGCAGGTACACCAGGAGCTGGGCGAACGAAAAGAGGGTCGACACGAACCCAGTGCCGGAGACCAAGAACGAGACGACCTTGGACATGTTCCCCCCTGCAACAGCCCTTGATAATGCCACGAATGGAATGCGAACGTCGCCAGAACGAAAGAGGATGGCGGCTGCTGAGCAAGGAGCGGAGAGCGCGAAGTGAGGCTTGGCTCCGGGCGACGACGTGCGTCTCCTGTGGCTTCATCTTTGCCAGCAATATGCTATTTTAGAAGCTACACGCCCATGCCATGCGGGCGTCCGACTCGCTTTTGCTGTTTGGCATCGGCGCTGCTGCTCGGCTCGCCGTGCTGCTGACCTTGTTGGCCATCCCGCAAGTGCTGCCGGCCTTTGACAAGTCCGCCTCGCTGGTTCTGGCTCCCAATGAACTATGGCTTCAAGGCCTCCTGCGCTGGGACAGCCTTTACTTTGAACGAATCGCGCGAAATGGCTACAAGCTCGAGCAAGAGTTCGCCTTCATGCCGGCCTTGCCGTTTGTAATGAGAACAGCAGGACAAAGTGTGTCTTGGTGCTTCGGAGGGCTGTCTGCATCTGCTTGTGTCGTTATAGGAGGATCCGTGGTGGCGTTTGTCGCCTCCGTGGCCACCGCTCCACTCTTTTACTAGTATGTTCGCTTTGTGGCTCCGCTTATAATCATAGGCTGAACACTTTTAGCCTGTCTCTGGAGATACTTCAAGACCGTCCGCTGGCTTTCGCCGCAGGCCTTGCCTACTGCTTTCCACCGTCGCCGGCGACCCTCGTCCTTCCTTACAACGAGCCTTTCTTTGCCTTGTTCACCTTTGGCGGCATGCTTGCCATACATCGTGGCTACAACTTGTGGCCTGCGCTTCTCTTTGCTGGAGCGACATCTTTCCGAGCCAATGGCGTTCTGAACGCGGGCTTCTTCCTGTTCTACAGACTGTGCGCGGAGTGGCCAGTAAGCTCCTTCTCCGTACTGTATGTACTGTATGTAGAGTCAAAAGGCTCACACATGGCTGTTCAGCGCCCAAGATGGAAATCGGCTCTGCTTGGAACGATTGTAACGATTTCACCATTCGCAGCCTTCCAATACCACGCCTTCCGACTCTTCTGCTTCTCCACAAGGGCAAGGCCTTGGTGCCAAAATCTACCTCCGTCCATCTATAGCTTTGTTCAGGCCCACTACTGGTGAGGCCGGGCCCATCATACGAGCGACCAGAGTTCTAATTCACACGTTGATCAGGGACGTTGGCTTCCTGCGGTACTGGACAATTCAGCAATCACCCTTGTTTTTGGTTTCGGCGCCGGTACTTTGCGTCTCGTTCTACGCGTCCTGGTCCTACTATCACTCCCGGCCTGCCGAATGGCTTCGTCGAAGTGCGCCATTCTTACTGCAGCACACCTCAGCGGACACCACAGAAGCAATAACTCAATTCGAAGCTGGGTTCAGCGAAAATCCTCGACTTCTGCCTTACGTCCACCTCCACACCCTCATGACCCTCGTGCTCCTTTTCAACTCCCATACGCAAATTTGCTTGCGCATGGTGGCCACCGACCCTGTTTTCTTTTGGGCAATTGCTCAAATGGCAAGGACTGACAAGAAATGGTTCAAGAGGTGGAAGAACTACTGCCTGATCTGGACGCCCCTTTCCCTCGTCCTATGGGCTGGCTTCTATCCTCCAGCTTGAGTCGATCGCTCAGCTCTTGGTGCCAAACTCCATCTGCCTGAATGTGAGGGAGACACGACCTTCTTTGATCTTGAGCTGCTTGGGCTTTGAAGAGCTGCATGTCAGTCCCGTTCCCGTTTGATGGCAGAATCCACTCACTATCTCGTGCTTCCAGTGGTGCTGCGTTTGCCCTTGCATAACCAAAAGGCTCCCGTTCTTCAGAGGAAACCGCTTTCGAAGCGCGGGGCTCTTGTCGCCCTTTGCTCGGGCATCATGCGTCAAGACGAAATCTCGCTCTGCGCCGAGCGACAGACTGGCAATGACTTTGCTCTCAGGATTGTCCCTGTGAGCACCTATGTGCACGCTTCCATCGCCTGGAGTCTACCTGTGAGCCGTATTCGAACCTCCGAGACCTCAGGGCGAAGCCTCACTGTAATTGTTGAGCATGCAGTGGTTGAACGTCATCCCCAACCGCTCTTCGACCAGTGCCTTTGCCCTCAGCAGTGCCTCTGGCCACTCGGTATGCATCGCCACGGACTGCCGGCTGTAGACAAGCTGGAAGGGTTCGGTGGCGTAAGCGGCGATCGAGCGGGACTGCTGGATAGTCTTGCCGTAGACCTTCAGGATGGGGTTGTAGTAGGTGTCTAGGTCCTTCAGCTCTTCATAGTAGCGGGAGGCCTCGTCTGGGGCCAGGAAGTCTTCGATGTAGATCACATCGGCATCCCTGAGAGGGAGCCTATGCTTGACGATGTCCTCCTTTTCGACTTGAGGGAAGTCACCGGCTTCTGTTTGCACTTTGCCTCTCTTCTGTGGTGCCGAAGCAGGGGCCTCAGACAGGTCGGTTGCCGAGCCCGTCGCCTTTCGCTTTCGTGACATAGTTCAAAGGTCCTCGATCTGGCCCGCTTCAACTCCCGTCGCGCCTCGATGTGGCTGTAAGTTGTTCAGCAGCAAGATGTGAGCGAAGCACAGACCCAGTCGGCGGTCGCGGAGACAGAAATTTCTCTTGCACCTGGCCCACGACAAGCATGACCGAACGACCGAACCAAGATGCGTCTGAGAGCGAAGAGGAGGCGTAAATATCCACTTTGTATCTGCTGAACATGCTTGACGAAGGCAGAACAGCACCTTCCAAGACTTGATGCAGCGTAACTAATCGGATTCTCTGGCACCTCGACACCGGCTGACAGCTTGCCCAAAGAGTTTGCCCAAATGTCATCCAGTGCGTAGTCTGGCCTGACAGAATGCGAAGATCGACTTACACGCTGCTGGTGACACAGAGCAGCAGCAGACCAAGCAGAAACGGCTCCTCAACGAGATCAAGAAGGCATCGAGCGAAGCCGTCGCCCGCATGCAGCAGGCCATTGCTCAGTCCGAAAGCGAACTGTAGGCACGTCTATCTATTGCTCAGATTTGCTGTTGACTTGGTCCAATCAGCCGCCAAATGTCCAAGGAAGCTGCGATGGTCTTCAATGCTGACGCCGAAAACGTCCGCGCCAAAGAGCTGGCCTGTAAGTCTTCGCTCTTCTGGAACTCTGTTGCTCTTCTCAAAGGCTATCTCCTCAGTGTTCGAGGCCGCGGTCGAGCTGGTTGGACTCTTGAAAGAATTTGGCGTTCGCACGAAGGACCACAAAGACGAATGGGAGAAATTGAGCTCCGCCGGTAAGCTCAAGCAGTACCAATCTGTCTGCACCATTGCTAAACGAAGACCCCAGGCCACAAAAGCCTCGAGCATTGCTTCGACGAAGCCGTGGCCATTTGCCTCCAAGGCCTCAACGAAATTCGCCACAGAGTCACCCACGAGGATGGCTTAGACTCTTCGCCTGTTGACCTCAGCCTCAGCCAATAGGGACGAACAGCCATCTTCAAGAGGATGTGTACTTTGGAGGGAGACAGCCATATGACGGCCGATTGTTTTGGGAAGATTTCAATGAATGTAAAAGTTGTTTCCTTTGACGAAGCCCAAACCCAATTCGAGATATGCCACAAGAGAAAGATGTGAAGTGATGATAATACAAGTAGTGTAAAGGGAAATGCAAAATGGTGAAATGTCGTCTAGACGGATGATGAAACGTGAAAGATGAGGTTGGTCGTGAGTGTGAAAAGGCCATCAAGGTGCGTGTAAAATGAGTGTCTAGTCGTGTGGAATGGTCTACCAGAGAAGTGGAGTAGAGAAGAGGTGCCGAGAATGAGAGTTTTCGATATCGCCGGTTTCCACTTCGTTTTTGAGGATCGGGTTAGGCCTCCAGACTTTGATGAGGCCCTACGCAACGGGTGAGCTCCAACACTGAAAGAAAAACGGAATCAAGAGCCACGTACATCGTCTGAGGAGGACATGATGTTTTGGTAGCCGAAGTCGAGGCCGCTGACCTCCATGCTGTGACCCCACAACACGACGTCTTCAGCCGGCTTGGGGTCTTTTGCGTTCCAAAGCCAGATCGACCCGTCTTGGCTGGAAGCGGCCAGGGTGCGGCCGTCAGGGCTGGTCGCAAGCTTCAGGTAAAAGGAGTTGGTGCGCAGCTCGGCGAGGGTGTCGACACAGTTGGTCGTTTCAGATTGGATACGCTTGTAGGGCCGCGTCTTCCAAGCTGGCGTGGCCTCGAAGGTCTTGAACGGTGCAGGGAGGGTGATGTCGTGGGACCGGAGGCAGACAAGCTTGCCGTTGGTGGAGAGCACGAAGAGCTCTTGGCCATCAGCTGACAGAAGGATAGAGGAGACGCCGTAAGAGCGCGAGCGGCCCTGAGAGGCAAAGTCGGGCGAGACTTGGTAGGGAGGCGGGTTGATGCGGCGGGACATGCATCTGCGCAGGTCCCAATAGCGGACAGCCGAGTCGCCCGAACACGCAGAGGCGACCAAGTGGGTCTGAGTAGGAATCCATGCCAAAGAGGTCACGGAGCGCAGCGCGGTTTTCTGCCGATCTGGGTCAGAGAATGGCGCGTGGAGCAGTGTGGGACGGAAGGCCTACATCCTTGGGCGCACGCCGAATCTTTGGCCCGTGCGCATTCTGGATCACATCCATGTCGTTGACCACTGCACTCTTGGGAGTAAGCAAGGCGCGTTTTGGAGGAAAAGAGAGAGGTTGAGGCAGCAACGCACCAATTTGGACCTCTTCCTCCTCAGGGTTGATAACTCCCGGCGCCCTGATATCCACAAAACGAAGCGTGCCATCTCTTGATCCAGACGCGATGAGGCTCGGCATTTGAAAGTTCCATTGGATTTGCTTGAGCGTGCAGACGTGCCCAGAGACGCGGGTGAGTAAGGTCTGGGTCTCGACGTCGACGATGCCCATCGTCTGGTCACCAGATGCAGTCGCCTGGGCGTAATTATGCGCGGTCAGGATTGAAATGTGCGCGTGGAACGAGCAGCAGACGCACAACGTATTTGTCGTCTGGGCTCCACTTCACGTCGAAGATGGCGTTCTGATGGGCTTGCACGCCGACAGCCGCTGTCGTAGACACTTTCTATGAGCAAATGCCGTGCAGACGAGCGCGAGCAAGGCAACGCACCTGGGGGCAGCGCGGCGGGCTGCATGTCCTTGAATGAAATGCAGCCCTCGTTGGAGGCCAAAGCGGCGATCTGGGGACCGGGAGATCTTTTGGCTGCATTGGAGAAGGCAATGGCGAAGGGCATGGCGAAGTGAGAGTCGGGGTGAATGGAGAGGATGCGGTGGGAGTCCGAGATTTTGTGTGACGCGAAGGAGGCCATGTAATGCGAGTGGTAAGCTGCGCCTTGGGCGTCAGGACATGGTACCAGTGCTAAACCGAAGGCAGAAACTCACTGTCGCGAATGTCCCGGTGAGGGAGGGAGACGTGCGTCTCCATTTGCATGAGCATCCCGCTTGGGTCGTTGTGCCGCCTGCTGTGGTGGGCTAGGCGCGCCGTGGTCCTTGCCAGTCGTGGCGAGGGGTTGAAGCCAGCGTCCAGGCGCGGCCTCTTGGTGACTGGCGCCTCGCATTCGACGCCAGAATCGCAGTCAGACGAACACGACGACGGGCTCGAGCCGGACGAGGCCTGCTTCTTGAACAGGTCAACGACGGTGGGCTGGCGTAGCTGCTGCTGTGGTGTAGAGGAGGGCTGGATTGGGAAGAGGGCCTCGCGTCCGTCTCGCATTTTTGTTGATGGTACCGGGAAGACCTTGCGGAGGCCCAAGCCGCGCCAAAATGTAAACAAGTCTAATGAAGACCCTTCATTCCTTCCGTGGCTACTGTTGCATCGCAGACCCTGCTGCTCTAGAGGTATTAAAAGCTCCTGCCCGCATCGCAAGCCACGCCGAAGGCTGCTTCTCTGGCTAAAGCTCGCCCACACGCCTACAGCAGAGGGAGCGTGTCACGGCTCGTCAACGGTTGGTGGAGCCGGCGCGCTCGGTTCTGGTGGAGCTGCTGGCTTGCCCGTAACGACGCTTTGAGCTGCATTCTTGGCCGACTTTAAAGCTTGGGTTGTCCTGCAACCCGCGTCGATGTCAGTGATGCGCCAGGTGAAAAGTGGCGTTCGGGCTCACCCGTGGGCCAGAGTGCCCAGAGCTCCCGAAGTACCGCCAACGCCAAAGGCCGAGTCTATTGATTCGCGCAAAGCAGATCGTTCCGCGGCCGCTCTCGTCTCTTTAGGTGGCGAAGTATTTGATGAGGCCGGCACCAAATGCGAAACCCAGCTTCCCAAAACCTCCCCTGCGCCTGTGACATACGACGCGGCAGTTGTCGTCAAAGATGTGGCAGATGCGACCAGGTTGGCAGAGTTCGTGCTGAGGGCCGACGAGTTGAAGGTGGTGCCCGGGTTGGAGGAGGTGGAAGCTCGAGGCGTGCTGGTGCTCGAGCCTTGGGCAGCCGCGGCCACTTGAACTGGCGTGCTTTCCATCAGGAAACCATGCTGGATCAAAACCTCTTCGAACTCGTCCCGCTTCTTTTCGGCCTCCGAGCCAGGTATCAATGTGTCTTCGGAGAGCACCAATTTAACGAAGACGCCGGCTCCTAGCGTCTCTCCGAGTCGAGGCTGGAAAAAATATATCAAGGGCGAGTCAGAGTGCGTGAAGAAGGGTGTTCCTGGTCTACAGCAAGGCCAATGGGTTGCACGTCAGAAGGCGAGTCGGCCTGGGCCAGCACCCGAGAAACCCACTTTAGGGACCACGCAGAAGCTCCACAGACAACAGAAAGACCAGAGCTCGTGTTATAAACGGCAAGAAGGCCTTCGTCGAGCGGAAGATCCTCGTCAAGACCGCTGGGCACAGTTTGGAACGCAGCAACATGCTGGAGGCTGCCGCGGCGATGTGAGGCCTTCGGGAGCTCGATATAGTGGCGAGCGGTGCTTACTCTACCAGAGGCTTTGAAGCCATGGTGATTCACGAAACGAGCCAGGTGAGACCGGAGCAAGCTGCGAAAAAGCGACGTGAAAGTGGCGAAACGGCTTGGTTGCCAGCAGTGGGTGGCAACAATCACTCTGTGCGTGTATGCAAGTATTGTGTTATGTACAATTGGATGTCAGCTCGGTCCGTTTCGCGTTTACAGTGTCTATTCGATTGTTCTTGAGAAGTCGTTCTGCTCTTTCTCGTTCGGATGTCAACATATTAGACAGGGCGTAAGTCTATAGTCGTCTCTTGCGGGTGGGCAGGATGAATGAGGCGCTAAACAAGTCGGTGCCCGTGAGAATGGGATCTGTAGTCGAGGATGTGTCGGTGGGTTCCGCCGGGGCTGAAGTTGCTGAGGGCGGATCTTCCACGACGGTGGTGGCGATGATAGATACAGACGTCGAAGGCGCCGATTCAATGGCGGAGGAAGGAGCACCTGAGGTGGCAACAGACGAGTTGGCCAAAGAGTGCTGCAGCAGCCAGCTGAACATGTCGGCGTAAAACGGGACGTCGGCCATGTTATTGTGGGTGGCATTCACAATCACCAGCTCGATGAGACTGCCGCCGTCAGCGGTGATGTTGTTCTGCGTCTGCTGCGCCTCCCACAGCGGCGAGTCGTAATCGACGTTGCCATGATAATGTCGGATCGGGATGCTGGTCAAGTTTGCCAGGCTACCGTACGTAGAGTCAGGTTCTCCAGCACTGATGGCAGCAGCAGCCCAAAGCTAAGCACACCGAGACAGATGAGCATCGCCTCGCCTCGCCGGACACCGTGCACGGAATGCACTGACCGAACTCGAGTTGAGGAGCACCTTCCAGGCATCTCTTGCGCCCATCGAATACCCCATTAGATATAAACGGTTCTTATCGTAAGCATAATCTTCGAAAACTTGGTCCAAAACTGGGTAGAGGTATTCGATGCGCCATTCCGTTCTGACGACGAACGTCAGGTCCTGAAAATCAAACGTTGCTTGGAATGATACGCACAATGTTTCGTTAGGTGCGATGGGCATGATGGAAATGAATCTGCCAGAGCAAATTGGGTGAGCTCCCGCATCGACATCGACGGAAGGCGGACAGGAACTCACTCTTGAGCGGCCATCGTCGACGATTCCGTGATGTCCCCTTGCTCAAACTCTAGCAGCCTTCTGCCTATCCCGTTCCAAGTGCACAGGGTTTGGATGTCATCGGGTTCGCCCCTTGAGCCGGTCTGCAAAGCACACCTAAAATTAGCGTCGTCCTCGGCGGGAGGCAGTTCGGTGCCCCTTACCCCATGAAGCATCAACACGGCCGGAAGCCCTGTCGAGTTTGTAGCATTGCCGGGAACATGGACAACGCTGATGAGGCCCGACGGGGAGGCTTCATTTAGCGAACTTGGTCCCATTCTCGACTTCCAGCTCTCGGACTCACTAAGGATAGTACGGAACTAGATCAGTATTTGAAACAAAGAAGCTACCAGCTGCCGCCAGCGGCAAGAGAGCGAGCCCGAGCCCCAACATGCGAGCGGACCAGGTCATGCTCGTCCTGGAGAGGGCATGAGCGGGCAGAGCTCCAATCAAGAGTCTCGGATGGCCGTGATAGAACAAAAGGGCAGCGCGGATTCAGTAGGAGAGTCAGTCCTTATGTCTGAGCTGGTAGTAATCGCCACGATGCGCCGCCCTGTACGCGGCACAAATGCGGGAGGCGCTGATCGTCATGATCCAGACGATACGTCGGCATTCGAGTCAACTACGTATCAACGGGCATGGCGACAAGAGCAAGAGTCTGTGAAGAGGATAGGCAGGGGCACCAGCAAGCCATAAATTCCGAGCGCAAATCGAGCAGCGAGCAGAACATGTCGCCCTCGATCGTCGACTCGGCCCAAGTCCGGTCGCTTTGAAGATCGCGTCAATGCGCTCATGGAGCCAACAGAGCGCCCCAATGCATCGCCAAGCAAGCAGGAGCTGAGGGCGAACGCGGATGTCAAGGGAAAAGCTCGAGCGGTGGAGGTACGGAAATGCGACTGCTGCTGCTGCAGCTGCAGGTCGAGCTTGGCGCTGAAGCCCAGTCCAGGACGCCAAAGCACCACCAACAGAGTCATTTCTGAAGCGATTGGCGGGACCTAGCACGGTGCGTTGCGCTACAAGCTGGCTTGTTTGGATTTGGATTGCAAAGGGCTCAAAACAATCGCCTCCCACAGAATAAGGCCGGTCTGACCAGGGACCCAGAAGAAGTCAGACAGATCATCTATGAGGCGTCAAAAGGGTCGGCCTTCTTCCAGAACGAGCAGAAGAAGGATGCCGAGACAACGGCCAAAGTCGAGCAGATGCTTCAGAGGCTGGAGCGGCGAGTGCAAGACAAGCAGGGCAATTTGACGACCGAAGAGGCTGCTGTTGATAGCCAGGTGGCGGCTTTGGAGTCTACAAGAGGCCCGCTGGACCAAGTCGTCGTTGTCATTGACGCGGACGCATTCTATGCCTCTGTGGAAGAGCTGGACAACCCATCGCTGAAGGGCAAGGCGTTCGGCGTGGGATCTGGTGTACTTACAACTGCCAGCTATGTGCGAGCGATTTCAGGCCCAGGCCGGCCGCAGCTAACAGTCGGACTCTTGGGATGCAGGAAGCCCGCAAATTCGGCGTGCGCTCGGCCATGGCTGGTTTCGTGGCCAAGAAGCTCTGCCCGCACCTCATCTTTGTCAAGCCCAACTTTGAGGCGTACTCCGCCGCGTCCAAAAAGGTGTTCGACGTCCTGCGCCGCTACGACGAAAACATGTCGCCGGCCTCTTTGGACGAAGCCTACATGAACATCACGCCGTATCTCAACTCGTGCAGTAAATCGGCAGCAGAAGTGGTCGAGGAGATGCGGGCGGCTGTCAAGAAGGAGACTGGCCTCACCGTGTCGGCCGGAGTGGGGCCTAACAAGATGCTGGCCAAGATTGCTGTGCGTTCTTGCTCCCTTTAAACTCTATACCATGCGATGAGATAGGTCTGGTCACGCTCAGGCTGACATCAAGAAGCCGGACGGGCAGTATGTGATAGAGCCTACCCGCCAGGCGGTCTGCGAGTTCATTCAATCCTGCAACGTGCGCAAGATCCCTGGCATTGGCCGGGTGTCTGAGCGCTGGCTCGAAGCGTACGCGGCTGCATCTACCTCGAGTCTTCATCCCAGACTGACTTTTGTCCTTTCCTTTGCTGCCGCAAAAAGCTTGGGCATTGTCAAAGTCTCCGACATCTACACCCATCGTGGCAAGCTGCACTTGGTCCGAGAAGAGATTGGCCTCAACTTCCTCTTGCAAGCCTACTTGGGCCTAGGCAGCGCTCACGTCGAGCCGGGCAAGCGAGAAGATCGGAAGAGCATCAGTAAGTTGCTGCCTTGCCAATCCAGCCCTTTGTTGGTCTGAAGCGGCAGGTACTGCCACAGGCAACGACCGAACGTTCGCCACCATCTTCAAAGAAGAGGACCTGCTGGAGAAGCTGCACCAGCTGTCGGACGCCTTGGCGGAGGACATGGCGCGCCTCCAGTTCTCGGCCCGCACCATCACGCTCAAAGTCAAGCTGGACACTTACCAAGTCCTCAACCGCGCCCACACGGCCGGTGCGTCCATCTACGTAGCCTCGGCCGAAGATTTGTTCCGCATCGGCAAGCGGCTGCTCGAGCAGGCCATCAAGGAGCAAGGGTCGCCCTCGGCTGCGAACAAGGACAAAAAGGAACTGCGGCTGCGGTTGATGGGCCTCAAGGCATCCAACCTGCGAGATGACAAGTCGACGTCAAGTTTGGACCAGGTGGGATTTCAACGCTATTATCCCTCAGAACTCTTGGTTCTCAAATGGAACATATCCTACAGTGGGCAAAGAAAGGTGGCGGCTCACCCAAGCGCAAGGCGGACGAGGTGTCTGGCAACGAGGCCGAAGTCATTGACTTGGCGGACGACCAAGCGTCCGACGGCGGCGGTTCCAAGCCCAAGGAGGCGGTGAAGAAGAAGAAGCACGGCTTGGTCAGCGCGCTCGATTCCATCTTGGAGGGCGTCGAGTGCCCGTCGTGCTCGAAGACTTGGGAAGAGACGACAACCTTCAAGTTCAATGCTCACTTGGACGACTGCCTTTCTCGTGCGTTGTCGTCCTCCTTTCCCCACCAGGTCTGTATTCACAGCCTCCATTTGGTGGCGCAGGGACTCATCATGAACAGCCCGCCAAGAAGCAGAAGGTCGGCGCCGCCTCGTCCAAATCCAAGGCGCCCGCCAAAGCCAAGACGTCGAATGCGTTCGACTTCCTGATGGGCTCGAAGAAGCGGCAGGAGCACTAGAAGGCAGCAGGGCTTTGTAGAATGTAACCCACTTGTATCACGTCTCCCGCGAACTTCTCGTGCGCCGATCCCGAAAGGCGCGTTTCATAAAACGAGCAGCCAGCCTCAGCGCCAGCTCGCTATTCCCGTTTGCAGTCGATGTCGGGCTCTCCAACGAGCACGAAGGCCAGGCGGGCGGTCGCCATGGAGCCGCAGCGGACGAGCAGCTCGCAGAACAACCGGACGACGCAGCGGTTCGTGGCCTTCCATTTTGTGCCTCCCATGTTTGGGGCCTCAAGCCTGGCGTCGCAGGTACTCTGTGAATGCGTTGTATTCTATGGTGAGTCCCACTGGACCTGCCCGCACTGGGAACAGCCGCTGATTTGGGTCGTGTGAATTGCAGGCGGCGGAAAATGGTGAGCTCTGGTGGCTGTCAAGCAGGACCCCCTGGTTTCATGCGCGCTGGCCTCTTCAACGCAGACACGGAGATCGAGGACGAGCTGGCGAGGGCGCAGAAGCGGCTGAGGGACCTCAAAGGCAAGATCTCGGCCCAGAGCAAGAAGAACTTTGTGCTCGAACGCGACGTCCGCTACCTCGACTCGCGCATCGCCTTGCTCATCCAGAATGTGGGTGTTGCCATCTAATAAGAGCTTGCATTGGACAGTTGGCTCAGTTATCATGGTTATCCACAGCGAATGGCGCTGGACGAGCGGGAGGAGATGAAGGACCACATGGAGGAGCTCGACGACCAGTCGGGAGAAGGGCTTGACGACCGCAGGACACAGGTTGGCATTCGCTCGGTTCATACTGTCGCATTTGGAGGCTGATCAGGAGGGTCTTCCAACAGCAATACGCCAACCTGTTCTTCTTGCTCCAATCCGAACCTCGCCACATTGCTTCCCTCTGCCGCCTTGTCTCCCTCTCCGAAATCGACACACTACTCCAGACAGTCGTGCGTAATTGTCCCTACTTCACCAATCGGGCCAGTGATTGATGTCAAGGCTGTCGGCCCGAACAGATGTTCACGCTGTTTGGTAACCAATACGAGAGCCGGGAAGAGCACTTGCTGCTCACCATGTTCCAATCTGTCCTATCTGCCCAGTTCGAGATGGCCTCCGACTTTGGCTCGTTGCTCAGAGCGAATACCCCAGGTGCGTGCATGATCTCACACCTTTTCATTTCCTGGGCCTCTTGTTGAATGCCTTCTTTTGATGCCTCACAGTCTCGCGTATGATGACGACGTACACGCGGCGTGGGCCCGGCCAGAGCTACTTGAAGAGCGTGCTCGCCGAGCGGGTCAACGCCTTGATCGAGCACAAGGATCTCAACCTCGAGATTAACCCTTTGAAAGTGGGTGGCCTCTGCCTTCCTGATCAGTCTGAGGTGTCTGATTAAGTGAGTTCGCTACTTCACAGGTCTACGAGCAAATGGTGTCGCAAATCTATGAGGACACGGGCAGCATTCCGGACGACCTGCCCAAGAGCGTGCCCGCCGAGATCGCGGCGGCCAACCCCCAAGTGCAGAACATGATCGCCCCGCGCCTGACCATGCTCATGGAGATCGCCAACTCGTTCTTGCTCACCATCATGGAGAGCCTCGACTCGGTGCCGTACGGCATCCGGTGGATCTGCAAGCAGATTCGCTCCTTGACCAGGGTGCGTTGGATTTTCTTGACCACATCAGTTTCCCCGTCTGATTTTTTTCGGTTAACGACTCTCAGAGGAAATACCCAGACGCAACAGATGCAGCCATCTGCTCTCTGATCGGCGGCTTCTTCTTCCTCCGGTTCATCAACCCAGCCATCGTGACCCCTCAAGCCTACATGCTTATTGAAGACCTGCCGCCATCGGCCAAGCACCCAAGGCGAACCTTGACGCTCATCGCCAAGATGCTCCAGAACCTGGCCAACAAGCCGTCCTACTCCAAAGAGCTCTACATGGCCAGCCTGAACCCGTTCGTGGAGGGCAACAAGACGCGGATGAACCAGTTTTTGAACGCTCTGTGTGACGTTGGCGACTTTTACGAAACGCTCGAGGTGCGTGCTTCGTGCGATCAGACATTTTAAGCTTTGGACATAGTGGCTTACTTTCTATGCCGGTTCCGCCTCTCTTCAGATGGACCAATATATGGCCTTGTCAAAGAAGGACCTGCAGATCAGCATCACGCTGAACGAACTGTACAACACTCAATCGCTGCTGGTCCAGCATCTGGATGTTCTGGTGCGTCTAGCCCTCTCTTTCCGATTTGGATGCAAAGGTTCAGATATTGCACAGGCTCGCAATGATAAGCAGCACCTTCGGATCCTATTGGACGAGTTAGGCCCGCCGCCGGCCCAGGTGCCGCGCAAGGAGAACCGGACCATCGACCTGCCGCTTTACAGCCGGTGGGAGATCCCCATCCAGGACATCACCACTGCCCTGATGGCCGAGAACAACCTGACGCAAAACGACATCCTGTACATGGAGGCCAAGTCCATCTTCGTCCAGCTGATCCGGTCCATCCCCCAACTCTCAGAGCGCCGGCCGATCAACTTGCCCGCCGTCGCCGAACGCGCCGCCACTGCCAAGGACGCCACGCTGGTGCGCAAGGGCATCAAAGTCAAGGAGATGCTGCGCGAGCTGGAGGAGCTCAAGCTGGTGGACCGCAAGGACGGCTACAAGATCCTGACCGACGAGGTGACGGACGAGCTGGTGCACCTGGGCAACCTGCGCGAGAAGGTCGTCCTGGAGACGCGCTCGCTCGAAGCGGTCTACAAGACGATTGGCGACCACAATAACTACCTCCGCTCCCAGCTCGAGCAGTACAAGGCCTACCTGCAGAACGTGCGGATGACGAGCACGGGCCAAAAAGGCAAAGGAGGCGGCGTCGGCGTGGTTGCGGTCGACGGCAAGGAGTCCAAGGCGTCCAAGTCTCAAGTGCTCGGGCCGTACAAGTTCTCCCACGCCCAGCTGGAGAAGGACGGCGTCATCACTTCGACCAATGTCCCCGAGAACAGGTGCGAATCTCTCTTCTCTGTTCTGCTCTAAACGTGCTGAAGGATCTTGAGTAACACAGGCGGGCCAACATTTACTTCCAGATCACCAGCGCATCGCCGGGCGCTTTCGTCATTGCCCTGCACTACAAGGGCCGCGAAAAGGCCATCCTTGAGATGTGAGCAGGTTATCACCGTGTTTCTTATACGAATCTTCCGCTGAAATTGGCGCTTGCAGGGACTTGAAACTGGATGATTTGCTGGAGAAGCAAAAGGAGAACCAGTCCGAGCTGGACCTCGAGTACACGACGTTGAGCGTCAACAAGTTGATGACTCTGCTTAACAAGACTGTGGGTCTTCTGCCACCTTTCAGATGAGAATTCGTCTGATGCGCTTACGGCCAACAGTTCCGCCGCCGATGAACCTAACGACTTCTTCTGTGCTCCGACTCCGTCCAACGACCCCTCTGTCATGATGTGTGTGCAAAAAACACGACCGGCCTCTCCGCTTTAATCTCGCCGCCACCCTGCCTCCTCTTTAATGTGTCTCCCCCTCGTCAGTATACCTTTCGGTATTTCGCTCTACTCCTTAGGGATCTCTGGTGTTCTCCGTACACGTGCCATATAAGAGCTTTGAGAGCCCTTGGCTTTCGTTAATGCAACTTGCCTCTTTGAACCTGGACGGCCTCGCTCGAATGCACTCGATTTATGCGCGCGTCAACGCCGTCTCGTGAGCTGCCCTGTTGGCTCGCCTGTAGCGTTCAACGGCCTCATGGATGATTCGCACAGGAGCCTGGCCTCGAGCGTGCTCATGGCCGTCCTCGCCTTGGTCGCCCTCTCGTCCTTTGTGATTCCAGCGGCAGTCGAGCCGGGGTCCATCAACGTGGCCTCGCTGAATGTGTTGGTGGCCTTCCGCGTTGGTCTTTAGCTGTCCAGAGCTTTGGCTGATGAGCCGCCCCGAACAGCATGCTGGGTCGCTCGCCGCAAGACTACGAACGGAGGGAGCGCGAATACGCCTTTGCCAAGTTTGACGTCCAAGCCGGTCCGTTGTCGTCTCTTTGCCCTAGCTTTGTGATTGGTGCTTGAGATGGGATGACGAGGACAGACCTACGGCCGCTGTTCAACTGGAACACCAAGCAGCTGTTCGTCTACTTTGTGGCCGAGTACTCGACGCCAGACTACGTGCGTCGCAGCCTGTTCTCCTTGTGCTCCTAGATTACATTGAGCTAACGGACATCCTTTGGACCGATACAGCCTTCCAATCAAGTCGTCATCTGGGACCGAATCGTGCGCCGGCGGTCAGACGCCCGCATCAACATTGCAGGGGCCAAGAACAAGTACGCTTTCAAAGAGATCACGAATCACTTCAGGTGTGTATGGTTTGCTTGTCTTAGTGCACTGAGAGCGGCCTCTCATGGCCTTGTGCTTTGGGTGCCCAGAAATGTTTCGGCCACTTTCAGCTTGCAGTACAACCTCATGCCGCACGTCGGCTTCTTACGATACGGGGAAGCGGGGCGGTCAGAACTGTTAAAGTTTCCAGATGCGCAAAGGGCATTGAGAGGGTAGCATGCATCGAAGGCGCCGGCTGGCGCCGCACTTGCCCCAGAAATGCAGCCAACGCAACCTTGAGGGTTCCTTTGAGCACCGCCACACTCAATCCCTTTGGTCCGACTCTGCGTCCGACTCATCATCATCGCTCAGGTCGCTCCAGTCTCCCCCTTCGGTCGACCCCGTTTCCCAGCTTGAGTTCGAGGGTCCCTCGCTGTCGTCGTCGTCGTCCTCCACCTCATAGTCGAGGCCCCTTTCCCTGCAAAACCGCTCCAGATTCTCGTGCCAGCTGCCGCTCGGGGTTGGGTGGTTGCCGCCCCCTCCTGGTCCCCAAGCGTCCCATTCGCCAGCCCATTTTTCGGTAAGGATTATGCCCTTCAGGTCTTTCCAGTGTGTCTGGGCGAAGTCCAGAACCCGTTCTACCTCCACGAGGCGCATGGGAGAGACGGTGAGCTTGCGGATGGGGCAGTGGCGGAATCGTTCCAGGAAGGCGAGCTCCACGTCCGGCAAACGCTGGAGGCCGAGCTTTGTCAGATGGGGCAAGCGATAAGGGCGTGGGCGTGGAGCTTCAGGATCGTAGCAAATGATGTCTTCCAAGTCAAGCGAGGTCAAGGTGGCCGAAAAGCGCTCGACCAAGACTTCCATGGCGTTAGCTGAGGCCAAACGAGGGCACTGGCTGATGTGGAGCGACTTGAGTGACCCTTGCCAGTCTAGCTCGGCCCAAGTTGTGTCCAATGGCGAGCAATCCCACAGCTCCACCGCTTCTAGGTTCTTCAGCTCGGCCAGGGCGGCACCGACCAGACTTTTCTCGGTGCTGAAGTCCCTCGCCATGGTTTCGAGATCCAGGGTGACGTCCTTGAGCTGGGTACATGAGCGCAAGAGGGCGGCTACGTCCTTCTCCAGCAACGGCTCCACGGCGTCTTCAGCAGTTGTCAAGGTTAAAACTGTCAGAAGATGTCGGTGTTCCAAGATGAGCGCGGCCAGAGCAGGAGCTCTAGCTGGCAGGACATCGATATCGATGTTGGTCAGGTTGGGCAGACGAGGTAGCAGCTTGCGGATGAGGCGAAACCGCCGGGCTCGAGAGACGTCCTCCTGCTCTGCCGATGACAGTTCCGCCATTTCTTCGTCCGTGACTTTGATACTGGAGTAATAAAAAGGCTTAGGTTTTCCATCGCGAATCGACGTAAGGGAGCCACCAACCGAATCCACAATGACTTGACATGCACATGATGCCTCTTCGACCGGGCAATGTAGCGGGCCAGCTGGCTGTTTGGGCAGTACTCGAAGTCGGCCATTTCCCAGAAGAACGGGGCTGCCAGCTCCGAAAACAAGTGATTGACCAGTAGCAAGCTGTCGATGCCGGCCTGCTTGCTCAACGCAGACTCGTCGTCGTCTTCTTCATCTGATTTCGCCACTAAGTCGACGATGTGACGCAGCACTTCCACCGGGAGGTCGAGCAAGTGCAGATTGCGCCCTTTTGGAGACACTCTAGCAAGTTCTGAAGAGCTGGGCGAGTCAACCATCATTCGGGCAGAGGTGCTGCTGCTGCTGTGGAGTTAACGACTTTCGCGTTCGGTCCTATGTGGACCAGCGTTGTCGTTTTGGAAAGGGTGGTGCTGGTTCGGGCACAAGAGGCACGCAAAGGCTTTTCTTCCACAGCGGCCACTTTCCACTTCCGGTTCGATCATGGCCAAACGCAGTCGAGACGAGTTCGAAGATGGCCTCATAGGGATGACGATCCTCTTTGATGGTAGCGAGGGAATGAAGGAAGGGCGGGAGGCCAGAGGCGGAGGAGTTGTCCAAGTCTTGCCTGTCGAGGACGGTTTGCCACTCGACTGGTCGGGCGAGCCGGAGGATGGCTCTCAGTATCTCTTCCTGGTCAGGTGAGGTACTTTCATTAGTGTCAAAAACAGAAGCATGCGCTGAAGACGCAAGCAGGAAGGAGGCTCTGGCGCAGCCCTACATCGTCAAAGTCGACAACCCGTATCCGACACCTCCGGCATCAGCCCAGGTAGCGCCCTCCAGGCCAGAGCTCAGTGAAAAGCCCTCTGAAGAGTGGAAGTCGGCTTTCATTGCTGGGTTTCGAGAATTGAGAGAGGCGAGTTCGTCATGAGCTTTGGCCGGCCGTTGGCTGATCTTGTGTTTCGTACCAGACAATGCTGGATCACACACCGGAGGTCCTTGAAGATTACTGCTACCCGATGCCTTCGGACGACGAGCCTTCGTGGAGGACATACATCTCGGGCCGCAAGCCAAAACCTGGTCAACCCCTCAATAAGGCGGCCCCCGTCGACCCCAAGACGGTGCCAAAGGAGCCTTCGAGCGACCTGCTGAAAAGCATACCACCAGTGGGTCCGCTTCTGTCTGACTAGGTGCCCTCGAGCCTGACACGTTGGACTTCGCGCAGAACCTATTGGTCAGACTGCTCTCGTACTACCCCGAGTGGCTCAAGGAGAGGTCTTCGCCGCCCTCTACATCCTTTGTGCCTCGCAAGGCCAAGTCCAAACTGGCGGCCGCCCCTCACCGGGTCATCCTCGAGCACGACTCGAAGTGGATTCTCGGCCTGCTGTCGGTAACAGACGATCTACTAGACGCCTCTGACGTGTCTACTCTGCGCGAACTCGCCAAGATGTGCCTGGAATGCATCCGCATGATTCCGAGCAGCATCAAGGGCTACGAAGAAAGCGAGGCGGCTCAAGCAGCTATGAAGGACCAGCTAGCTGCATGCTGGATGGTAGTTGCGGTTGTGGCCGACATCTGGGGGCAGAAGGATCTCTGGGACATGGGCTTGACATTCTAAAAAGCGTCTAACAAGCTACAAGCGCCTTTTATGCACCCGGCGCAATAGAGCTCAATACACTTCGAGGACTGCACGTTCAACACGTTAGATCGCCACCGAATGCGATAGCGTTGGCAAGGGGGCTCACCATAGCTCTCAGATTCCTTGAGCTCCTCGATGTGGTTTTGGGCTTGCTCCAGCGACATATCGCGATGCTGGACCAGCGCCTTACAAAGCGCTTCATACACGTCAGGGACAGGCCTTTGCGAATGCCCGACACTTAGTAAGATGCATGCACGGGTCGCAAAGTAGGCTCACCAGGTAGGACCGCAGAGGTAAAAGACGCCATCCTTCAGGTTGTCCGACAGGAGCTGAGAGTCTTCGTTCATCTTATGCTGAATGTAGACCTTTTTGTTGGTGTCGCGAGAGAAGGCGAGGCCAGCATGGGTGACCAGACCATCCTCGAGCCACGCCTTGATTTCCTCGCTACAGGGCCAAAATCAAACGCGTGATCGTGTCACTAATCTGACGTGCTTACCCATATAAGAACTCCTTGGAGCTGTACCTGGAGCCAAAATAATATAGAAGAGGGCCGATATCGATGCCTTGCTCGCGCT
The DNA here is from genome assembly GCA_001599975.1 of Cystobasidiopsis lactophilus. NCBI lineage: Eukaryota > Fungi > Basidiomycota > Agaricostilbomycetes > Agaricostilbales > Chionosphaeraceae > Cystobasidiopsis > Cystobasidiopsis lactophilus. The sequence continues at coordinate 2,255,940 of BCIO01000005.1, forward strand.
GGAACTGCCTCTCTTGGATGAAAGCGCGGAAGGGCGCAGCACTGTTGGTTTCGGTGAGCACAGTGCTCCACGCGGAAGCGAACAAACGAACCCTGTGCCAAGGCCGGCCATGATGATCGGTTGAGTGTCGCGGGGCGGGAGCTTCATGACGGACGGCTTGACCGAAACAGTGACTTGGTCGCCGACTTTCAGGTTGGCCAGATATCTAGTGCACTGCCCGAAGCGCAAAATCTCTGCGTTGGAGTGTCAGACAAGATCAATGAGCGGGCCACATTAGAAGCACGAACCGGCAGGGGTCATCCAATCAACTGTGACCACAAGCAAGTGTACGCTCTCGCCCACGAAATTTTGGCTACTGGCGATAGAGTAGTGGCGAGGCTTGATAAGCGGGATCTCCTGGAGGAGACCCTGTAGGCCGAGCTTGGCAGTGGCGCTCGGGAAAGCTTTCAGGACATCGACGTAGGTGGCAGTGTCGACGTCAGACCACTTCTTGAAAGTGGCCGAGCCTTCGGCGGAGCTGATGAAGCGCAGGTGGCGAGCCTCTTCGCGGTTGGTGGCGACTTTGCTGAGCGCTTCATAAAACGACTTGCCCGGCTTGCCAAAGATGTCGATGTTTTGCTGGAAGGTCTGGAAGACGGTGCGGCCCTCGGTCAGGCCGTGGGGCAGGTCTCGCCCAGGCATCTCCACCAAGGCTTCCGGATCCAAGCCAAACCAGCGCAAGAAGTCCGTGACCTCTGCCGTGTCGTTCCACCCATGCACACCCAGGGCTTCCCCGACGGCGTACTTCATCCCAGTGCCCTCGGTCGACAGCTCCAAATGGAAGACGTTGCGGTCGTAGTCCAGCGGGGTCAGGCGTCGGTTTTCCGTGACGGTGAGGATGAAGTTGGTCTCCGGCAGGTCTGGGCGCTTTTCGTCAACCCGGGAGTCGTAAGCTTCAGAGAAGAGAAGCTGCTTGGCCGCCAAGTGCCAGGCTTTGGGAGCCAGGGGCTCGGCGTCGGCAAACGTCTTAAGGTGGTTCGGCCCAGTGGCGTTGCTAATGATTTGCGTGGGGAGTGGGTGGATGGCTTCCGCTGAAGCCTGGTCGGCCTCTGCGGGTGCAGCTGGCTGCGGTGCCGTTGTGACGGGCACAGGCCGCAGCGCTTTACGGGTGGCCTCGACCAGCTTTTTGAAGGCCGAGTCGCTCCATTCGCCGCCAGCAGCAGATTTCTCGAGGAGCTCGGCGATGATGTCCGACGTGAAGTCAGCTTTGCCGCTGAGGGTGTAGAGGTGCCAGAAAGCCGCCTCTTCCACGAGGCCGTCGGCAGCAAGCAAGCCGGATTCGGCAACGACCTGCGCAACGTCCAAAGTCCAGACCTGGTTAGGCCCAGCCTTGCTGGCCAAAGTCGCCCGGTCTGCCTCGCTCAGCTTTTCAGCGTACTCTTCAGGCGTCCAGGAGGTACCCGAGAAGACCACTTGAGTGCTAGTGTCGATCGTGGACAACGGGCTGTAAGAGGACAGGACGGAAGCGGGGCCTGACAGGAAGAGGAGCGAAGGAGCCGAAGCTTCTGTGACGGCCTTGATGTTGTGCTTGAAGATCTCGGCGTCACTAGCGCTGGCCAACAAAAGGCTGGCGCGCTGCAAGCCGCCGTCTTTGCCAGAGTAATTGTCGTACTCTTTCAGAAGTCGCGTTCGAACGCCGTTCTGGGATGCAAACCCGCTGACGATGCGGTCAGACAAATCGGCAGCCTTGCCTTCATCTGCAGACCAGAAGACGGCCAGCTTCTCGGCGGCAGTCGTCCTGAGAAGGGGCGACGAGGTGCTGGAGGCGACGGCAGCGGCGGCCTGCTCGAAAAAGCCGACCCAGTTGGACAAAGAAGGCACGAGCTGAATCTTCTTGACGCGAGCGGCGGCCTTGTTTCGGCGAACCGTGGAAGTGACTGCTTGGTACAGGAGGCTGCTGCCTTCTTCATACACGGAAAGTTCCGCAGCGGAGGCAGGCAGTGCCTGGCTGAACTGCAAAGCAGACCACGGGCGTAGGACGCGGACGGCCAGAACGCCAACATCGGCTTGGGTGCAGGCTTGGGCGGCCAAGGCGAAAGCGGAGTGCAGCGAGGCAGGCAGCACCACGACGCGGCTAGCTGTCGACGAGCCAAAATATTCGAAGAAGGAGGAGGCGCCCAGGACTTCGGCCACCTCGGTCTCCAGCTTGACGCCACTCGCGGCAGAGTCGACGTCCATGGCCGCAACCGACGAAAGTGCGAGGTCTTCGATCTGCTCTTGCCCATCGACGATTGCCTCCCACACATGCACGACATCCCGGCCCTTGGTTGACAACTGCTTGATGGCGGCGAGCTTTTCGACGATGTCGCTAGCCCCAGATGCAATGCCGCCAGAAAAGAGAACAGCCGGCTGGAAGGAGGACAGCTGAGAAACGGCGCTGAAGACCGCAGGCAGGTTTGGGATGAGCTCCAAACGCTCGCTGGCCAACGAAAGCTCCGACGCAGCCACATGGATTGTGATGGGAGGGCGTTGACCTGCGGGCGGCAAAGCGTTGAGGGCGGTGGCCACCTCGACCAAAGAGGAGGGCGTCAGCAAAAGGGTGACGGGCTTGGTGTCAACAGAGCTCTTGGGCGACAGCTTGGACAAGTAGCCAACCAGAGCAGCGGCGCTGCCCGGGCGGGTTTCGATGCTGAAAACGCCAGCTGTGGCCGGCGTCGACTCAATGGCGGCGAAACCATCGAATACGAACAGTGCCGAGGACTCCTCGCGAGCACACTGTACTAGCAAGCTGCTGGCAGTGGGCATTTTAATGTTGCTTTGGAGCACAAAAATTGTTCAGCTTGAAATCGCGCCATTTTTGTTTGTTCGGTCCGAGCCTTTTTTTTTTGTTCGGTCCGAGCCGACCAACATCCGATGTGACTTGGCCTGTATGTCAAAGCTGAAATCTCCGTCCGTTCCGCCACTCTTTGGGTCTCCAACAGCCCGCCAAAGTGGTGCAGGGGGAAGGCATTGCTCGATGCAGAACCCTTATGAGCAAGAGCAGACCGTCCTGTTGTCCCGAATCATCGGCAACGTGGAAAAGCTGAACGAAGCGATGGTGGAACTGACCTCTGCATTGACGGTAAGCTCGTTCTTGCATGCCTGCTTTTGTAGAGCAAAGCTCACGTTGACCAAAGGACATCAATGTGCACAACACGAACATCCAAGCCCTTGCTGAAATGTGGAGCAACTACAACAGGCGCGTGTAGCCTTTTCCGTCTCTTCCATGCACAAGCGCTCACTCGAAGACGCGGAATTAGGAATGTTCGTTTCAATCTAGAGCAGCAGGATAGGCTAGGGGAGCCGAGTTAGAAGTACAGGGGCAGATGATTAGGAGTATTGGAAAGGGTTGTACAATTTGACGAACACGACTTGCGCGCTACACTGTTCTGCCATCCTGCCTGCGGTTCACAGCACCAAGGAGCTGCATGAAAAATGTAAGAACAGTACGAAAAGAACAAAAAGTACAGCCTACAGCTTTGATGAGCCAGTCGCCCGTCACAGCACCTCTGTGTGAAGGCATGAGCGCGGCTTTGGACATGCCGATGCAAGGAACATACTGATATGGAACTGTGTCGACAATGTCGCGCTTGCACTGGTTGTTCTACGTCTGATAAGGTACGGCATTTGGGGAAAGCTCGTGGCATGAACTCACCTGCAAGTCGTCGTCCAATTGGCGCAGGCCCTCGGCGGCTTCAGGGTTGGAGCCTATCTGGACGAACTGGAGGCCCAGCTGACTCAGCGGCAAATGCGCCTCTTCCAGGCGGTCAGCGAAAGACGAAATGATGTAGGCCAGACTGTCGGGGTCGTCCGCCATTCCGTCGGTGATGACCAGCATATTTAAGGGCTTGGGCGGTTTGGCGCCGGATTTCTTGCTGGCCTCGCACTGCGAGACGTAAGGCTCTAGCAGCTCCTCCACCCTGACCTCCGTTGGCGTGTTCTCCCCGAGCGGCTGCACGGTTTGAAAGAGTTCTTCCGCTTGCCCCGGCGTGCTGCAGTTCTCGATGTACATGTCCGAAGCGCAGAGGAAAAATATGTCGATTCCGTCCGAATCGAATTGGACGACCTGCAGATTCAGTTTCGTCAGCATTTTGTGCGTCGCAAACTAGTGGATAGTTCCGACCTTCTCGACCAGGCTGCGAGTGGCTTGCATGCATTCCTTCCAAAGTGGCCGCATTGAGGCCGAGTCGTCAATCAAGAGCATCGTGTCGAAGCGCTTCAGGGCCGCTCTGGATGACGCCCGCTCCTGGGTCAGAAGTGTTTTCAGTGAACGCGAAGCAGTAACACTGACAATTGATTCTCTTGGGTGTTGCTGCGGTTCAGATTGCTGCCTCCTTGAGCCTGGGCTGGGGGTTGCGAGACTGGCCGAGCTGCCTGGATGGGAACTGGCTGGGATGGCGCATGGGCGATGGAATGCCTCGAAGAAAGCCCTTGGCTCGGCGGCGGTCCAGCTCTGATTTCGTGGGCTCTCAGTGCTGGCAATGGCATCCGCGGTAAACCGAACAGGCCTACGGTGGTGCGTATCGCACTGACGCCGAGCGCTGCGCCGAGGAAGCTGTCGGCGTGTACGCTGGTGGCGGCGGCCCGGACTCAGAGGGGTCTTCGAACGGGTTTGTACGTCGAGTCATGTAGTTGGATTCGGATCAGGTCGCCGTAGATGACGAAGAGGCAGTCGGCTGTGCTCAGAGGCTTCGGGTAAACTGGTTAGCCCAGTGGACATCACTCTTGCGCAGATACCGCCATGATGGGCTGCATTTTTGTACTGGATTATTGCTGGATGCGAGCGTCGTTCACCAAGCACAGGGAGGAAGCGGACAAGATTCGTCCTTCATCCGCCAGTGTCCGCCACTGTGAGCCCCCCTTTCGAGCGGTGGCGACTTTTCTCTTGCCTGGCTCCCTTCTTGACTACTGCTCTGGATGGCGCATTATTCGATCATCAACGCGGGATGGCAACGTCTCTGTGTGCTGGTATGCTGGTGTTGCGAACGTGGCGGCGCGACTTTAAAGTTTGGCTCTTGCCTGATCCGCGAGCGAGTTGTTTTGCGTCCTTCTTTCACGGATCACCACGGCGTGCAGGCCATGGCTGCGGCCGCTGCGGCAATCCCTGCTTCGCTCATCGTGAAGGCCCTCGGCCCTAAATTCCTTGGGTCGTTGGTGTCGGTCATTCTTCAGGGCGGAGTCTTCGCGCTGGGTGGGCTGTACTTCGTGAGGAGAGGCGGCCGCTCAGATCACTCCGACCCGCCCTGGCTGCAAGCGGTAGTCTTCTCGACGGTGTTGTTTGGCTTCCTACAGATGGTCGGGCTCTGTCAAGGGCTATTCGATGTGCATGTCGTCCATTTTCTCGACGCATCGGAGATTGGATCACTTCCAAAGGGGGTGAGTGGCCCACTCGATTGAGAGGTATCCACTCATGAACCTCGCACAGTTCATCCTCACTGCCATGACGCTCCCCGTCCAGACGGCATTGGTTCAAGGCTACTTTGCTCGATGCTGCTGGATTCTGTTGCGGCGTCGACTATGGTTCGCCATCGCCGCTGGCCTTCTAATCTGCGGAGCCTTCGGGGTCAGCGAAGCTTACTTGTTCATCTTGTTAACGCAAGCCGGTTCCTTTGCCAAGCTTGCCTTCTATGTGAGCACTTTGTATTTCGGTGGCTCTCTCGTTAATAAATAATTTACGGCAGCCTTTACGACCTCTAATCGTCACCGGACTGTCCGCCTTGACTGTAGGCCTTGTCACTTTGATTGGAGCAAGGGCAAAGCCAAAGGCGCCTTGCCACAGTTCATCGACCTCGCCACCACGACGATTTTGACTGTTCGCCTTAATCAGTTTCGGGTGGAAGCAAACACACCGCGGTCGCGCAGTATCATCGTGAAGGTTCTGTTGTTCTCCATCAACACCGCATGCATCACGACGACGTTGACAATCGGTAAGTGCCATGGCTTCATGTCCGCAGATCAGGCTAACCTGTCCCTGCAGCCACTCTCATTATGGGCATGCTGGACCCGCTCATCCCCTACTACCTGCTCACCTTCCTTCCACTGCCTCAAATTTACAACTCCAATCTGCTCCTGCAGCTGCTGGCCCGAAAGCGGAGCCGACGCGATTATACAACCAGCTCGAACGTTCTTGGTTCGCGCGGCAAACGAAGCACACGCCAGCTTTCACTCACCACACCGCACTTCACCATTTCTGGGCTGGCCGCTCCGCCAGAGGTGCAAGTCACATCGGTGAGTGAGCTTTTCATGTCCAACTTTACACGGTCACCTAAATGCCAGGTTGACCAGCTACACGAGGACAAGGCTGCAGCGGAAGAGGGGGAGCAGGGGTTGGAGGTCTACTTCGACCAACATTCCGAGATTCATGTGGACCAAGAGGAGACTGAGGCAAAAACCGAGAAGTGAATCATTGTGGACCCAGTGCATTTAATGTCATTCGTCAAGTGGAGAAAATCTAAAGTGTGTACAAGGGAATTACAAGACGTCGGGGTGTTGTGCCACAATGGGTGAAGGGGGCGCCGTACGAAACGACTCTGCCAAGGATGGATTTCGATGCAGATGCACCGAGCCCGTCTGTAACGAAGCGGGCTCGCGTAGGGCCTCGACGTCCAGATTTTGTGTTAGCGGCACACGCGACATTGGGCTAGCCAGGTGGTCCAGTGCAAGCTGATCTGAGCGCGATGAGCTGTAAGAAGGAGCGCGAGAAGGCATGCGGGGGGTGTTTAGTGGCTGGTTGGTCTCGAGGTGCTGCTGCAGGTTCAGGTAGCTGAGCGGCTCTTGGGCGGGCGGCTTGTTGAACTTGACGTTTTCCCGCACAATGTCGATGTCGCGCGGGGAGTAGGTTGACTGCACGTAAAGATAGATGTACCTCGGCGCTAGGCACAGCACCTGGACGAGGATGACGGTCGCAAAGAAAGGGGCGGTAGAGAAGAGGATGACCACGATCTGCGAGAGGTCAAAAGGGAAGGCCGAATAGATGCCGATCCAGACGATGACGGCAAAAGAGCTGGCGAAGAGGATCGCTGTAAACGTCGTGGTCCAGTATTTTGTCATCAGACCGGTGTAGTCTGTGTGATAGTTTTAAGTGTGAGCGGGCGGACAGGGCGACGCGAACGACTTACTGTTGGCGGCGAAAATGGCGGAAACAGCGATGCAGGTTCCAAACTCGGCCAATGAACCGCTGTCTCTGCCAGTGACGGACACTGTGGTCGATGGGCCATAGACGGCGAAAGGAACATAGAAGCAGACCAGCTGTGCATGTCTTGGTGTCAGCGCAACCTAGATGCTAAACGCAGCGGACTCACAGATTGGTAGACGCCATCCACGATAAATGCCCAAAAGATGACCTTAGTGTACTCCAGACCGGCGATGCCTCGCTTGTAGAGGGTTGGAAACAACAGCGAAGTTTGCGCGTCCACGTCTTGATCAAAGGCGCCAAGGAAGAGTACAGGTAGCGAGGTAAAGACAATGCTGTACAGCATGAGGAAGGAGTAGTCAAAGAGGTAAGTGCCATTAAAGCTGCGAACAAGGCGTGAGGCAAGGGCCGGGCAAGGAAGTGCCGGCAAAGCGCACCTGCAGTAGATCTGAAACCAGAACATGGCGAAAGTCCAGATGATGTTCTTGTAGAAGAACACTTCATGAAAAACGGCCACTCTGGAGTAGCACCAGCGGCCATGGACTAGCAGGAGCTTTGTTAAATACCGGAACTGGCCAACCGCGTAATCTGCTGACATCGACGCCTGGGCACCTGTGCGCTTGGGCTTCAGCTCTCGGAGGACATAAAGCAGGCGATGGGAAAGTGGCACCTTCCAAACCAGCGATCCCGACGCCAACATTTGCCTCCTGGATCATCGCCACGTCGTTGGCTCCGTCCCCGATGGCCAAGCACATCGCACCCATGCCGTCCTTGACCAGCTTTACAGTTTGCGCCTTTTGTGCAGGAGATACGCGGCAGCAGACGACGGTCTCGCATTTCGTGGACAAGGCGAGAAAAGTGCCTCTGAGGTCGTCGCCGAGAGCTGACCTCAGCGTCTCTCCGTCGATAACGACGGCGTGCTCTTGATAGGCTTGCTGGCCCGAGTTGTAGAGCTCGAGATCTTGCGTGATTTTGGCCAAGCCTGCCTCGATTTGGGCGCGAGCTCCTTCCGGCGACTCCGCGGAGATGATGAGGATGTCTTGCTCCGAGTTGAGCAGGTTGCAACTGAAGCCGATTTCGATCGCTGTCTGTAGCTTGTCGCCAGTCAGGATCCAAAGCTTGATCCCAGCTTCGCGCAGCTTGGCGATCGTGTCTGGCACGCCGACTTGCAGCTTGTCCTCCAAGGCTGTGGCGCCAACCAAGGTCAGGTCCCGTTCGATCTTTTCGCAGGCGCTTTCAATCGCATCCTCGCGGTCGTCGACAGCGGCGCAGGCTGAGTCGTAAAGGCGGAGCCACTCTTGCAGCTCGTCTTCCGACAGCTGCCGCGACGCAATGCACAAAGTGCGCAGTCCACCGTTGGCGAATTCTTCTAGGTCCTTCGACATCTTCTCTTTGGTTGCCGGGTCGTGGTCGGCGCGGAGGCGCTGGTAAATGACGCTGTCGGCGCCTTTGCAGATGAGGAGGAAGCGGCCGTCGGGCGCCCGCACGATGACGCTCATGCGCTTGCGGGTGCTGTTGAACTCTAACACGCGAAGCGGTTCCCAGCGCTCCTTTTGGCCCATGACTTCGATGTCGACTTCGACAGAGTTGCGGTGGAGGAAGGTGAAGCCAACATCGCGGGCGGCGCTGACCAAAGCGGCTTCGTCCGGAGACTCGGCCTTGTACCTGACCAGATTGGGCTTAGAAGTGTCGGGGCGGTCGGCTAGAACGGTGTGACACAGCGCCAGCGCTCGGAAAAAGTCGATCAAGCCTCGCCGCTGGTCGGGCGCCGCCCGTGGGCCCAGATCTTCTGCCATTGTCGGCGCGATGAGCGTGAGCTGGTCCTCCTGCAGGTAGGCATTTTTGTAGTGCCTGTTCATCGTGGCCACCATGGCGCGCTTCATCTCGCCCAGATGGGCTTCATTTTGGGCTGGGTCGAGCGCAGAGGCGGCCTCTCCTTGCCTCATGGCCGCGCCCTTGTTCGCTTCCGTTATGCCTTCGCCGTACTGGATACCGCCGACGGAGCACTTTTTGAACTCCATGACGTTTTGGGTTAGCGTGCCGGTTTTGTCGGAGAAGATGTATTCGATCTGGCCCAGGTCGTCCGAGATGTTCCAGGTTTTGGGCACGCACGGCAGATCCAGCTAGGCTTCGGCTGAGCACTCGTCCATCGTTGCGGTCACGCCAAACCTACCGGTTCGTACCACATGTCGATGTCTTGGTAGATGAAGTAGGCTTGAATGGTCTTGACCATTTCGATGGTGATGACCAGCGCAATGGGCACGATGTTCTGGAACAGGACCAAGGCAGCACTGCAGGAGAACTCTTTGACTGGCATTCAATAAATGCAGAACAGGCAAACAACGTACGCAAAAGTGATGACGGCCTCGACCACCAGGCTGTTGGAACCGTCGTTTCCCGGCTCGAAGAAGTCTTCCGACGTGCTAGTTCGGCCAAGGAACACGCCATCCGCAATGGCGCAGGCCAAGCACATGCCCGCCAGGATGACAAAGTTGGCCAACACGTTGAAGTTGGTCTCCTTCTCAATCTTGCTCCGCTTGGAGGGTGTCTCGCCTTGGTTGAGCATAATTTTGGTGTCGGCACCCGTGAAAACGACGAGGCCGATGACCCAAGAGGTGTTGCGGACCGTGCAGCCGCGGAGTAAGAGCTCGTTGATGGTGATGGCTTCCTTGCGCTCCACCGGAGGTACGTTCTTGCTGGACTCGCGCATGTGATAGTGCAGAACAGCGTTGAAGGCGTAGAGGTTGGCGTGAGCGGGCTCCGAGTCGATCAGGAAGCGAGAATGCTCGAGGTCCTCTTCCGTCTGGATGCCCATGGTCGCCTTCAAGCTTCGCCGAGGCTTCAAGTTGGTCTCGCCGTCCAGATTCTTTGTCTCCACGAAGCAAGCGCCGTCCGAGTCGGAGGTCGAGAGCACCACCACGTCGGCCGGCACCTGGTCATCCTCCTGCAGCAGGACGATGTCGCCCACTTCCAGCTTCTTCCACAGCGTGCGCTCCCAGGCTGCGGTACCTCCAGCTTGAATGGAATAGTCGACGACGCCAGATTGGCCGCCCGTTGTGCGGTACGAGGGCGCCGCGTCCGAGCTGATGGTGAAACTCCTCGTTCTTGAGGCCATGGGAAGAGAGCCGATGCCGTCGCCGTGGATTGAATTGTCGTACCCTATGGATTCAATGTCGCTTTGGGTCTCGTCTAGATCGATAGCGTGGCCGTAACTGATTTGCGGGAGATTGTCCATAGACGGGTTGTTGATGGAGGATTGTTGTGAGGCGTTGTTGCGAGAGGGTACGAGATGAGGAGCAGGGTACAGGAAGTCGGCGGAGAAGGCGCCCTCCTTCTCTCGTAGCTTGCGCACTCCCCGGGAGATGGACCGGTCGGCTGGTCGTCCTAGGATCTTTTGCCAGAGCGTGCGGTTGTCGACCGGCTGGTTGACGTTCTTCCAGCCACTTAGACGAGTCACAGCACTGTTGTTGACCTCGTTGTCGAGGGCGTGACGCCGGTAATCTTCGACGCCGTCCTTCACCGCCGTGATGGTCAAGATCACGACCAGCGGCAACATGGCGACTTGAGGCGCAGTCGCACCAAAGATGGGGAAAACTAAGTGGGCAAGAGAGTTCAGTGGGTCGTAATCGAAATTCGAACAAAGAGCACTGCCTACTTTGTAGCACGACAAGCAGGAGGAAGTACAGGTTGGCAACGCGGCGGAACTGCTCCAGCAGATTTTTGGGAAGGAAGTTGAGCAGAGTGTATCTGCTGGTTCGGACTGTGGGCACAAGAGGCGCGTTGGGCCCCGGAGTCAGAACTCGCGGCGCATGGAGTCTGGCCGAAACAGATACATAGAACGCACCTTTGTTTCGAGCATACCGCGCCAAAGGCAGGCCACGCTTGTCTAGCTCATGCTCTGGCAAGTCTTGATTGACATAGACGGTCCTCCGCCGCCGGGCTTCCGCTTCCCGCTTCGACTTGCCCTTGAACATCACGAACTTTTCGGCCTTGGCGGACTGCTCCTCTTCGCCCATCATGTTCAACCCTCGCCTGGCATCGTCATCTTTGCTGGCGTCCTTGGCGGTGGGCGGCGGGGGCGAGTTGCTGATCTTGCTGGGCTTGTCAGCCGCATTGGACCCACGGCGGCGGATGGTGCCAAACAGGGAGCGCTTGCTCTTGAATGTCCTCCTCCGTTTGTTCATCTGACGCCGGTCCTCTTCCCTGGTCGCCTCTTGAATGGAGTTCGTTGCCGTGCGAACGATGCGAAGCCTGAGATCTTCGGAGAGCTCTGGCTCCTCGAGCAGCTCCTCCTGCTGCTGATGCCGCATCGACTTCTTGCGGAACGCCATGGTCGCAGGTCAGTAGTCGAGATGAAGCAGGTCGACAAGGGAAGGCGAGCCAGAAGGTGCGAAATTAAATGCAACGCGTTGGAAGCTGAGCTCGGGCGGCCTCAATCTTCTTTAAGGGGGCTGCCAGAAGCACGGTCGACTGCAGCTGCGCCAAAAGGTGGAAGAAAAGGAGCGTATGGAACAGATGGCAGCAAGGGATTATGGCGACGGCAGCATGGTTGGCTTGGGTCGAGCAGGCGCGAGGCGGCGGCCTTTCTGGACTTGCGCGTGAGGAAGGCCGAAAAAGCGAAGCGTGTCAGCGCAACGATGGCCGAACCGTTTGAAAGTCAACAAGACTCTACTGCTGTATCTGTATCCGACGTGGCTCCCTGAAGAGCTATAGTACGAGGGCGAAGGACAGCACAAAGGGAGGACTCGAACCTTTGCATCAATGCAAGGTTGCCCGCGAGCTGACATCCGACGCGTCTGGTGTACCTTATAGCCTTCACCTAGCTACTGCTGCACAACATTAATGACCACTCTTAACGAATCCACGCGTTTGCCTCAAATTGGGAAGATCGCATTTCACGTGCGAAGTCTCTTGCTCTTGATCGGTCCGCCACCGACAATCATGACACAATCTGAGCGGCAAGTGGAGCTGACCTAAGGCTAAGTGAACACAAGGACTGGCCAAATTTGATCACCATGCGGCGAAGGCTCCAAGATGAAGCGGCGGAGGTTTCACGCGAGAAGGTTTTGCTCCTGTACCGGGCGCCACCGCAGACCAGGCAGGTTTTGCCCGGTGTGCTCCTCAAGCGAGATATTCCGAGAGGAAGACGGAGGGAAAGAGAGGACCGCGGGCAGTTGGTCAGTCGAGAGCAGAGGAACGTCTCCGAGCCTAGAATGCATCGGGACAAGGCACGCACGAAAATCTGTTCTTGCGGCCATATACAGATCGTATTCTGCTGCGTGGCAGCATTTAAGGTTGAGCCTGCTGACTCCCTGACCGAAACAGCCGTCAGCCGTCAGATCAGAGGGGAAATGACTTGGAGGTGGCGGCCCGCTGCGACGCAAAGTGACTTGGGTATGTCCGCGCTGTCCGCGTTCTGGCGACCGACGAAAGGAATGGCTGAAAGGAAAGACTCGAAATCATGGAGGAATTGGTGTGAATTTGGTGCCGACCTTTCGCCACCGGGGAAACTTGGTCCATAGAAGTTGGGGGCAGGCAGGAGCGGCAAGGGGTAATTCATGAACCCTGTGTTGCTATAAAACGTCATGAAAGCTCAACTAGCGTCAATTGGGGCCGAGGAGCAAAGGAGTGGGGGTCGCCGGCAGCGCCATCCAGTTGGTGATCGCCTGCCGTTCCTCCCCTTACCGCTTCTTCCGCGGCGACGACGGCGACCAATATGGCCGCCAAGCAGGAAGGCTTTGCCTCAATATCCATACCAGACAACCCAGAAGACAAGCAGTCGCTGCAAGGGTCGTTCAGGCATTTTATCTCGGAGGCCGCTTTTAAGGAGTGGCAGCGGCTTCATGCGACCACCTCGCCCTTGCTCGGGCCTCAGCCGGACCTGGACGCCGCCAACAAGCGCTTGAAGGCTATTCCCAAGGGCAATTCGTCCAGGATGAATGTGCTGGACTACCTATGGTCAGTCTGCATTCTCGGGTCGCCCAACTTCCTCCGATAGTGGCTGATCGGCTACGGAAACAGCTGGCTGACGCTCTCGATGCGCATTGCTGCCGCTCACAAGGCAAAGGTGGACTGCAGGAGCGCAGAGGTCGCTTCCGAAGCCATGCAAACGGGCGATAAGCCGCTGGTCGACTACTCGTCGCTCCTGGAAGCTCCCATCGACCCGGATGTGGAGGACCTCCTGCTCAGCCTTCCCAACGTCGAATACTCTACATCTATGTCCTACAAGCAGCTTTCAGAGCGGGCGTCGTCCTTCGAAACGCAGATCAACAGCCTGATGACCGGCGCCGATTCCAAGACTTCGTCCTTCCCTGTGGTCACCTCCATGGAATCTTTCTCGCGTCAGACTTCACTGCACGCCCCTTCTTCTTTCACTCTGCCAACGGCTGCTGCCACACGAGAAGAGATGGCGCCCTTTGCACGGCTCCGGTACGACGCCTCGGGGCTGCTCAACGCTTTCTACGGTGGCCAGCGCTTCGAGCCGGCCGCCGACCCGAGGACAGCGATGGACGCCATGAACCTGCCGAACCCTGTTCACACCCTCCGAGCAGTTTCAACTTATGCTCCGAGTCGAGCCGAGTCTGATCAATACGTCGGCGCTCCACACTCGCTGCTCAGCCAAAAGTTCAAGCTGGAGGACGAAGGCAAGGCGCCTCCAGAGCCTCCTTCTCCAGCTGTGGCATCCACTTCTGCCTTGGGTGGCGGCTTGAGCAGTGGCCTCAACCCTCATCACGACTACCGCATCGTCCACTCGCACACGATGCGCAAGCTGGCCAAGGTGGCCTACGCCAAGCCTGTCCTCGCACCCCATATCAACAACGAGCGCCAAATCGACACTTGGTGCGAAGCGCATCGGGTGCAAGCTTGCGGCATGTGCGTGAAAGAGCCCAGCCTTCATTCTTCGCTCCGCCGCAAGACGCTGGCGAGCTGCCTCGTCGAATTCATCATCTACTCTTCCCGCGTCTTCTGCCAGTTCACAGCCGGCACCTCTTCCGCGGCGCCGTCAAGAGCAGTTTCGCGGCGGCCATCCATCACCGACCTCAACGCCGCGCCACCCGACATGAAGAAGGTCGAGACCGAGTTCCCAATCGACTTCTATCCAACACCAAAGTGGTACGGACTGCTGGTTTCGCTGGTGACGCAGACGTGCTTGGAAGGGTACTTGCTGGATGGGTGGAGTGGCAAAGAGGCCATTGAGATTTTGTTCGGGGTGGGTTGCGGCGTTTGGGAAGGACGGGGATGGGGAGAGAACTTGAGCCCGTTGGAGGGCACAGCACAGCAACGGCAGCGTCTCTACGAGTCGTGTCGCAAGCTCTTCAGTGTGCGAAGCCCGGCGCAGGCCGAATTCGAGCGCGACATGAAAGAGCGGACGTACGAGGTAAGGCTCTTCCTTATTGCTACTTCTTCACCGCCTGAAACCCATTGCAGTTCCTCAACTTGGAGGGCAAGCCAATAGACGTCCATCTCAGCGAATTGAACGCGCGCTATCCGGCGTCCGCCACCTCAGACCTTCTACTCGAGTTCTTTTCCGCGGTGCAAAAGTTCATTGGGCTTCCCAAGCTGGCCAAGGTCGGTGGTTTCTGATTTATCCACTGGTGATCGAACGCTTATTCTGATTTTCGCCCACAGTATGGCAAGAAACCTGTGCCCTCCGGCCACGACTTCACCCGGCTGGAAGCTTGGGTCTCCCGCTTCCCTCAATTCGCCCTCGAGAAGGAGGTCACCTCATTCCACATCAACAGAAAGCGGCAAAGCAGTTTGCACGACGAAGCTCGCAAGCGCCTGGCGTGAGCCAATCTCAGCATAGCCATTCCCTCTCCATTCGTCTTCGCATCTTTCTTCCATTTTGTGCTTTGTAAGGCAGCCAAAAGCTGCTTCCCACCCTTCATCGACCATTTTGGCTTGTACATTTACAAATAGACCTCGTGTTTGCAACCGCCGACAGCCTCTCACAAGAGACTGCGAAATGACAAAGCATCGTGGTGCAACAGGACCAGTTCCAACAAGTTCAAGAGGTCGTTTGCCGCGCTCTCCCCGAGGACGCTTTGGATTTGGTCGATCGGAGTGAGGGCCGCCACCAAAGAATCGGTGATGCTTCGGATGACGGAGCGGTCGAGCATATCAGCGTCCTTTTTTACCACTCGGGGCAGCAGAGAAGCCGCCAGCGGTCTCAGCAGAATGACAGTGTCATTGGTGGCGTTGACTTGAGCGAGTTTCGCAAAGTGCCTCGCGGTCGATGGGGTCGTGGCTTCCCGTATCAGCTCAACGAGGAGGGCGGTAACAGCTGTTAGAGCTTGTTCTGGTATGCGCGAAAGCAACGGGTTGCTCGTTGGTTGGCACAGCTTAGCGAGTCCATCGAGGAGGTTCTTCTCTGGCTGGAGTTCGAGAAGGCGAGCTTGCCGGGAAGACTTGGCAGAACTGGTGTCGGTGAAGGCTGTGTGTCTTGCCAAACATATTTGACGGATACCAGAGACGCTGAGCGAGATGAACCTGGAAAGCTGGCGTTGTGGTGAATGTAAACATTCCAGTTCTTGGCTGTACTGCGGAGGTATTGCTGACGTACTTCGGCAACGACTTCCTGCATAATAGCTTCGGCCTCGGTCTTGATCGCTTTCGTCTTGCTGGTTCGAACAGAATTGGCCAGTCCGTCGGCAACGTCAATGCAAAGCCAGTTCACAACTTCGAAGATGCCCGTGATAGCCGAGTCCACGAGAGGAGGTATATCCAAGCTGAAATTCCTGAACGGGGCAAGGCAGGCATCGAGTGCGGTCTCCGAGCTGGCGGTGGCGGCGAGAGCCGCGCGACCAACGATTTGAATGCGGTCGGAGGACATGGACGCAGAGGCGGACTTGGTCGATGACTTGAGGTCTGATATATTCAGCAGAATGGAGAGGTTGGACTTGAAGGTCGTCGCGGCAGACTCGGTCGAGCTTGAAGCCAGGAGGTCTTCGATTGCTGCCAGCGCCTTTCGCTTGGCTGCTTGCTTTTTGGTCTGAGCTTTTGACTTTTTTGGTGGGTCCTCCTCGGGCACAAGAGGGCTGTGTGTCTTTAAGCGCATGATTTCTGCAAGCACATTATTTGAGCACTGGCAGGGCACCATTTTGAGAAAAAGACTTGCCGACATCTTTCGACAGAAGCTCCGATTTTAAGCGTTCGTTCTCCGACGCGAGCAAAGAGGTGGAGGCCCTGAAAGGAGCAGCTGCATCAGACTCCAGCTGCTGAAGGAGCGCGAGCTTCTGAGCTTCGCTTCCCGATTCACTGTTGAACGCCTGCCGCAGTTTGTGGACAGTGGCTTTGATATTTGGCCCTTCTTTCAAGACAAGGAAAGCAAGAGCAAGGCGAAGCCTGTCTTTGACGTCGACAGGCTGCGGGGAGGTCATTGTCGGCGCAAGACCTGACTTCTTTCTGGCAACTTTCAGAGGCAACGCTGGCAGTACATGCGGTGCGAAAAGATGCCGGGAATCAATGCAAAGGTGATAAGAGGTGCGAACTAACGGCAGGCAGTGTACGGAATGGGGCTGCGCAGGAGAGAAAGGCGACATCATTTGTTGAACCTGGCCAGCCTCTTCTGCCTGAGCTCCTCCAGGGTGGGCGCGTCCTCCTCCCAGCCCGAATCGTCGATCTGCGAGCCAGATTCCGTGTTGGCACCGGAGGCGGAGGCGGAAGCCAAGCTGGCTTTCATGGCCCTTTGCACTAAGTCGTCCTCGTCCGACTGCACCTCCACTTGCTGCCTGGCCTCCGGCACACCGCTTCCAGATCCTCCACCAAAAGACGTCGGCGTGTGTACCATCATGCTGGCTTCGATGGCTCTTCGTAGCATGTCGTCTTCGTCGTAATCGGCGGCCGTCATCGATGGGCCGGGCACATCAGGCGGCGAGATCTTGCGGCGCTGAGCTGGACGACGCCCCTCTTCGTCCGAGTAGTCATCGATGGATTGCGAGCGCCTTCGAGAGCCGCCCGACGACGAGCCTCCTGAGGTGGAAGCGGATGGCAACGGCTGGAAAGATTGCTGCTGCTGCTGCTGACTGTTGGAATAGGAGACGAAGCCGAGGTGTGGGTTGGAGATGAAGTAGTTGTCAGCAGCGCAAAGAGGCAAGACGTCCTGCGGGTTGTCCGAGTCCAAAGGCAAGATAGCGAAGACGGAGTAGCCTTCTCGTTGGGCCTGGTGGATTTGCATGCCGAGATACAAAGCGGACACTCGTTCTGCATAGCGCAAGGCGCAAGTCGGTCAGCAGGCTGGCCTTTTGTGAAGAAAGACAGGAGCCGAGCAACGCACCTGGCTGTGGCAAATACGAATTGAGATTGAACCAGAGGTCAGAGTTGGACGCAAAGCGGCGCAAAGGAAACCAATGGGAGGCGAGGTTCATGATGAAGCCGGATTGCTGCTCCGGGTAGGACTGGAAGGGTCGCATGGTTTGGCTGTCCCAACGGACCATCCTGAGGCCCATCACTTCGAGCGCTTTCTCGATGACGGCAACTGAGAAGTAGCCAGAGTCGTTGGCATTCTGATCTGCTCGAATCGTCAGTCCCAGAGCCAAACAGATTGGAAGAGGCCGACGAGACGCACTGCGGTCGCCCATCGCCTCTCCGTCGTCCAAAGCGGCCGCCTCCAGTTGATCGAGCTCATGGCCAATGCTGGCCAGTTCGGAAGCTGAGAACAGCGCCTGCTGGACCAGGTTGTTCAAGCAGTGCTGGCCACAAAGCAGGTCGTCTCGCTCTGTTCGAAGTGACAAACGGTTTGGGCGTCGCCCGAAGTGCACGCACAGACCAAGGCGACTCACCCTGTCTCTCGTGGAAGATGACACTGAGATCCATTGAATGAAGATGGTCGTGGTGGAAACTCGCTACGGGCAAGTCATGGAGACAGGACAAGAAGCTCGCAGTCGCAAGCCCGCCAGCGATCTCGCTTTGCAGACATTTATGGGAACATCAATCGTCCACCTGCATGGTATCATCCACTTCTAGCATGTCCATTTGCCTAAAGTCACAGCGCAAATCAGCTTCCACAGCTGGTCCCAAGTCCAGCCAAGCAATCTCACCTCAGAGTGTATTCCAGCATGAAGCTCTCTTGCGTCAGCGCCTTGTCCAATCGGTTAAAGTGACGCTCGGTGTACGGTAGAAGGCCGTCCAAAAGCGCAGGGACAGTGACCGTGTCGGATTCTGCGGCGCGCTTCTTGGGCAGGCTGTCCGAAAACACGCCATTCTTAGCCACCGGCCCGTCCGCCATGGCAGGCACAGCGCCGAGCGCCAGAAGTTGGGAGGCCGAATAGTGCTTTAAGATGACAAACAGGATGGATTGGGCGACGTCAGCCGTCCGCACGGAGGCGTTCCAATCTCGAACATGCGCCAGCAATCGCAGCAAGTCCTGTGGCGCCAACGACGTCAAGGCCTGGTCGATACCGGTGGATCCGGTAGCTGAAGACGTGTCCTTAGTGTCCAGAGAGGACACGGATTTGAAGAGGGCGAGCAGGCGGCGCGGGTTGTTCATGCTGAGGGCGAGCAGGATGGCAGACCGGTAGTCCTTTGCGGCCACGTAGTTGTTGTAGTCTTGATTTCTGGAGTGAAACGCGCTTCAGTGTTGAAGCTTGAAGAGGTGAAGCCCAAACTCACTGAACAACCAGGTCCTCTTCCTCGGCTTCTCGTTCGAGCTCTTGCTCGACCGTGACATCTTGCCAAATGGTGATGACCGAGTCGGCTGCTCCTGATACAATACGCTTCTCGTCTTTGGAAACTGCAAGCGCCCAAATCTAAAGGCGCTCTTTTGATCAGAAAACGGGTGGACGCTTGACAAGCGGTAGAAACGCACCTTGTCTTCATGGTTGTCCAACGTCGCCGTCGTTTCCTCGTCCTTGACGTTCCAGACCTTGACCAGGCCATCCGACGCACAAGACACTAGCTGGAGCCCGTTCGTCATAAAGTCGACCCGGAGCACAGAGTTGGTATGGCCTTCGAAGGTCTGCGAACGACAAATGTGACTTTGAGGTCTCTGACACACACAAAATCCTCTTACCTTCAGACACGCGAACGAGGTCATGTCCCACAGCTTGACCGTCTTGTCGCCCGACGCAGTGGCAACGACCTGGTCTTTGGCGCTGAACTTGACGGACCACACCCCCCTCTTATGCCCCTGGAATGTGCCCTTGAGCTCCAAGCGGGCTTGCTGCCCGGGCTGAACGTCTAAGGCGAACAGCTTGGCAGTCTTGTCCTGCGAGCCAGAGAGCAAGAACTGATCGTTTGGCGCAACGTCGATCGAATTGATGTCTTTCTCGTGAATTTTTTGGGTGAGGAGGGAGGAAAGCGGTTGAGAAGTAGAGGAGGAAGAGGAGAGGGGAGAAAGATCCCAAATCTTGACGGAGCGGTCTTGGGAAGCGGTGATGGCAAACGCGTCGCCGAGCTTGGACATGGTCACGGCACCGATGGATTCGAGATGGCCGGTGCAAGTCGCCATGCAGATCCATTGGTTCTTCCGAAAACCCCAAATGCGAGCCGAGTTGTCCTTCGACCCGCTCATCAGCCGGGTACCCTCTGCGTTCTTCGCCAAGCACAGCACCACATCCGAGTGCCCCACTAGCAGCTTAGTGTTGGCAAAGCCAGTCGACGGGTCCAGGTCGTAAAGACGTATCAGCTCGGAATTGGTTGCGATTGCCATCGTGTCCTCCTCCGCCGCGGCGGTCGAGAGCAGGAGGCAGTCGATGACCTCGTCATTGTAGCCGACGATTTGCTTTGTCACTTTTAAGTCTGGCAGCGCACGAAAGATGATGTTTTGGTCGACTGCAACCGAAACAAGGGTCGCTAGAGCATCCAGCGGGCTGTGTGAACAGGTCAACATTCTATTCGCCAACCTGGATGCCAAATTCGACTTACATGACCTCGACGAGCTCTGGTGCTTTACTGGTAGATGCCACCGATGTCTGCTTGCCGGATTCCAAACTCCAAAGCCGCACATGCCCTCGATCGCCGCCGGTGTAGATTTCCTCCTTTGCTTTCCCCTTTCCCTTGATCAACCCACAGCTCTCCAGTGTTTCCGCCACCGGGATGGTAGCAGTCAACTTGGCCTTCTTGCCCTTCGGAATCGACCAGATGTTGACTACCTTGTCTCTGCCACCAGAAACCAAGGTGTCTCCATCGGCAGTAACAGCCAGCCCTCGAACGACAGAGGCGTGGCCTTCCAGAACCTCCAAGCATTTGCGAGATTTTAACGACCAGATGCGAATGCGGCAGTCGTCGGCAGCAGAGATCAGGCGAGGGTCAGATTTGGAGGAGAGGTCCCAGGCGAAAGCAGAAATGACACCGCCGTGACCCTTGAACACATGGGTGCAGTGCCCCGCACGAGCGTCCCAGAGCTTGATGATGCCGTCTGAAGAGCCGGTGGCGAACAGGCTGCCAGTGGGGTCGGCCGAGGTGGTGATGATGGGCGCATCGTGAGCTCTCGGCACCAGCCTGACTTCGTTTCCCGCTGGAATG
This sequence comes from Cystobasidiopsis lactophilus, assembly GCA_001599975.1. Taxonomy (NCBI): domain Eukaryota; kingdom Fungi; phylum Basidiomycota; class Agaricostilbomycetes; order Agaricostilbales; family Chionosphaeraceae; genus Cystobasidiopsis; species Cystobasidiopsis lactophilus. The sequence continues at coordinate 2,276,554 of BCIO01000005.1, forward strand.
GTGTGGAAGTGCAATCCAAAAGACCTTCTCGCAATGATCAAGACGCCGCTTTGCTCTGAAGCGATGGGTGTGAGAGCAAGAGAGGTGATGGTCGAGTCGCCATCGATGGTGAGAAGCTGCTCGCCGGAGTCCGTGTCCGTTCCCACCACATTGTCGCCCAGAGTGGAGTAGAGATGCTTTCCGTCTGAAGTGAGAACGACTTTGCCGCCCGTGTACAGCGGCCCAATGCTGCGTTCGATTTTGAAGGCGGTTTTGAGCTGTTCCTCGTCCATGAGTCCTGGGCTTTCTTTCTTCACAGTGCGTTTCGCAACCTACCTTGTTCCGCTTCTGGTAAGCGCGAGAGTCCATGTTGTTCGCGGCTGCACTTGCCCAAATGATCTGCATCGTCAAAATTTCATGCCTGAGGTCACGTGCTCACACCACAAGTCTTAAGAAATGGCGTGCTGGGACCTCCCCTCGTTAAGGGGATTTGCCGGTCCAGCGACAAGACTTTGGAGCGGAAACGCATTTGGGCCTCTGTGTACAGCACCTTTTTACCAGACTCAGCTCGGGACCACTACGCCAGCTCCTGGGGACACCCCTGCAGCTCGCCGTTTACGTCCGTCCCTGTCCGCTTAGCAAGAAACTGTTAAATCAATACCGCCTTTTTGCGCGGACGACCACGTCGCCGGACCTTTTTGGCAACAGCTAGGAGGCATCCAGCAAGCGTTTGGCGTGCGAGGAGTCGAGGGAACGCAGGACAAAAAGTTCGGACGACCCCGCCCCGCCGCCCTCAACTCAGAAGCTTTTGCTTATTTTTCCAGCCGACACATCAAACACGAGCAGCAATGGCAGAACCGTCCTGGCTCTCCTTCCTCAACAAGCTCAGCCCGCAGTCCAGCCCGGACCCGTCGCCAGCCAACGGCCCGGCGGTGAGCGAACTGCGCACGCTCCAAAACCTCTCCCAGCCTGTGCCCGGCGACGAGCTCTCCAAGCAGCTCGAGGCATGGAGCCAGGTCCAGTTTGAAGGTCCCCCGTCCTTCACCGAAGCCAGCTCGGGCCTGCAACACGTCGGATCGACCAGCAGCGCCGATCACTTTTCGCTCTTCGCCCAGAAGAAGCTGCCCGCGCTCGAGAATGGCTTCAACTCGGCTGCCTACTTCACCGCGGCCGGCGGCCAGTCCATCGACCCGCTGCTGTACACGTCCCCGTACCTGTCGGCGGACATGTCCACGGTCCAAGGCGGCGTCGCGCAGGACGGCTCCAACCTGCTCATCCACCCCGGCGCCATCGCCATCCCCCGGATAACCACTTCCGAGCCCGCCGCCACGCCCTCCAACGACAGCCACACTACCGGCGTCGGCACCGACACGTCGTCCGAGAGCCCCGTTGCGACGCCAGCCGCCAAACCGAAGGGCAACAAGCGCGGCCGCAAGCCGCTCCTGCTGTCCAAGGTCGAGTCCGGCGAGATTGAGGGCGAGTTGACGGCCAAGGCCATCGAGGAGGACAAGCGCCGCAGAAACACCGCAGCATCCGGTGCGTGCCCGCTTCGCAATTCTTCGCGCGATTCAAGGCCAAATTGCTTATTTCCTTTGCGCCTTTCTTAATTCGCAGCTCGCTTTCGGGTCAAGAAGAAGGAGAGGGAGGCGGCCATGCAGTCCACCGTCAAGGGTCTGGAAGACCGCGTCAAGGACTTGGAGAAGCAGGTTCAAGTGCTGAGCCTGGAGAACTCTTGGTTGCGCAACCTGATCACGGCCAAAGGCCAGGTGAGTCTTTCCAAGGCAACCCACTCTTTCAACGTCTAACTGATCCCACTCGCAGCCCCTGCCGGAATCTGGCATCCTCGATGTCGAAGCCTAAACCTCGACTTTTCTAAGCTAAGCTTATGCCAACAAGACTCCTCAATACTGTATCGATACCCGATCCTTCAACAGGTCGACGTGCGCCCTTGCTTTCTGTAGAGAACCCTGTGGGACCTTTAGATTGCCTTTTCCTTTTGAGGAGGGTCAAAATGATTGCTTGTACTTTTCAACTCAACTTGGAATTCCTCCTTCAGACAACTTTGCTTTACAATTTCCTTTTGTTTCACGTTGTTATTCACAATGGTATGCTACAGCCTTTGGGGGACTTTCAAGCCGCCGACTCTGGGACTTCGCTCGCAGATGGCCGGCCCGTCTTTGAATGCGAATGGGCATCTCCCTCTGCCAAGTCCCTCTCTTGAGTCGAAGATTTGGCTCCAGAGTAGCCTGAGAACGATTCGTCTTGGTTGCTGTCCTCGACGGGGCCGCCACTCTGAATCCAGTCACCGTCATCGCCGTCAGCGATTTGTGCGAGTCAAAGCTCTGCATGCAAGAAAAGCTCACAGATTTGGGATTGTAGTCTGATTTGCCTCCTAGGTTTTGGCCCGATCCCAGCAAGGCGGTCCCACTTGCCACCTCTGCCTGGTGCGGTGTCGAGTTGGAGGGATCGACGTCTGCTTTGGTTTGGGAGATCTCTTGGGCTTTCTTCTCGTGTTCAGACATAGCTTTTAGGTTGAAGATGGACAAGAGAGGATTCCCTGTGACGTCGGCGAATTCCTGCGGACCAGCACTCGTAAACGATCAACGCGTGACCGAGAGAACTTTGGCCATTCTGCGAGCCCAAGTCTTTCTCCTGTTCTTCACCCTCCACCCTCTGCAATCGTGCGCTTTTTGGTCGTAGACAGTCAATAGTAGCATACTCAAAGTGTTTCGTAGATGGCACCGTCAGTTTTGGATGCCACCGAGGAAGATATCCAGCTCCTCCTGGTGCGTTTGCCGCTAGCTCTTGAAGACAGCTGCTTAGACAGGATTGCGCACAGGCTGCTCAATGCCACATCGGAACCAAGAACTGCGACAAGCAGATGACCGGCTACGTCTGGAAGCGCCGCTCTGATGGTGAGTTTGGGCGAACGGACTTGCTTTGCATGAATGAGGCCGGCGCCTAACGCTCGCCTTCCAACAACAGGCATTCACGTCATCAACATCGGCAAGACCTGGGAGAAGATCGTCCTGGCCGCCAGGATCATCGCCGCCGTCGAGAACCCCGCCGACGTCGTGGTCATCTCTGCCCGCCCTTACGGCCACCGCGCCGTCCTCAAGTTCGCCGCCAACACCGGCGCCGTGCCCATTGCTGGCCGCTTCACCCCCGGTAACTTCACCAACTACATCACCAAGTCGTTCAAGGAGCCCCGGTTGATCATTGTCACCGACCCCCGTGTCGACCACCAGGCCATCCGCGAGGCCTCCTACGTCAACATCCCCGTCATTGCCCTCTGTGACACTGACGCCTCGCTCAAATACGTCGACGTGGCCATCCCCACCAACAACAAGTCGAAGCACTCTATTGGCCTCGTCTGGTGGCTCCTCTGCCGCGAGGTCCTCCGCCTCCGTGGCTCCGTCCCCCGCTCCGCTGACGGCTGGTCCATCATGCCCGACATGTTCTTGTTAGTCGCCTCTGTTTTACATTCACAAGAGTGAACGAGCTAAAATTTCACCAATTCCCTTTAGCTACCGCGACCCTGATGAGGTTGAGCGCGACCAGGCTGCTGGCGAAGGCTCCCGCCCCACCGAGGTCGGTGCCACCGCCGAGGAGGTGCCGGCTGGCGACGACTGGGCTGTCAGCGGCTCGGGTGCTGGCCTTGACCCCACCATTGCTGCTGGTCTCTCTGCGCCTTCGGGCGCCAACCTCGACTGGGCCACTGAGGGCACCGGAGGCGACTGGGCCGAACCTGAGGCAATAAAGCCTTTCCAGGAGGCCAACGCTGGGGCCGCTGGTGAGTTGTTGCTTGTTCAATTTCACATGCATAAAAATTTCTAAAAGATATTTGTCGCAGCTGCCACCGGCACCGGCTGGGACTAATCATTTGTCGAAGCGATGGGCGGGGTCGGAGTCGGTTTTCGCTCTTGGATTCGCCGGGAAGCGGTTTGTTGGTGCTCTGGTCTGGAGAAGAGGCGAAGGTCGGGTTCTTTTTGGAGGCGCTTGCGATCCCAGAGGGGATGCAGGCCTTCGGTCGCTGTCTGTGCTTCATGAACGACTCTTGGCTTTGCCTCTTTGGCGGGAAGGGAGGTAAAGGGCTCGATGTCAATGCATTTCTCACAAAATATGCCGACTGGCAGTTGGGCGCCACCGCTTTTTGCCACGTTTTATATGGAGGCATCGCCATGCTGAGAGCCAAGCGCTGCACATCTGAGAACTCTGGATTCAGGTCTCGCTTGGCCCGAGATTTGTTCAAACGCGGCTGGCCGTCACCAAACCGGTCTGACGCTATCTGTCTCGCTCGCTCTTCCCCACTCGTCGACGTGCTTGGCTCTCCATCCATCTGCTCCTTCCTACCATGCCAGCCATCCGCGCTGCCAATGGCAGAGGAAGCAGTGAGTTTCGTGCTCTTCTTCCCCAAACGACGTCAATCCAATCCAATGCCTTCGTGGGCAGTTTCCGTGCCCGACGATGACCAGCCTTGGGAGCCTGAGGGAGGGACTGAAGTGCCTGACCTAGAAGAAATCAAAGCCAGAATCTTCAATGTCACCCAAGACCTCAAGCAGAGAGGCAAGGAGCTCTCTGGCCGGACCATGCGAGTTCCCTTTCAACATTGGGGCAAACACTGAAAGCTGACTTTTGGACGAACTGTTAGCCTGGTCTGCCACACCTTGCCTTACACCTGCTCATTGGTGTCCGCGGACGACGACAACGAAAGCGAGGCTGCACAGGTCGAGATTCGAGACTCCAAGAGCCAAGCGGCCGTCATTGGTCTCCATCCGCCCAACGAGTCTCGCGCGCCCTCGCCTCACCCGGAGAACAAGGCGTTGCACCTGCCGCACCTCCCCGTTCATGTCACATCTTTGCCAGTTTCGACGCCCAAATCCATCCTCATCTCCAACCCCATGGACGAGCAAGTGGCCCCCTCGCCTCTTCCTGGGCAACTGCCTCGAAACATGTCGTTCCTGAGCGCCTTGGCCATGCAAAAGTCCTTGTCGGATCCGCAGAAGCGAGCCCGCTGGGTCCTAACGCCCCGCCGGGGCCACGCCGCTCTCAATGCCGGCATCCGCGCCCTGGCCGCTGACGGTGACGTTACCTTGGTGGCATGGGCAGGCGACATGCGCCGCGGGGTGCCGACGGCCCCAGAGGAAGAAGATCAAGGCGACCTCCGTCATGACGACCTAAGCCCCGACTTGAAGCGAGAGCTCGACGAGGGTCTGGCGGCAATGGGTGGCCCTACAAAAGGCGCCCGCTGTCGAGCCGTCTGGTTGCCTGACAAGACCTCGAAAGACTTTTACGATGGCTACTGCAAAACGTTTCTATGGCCCGTTTTCCACTACTTTGTCCGCAGTCTCCTTTTGATCTCCAAGATCTGACTGATAATACTAACCTATTGCTACAGAGTCTTAATGACAAGATAGACAAGCAAGCTGAGGCCACGGCATGGAACGCCTACGTCGCTGCCAACGAAGCATACGCTCGCGCCATCCTTGACGTTTACCAGCCTGGAGACTTGATTTGGGTCCATGACTACCATCTCAGTAAGGTATCCGGACTCTGTAGTCTGAAGTCTCTGTCTGACTAAAGCACAGTGCTGGTCCCTGGTCTGCTCCGGGCCCAAATTCCAAACGCCAGCATTGGCTTCTTCTTGCATTCACCGTTCCCCTCTAGCGAAATGTTTCGGTGCCTGCCACGCAGGGAGGCCATCCTCGACGGCCTTTTGGGCAGTGACCTGTGCTGCTTCCAAACCTGGTCCTATGGCCGACACTTTCTGTCGTCCTGCATCCGCGTCATGGGCTACGAGACCTCCGCAGATGGCCACGTCGACCACAAAGGCAGCATTACGCAGGTCGTGCACTGTCCGATCGGAGTCGACGCGGCCCGGATTGAAGCGGACCGGTCCAAGCCAGGCGTCAAACCAAAGATGGAAGCACTGCTCGAGCTGTACCGCGGCAAAAAGATTATCGTGGGGCGCGACAAGCTGGATCCGACCAAGGGTGTCATCCCCAAGGTGACTAGGGGCGCTTCCTTTCTTTGCGAGGCTGTGCTTACAGTTGGCCACAGCTGCAAGCATTTGAGCGGTTACTGCAAGACTACCCAGTCTGGGTTGGACAGGCTGTTCTCATCGTTGTCACCAGTCCGAGCCCGACCGACGACCCACAATTGGCCACCAAGGTGTCGGAAATCGTGGACAATATCAATGTGCGCAACAGTATCATGCCTCCCGATTTTTTACTAGTATCTCAATCTTGGTACAGGCTGTCCACGGGAGCCTTCACTTCTCGCCAGTCCACCATTACCACCAGACAATTGAGTGAGACCTTTCGTCTTTGCATTTATCCACTCTTTCTCATCTTTCACCCGAAGCCGCGATGAATACTTTGCCCTCCTGAGCGTCGCTGATCTTGCCATGGTCACGTCCATCCGCGACGGAATGAACACCACGAGGTTTGTTGTGGGCTTCCTCGTCATGACACCTTCGTTGAGACGTGGACATTCAGCATGGAGTACACCATCTGCCAAGCCGAGACGAAGAATCCCCTGATCATCTCGGAATACTGCGGCATCGCGTCCTCCATGAAGAGCGCCATTCGCATCAACCCTTGGGACTTGTCCGACTGCGCCCGTGCTATTGACTACTGCTTGACAATGCCTGAGGACGAGAAGGCCAAGCGCCATGCGGTATGTGACGAGCTCTACGACTCCCCGCTTGTGCTTGACTTGAATACGCTTAGGAGTTGTATCGGCGGGTCACCACCCACACGGCTGCCGTGTGGTCCAACGACTTGGTCTTGAAACTCATCGAATCCCTGCTCAAAGAAGAGGCTACGCATCACACGCCCAAGCTTGAGATCAAGGAGTTCTCCACCAGGTTCCATGCGTCCCAGCGGCGCCTCATGCTCTTCGACTACGACGGCACCTTGACACCGATCGTCAAGACTCCATCGGCCGCAACGCCTTCCGAGGAGCTTTTGACTGCCCTGAAGGCTCTCACTGCCGACCCCACCAACATTGTTTACATCATTTCGGGCCGCGACATTGAATTTCTCACCACGCACCTTGGCCACATCCAGAATCTTGGCTTCTCAGCAGAGCATGGCTGCTTCTTGAAGGCCCCAGGATCGGACAAGTGGACAGATCTGACCGAAGGCCTCGATATGAGCTGGCGCACCGACGTCGAGGATGTGTTCCGCTGTTAGCTGGCTCTTAATTCTTTCAAATCAGCACAAGGCTCACATATGAGTTCTCGCACAGACTACGAAGTCCGAACAACAGGGGCTTTCGTCGAGAAGAAGGCTGCAGCCATTACCTTCCACCATCGGAACGCGGACCCGACTTGGGGGTCAGCCACCGTTTCTCGCGCGCGGATCCTAAGTGCTAACTCCGCTTAACTTCCACAGCGAGTTCCAAGCCAAGGAATGCCAGGCCATCCTGGAAAGCATGCAGGAGCGCTTAGCAATCGATGTCATGGTTGTATGTCGTACATCCTTCGTTGTAGCGGCTGACCCTGATCCTTTCTTGTGAAAAGGGCAAGCGCAACCTTGAAGTCCGAGTCAGTAGTGTCATTCTCTCTGTGGCCGCCTTTGACTGACAGTGCGGCCAAACAGCCGGCTCACACCAACAAAGGAGAGGTCGTAAAGCGCTTGGTCGTTCAACACCCCGACGTGGACCTCATCATCTGTGCTGGTGACGACAAAACAGGTTCGCTGCTCGCTTGACACACTTTGAACCAATGCTCATCGAGTTTGGTTCTGCAGACGAAGACATGTTCCGGTCCATACGCCAAGTCCAGACCGCTTTGACAGAACACAATCAGCACAGTCCCAGCCTATCGCTCAGTAGTTTGAGCGAACACGGCCGCATGCGTAATGACAGCAGCAGCCTTCACGAAACCGACGTTAGCCATTTTACCAGCAACATGCAGCCCGACAACATGTTCACCATTGTGGTCGACACCAACCCACACCGCAAGACGATTGCTCAGTGGTGCATCGAGACGCCGCAAGAGGTAGTGGCGTTGTTGTCGCTGCTGAGCAAGGCTTAATTTCTAGACACCCACACACCGCATTCCCTTTACGAGCTTTATCATACCCATGAAACACACGAAAACCGGCTATGACGGGCTCCTCAAGTACTCGACCAATGCTTGATATTCGCGCTTTTGAACCGCCTCGCATCCCGCTTCGCCCCTTTCGACTTTATCCACAAATGCCTTTGCCTTGCCCGATGTTCCGTGCACCTGGTCAATGACAGGATGCGACACCCTTCCAAGCCACCATTTTGAGTTCCAGAAGTCCTTTCTACGAAGCACCATGTTCGCCGTCAGCCACTGTGTGTTCGGGCATTGATGCCGGCAAGCCTCACTCTCGACGGTGCAAATTGGAGTGCAAGAAGTCCGCCGTTCTGTCGCCCTCTCGTGCTTGAACATTCTCGTGGCATGCATTCAGGTCGTCGTTGAGCAAGTCCAACGCTGCCACCACGTTGGGCGATTCGCCCGAGCTCTTGATTTTGCCCTTGATTTCGATCGAGAAGACATTGTCCGGCAAAAGTGGAATGTCTCTTGCGAGTAGCTGCTTAAACAAGTCCTCGGTTTCTGGCTGCATCGCTGGGCCTTTCGATGACGGTCGATGCGTCAAGAGAGCCGATCGAGCGTTTGCCACCTGCGTCCCTTCAATATTGGCCCGGCGATGCTGTCGCATTGTTATATTGGTCGCACTCAATCTGTTTGATGCTTTCGGATGCTTTGCGGTGGTGGTTTTCAGAGTCAGGCCGTGCCATTCGGAAAGCGCCATCAACGACGCAAAGCTGAGCAGACCCATTCGCGCCCTGTAGCTTGACAGGTTGGGACCGGTTTCTCCCAACCTTTCTGAAAATCAACAGCTATACCGCCGTCCTGCAGGAGCCTACGGCCACCAAGTCCCGCCCTCTCGAGCTGGTGGCGTCCGGGTCAGACCCGGCCAAGAGCGAACTTTCCGGTGATTTCTTCCTCTAACCCTACAGGAGCGTTTTGTTATTTATCTCGAGAAGTAGCTAAAAGGCGTCTGAATGCCAAAAAGGAACGAGGAGCAAAAAAAGAAAAAAAAAATGCCGCATCAAGGATTCCCAGGTTGTCCCCAACCCTAGTACTGACTCGACGCTTAGCGATTTGACTTTGCAGATCGGACGGGATGCAGTATTTTTCGCTAGCTATGGCGGCATCTGAAAGGCTTTGTCGTTTGCAGAGCCTGGCCATGCCCGTAAAAAGTCGGAAATTTTTTTTGAGCGCGATTTGCCGCTTTCCCTGGTCTCCGTTGAGGTTCTAAGAGTGTCGAGTGGCATCAGGTATTGATAAAGCATCGCTGAGGCGCCAAGAAGGGGTCGCAAAGTGGCCAGAACAAGAATTTCGCCACCAGTTCTGCCACCTAGTCTGAGCTCCTTTGAGAGGTCCAGAGCGCTGTTTGACGGCTCTGGACCGGTATGTATAAGACGCTAAGAGCTCTGGTCATCAATGCAGCGCAACATCCTTTGCAGAAAGTGAACAGTCGCCTTGCATGAAATTTTGGATTGGCCTTCCGCACTTGTTCCGCACCTCCAGTGAGAGCGCGTTTTGCTTCTTTTCTCCCTTGCTTCCATCTTTCCTGCTGCTCCTTATTCTCATATCATGCTCTCTATGGCCCGATTGAGCACTCGGATTGGTCGAGAGCGCGCCTGGCACTTGGCAACCGGCGCGTCTTTATAGCCATGCGGGCGGGAGTGACAGCTCCGTTCTTTCGAAGCCTCGCCCTCTTCCTTCTCGATAAATTGCTCTCCCATTCAATCTGACAAATGCCCTAGCCACGCGAGAGAGGGAACTGCCCCTCTTCGAGCAAAGGGCAGCCACTCGCCCTCGTCAACCCGCACACAATGGACTTTTGCGAAGTGAATCGTTCGGTTTGGCCAATTGAGCTCTACAACTCCCTGTCAAGCGCGGTCATCCTGGCCTTTGCGCTCGTCGTTCTGCTCAAAAGCCAAGCTCGCTCGGCGACCTCCCGCCTTCTCCCTTGCTTCCTTGCCCTCGTCGCGGTCGGAACCTTCTTGGGGCACTCCTTCAGGACCAGGACGACCGGAGTCGTTGACGAACTCAGCATGCTCGCCTTCCTGGATTACAGTGAGCCTTGATCTCGACCCTTCGCGCTTTGAGCTGAGACGGGAGAGGCCCGCAGTCATCTTCCTCATTCTGCGGCTTCACACCAGCCTCCTACCCTCTGCTTGCTTGACGCTGCTCTGCGCGGCAGCCAGCCTGTTCGTACGATTTCAATCGACCTTGCCTTCCGTCTTCCAGCTCGTCTTTGGCTTGGAGCATGTTGGAGCTGTGCGTATCCTCACTATCGCATGCCTTGCAAAGTTCATAGTCTGATGGGTCCTCCTCCACTCAGACCTTGGGCCTCGCATGGACACTCAAGAGAAGAAAGGACGCCACCGAAGGCTGGCCCGTCTTCGCCGCTTCTCAGTTCATCTTTGTGCGTTGACTCTACCTCTTCTGCCTCTAGAGGAGGGTCTGGGAGGCCGGACGCTGATGCTCGATTCAAAACAGCTGTTCTCTTTCGGTGTCTGGCACATCGACCAATCCGACTGCGTCCTGTTGACCGCCTTTCGGGAGCAGCTGCCGCCCCTCTTGGACGTCTTCTTCCAATTCCACGCGCTCTGGCACATTGGGTCCGGCTTCTCGGCCGTCTTTGTCATTGCATGCCTCCAGCTGCTCATCGAGCCCGGCTCAGCGACCATCGGCTACAGCTGCCTTTGCATCCCCGTCGTGCAAAAGTTCGAGGAGGCGGAAGGCGACTTGGAGAAAGGTTCACCTATTGCTGCTGCCAAATGAGGGCAGAGATGCTGGCCATTTCTGCCTCGCTCAACCGCTCCGTCGTGCATGCCGCCGCAATGTCCTGCTCGGCGTGCTCGGCTGAGGTGGTGCCGTTCAGTGGGACAATCCCGTAGTCAATAAGAAACTTGTATAGCGTTTGGGCTGGCGTAAATTGAAGCCGCCGGGCCACCGTTCCTCTGAGATGACAGCTTCAGTCAGTGCGACATGACCGAGCAGCAGTCACGACAGCGCACATTTCTTTAGATCTGAGCAGGTCGGGGTTGGCGGAAAGGGTCCAGAAAGACTGGTAGACCACGCCGTGCTTCTTGGCCACTTCGAGGATGCCTTTGTCGAAGCCGGTGTCTTCATAAAAGCGGTTTTGACTAGCTTCCTTACTGAGCTCAAGCAAAATCGATACCCTGGAAAGCTTACATGAAAGTCGGCTTGACTCTGGCCTGCGTGGCAAGCTGGTCCAAGATGTCGGCATCGTACAAATTGCTGATGCCCAAGAACTTGACGACGCCCGAATCGACAAACTCTTCAAACGTGCGCCAGACCTCTAGCGTCTGGTCCAGTGTTCGCATTGGAGAATGCATGACCAAACTGTCTGCTCTCTCGGCCGTTAGCAAACATCGACCAGCGATGACACGGAGACTCGCCAATATAGTCCGTTCCTAGCTCTTTTAAAGACGTCTGCAAGCTTTGCCGCACCTATGGAGACAGTCAGCTCGATCACTTCCAGACAATAAGATGGCACCGACTTGGCTTTGAAGAGAAGCTTGCGAATCGTACGGTAGCGGCTGCGACACTATCGCGTTTTTTAAGCATGTCATTCAGTGCACAGGAAGGAGGGATCTCACGATCTTGGCCATCTAAGGAAGTGAACTTGGTCTGCAAGAAGAGTGATTCTCGCGGTATAGCGTGCTGCTCTTGGAGAATCTTCAAGGCTTGGCCAACGCCCGGTTGATAGTAATGCTGCGCCCAGAACTCAGACCGCAAACGCTCCCAAGGAGTGTCGCGACGAACCTTTGGCTGGCATGCCGTGTCGATGGCGCGAAAGCTGGTAAGGGCTATGAACCGCACTCATCAACCGAATGAAATCGGACAGACACACCCCTTAAGCACAGCCTGAACTACTAGCTCGGCAGTTCTACCTTTCTTCCACGCACATCCAAAGATCATTTTGGGTTGGAAGGGAAGTGCAGAAACCATTTCAGCAAGCCGGCCTGGACGCGTCCGTGCCTTGTTAAAACTTTCTGGGAGGCTAGCTATACCATACCTGATGGTCAGGGTAGCCAATTTGGGAGCCAACTTTGGCCTTTTTGGAGGGCTTGATCGGAGAATGGGATTTCCAATTGCCTGCCCTCTTTCGCAATTGAGATCGATGTTGCAGACTTTGGAGGTGTTAGAGCAGTACGAGGTGTCCAGATCGAGAGCAGTCGGGAGCCACAAGGTCGTGGTGCCCAACAAACCTCCAGGTCGGGCTCTCGCTGTCTTCCGCCGACCACCACGTCATTGCAGTCTTTTACCAGCTCAGTCACCGATAATCCTCAAGGCTGCAGCAGCAGTGTACGGGGAGGCGATTCGGGTCGGCGAGGCCTCATATCGGTAGCAGTACTAGTGCCCTGAGGCTCGTCCAGCTGAAGCAGAGGGGCGACTCTACTTCCACCTCCACCAGGGCCGACTCAGGTCAATCACCTCCGCAGGCGAGTCGTATGACAGCCAGCTCACACCTTACTCCTATCTGTGCGACCATCTGGCGACCCACTCTCCGAACTCTCAGCCGCTGGAGGTGCTCACCAAGTCACCATCAAGCGTACACCTGGAGACTGCAGAGGACTGCGCTGCATTGATGACCAGAGCACTGAGTGTCTTATACATACCGGTCCAGAGCCGTCAAACAGCGCTCTGGACGTCTCAAAGGAGCACAGACTAGGTGGCAGAACTGGTGGCGAAATTCTTGTTCTGGCCACTTTGCGACCCCTTCTTGGCGCCTCAGCGATGCTTTATCAATACCTGATGCCACTCGACACTCTTAGAACCTCAACGGAGACCAGGGAAAGCGGCAAATCGCGCTCAAAAAAAATTTCCGACTTTTTACGGGCATGGCCAGGCTCTGCAAACGACAAAGCCTTTCAGATGCCGCCATAGCTAGCGAAAAATACTGCATCCCGTCCGATCTGCAAAGTCAAATCGCTAAGCGTCGAGTCAGTACTAGGGTTGGGGACAACCTGGGAATCCTTGATGCGGCATTTCTTCTTCTTTTTTTTGCTCCTCGTTCCTTTTCGCTTGTTAGAAGCCCAAAGAAGCAGGTAGTTCAATACACCGTCCTTGCTCCTAAGAGCGTCACTCAAAAGGCCCGATGGCTGCCCTGTTCCCCGTTCCGCCCTCACGCCACTCCAGCTCGCAGCGTCGCGCCAATCCTGCGGTCGAGCTCATTCAGAGCGGACGCCACGCTGCTGGATTCTGATAGCGATCGTGCTGTTATCGCAAGTCCTACTTTGAGCTTTGAAAGACCATGAGGTCGCTGCTCAAAACCTGGTCATCAGAAAGAGCCCTTGCGATCAAAACCAGGCCAGGAACCTACGAGCCGCAATGCGAGCTCAAGTCGAACCATCGTCGAAGTGGAGCTGTAGCTGATGTAAAGCTGTAACGAACAGTAATAAGGCGATCATTGAACAGCTCTGGCCACTTGTAGAGTGCCGTCAACTGAAGCGGCCTTGATCCACAGCCTGCATGCCACATTAGTCCAACATCAGAGAATTCTCCGAGACATAGCTTACCGTCCGTTGACCCCTATTGCCACTTCAAACGCCCGCCGCGAGCCCAAGTCCGTCAAGGTGGTATCGTCGCCCGAAAGAAGTCTGCCTTGAGCGATGAGCCCAGTACAAAAGCAGGACTTCAGACTCACCTTCTACACCTTGAAAGCTCAAGGTTACGCAACAGCAAGCCGCCAGCCAGCTCGCCGAACGATTCCGCCCTTTGCGTAGTTGGGTCGACGCATTCGATTTCTGGTTCCGCAAAGGGGTGCGCCAGTGAGACGCGGGCATACACACAAGCTCCAATCTGTGGATTCGACATTTGAGCCGAAGAAAGGGCCAGGTAAGACGGTGAAGCTAGATACCTTGAGGTTTGGACGGCTCCGCTTGGTGGCCCCTTCGAAGGACAGAGCATCCAACGCCGCCATTTGAGGACCCCCAATGTCTACCCGATACCCTTCAGAGTGACGGCCAACGACAATGCCAATCACTGGCTCTCCAACAGCCGGCAGGTACTGGTGAGCCCAAATTTTTGAGCCGTGGGCAGGTCTTCGCAAGGCTTGGTAAAGACTCACCCTTTTTGATGTTCCCTCTACCCATACTGATTCGGACTGCTTCTTCTCGAAAGCGGTATGGCCCAACAAGCCTGATTTGGTTGCGACCGCGCTGGACGAGCCGGTCTCTTTAGCTCCTGGGCCCAGCTTGATCTGCGCCGTCGGCGAGAAGGTCACCGCGTCGCCTGGAAGCACCAGTGTCATCCTCGATACAGTTTGAATGACGAGGTGAACACGAATGATTGGGAGCAAGAGCTGCTCGAGCGGCACAATTTCGTTTGCATGAGCGACGATGAGTGTTGGGCCCCAGCCGCCTCACGAGCCCGTCTCAGACAACTGGAAGCGAGTGCAGAAGGATGTGCTTTTGCGCAAGGCTGCGAACGCCTTCCGGGACAACCTCGCCAATGACAGTGGCAGCGAGCCGTCTGCGCGAAGTGCCACGCCCACCGCCGGCCTCCAGCGCTTCTTGAACAAGTCTGCGAAGGGCTCCTTCAACGATGCACAGTCTCTCAATGCCGCCCAGTTTCGCGCCGAGCTCTTTCAAGTGCGTCGGGGGCGAGGCGCACGTCCCGCGTCGCTTTCGGGCGACCTGGCTCGCTCCAAGAAGGGCAAGGAAAGGGCGGTCGAGGTTGGGGCTGGTACAGAGATCCTGGAGCAGCAAGAGTACCTCAACAGGCTGGGCCGGACCCTGACGCGCTTCCAAAGCTTGCCCAACCTCCCGGAGTGGCGGATCGTCTTGGCGGAGCTCTCGGCGCCTTTCAAGCAGGAGGATGCCATGGAACAGATGCTTGCTTTGCAACTGCTCGACATGATCACCAAGAACTTCCAGAGCTCCCTGCCTGAAGAGGAGCTGGCGCGATGGGTGCTGGCGCTTCAAGCTGTCCAGTCGACCCGCGTTGAGGTAGCGGTTCGTTTGATTGACATTGCGCAGGTGTAACTGGAATGACTGATACCCGATATGCAGACAATTGCTCTGAGGACCCTGGCCACCTTGGTTCGCCGCGCCCCTGCTTCCACCACCAAGCCCATGGGCCGAACCGCGTTTCGGGCGCTTTTGAGCAAGGCCGTATTGGCAATCGTAGCTGTCAGGCGCCAAGATCGGTCTTCCGCCAGGACAGATGTCCTCTTGCAGCTGCAGGGCGTCTTAACGCTCCTCAATAGCGGCGACCTGGTCGACCTTTCGGGGGAGGACAAGGAAGCATTTGGGGTCAAGACGACAGAACAAGTCTGCAAGGTCGTCTTTCTGGAGGCGTTGGTCAAGATTGCTACAGCTACGCCATCCAGCCGCGACTTCATTCTCATCGATGTTCTCCCCAAAGCCTGGATCGGCCCTCGCCATCTACAAGATGCACCTGCAGAGCGCCTGCTTGATTCTTTGAGCGAGCTGATCCGCCATTCCTACCCGATCCGGCCAACAG
Source organism: Cystobasidiopsis lactophilus (assembly GCA_001599975.1). NCBI lineage: Eukaryota > Fungi > Basidiomycota > Agaricostilbomycetes > Agaricostilbales > Chionosphaeraceae > Cystobasidiopsis > Cystobasidiopsis lactophilus. Next base: position 2,292,080 of record BCIO01000005.1, read on the forward strand.
CATCGATCGCCGGCGCCTCCCACACAGACCGCGCTAAGGCTGTCTCGAACATCTTGACTGTGCACTACCCCGTCGTTTCACTCACGGCCTTGGACGAGATCCTTCAAGTGTCTGTGCTTGCTTTGGTCCTGACGGCTTTGGCTGTGGGCGCAGAGCCGCGCCATTTCCTGCAAGACTACTTGGCCACCGCCTGGCAAAAGCTGCCTAACAAGAAGGCTTTGGTGGGGCAGGCCTGCCGGAAAACTCTGGGCCGCGTACTTGAAGTCTCTGTGCTGGCGGCATTGCTGCCGAAGCTTGAGACCGACCTGGCTACCTGCCTTGCCTCCAGGCTGCTTCCAGCAACATTCGAGGTGCGCAGATCTCCTGCACGCGCCAAGCTACGCTTGTTAATCGGAATTTAAACAGGCCACTGCGGCTGCTCCGCCAACCATCTTGCAAGGACTTGCAACAACCTACCCCACCGCCTTCTACAAACCCCTTTTCGCGCTTGTTTCGAACAGCTACGGCGTTGCTTCCAGCGCGCCTGTTTCTCTCCTTGCGATAAAGCGCTCCATTGCGAGCCTTGGCGAGCTAAACTACTTCTTCCCGGAGTCAAACACCGCCGAACTAATCTTGGTCCTGCTTTTCCTCTCCCAAGCCGTCAGCGACAAGGGCTCTCGGGTGGGCGATCAAGTCTCTGGCAAAGAAATTCTGCTGTTCGCACTCCTTCGAGCGGTCCAAAAGATGGCAGTAGGCACCGAGAGTCAGCTTCCGGTGCACAAGGCTCGCGTCAAAGCCTTTTGCTCTGTATTCGAGCCGCGCTTGGAAGTTCTGCTGCGGAATAAGGTTGGTGGCTTTACACCATTCGTATGCCTGTGACTGACTCCATTGGTGGACAGCCTGATGCGCTCTCGGACAAAGAGCGCACCCTCCTTGTTCACTTTTTGCGCGATCTGTGTTTACTCTGCGGTGTGACGAGACGACCTCCATGGCTTGCTTCAGTAGTCGAATGGAGCTCGCAAGCTCTTCAAGGGCAAGCCGCAACGGATTACGAGCCCGCAAGAGTATGGCTAGAGGATGTACCTTCGTCCGCCAAAGACGACAAAGGTTCTTCCAAGCGGACCTTAGTGATCGATCGCCAAGCAGCCTATCTCAATCTTTTCGCTGCCGTCTATGCCTGTCTGGACTCGTCGGAGCTTATGCTCGTGGCCGAAATGTTCTGGTCAAATTGCCCAGATGTTCGCCAACCGTGCTTCCGTCCTCTTGTGTAGGTGACTCGTGTGCAAACAGTAATCCAGGTTTAATACGAGCATGCAGTTTCATCGTTTATCAGACAGCAGATCGCTTCCCCTACGCTTTCCAGACCCGAATCGACGCAGACTTGACCAGGTCTGCTCCTCTTTCTGGTTCTCAAAAGAGCTTTACTCAGCGATCAAACAGCGGCTCCAACGTCCGGAAAGCCCAGCTACTGCGCGGTTTGGCTATCTGTATCGCTTGTCGACACAATTTGGCGCAGGCAAACGCCATCACCAGGCGTCCATTCAAAAGCAACCGCAAAGCCGTTTCTTTCCTTGCCACAGAGATCGGCGAGAGCGAACAAACTCTGAGCAAATCTCTTGGAGCGCGAGTGAAGGCCGAAGCAAGCGACTTCTCCCTGCTCAGCGCCGACATGATTCGGGACGAATCCGCCACCCACCAAAAGCTGGCTATCAGTAGCATTCATCCCAACTCGACTTTCAGGAAGGAAAAGCAGGGTCTGAAGGACAACGGAGGTGGCGAGCTTGTGCGCCGGCACTCCTCTCGATCGCGTGGTGCCGCCGGCGTTTTTGTGCCAGCGCTTAGTGAAGCCTTCTTGTCGCTGGTCCAGCTTTCTAGGTCGTCTTCAGCTTCGATACAACACGGGGCGTGCGAGATTCTGGTCAGCGCCTTGCGGGATGACAGCACGCGACTTCTGCACTCTATCCTGGTCGGACTCCAGGACCATGCCTCGGTCGCCTTCTCGACATCATTGTTCACCCTAGACCTTCTGGTGCAGCTTCTGATACAAATACCTGCCGCCATGCACTTTGTCTTCAACTCGCTCAATGGCCTGCTCAAGATGCAGACGAAGGAGGAGCCACACATCTTCGTCCATACAATGGGCCGCTTGCTCCCCGCCATTGCCAACTCGGCGCCTGGCGTTCTCGACCTCTGCATCCGGGATGTCCGTAAGAATAAAGTCGAGGTGCGTGGAAGTGATCTCGAGCCAAAAGGCGAGCAACAGGACTAATACTTCCAGTCTCAGTGGCTGCTGATCGCTTCTGGAGCTTTCGCATTTTCGGCCCCAGCCCCGGATGCCCTACCGCGGAAGCCACCGGGCGACTACCAGTCGGTTTTGCAGCTGTCCACCATCCGAAGCTCTCAGTACGGCATCCTGCAAAGCTTTCTGCTCCGGGAGAATCGGGAAGATGTCTACGCCATCAAATCGGCATTAAAGCACTTCGAGCTACCCCCTGCTCAATTGAATCGCTCCCACAATGCCGCCATCGATCGCGACTGGATGTCAATCGAGCTCGTCAGCAAGCTCATGGCCATGGCCTGGCTCCAGATGCTGGCAACCCTCTTTTCAACCCTCAGTCCCCAGTTTAGCGAGAAGACGGAGCTCGCAAGGCTGCTGGGTTCTATCGGCCTGATTCTCCAGCGACACGGCACCGATCCGCCAGTTGCAGCGCTCGCCTGCCAGACTTGCCTTGCCGCTGTTCGGTGAGTCACTTTGTTTCATGATAATTTTATCCCTCAAAGTGGTGCAAATCAAGGATGAATCGCCTCTTCGCCGCTGGCGGCTGCTACGCATTTGTGCTGCCGCCACTATTCGCAGCATATACCAGCCCACTAGCCAGCAAAGCCGTCAAGGCGGCCATTTGCACCACCTGGCGTGGCTTCTTTGAGGTGCACACTGACTCGTTTGCCTTGCAAGCGTTGGACGCCGTCGCATCCATGCCGGCACCAAACGCTCTAGACTTCTTCGACCTGATGCAGGCTGCCTACAACTCCTCTGACACGAGCATCAACACTTTGTCCGCCATGTCAGGCGTTGTGCCACCGCTGGCCGGCCAGCCAGCCTTGCACTCGCAGCACGACGACAATGTGGCCTCCTTCGAGGAGTTCTTCATTCGCCTGTTCATGACGGCACTGACGACCAAAGGCGTCCACTCGGATTCGATTTTATACCTTCGCCTCCTTGCGGGCACATCCGGTCGGCTTTCCGGTGCCCACGGCATGCTCCAGGACAGCACCGACGCTTTGCATTCACTCTTTGGTCGATCAAACTTCGCCGAGGAAGAAAAGACGCGCCTATCTCTGCAGGATGCGCTTTTGAGCTTGAACGCTTGCATGGTGGGGGCAACAAAGAGGACCGACTGGGCAGAGCACAGCAGCCTGGCCTTGTGTCGAGCTCTCAGCAGCAAGTCGTCACCCGCTGTTGTCGACTACGTCGAGGCAGTACTCGCGCTTCCTCCGACACCCAGCACCAATTCCATCGACTCGGCTTTGCAACATCTAGCACCAATCCTGGCCACGGGGTTTGTGGCGTCCAACATGGAAAAGGCGTTCGACACTTTGTCCATGGCTTTCGCCAAGGAAGAGTGGTCAGAGAACAGCAAACAGATACTGGCCTCGAGGGTCCTGGAGCCAATCTTTGCGGGCCTCTCCGCCAAGCGTGGGGACCCTAGCCCTCCAGCGACTCCAGTCCGATGCGCCGCTGTCGTCACTGCGCAGGTGGCGGACGGGAGCTGGATCGATTGGAAGACAGTACTACCGCCGACGCTGCAGAGCGAGGTCTGGCTGCGCGAGGTGGCGCTGCCAATTGCTTGCAACCTCAAGCAGCATCCCACGCTCTCCGGCCCGCAATCTCTGTCCCAGACGCAAAGGGCCTGGACCGCCCTCTGCCATTACTTGACAGAATCGCCACACCACATTCACTTGCGCATCTCTGTGCTCAAGATCGCCATCATCCGCGGCGGCAAGAGCCTCGATGGGGTGCCCGGCATTTGGGCGACTGTCGCACGCCATATTTCGTCCACATTTCCTCCATCCCAGGCTTCATTCCGCTGGATTCACCACACAGACGCCCCCGTCTCCCTCAAAGATATTGCGCAATGGTCGCTGGCCGAGTTCCTAACCTGCTTCGCCTCACCCCTCAATCTTCACCTGTACCATTGGGTCCGCGACCTTCTCTCTGCTCTCGAAACTGGATACCGTCGCCCCAAATCAAGCCAAGCGCTGGCTGCACCCACGTTGGCTCGCACAGGCTCCAGGGACAAGGCGCGCCCGTCGCGCAGCCGATTGGTGTCCTCCGCCATTTTTGAGCGACCAATCTCGCGCAACATCGCCCTTGTGGACCTCAAACGTCGTCCAAGCCTGCGAGACGACTCGAATTTGCCCAATGGCTTTCAAATTCGCCACCTTGGCTTGCGGTCACCATCGCCTCAACGGATGGCCACTCCGCTGTCGCCCGTGCCCTCTCCTCAGCCCCAAGGGCTGGAAGCACATGCCAGAGAGAACACTATCAGAAGGATTGCGGCCGTACAGCACGCGCTCGGCGAGCCGGTGCTCGACGCTTTTGACGGACTCGAGGAGCCATCCTGGTTCCCATGCTGGACCGAGGAAGAGGCGCTCAATCTAGTGCTCGATGAGATCGCGCAGCAGCAGAACTAGAACCTTGTAGAATGCACGCACGCCTCTGCCACAATTCGCGAATCTCCTCGAAGCCGTTGAGCGGCGCTCCTGAGAGCTTCGAACGTTTTCTTTGAACTTGGCGGCCACGACCTGCGATAAAGTTGCGATTGACCGACGTGCCTCTGAGTGAAGCTCAGCGTGCTTTGCGAGGGCCCTCGAAGCGTCGGAGAGTCGCCTTGATCCGCAATCCACGCCTCTTCGATTCAAGTTGGGGCTCAAAAGATGAAGGACGATTGGGCGCAGATGCCGCCTCTGCGAGTGCTCTGGGACCCTTTCCCAGACCCGCCCCCTTCTGTTGTCTGGATTTGCTTCATCTTCAGGGTGGGTCCTACGTCGGGCGGCGTCGATTTCGTCCGTTAACGGTCTTGGCTCCAGATGCTGTCCTACGCTCTCATCACGCCTGTCATGTTAGCCCTTTCTTCCTCCGACGATTCAATCCCATACTGAATGGCGAAATGGACAGGGTTCTGCTGCTCCTCGACTTTCGTAAGTTCGCTGAATCGCGGCGGAGCCGTTTGGGTTTGATTAAGGAGCCGCTCCTGTGCAGTGTCCTACGTCTACTTCCGCTTTGTGCACCAGCCCTTTGGCCAAGCGAGAACGTGAGTTTGTTGTATTGACGCCCCTTCCGGAGGGTAATTACAAGAGTTGGAGCAGCATGGTGTTTAAGCAAGTTCGCACGAGCAAGCTGGTGGCCCGATACAGTTCGAGCTCCAACGTCTCGCCTGTCACCTCTCCCGACCTCTCGCCGATCGCTTCCCCTAGGCTGCGCACGACTGCGCTCGCCACAGAGCCCTCGCTGTCCGCTATTCACAAACGCACCAACATCACCCTGCTCGAACCTGACACCCAAACGATGGCCTCTCGCCCTGTTCGGACAAGGCGCGATTCGATGAAAAGAGCCCGCGCGACGTCGGTGGGCGTGGAGGGAGTGTGAGTCGTGCCCGCTGCTGCCACTTATCGCCAACGTTCTAATTCGCTCTCGGAATCAGCATGGGCTTCCGCAGTCCCTCGCCTGAGTCCATACCTTTACCGCCGGAGGACGAGTTGGATTGGATCACGCCCTCTCCGTGACCACGGGCCTAGAGCGAGAGGAGGAGGGTCGGCCTCTTCTCCCGCATCTCTGTACAGCTATCCGAGCCGCCGAAATGTGTTGTTCCCGCAGTCTCAACAACATAACGAACAACCACCTCTTTGTTGACGATGGTGAATGACGCTTGAAATATCAGCATGTTAATACCAGAAAGAATTCCGCGAGCGCAAGCTCACCTCACCCCTTTCTTGTGCTAAGCGGCCATCTTCCGCAGTGCGGCGACGGAAGCCATCTTGGACCGGTTGATCGACGGCTTGCGCATGGATGCAGAGGCCCTACGAGGGGGTGCGGCCATGTTGGAAGCATCGGTGAGGATGCCTGCGGCTGCTCGGCGGACCGACTTGGTCAGGCTGGACGTTTTTGGCATGTCTTCTACTGCCTTAAGCGCATTGAGCTCTGAGAGCAGCTCCGAGTTCTCCGCTTTGAGGGCGTCCAGGGCAGCCATGGCCATGAGGTGCTTCTTCTTGGCTTCGGTCAGCTCTTGCCGAATCTTCTGCACTTGAAGGATCCGCTGGCGAGGGTTCTGGTGGCCAATAAGTTGCGCGTTGAGCTCGGACAGCTGTGCGGCGTCCTCCTCGGCTAGGTTGTTTCGCGCTGCTAGCTCAGACACCTTGACGCACAACTGGGCGTGGGCCTCTTGCAGGCCTTGATAGTCGGTCAGCTGGTCCTCCAGTCTTGAGACCTCTTCGGTGAGGTGCGCTTCGGTGGCTCGGCTTTGAGTTAACAGGCTCGCCAGTTTGGACCGGTGAGACTCGGCGTCCTGCGCTTGCTGGATAGTGTGGTCGAGCTCGTCTGCCAGCTTGTCCACCTCTTCCTGCATCGTCTTGAGATCTTCCTCCCGTCCTTCCTTCTCTTCTGCGAGTTTCCCCTCCGCGCTCCCTAGCTCCTTCTGCAGGCCTTCCACCTTGGCCTGCGCCGCCTTCACCGCCTTGGTCTCGCTCTTGAGGTCGGCTTCAAGCTGGTTGCGCTCCACGTTCAAGGCGGAGAGCTGCTTCTTGGTGGACGAGTGCATGGCCCGAACAGTGGCGAGCTCCGCCGCGACGTCTTCGGTTTTGCCGAGGTCGATCAGGCTGGAAAGCGTGTGAAATTGGAACGCCAGGGCATGCTCTTGCTCTACTGAGACTCGATAAGCCTTGACTTCCTTCCTGGCGGTCAAAAGGTCGGCGTGGCTGGTGGCCAGCTCTTTGGCGGCGAGGTGGCGGTCTTGGGCAGCCTGCTGGCGGTCTGCAAGTGCTTCCTTCGAGACGTACGCCAGATGGTCCGATAGGTCTGAGACTGAGTCCTGCAGCACGTTGCGCTCGTCCTCCAGCTGGGCAATGACGCCCAGCAGTTCGGCGATGGAGCTGTCCCGGTCAGCGCACTTGCGTTCGAACCGAAGCAGCTGGAACTGGGAGGCCAGCAGCTCTTGGTCCTTGGCCTTGATCTGCTTCGATTGGGCCTCGGTGTAGTAGGTGAACAGCTGCTGGGTCTGGAGAAGCGTCGAGCGGCCCGAAGCGGCTTTGTTTTGCAGGTCGGCCACTTGCCCTTCGAGCTTGGCCACTTGCTGCTTGCTCTGCTGTAGCTCCTTCTTGAGGTCAGAGGCGGCCTTCTGGCGCATGGCTTTGGAGGCGGCATGAGCGTCGACGAGGGCGTCAAACTTGGAGCGCTGTTTGGAGGCGTTCAATGTCTAGCGAGCTCCTTCTATCGCAAGCGGCAGGCCGGACAACGCACCAAGAACGGGATCTCGGCGTTCTGAGCCAACAACGTTTGGATCTGCCCTCGCAGCTGGTCTTCCAGGTCGGCCATGGCGTCTTCTCGAGCGTTGGTCGTGGGCGGAAGAAAAGTAAACAAGCCCACCTCTTTCCTCTTTGATGAGCAGCCGAGCCGGTTTGTGGCTTGCGAGGCTGCACAGTGGATACTACTAGTGGTTTCCACTGCCTCGGCGTATAGGGAAGCCCTTTTGCAATACCACTTGCTGGCGACCTCGCGCGGAGAGCGTCGAAAACTCCTTGACCTGGGACGGCCGAGTTCTCTGCACTTGACTGAAATGTGCTTTGCCAGCATGTCAAATGTATCTACTTCAAGCTGGTGTGGCCGTCGATTGCTCTGCCGTTGCTTCTTGGCGTTCCCTGCTGCCTTGGCTGGTCATTTTGCTGTTTCGTCTGTTCCGCTCCTTGTGTTCTGTCCTTTAAATGTCACCAAATCGAGCGAATGGTATCACAAGAGCATCGCAAGGGGACCATTTGGTCGTTTCACCACCGAAATTTCGTCGGCCTCCACTACCTTTCGCCGCCGACTTCCTTCTTGAACCGGCTACGCCCCTGCCTGGTGGAGCTGAGCGTCCTCAAACTCTAAATGTTGACTCAATGAAGTCGTCGCAAGCGGCTGTTGGGCTTGATGGACCTGTGGATCCGGCAACTCAGCGCTCGAGCACCATTTCCCGCCACCATCGCCCCAGAAGAGCGCGCGATCTTCGGCCTCACTGCCAACGATGGCCAGCGCGGGTCACGGCTTCCTCAGAGGTCTACGTTCATCCCGCTGGTGTGTCCAAGCTTCGAGCGGAAGCAGCGCCACTTGCGAGCTGCTTCTGGCTCCTGACTTCTTAAAGCCAGTGAGCTCAATGGGAACAAGATCAGTAAGCATGTAGTGATCTATTACATCTTGTTGCAACGAGGGCTAGGTCCCAGAAAGCGTCCCGGTTGAGAAGCCAAGACTTGGCAAGAGCGGTGGACCAGAGTGCTTTGGAGACGGGCTGCTGTGGCCCAGTCACAGCTCTGTCTAAGACCATCTTGCAATCTCAGTAGCACCCCTGGAGTATAGTCCACCACCACTTGAGCGCACCCACAGCCCCAGCACTCCGTCGGCCCGGAGGAAGCTTCACGGGGGCCTTGCCATTCCTGGAGTGCATCGGCCAGAATTCTCTGTTTGAGCTTCGGTCGACGGTCTCTCGCGCAACCTACAACAGAGCAAATACACAACAGACATGGCGTCGCCGCGCAGGAGGATTGAGACGGATGTGATGAAGCTGCTCATGAGCGACTACGAGGTCAACCTGGTGCGCCTCGAGCCCTCCGCCCCCCCTTGTGCTCCCCAGGCCTGGTTTTTGACTGGACTGCGAGCAGGTCAATGACAATATGCAAGAGTTCTACGTCCGGTTTCATGGCCCAGCAGAGAGTGAGTAGCACTTGGCCTCTCCGCCTTTCGCTTGGTCCCTGCGCCGAGGCTTATCGGCTTGCTCGAACAGCGCCGTTCGCGGGTGGCGTGTGGAAGGTGCACGTCGAGCTACCAGACCAGTATCCATACAAGAGCCCGTCCATCGGCTTCATGAACAAGATCTTCCACCCGAATATCGACGAGCTCTCCGGCAGCGTGTGCTTGGATGTCATCAAGTGCGCCTTCTTGGCCGTTGCCCCTCTTGATTAGACCAACGTGCTGACTGTGTGCGCAGTACCACCTGGTCCCCCATGTTCGACATGATCAATATCTTCGAGGTCTTCTTGCCACAGCTGCTCCGCTACCCGAACCCGGCGGACCCGCTCAACGGCGAAGCGGCCGCCTTGCTCATGCGGGAACCCAAAGCGTACGACAACAAGGTCAAAGGTGGGATGGCGTTTCCCGTTTGCCCCTGATTTGCGGGCAAGTGGCTCACCCAGGTCGTCCGGCAGATTATGTCAACCGATTCGCCACCAAGCAAATGGCAGACGAGGCCGGCGGCTCGGACGAGGAGGACGAGTCGGACGAGGAGATGTCCGATATAGGCTCTCTCTCAGATAACGACGAGGTACGTTGAGCCCGAACTCCTTACAGACTGAAAGGTGCACTGCTTACGTCGTGGCCTGCCTGGTACAGCCTGCTGGCGACATGGAGATGTGAAGGCCCTTCTCCACCGCTCCCGCTTACATACCACACTCACACCACCGTCCACAACTTATTACGGCATTTTCTCCTTCCCCCATCGCATTTCTTCTGTTCCCACCCTTGACACCCAAACCCACCCATCTCATTCTTTGCAACGATTCTCACGCGCGCGCCTCCTTCTCCCTCTCTGGCCGATGTCCTGTACTAATAGCCTCTCTTGCGCTGTCCCATGGCCCATTTCTTTCTCTCGTTCCCCCCATAGCCTCACACCCATTTTTGCGTTTTACCCTCTAGGTGGCAACCGATAGGGCCTGTGACCTAGAATTCCTCTCACTCTCTCCACACTTTGCAAGCCAAATAGAATAAAGTCGTCTTATAAAGATAAGGCAAAGGATCCCGTCCCCCCTTTCGAATAAAGTACATCCCAAAAGAATAAACACTTGGTTTTCCCCCGTTGTTGTCCAAGTATCTTCAAACGGCAATGCCCAACGCCACGCGGTCCGCCATGCCAATGGTGGCCTCCTCCAGATCCTCCAAGTCCCAAACCGACTCCCGGTTCTTGCGCCGGCGCGGCGGCTGGTCCCGCTGCGTAGCGGCCTCCTCCTCGAGCTGGCTGCCAAAGTCCATCGAGCTGAAGCTGCTGTCGGTCGCCAAGCCCGACGAGGTCGAGTCCATGGAGGCCATGCCGAGGTCGCCGTCGAACGACTTGTCGCCAGACTCCGACTCGGGCGCGGACACGCGGCGCTCCTTGACCGTCTCGATGAACGAGGGCGCGTCCTCGAACTGGGCAAAGTAGTCGTCCGCCGAGTCCGCGATGGTGGTGGGCGAGTGCTGGGCCTCGATGGGCGACGTGGTGGCAAACTGCTGCAGCGAGTTGCGCGCCGACGTCTGGATCTTGGTCAAGGCCGAAGCGGTGTGCAGCTTGAGGTTGGCGTTGGTCAAAGACGCTGGCCGGCTGCTCGGGTTGTGGGGAGGGAAAGCGCCGTCGTCGCTGGTGGGCAGGAGGGCGTAGGTCTCCTCGGCCTTCTCCATCGAGGCGCGCTGGGCAGCAGAACCAGCCTGCTGTTGAGGACGCGCGGCTCGCTGGTTGAGGTCGGAAAAGACGGAGGAAAATGGGCGCTGCAGCGACTCCATCATGTTGGTCAGCTGGAGCTCGCCGTCCTCTTCGTCCGACAGGGTGTGGCACGAGTCGGATCGCATACTCGACTCGGTGGAGGCAGGCGACAAGGGAGGGGTGGCCGTGCCGCGAGACTGCTTGCTGGTGAACGAGTCCACTGACGCCGGAGGGGAGGCCATCGAGCTGCCGCGGGGAGGAGAGGGGATGCGGTGGACGCGAGGGAGGCGCTGCTGCTCCTCGAGCGACTGCTTCGACTTGCTCTTGCGAATGGTCAATGGCGCAAACTCGCCACCAGAGAGAACGGGAGTGGGTGGCTGCACCGTCACCTCAGGCGGGCACGGCAGGGCGCTGTCCATCAAGTTGGTCTGGCTGCTGCGGCGCGAGTCAAATGAGCCGGACAGGCGAGGGGAAAAGACGCCAGAGTGAGGCGAAGGGCTGGAGCCAACCAGCTCGGCGGTGATGATGGGGCGGTCCGGGATGACTATGGGTTTCATCGACACCCGCTTCTTGCTCTTGGGCCTGGGCAAGCGAGACTGGGTCAGGCTCTCGATGGACGATTCGGAGCCCGAGTTGGCCAGGAAAGGCAGCGACGACGAGTCCGGGAACTGAGCCAGCGAGCGCCTCTCCTTGATAGCGGCGAGAGATGACCTGCGCGCCCTCTTGGCTTCCTCCACGACCTGTGCGGCTGCCAATGATGACCTGCGGGAGCTCTTGGACTGCCTGGTTGTGGGCTCTTCGAGAACGACGCCGTTTTTGCCGTTGGCGGCGCACAGCTGCTGCTGAAGATCGGTGATGAAGACCGAAAGATCATCGAAGCGCATGCTGGGGATGCGGGCGGAGATGAGCGTACGCGGCGGCGTCGTGTCCAGGCCCAAACCCTTGATATGCTGGCGGTCCGCGATGGGGTCGTCCATGACGAGCGACGAGGCGGCGGCGCGCTCGAAGGCTGGGTCAAAGGGAGGGGAGTAGGGCGCATTGTCCGCACTTGGAGGAGCGTGCAGCTGAGAGGGAGGCGGCGTCACAGGTCGAATGAAGATTTGTGGGATGGGCGGAGATTGGACCTGAACCGCGGGCGCCTTCCTCTTGGGCTGCATGTAGCGCTCGGGCGACGTGTCGGGCGACGAGTAGGTCATCTGGGACTCCCAGTCGTGCGCCGAAGTAAGGTTGGATGACGCGCTGGACGAGTTGCTCATCGGAACCGAGTAAGGTTGTTGCTGAGGGCGCCGATAGACGTGCGCCAGCTCTGGGACTGCCGGTGCAGGGTAGGTTTGTTTCTTGGCGCTCTTGGAGTTGCTGGAGTGAGGGGATCGCGTCAAGTGCTTGAGCGATGAGAAGAGCTTGGACGGGAATGAGCCGCTGGAAGCATTGGGCGGCGTCTGGGGTCGTTGCGGCATCTGGGGCGCAAACGTCGATGGCGAGAAGAGGACTGGGGAGGCCATCGGCGATCCAGCGCTCGTATGGACAAAGTTGGTAGGGCCAGAGACGTCCCTGACGCTTCGCTTGGATTTGGGCACTGCGCGCACCGGTCATGCGTGAGCTATTGGCGGTCAAGGAAGAAGAAGACCAAGGCAACCGACTTTTAGGCTCGTGTGCTTGTAACTCTTTAACGTGATAGGGGCACGATTGGCCAAAGTCCGGCAACGATTGTGCGGCAAAGGCTGGGAGAACGAGCGAATGATTCAAAGGAGTGGCAAGCGCGAGGTAGCGCAAATTGTTGTTAGTTGGATGGCGTCTGGCAAAGAAGCGAGAATGCAGGCCGGTTGTTTACACAGTGTTGACAATGGGAGGAGGCAAGAATGCAAAGCAATAGGCTTCGCAGCGGGCGGCCCAACGGTCGAGGAATGCTTGGGCAGCGATCGCAGTCGCAAACGCGTTTCATCACGGGCTCAGCGCTTGCCTGGGCAAGGCACAATGATCTACATCGAACAGCGGAAGCAAGGCCGGGCCCAGCAGAGATCAGATCGATGTCGTGGAGACCTCGCAACGAAGCGATTCAGAGGGCGAGCTTCATCCACGCGCGCATTGTCGTGAGAGGTGGCAAATGTGGCACATGCGATTACAGACTGAGCTGAATATGTACAATGAAAATGCGCGAACTGCGAGTGTATGCCGCAGTCTAGATCGGGCTGGCCATGGCAGAATGCTTCAATGGTAGCCGTGAAATCCTGGGTTTCGCTTGCAAGTAAGCCAGTGGCAGCATCATCGTCCAGATGACTTACTTCCATACTCGAGCATGGATCGCAAGGGGTCGCCATCGTTCCACTTGTAGGCAGGCTGAGGGTTTTGCCCGTCAACGAGTCGGTGCAGCTGGGCGAGCAACTGCTTCACATCCATGTCCCCCGCCTTTTACAACTCTTGTAAGACGTACTCTGGTCGTAAATGAAGAAACCAGCTCACTTCAGCGCCATCCGTCTTCTTTTTGGATTTGCCACCATTGCTGGTGTTCTTCTCTTCTCCGTCCTTGTCCTTATCTTTGGCCTTCTTGTCGCCACCTTTCGAGAAGATCTTGTCTATGACACCCGCAAGGTCTTTTGGCTCTTCCTCCTCCTTGCTCTTGTCTTTGGATGAGGACGGCGTGCTGCTCCAACTGCGTTCGCCAGGTCGGAGAACAGCTGCGGTGCCGTTCGCTGAGATCTCCAGCATTTCGCCAACTTGCTGGTGGCTGATGGAGAAACCAATCACACCATTAGCCCCTCGTGAAATGGCTTCTCTAACCATTTCTGCTCGAGCTGCCCGCTTTGCCTCGTTCAAAGCCTTCGAGTATGTTTCCCGTTCGGCCGCGTCTGGCCACGCCGTGAAGATTTAGTCAAGCCCATGCGCAAAGAGCGACGCACATACCCTTAGGCTTGACAAATTCAGCCAGCTGGCTGCCATGAACCGTTCCGGCAACGTGAACAGTCGCGAAGCCAGGCACAAAGTCGCTGCATCCATCTTTGAGCATATTGCATTCGGAACAAGGGGAGCACAGACGTGTTGACGCTAAATGAGTATCAGTTCGACGGTCCCTCCCATCAAAAGAGTCGCCTCACCATGTGAAGCGAGCAATAACCTCCTCCTCAGACGGCTCGCCTCCTCGCCTGTAATCGCCGTACGGATAAGTGGAGCTGCGAGTGGGATATGGTCGACCATATGGATAGTGGTGATTGTCATGGTACGCCCAGGCCGGGGCTGGGCCGCGGGGAGGGCCATGGTGCCAGTACGCGGCTGCAGGCGGACCATGCCGAAACGGATCCGCAGCTCTGGGCCTTTCCGACAAGTACGCTTTGAGCTGCTCATCTTGACGCTTCTTGTGAGCTTCAAAGTCAGCTTGCATTGCCGCTCGTTGTGCTTCGAAGTGCTCTTGGTGACGGCGGAACAAAGCTTCCTGATGGATCTGCTTGGCAGCCTTCTCGCGCGCCGCAATCTCGTCGATGTATTTCTTCTGCTCCTCTTCTAGCTGCTTGCGGAAAGAAGCGATCAGCTCTTCCTGTGGGGCCTGTTGAGCCGAGTCAAATCATTCAAGCCAGACAGCCCACATGGGATAGGGCTGCCGGCTTCGCTAGTTGCTCCTTGATTCTGGGCTTGACAGTTAGCGAGAATTTAGAGTGGGAGTTACGGACGGAATCCGACTTACAAGGCATCCTTCTCTTGCAGTAGTTTTTCAAGCTCGGCTTGCTTCAGCTCGTAAATTTGCACGCGTTCATTGACTGTTTCCAGCGTCTGGGAGTTGCGCCGCTCCATAAGCTCGACCTCTTCGCGCAACTTAGCCAGGCGTAACTCGGCCTCTTCCATGACTTGGCTTTTGCCCGACTCTGTAGGAGCAGTCTCGGTGGGCCGCTTTGCAAGTCCCACGACTATAGCTCACCCAGCAGTTCGTTGCGTACTGGATGCGACGTTTGGTAAGACTACAGCTATGACGAAGGGTTTAGACGCACTTTGCTCGTTCATTTCGTGCTGCATCTGCGCTCGCCGCGCCGTCTCTTCCAGAGCCATCCTCTCTTCTTGAGCAGCTTGTCTCTGATATTCGATCATCTGCATCTCAGCCTGGCCAAAAAGTGAGTGAGAAGAAGGTCTTATCGTGCAAGCGTCAAATTTACCTCCCGGCTTCGCCTGTCGTCTTCGTCTTTAGCACTCCGATCGATCGTGATGAATCGACCGCGCCCGGCGAATGCACCAGAGCTATACTCTCATCAGATGAGCGAAGGACGCCGAAGTCTCGATCCACTCACCGGTCGCTCTCAGAAGGAAGGGCGGACCAAACTTTGGCTAGGAACGCCTCTCAGAGACGCACAACGACTGAAATCAGACGATGTATTACCTTGTGGTTGATAATTGGAAAGGTGGTTCAAGAACTTCGCCATGTCGTTGAGCCGACCGGTCTGCTTGAGAAGGGCGCTGTGCAATTTCCGGGGCATGAAGTCTCGCTTCACGACAAACGGACAGGTAAGAAAGACTCTCACATCAAGAGCTGGCCCGCCCTACAATTAAGCTGAAGCTTCCGAGGCATGTCAAGCGCACCATCGACTGGAAGAAGGAGAAGGCAAGACAAACCTCCGCCCTGAGCCTGGGATCTGGCGACTAGTCTCAAAAAGCAGTCCAGGAGTCAAATGAGCAGCACAGAACGGCAATTTCCAAGAGGCGGCTCAACAGAACCCGGACCAAGGAGCGAACGCCGTACGTGAGGAAAACGAAAAAAGCCAGCACAGCACAAAAGCAAAGCAGCGACCGAAAAGAGTCGAAGCACCCAGAAGTCATCATGGCTCGTACAAATACAAAGATGCCGATTTACGCTCGTCGACGTACTGGAGCGGAAGTACAGATCAAGGCATGGGCCGCAGCGGGTAATAGAGAGCCTCGTTCCCGTTGCCTAGCACATGGAAGACGTGGCCATGGAACTGCTCTCCATTGCCCTTGAACCGAGAAGAGAAGCGGCGAGTGGGCAAGATGCGAGACTCGGCGGCATGCTGGCCCAAAGCAGCATCCTGTGTCGCGTCAATCGGGTCTGGTGGCACAATAAACCGGCCGACCCTGAATGAACGGCATTAGAGTTAGGCATTGCCATTGAGCAGTTACGTGGAGGAACGACTGACTGCAACTCTGTGTCTGTTAGCGATGGGTTGCGGCCACGAGTGATTCGCGCGTAAGCCATGCGATACAAGCCCCGAACTTTCGAACAAGATAGCGTGAGCGTGGCGCTCGAAGAGCAGCGGCGGACCCGGTGGCAACTCACACTGCGGCAATCCGCAACTCAGCAGTGGCCAGCATTATCAGATTCGAATCGGACACTTACGAGGATGTACTCGCACCACCGGTCATGGTCTTGCGGTTCGATGTCCAGCATCTTTGCGTCTTCTACCAAGTATTTGTACGGCGCGGGCCGATCTTCATGCGGCCGAGTAACGACATAGCCCACTGCAAGCGCTATGAGACCAACCCTTGCACTGAAGCGAAACACAACGTGGACTCACAAAAGATGGTTGGGGTCGGGAAGCGATCACGCATGATGCGCGCCAGCTCTTGGGATTGTAGTTGTCTGTCCAGGACGTCAGGCTCTTGGCCATTGTGGACGACAATCACATCCACTTCAACACCATAAACGTCCAAGGTGGCGCTGATGGCTGGGGCCAGCTCACCGGCCGGTGAGGGCAAAAGGTGATGCGTACTGTTGAGGATGGGGAATTTGGACAGCAGCGCAGCGCCCCATGTGTCTGGAGTCTTGCATCAAGTACCAGCAAATAGCAGGCCTGCGACTTCACTCACGTTTAATTGGTGCCGGCCCCAAATCGACGTAGTAGCCAAGGTCAGAGGCGATGATCTGGCTCAGGTCTCGGTTTCCGGTCACAATGTGCTGAAGATCAGATTCAAGGAGCCCTGTTTCAATCAACCGGGTGAGCGACTTGTCGTGATGCTGGGGTCACCACTCACCGATGACATCGACTTGCGCTTCGCGGAGAAGATCCCTCATCCGTCGTTGGGAGTCGCGAAGCTCTCCCTCGAGGCCTTTGTTGCCTTCTCTCAGCAAAATACAGCTTGATGTCACACGGGCAAGCTCACCGAAATGAACCGTCCAAATGCCTGCTGTCACAACTCGTTCGGGCGCGTTAAATGGGCGTGGCACAGCAGCGGTTTGAGAGCGGTACAGGCTCGTCCCGACGGCACCGATAGCGAAAGCTGTCAGTAAGACGCGGGAGAAGCGAAAGCCTATCTCTGAAGGCCTGGTGGAGGGTATCGCAGGGACCACATGGGCCGCCCAAAGGCCGGCGAAGAGCAAGGCCGCGGTGATGCCGAGCATCAGGTCCGTTCTCTCGCGAACAAGCCACCCGCCCGGCTTCAAAATCTCTTGTCAGGTTCTTTGGTGGGCCTGGAGCACTAAAAGAGACCTACGACAAAGGCATAAGCAGTGCAAAAGATGCTCAGGAGGACCAGCAGATCGTAGGTCAGCCAGGCAGCCAAGAACGTTCGGCCTGGCCGCCCACTGAGTGCTGACACCAAAAGTGTAGGGAAAATGGAAAAGAGAAAGGTCTGGAACAGAAGGCCGCCTAAAAACCCTTGCCATCCATCGGCGGCGTAGACGACGGCCAGGCCGGAAAGCCCCGCAGTCCACCAGGGAACGCTGGGTATCAGTTTGGGAGAGTGCGAGTGAAGCAGGACCCCAAAGCACATCGCCAGGATAGACAGGCAGCCGTGGTGGAGGTTTGGACCTCGACTCGGGAAACCAGCCCACACCCATGAGACAAATGTACCGGAATCTGAACAGCAAGCGTGAAGACTGAACAGAGCGGCACCTAGAGCCGGGCCCGCGATCCAAGAGGTCTTGAAGGTGCTGGGTTGTGGTTTGGCAGTAGGGGAGTGGGGTCGAGAGAAAAGATCCAGAGCCGAGAGGATCGCGACTATGAAAGCGGGACGGTTCTGATATTGCCAGTAGCGGATGTCGGTTACCGGCCAAAGAGGGTTGAGGCCAAAATTGGCGAACTTGAGAGACACGGACAACAGGAGCCCGAGAAGGAAGACGGAAGCGCTTCGCTCGCTTGCCATCTGGTCCTGCCAAGTTGAAGCCTGCCAGAGACAGGAGGCAAAGACACCGAAGGTCATGAAGAGGAGTCGGATGTAGGCGTCTTCGAACGTAAAGCGAAGGAAGGACTCGTGCCACAGATAAGATCCAAGGCCGACAAGGCTCATAAGGCCGAAGAGAGGGCGGCGCGACGCTACAAAGGAGCGAGTCGTTATGAATCCAAGGAGCGCTGGTGATAAGTTCGCGAAGAGGAATAACTCGGAGCCGCCAATGCCCATTGACCACACAGAGAACCTGTAAAGTTAGGGTGAGACAAGCAAAAAAGTGACTCAGTCGAAACTGACCAATAAATCATCATGGGTTGGGCGGTCATCGACGTCCAAAAACAGAAAGCAAGATAGGTGTCCGCACAAAGGTGGCGGTACTCAGTTAACTCAGTGATAGCGGTGGGCGTGAGAAGAGAGGACCGCGTAGGAAGAGGTGCAGGCATTTCTTTGTCCGCAGGCTGCGACGACCTGCCCACATCAGGTTCAAAAAGAGTTTCCACAGTCAGTCAAAGCCAAATCTGCTCACTACAAACGAGGGGCGTACCCAGAAAGCGAATCCCGGCGAGTCACCACAATCTCAACGCTTGAGAGCTCCATCGCTGAGACAGCGTCGAAAAGGATGTCCAGCCCGATTAAAGACCACTCAAAGTAGGCATACCGCGAGTACGCTCCTGCCACATGGTGGACTTTGTGTTGGATGAAAAAGTAGATGAGGGGCACCAGTAGGGAGAAGAAAGTCGTGGCTACGACTTTACGGCGGCGGAGCGCAATGAAGTTGCCGGCCGGAGTCAGAACGATGTTACCGACCATCCAGGGTAGAGTGAGAACGATATAAGCGATCATCCCCACGTCGTGAGTGTCGTGGTCCACATAACTCGGGGTGTACATCCAGCACGCGGCGCTGAACGAACGGAGGATGCCCACGACCAGCAAGCCCGCCGAGCCCTTTCTCGACTGTTGCCCCGCCAAAAGCCAAACCAAGAAGCAGAGCGAGAACCGAGGGCCAGCGGTGAAAGCGATCAGTATTTGGAACAGCGATCTAGGCATGGAATCAGGGAGTGCAGCATGGAGGTACTCGTCAGAGGGCCCACCGTTCGGGGTAGACTGGTGCAAGAACCAGTCTTAGACTGAGCAAAGACGACCTGGGGCTAAGGCTGAACTCACAGTCGCCGATGACAGCGGAGACGGAAGGCATCCATTCATCTGGGTAGCCCCAATCGGCATTTTTCACCACCTTTTCGAAGTGCAAGTACGAGGCCGTAACGAAAGCAACTGCTCAAGCGACAAGTTCTTCTCAGCAAAGTGCGGAGACCCAAGATCAGCAAAACACCCGCCAATGAAAGCCGAGAAAGCCAGGACTGTGTGCAGGCTGGCGATGTGGGACGCCTTGAACCGAGCTAGAGTCATCATAGGAAGCCAAGGAGGAGGCTTGGGTATAGGCACAAAAGGAGCGCGGTTGGTGGATGCGAGAAGACACTCAGACGGGCCGGGTCGGTCGTCGACGAAAGGTGGCGGCGGCGGCGGAAGGTGCGCGTACCGTATCAGCCAGTGCTATCGACTGAGCAGCCGCACGACTGGTCGACGAGGAGATGGTGGCGGTACGAGAGTGAAAGCTGGTTCGGTCGGTTTCTTTGCTCTTCTGCCTGCTGCCGCCGACGCCAATGATTAGAGCCGTCCCTTTCTGCGCCCGATGCGTCTTAAAAGCTTCCAGCAGGTCGAAAAAAGCGTTTCAACAACGTCGCGCCTCCTCACTGCCGGTCGCATCACTAGATTTTGCCCGACTTCGTGCGCAACCTCAAGAAGTCTTTCAAAACGCCCAGGCTCGCAAAGCGCCCATCAGTCAGCCTCAGATTGATGAGCTGTGTCACCTATACGACAGGCGAAAGGCGCTGTCAGTAGATTTGCAGGAAACGCGGCGGAAGCAGAACAGCATTGGCAAATCGGCGGCGGCAGCATCGGCGTCGAAAGCGAAGGATGACAAGACCAAAGCTGCTGCTCGAAGTGTTGGAGTGGCGCTAAGGAGTCGGATGAAAGAGCTATCTATCGAGCTGGCCGCTATCGAAGACACCATGCTCGCTCTGGCTTCGCACTTGCCCAATGACACCCACCCCGCTTCTCCGGTGGGAGGTTACGACGCCTGCAAGGTGGTACGAACCTCAGGGCCAAATGTCTCCCAAGAGGCGCAAGCAGAAGGGTTCAAGGATCACGCGAGGCTGACGGAAGTCCTGGGCTGGGCTGACTTCAATGCCGGCACTCAAGTCACGGGCAGTCGCTGGCCGTTCCTTACCAATGAAGCTGCTTTACTAGAGCTCGCGCTCATCAACTACGCCCTCTCTGTCGTACTCGCAAAAGGGTTCAAGATGGTCATGCCTCCCGACGTCGTCAAATCCGACCTGGCTGACCAATGTGGCTTCCGACCCAGGGACAACGAGGCTTCACAGAATTACTTTCTTTCTACCTCTCAGAATTCAAGCGACCAGGACGCAGAAACGGGAGCCGCTAAGTTGGTATTGGCCGGGACTGCCGAGATCCCCTTGGCTGGCTATTTTATGGACCGACTTCTGGACGAATCAGACTTGCCGCAAAAGACTGTTGCACTTGGTCGCGCATTCAGAGCAGAAGCGGGGTCGAGGGGAAAAGAGAGCAAAGGGCTCTATCGGGTCCACCAGTTCTCCAAGGTGGAGATGTTTGTGGTGTGCGGGAAAGAGGACAGTGACGAGATGCTGGAGAGCTTGGTCGGAATCCAAGAGGAAATACTGGCCGGTTTGGGCCTCCCCCTTCGGTTTGCGCACGTCGCTTTGGCTGTTTGCGCACTTCGCTGACACCAAGCCCTGTGGCAGGACCCTGGACATGTCCACTGAAGAACTGGGCTCTTCTGCATACCGAAAATACGACATTGAAGCTTGGATGCCTGGGCGAGGATCATGGGGCGAGGTGAGCTCGCCATGCTTCAGGCCTGTTTCAGCCCCTTAGTCTAACCTGACGGCCGCAACACCAGCTCGCTTCTGCTTCCAACTGCACTGACTACCAGTCCCGGCGACTGGGCATCCGCTATCGTATGAAGACTTCTAAGCCCCAGTCGCTCATCGCAGAAGATCCGACCATCCCCATCCCACCCCATTTGGAAGCGACCGCGTTGCCCAGCTTCCAAGACAAGGCGCCTAAGACCGCTTTCGCTCACACGCTTAACGCCACGGCAGCGGCCATCCCCCGGCTCATTGTGGCGCTCGTCGAAAATGGTGCTCGGATCGACCCCGTCTCGAAAGAGCTCTTTGTGGAGCTGCCTGCCGTTCTTCAAAAGACGTGGGTGGGACCATGGGATGCTGAAGGCGTCCGGTCGGCGGCACCAGGACGGCGCCACGTTATTCGCTGGCGCTGAGGGTGCAGCTTGATTGTTTTTCGAGTTCCACCAACCCTTCTGATGATCATGCAATGAGCACACTGTCGTCGCGCCAGCAAACTGAGCTCCAGTCTGCCGTGGCTGACTATTTGGGAAGCCTCGGCTTCAGCGCAACACTGGAGGCCTTCAAGCAAGAGGCCCACTTGGTGCGACGTCCCGTCCCCAGCTGAACGCGGGGGCTCGCCGCTGACCTGGCTCTGGCTTGCAGCAGGACTACACGAGCGACCCCAAGCGAGCTGGCTTGCTAGAGAAGAAATGGACGAGCGTGATCCGGCTGCAGAAGAAGGTGAGGAGGTGTCCAGGCAGCACAGAAGCTGGTGATTTGACAGCGCATAAACCAGATCATGGACCTCGAGTCCGCCAACGCCCAGCTGCTTGAAGAAGTCGCAAACGTCAGGGCCAACCCGTCTCAGGCCTCGTCGCGTTCCGCCGCAGATTGGATCCCCAGGCCGCCGCCCAAGCACACGCTCACCGGCCACAGGTCGCCCATCGCCTGCGTCGCTTTCCATCCCGTCTTCAGTGCCCTCATCACAGGTAGCGAGGACAGCACGCTCAAGGTTTGGGACTGGGAGACGGGCGACTTTGAGAGGACGCTCAAGGGCCACACCAAGGGCGTGCAGGACTGTGACTTCGACTCCAAGGGCAACCTCCTAGGTTCGTTGTTCCTGTCCCATCATACTCTCTCTCTTGACCCACTGAGGCCGATTCGGATGGACAGTGTCCTGCTCCATGGACCTCAGCATCAAGGTGTGGAGCGTCCAAGACGACTACAAAAACACCAAGACGCTTTTCGGCCACGACCACTCGGTCTCGTCCGTCAAGTTCATGCCAGGGGACGACCACATTGTCAGTGCTTCCAGAGACAAGACGATTCGCATATGGGAAGTTGGGAATGGGTGGGTTCTTACCGTCGAGGCGCAGCGTGCGGTGCAAGTGCCGGAACTCAGATGACTTTCCACAGGTTCTGTATCAAGACTTTTTCAGGGCATTCAGAATGGGTCAGATCCGTCGTGCCGTCGCGGGACGGACGGTGGCTGGCTAGTTGTTCCAGCGACCAGGTGGGTGGTGGCGAACTCAACCCTGAAAGACAAAGTCTCACGGCTACCCGCTACAGTCGGCGCGGCTGTGGGATGCATCATCGGGCGAGACCAAGCTGGACCTCAGAGGACACGACAACGTCGTCGAAGCGGTGGCATTCGCGCCGATCGTCGCGTTTCCGGCGATCCGCGAGCTGGGAGGCTTGGTCGGTTGACCTATCGATCAGACTCCTCGCTTGTTCTCATCGCTTTTCTGCAGGTCCAACCGAAAGGACAAGCGTCGCCGACGTACTCCTTCATCGCAACTGGCTCACGAGACAAGTCGATCAAGATTTGGGATGGACAGACTGGCCAACTTGTGCGGACGCTGGTGAGCTTTCGTCATCCCGCCGCTATCCTGGCTGTTTTTCTCAGGGATCCTCTACAGAATGGCCACGACAACTGGGTCCGCGCCCTGGTGTTTCACCCTTCTGGCAAATTTCTGTTGTCCGCGTCAGACGACAAGACCATCCGAATTTGGGATCTAGCCACCGGCCGGTGCAGCAAGACCATTGAAGCTCATTCACACTTCGTCACCTGCATGGCCTGGGGGCGAACGCCGCTTGGCAAGTCTGTCAACGGCGCATCTGCCTCGGTTAATGGCACCGCTCCCAACGGCGACGCGGCGGAAGCCAGGCAGATCAATGTCCTCGCAACTGGATCTGTAGATCAGGTAAGCGCCGCCTTGTTGGGCGCCCGATGCCCAGAAACTGACCTTCAGTGCAGACCGTCAACATCTGGGCGCCCTGAAAAAAACTTCCGTCCTCCCTTTCTTCTGATCAACACAGCATCATTCGTTCTTTTTAGGGGTCTCTAGAGGGCCTTGTCCAAGATTAATCCTGTAACTATAGAGCTCCGCCGGTGCCAACAACCCTCGTTCGTCTGCACTGCCTCAATGACAGAACGAGTTTGCGCTTTACGAGTGCCTTACGCTGGCTCATACCTACCCCCAAACCTGACGGCAGCTGAGCGAACACCAAGCACCGACACTGCGCGGCGAAGGTCCACGGCTCGAGCTCGCAGCGGCATTTTTCAACTCTCCCTCTCGTCCCGCCAACACTGTTTCACCCAAATGGACAACGGGAACGACTTGCTGGACGCCGTTGGCGACCCAGAGGGCTCCACTTCGGGGCCGTCACTCAAGAAGACCAAGTTCAAGCTCCAATCTCCCAGAGCGTCTGTCGCTGTACGTTTGAAGGGTGAAAGCGCCCGGTTTTGCTTGCCACGACTCACCGCCGCATCGTTTCAGTGCACAACCTGCCGCAAGAGGAAAATAAGGTGCAGCGGGACGCCGCCATGCTGCTCCTTCTGCCAGAAGAGAGATCAGCCATGCTCGCTCGCCGACCTTCCTGCCATGCCGGACCGCTCAGCGCCAATCGAAGACCTCCCGCCCGCACCGGTACTCTTACGGCTCTTCGAAATCTTTGAATCCACCTTCCAGAATGGAGGCCTCTTCACCTTTTTGCACCCCCACTCGTTCCGCGAGGTGCTGTCCCACAGGGCCGAAGAGCATCGGCAGCTGGTCCTCGCTCTCCTGTGCTTGACCGCCCGCTTTACGCACGAGTTCCCAGAGCTCAAAGGCTCAATAGCCTACTGCGAGGCCGCCATAGCCCACATTCACGCTTCGCCGGACGAGTACTCGCTCGAACGCATGCAAGCCTTGTTGATGCTGGCTTTCTTTGATTGCAGTGGGTCATCATCTCTTTGATATCTTCTCAAGTTTGCGACTGACTCAGAGCCCGAAAGTCGAGCTCAACGAGCAACGGGGCTACTTCAACCTCGGGAGCGCTATCCGCATCGCGCAGATCCTCAAGCTCGAGACGAACGAGCTGAAGCTCGGCCCATCATCTATGCTGCCTTCAGAGTACGACCAGACCAACGAAATGCAAGAGACCAAGCGGCGGACTTTCTGGTGCGCCTTCCTGATAGAACGCCTCCTGGTGAGCGCCCTTTGTCTTCCTCGAGAAACAGGCGGACCAAAGCTCAATTTCGCTTGCGATGTTGTGCAGTGCGATGGTGTCCACCGCACCTGTGCCATCCGCTTTGATGTGAGTGGCCTTCCCTCCGTTTGTCGGCGCCCTCTCATGGAACCCCTCAAACCCTTAGCCTTACAACATCACGATACCCATGCCGGTTCCCGACGCAGAGTGGGCATCTGGCAAGGCTGTTCGCACCGCCCGCTTTCACGAGGACCACTCCTCCGACCTGCCGGCCTACCTCCGGAATCAAGAGCCAGAGCCAGAAGCGGATCTGTTTGGCTATACCTTACGTATAGCTGATTTGTGGTCGCAAGTTATTTGCTACACAGGCTTAGGGGGTGAGACTTCCTTATTATGTCAAAGTTGGTATTCAAACCTAATCGGGAGTGAACACAAGGCAAGTTGACATTGCGCCTGCCTCCGTGGGATGTGGACTCGAGGTTCAACCGACTGGACCGGTCATTAGCTGAATGGCACCGCAGCCTACCGCCCTATCTCCATTTCGAACCCAATTCTGCCGACGTCCAGACCCACCTCGGCGCACAAGTCCAACTCTTCGGTCTAATGCATGCCCTGTACTTTGCTTCGGTGCTCTATCTCCATCGCGACTTCATTCCGTTCAACCCAAACAGGTGGTCGCCGTCCATGGGCCCGATCGACGAAGGCATGGGCCTGCCCACCTTCGACCGCTCAAATCAACCCATCAACTGGTACGAGCTGTCGTGCGACACGGCCCACAACGCTGCCGACTCTTTGACCGAAGTGATCCGTCGGAGTAAGCTCTCGATTCCCTCACTTCACCTGCTTAAATTCTCCTGACCAAGGCACGAGCGCAGTCCCCACCATGTCCTCCCAGCCCTTCGTGGGGTTCGCCATTCTCACTGCTGCCACTGTACATAGCCAAGGCTACTGGTGGCCGCGCATCACATCGCGCCCACATCCGACTGAAAGCCTTCTCCGCCAAGACGCCTCAATTTTGCTGGACTTCCGCAAGAAGTGGTCAATCGCTACAGCCTGGTGCACTAACATCAATCAGCTTTTTGCATTCTACGGCTCTGTGTGCGAGTCGACAGATCAGACCGCCGAGGAAGAGCTGAAGCCATTGACGCAAGAGACGCGGGCCGGTGTCATCTCCCTCTTGAGCAGCCACAAGCCAACTCCCTCGTCAGGCCAGAACTCCCCAGTCTCTCGCCATGACCTCTTCCAGCTCGTCTTCAAGCACCAAGCCGCGACCGCTGCGTCGGCCGAAGCCTCCTCTCGTCCATCCTCTACCACTCCAGTCCTTTCGCAAGACAGCTTCTCCTTTGAGTCTCCTATCTCTGCTCTTCCCTTGCCTCTGCCCGACCTCTACAATTTGGGCGGCATCGTCGGCTTCCTGCCCGACCTCAACACACCGCTGCCCTTCCAAGTCGATGCCTGGTCCGCTTTTGGCGTCAACCAAGCCAACTGGTCCTTTTATGGGGGAAGCGACGCATATCCTTCAGCCCTCTCCACTTGATTTTGGGTGTTGAAGCTGCTTTTGATCTTGAACGCACAACTTTTTGCGAGCCTGCTTAATCTCGCCGGCCTGTACAGTAATAGGCTAGTATAGGCTCTATAATTCTTGATTCTTCATTCGACCTTTCGATAACAGTAGAGTTTGCTCCTCGGAGCCCCCAAGTTCGCAAAGCCATTTCGGCCGCATTGTACATTACAAATTTTCCTTCGGTATTATCGAAGCCCCAGAGACCGCCCTGCTGGCTTCTTGATGCCCTGCCACTACCTTTTGACACCTGCTCCAACTGGGGCGGCTGCAACAGCGCCATTGGCAGCCAGGGCGCGGCCGGCAAAGTTCTTGGCGGCGTAAACCTCCAAGGCGTCCGCCACCCAGTCCTTGCCGGACCAGAACTCGGAGCGCCGCAAATCCTCAGCAGACGCGTACAGCCCTTGAGCCATGTTCTCGGTGGACAGGTAGACCTCGAGGTCATGCGCTTGCGAGTCGAGCCAACTTTGGATGAACTCCTTCGGGTCTTGGGCGAAGCCAGCGAGGAAGTCGCGCTGCGACTTGAGCTCTCGGATCTCGGCTGCACTGGAGGAGATGGACTCGTCGAGCTTGAGCAAGGTAGAGGTGCGCTCGGAGTTTGGCGCCATGGCTTCCAGAGTGGCCTTGACGGTGTTGCGAATCGGGTCTGGGATGGAGATGGGGATGTCGAAGGCAGAGGTGGATGGGTTGGAAGGGTCCACAGTGTGCTCGATGAAGATGGGGTCCGGTTTGCCCAAGGAGCGGACCACCCATTCCGACAGATTGCAAAATGGGACCATTGGGTTACCGCCAAAGATCTGTTCAGCTCCAAGATGCACATTCAGTTTACGGACTAGTCTCTTATAAGAGGGAAAGGGTCCGAACGGGTTTCAAAGCGGCGTCGCACCGGATGTTTTGCTTGTTTTCGCTTTCTTGCAGGCCATTGACCTTGATGTAGGCCCAGAGAGCGGCGATCACGTTGGACGCCGTGTCTTCTTGAAGGCCCGTGATCGCAGCCAAGTCGGGGTTGACCTTGTAGCGCTCCGGGTATTGGTTGAGGGTGAGGCCCAGCCGGAGCTTGAAAGTCGGGTGAGAGGCGTAGAGCGGCCGGGAGATGGTCAGGCCGTTGCAGATTTCGGACGACAAAGACTTTGTCCACTGTGCATTGGGAGAACCAGTGGTATAAGCCATCAAACAACAAGGGCAAAGGTGAGGCGAAACGCACGTTAATGGGCTCGCCGAGAGCCTGCCCTTCGGTAGACACTGGCACAGCGACGACGGACGAGACCAAGTAGGAGAACCTGATCTGCTCCTCGCCTTCATCCGCCGCGTCCTTGATCTCTGCGCCGACGGAGACGGTCCACCTGGCCTTGACCTCGTCGGACGCCCCTTGTTCGGCCGGCACGGTGGTGACCGCGACCCTGAGCGCCCTCTTGACTCCGCCGACCTTGCCTTTAGAGCCGGAGGTGCTGGTGCTGGCAGAAGGGCCGGCGTGCATGCCCGTCAGGCCGATAAACTCGCCCAGGTCGACCCTCTTGCGGCTCAGAGTCCAATCAAGGCGGCGCTCGAGCCCTTGCAGGCGGGTGTAGCTCTTGCTGAGCTCGGCCAACACCTGGTTGGAGGCCGCTACAGAAGCCGGGTCACTGGCGTCAGCCGCGAAGGACGGGATGGTGCGGTCGGTCGCTTTCCGCTTTTTGCTGGACCGGAGCACGTCGTCGCTGGGCCCCAGCGAGACCTGGGAGCGCTTCTCTCGGCCAACAGAGCGCACTTGGGGTTGCTGCTGCTGTTGCGCGGGCGGCTGGGTGGCCTGGGGCATGCGAGCGGCCGCCTGGAGGCGCGCTTGAGCGAGGTAGGCAGCTTGCTGTTGCTGCTGGGGCGTTTGCTGGGCGCCATAAGCAGCTCTGCACTCTCTACAGTGAACATACAACCACAAACATGCGCCAAAAGCAGGCCTCACCTCTGCTGGTTGTAGGCCATTTTCTGCGCCGAATGGAACCAGGGCAAGAGCTCCAAAAGTCAACAAAAGTCCAGTGGTCTGGGTATCCCGCTTTTGGGCGCTATTGCAAGTGACAAGAACGCCCTCCCATGGTTGTTACTGCGCGCGAAAAGAAAAACCCAACAAAGAAGGTATAGAGAGATTCCAGCTCTTGCAGGGGAACGAATTTTGAGGAAGAGCCCCGGGCATTATTGATGTCGTTTCGAAAAGATGGGGACGTCAAGAGAGAGTGGATGGAGGTGCTCTAAGGCTGGGCCTGCTGGCTCTTGGCTGCCGAAGACTCTTTGAGGGCCGTCAGTTGCCGAGAGCGGAAGGTCTCGAAGTGGATCTGTTCGTGCGGCCACTAGGATCAGAGAAGCACCAAATCAAGGCGCAAGGCAAACACGCACCAAAGACGTGGTCTGTGGTAGGGGTCATGGAGTATGAGCAAGAAGATCAAGGCATTAAGGCAACGAAGCGCACCTCAATCAAGTCTTGCAGGTGGGTTCTGTGCGTAGAAACCAACGAGCCTACTTCAGCATGGCAACAAGAAAGAGAAGTGAAGGGTAGCCAACGCACCTAGTGAGGAAGTTTCGGAGGTAGTTGAACTCGCAGTGCTGCTCGTTCTCCACGTTGATCACGCCCCATTTGTTCTTGCGCCCTCGGACCGGCTTGCCATCGATGACGACGTTGCGCTCTGAGCCGACGACGGCAAACGGGATCATGTTCTGTCGGGACCCTACCAAGTCAGCCACGAAATTTGGCAAGCATTAGGGAAGGAAACGAACGCGGATGGCCTCGTTGAGCTGAATCTCCTCCTGGTCCGCGTCCTCGGCGTCAAAGGGGTAGACACGGATCTGGTGGTGGTCGAGCTCGGCGCGGATGCGCTGCTTGAAGAGCTCGCGCTCCTCCAAGGTCAAACTGTCCGACTTTGCGATGACGGGCACGACGTTGACGACCTCGGAGAGCTTCTTCATGACAATGACGTCTACCGGCTTCAAGGTGTGGCCGCCTGGAGCGATGAAGTAGAGGCAGCAGTGGATGCGCGTGTCTTGGATGTGGCGCTCGCGCATTGCGGTGAGCTCCTTTCGCAGGTAGGCCGAATGCTGGTCCTTGATGTACTTGATGATCGGGTCCCAGCTGCGGACCTCTACGTCTACAATAGCTCACTGAACTGATAGTAGAAAGAGAGCGCACCAGCCCTCGTTATTGACGAGGTCGCCGTAGCCTGGCGTGTCCACGATGTTCAGCCGTAGCTTGACGTTGTTCTCGCTGATGACTGTGCATGATGGGACACAGTCAGTGCAAGGTCGAGCACAAAAAGGAGCGCCAAACGCACCGTGAGAGACAGCCTGGATTTCGGTCGTCTGCCTGACCGCCTCGTCCGCCTCCAAGCGGCCCTTCGAGTCGATCAAGTGGGACGCAAAGATGGTGTTGATCAAAGTGGATTTGCCCAATCCAGTTTGGCCTAGTCGCACACGTCGCGAATGAGGCCAAGCGAGCGCGAAGGGAGAAGAGACGGGTGCGCACCGACGACAATGACATTGAACTGCGTCGCTCGCTCTTAGCTTGGGCCAGTTGGTCAGGCCATCAAGGAGACACACCTGGAAGCCTCGCTTGAGCAGCTTGTGCTCAATCTGGCGCGGCAAACTGCAAACAGGCCAGGCGGTCAGACCTCCTCTCCCTCTTTGGCCCTCAAGAGCCCTCCTCACCTGTCGAAGCCGACGCTGTTGCCATCCAACGCGTCAGGCAATGCTCTTTGCACATCAACCAAGCAATACGAACTATGAGTTGAGCCTGGTTTCGACTTCAACAGACATTTTGGGGAGTGGAGCGGATGGACGGGAAAGCTCAAGGTACATGCCTCGACATTTTCTGGTGGCGATCAACTTTTTGTACACGAGTGGTTTCTACAAACTGATGAGGCTCTAAGATGGTGTGCGTCTATGAATTACAAGGGCATTGAAGCGTAAGGCCGCTCTAGGTCGAAGGCCGCTCTAGGTCGAAGGCGAAGCGATGCCCTGCATGTTCTCGTGGGAGGCGACAGCGAACAGCCGATCGAAGCCCGTCGAGTCTGGGTGGCCGCCAATGACGCCGAAGAGCTCCTGCGTCAGGCGGCCAATGACCTCCAGCTGGTCGATGAGGTCCTTCATCGCCAGCGAGTAGGCGAAGTACAGCAGGTAGGTCGAGCTCGACTTGATGGCCTTGCGCTTTACCACCTCGAGGTTGCGGATGGCCTCGACTAGGCGCTGGCGGGCGAGGCCGGCGGGTGGGAGGTAGGCCGGCAAAGGCGTTTTGAGGGAGACGCAGCTCGCCAACACAGAGAAGTAGAGCAACACGCAGCCGACTGAGCGTCGTTTCTCTTGATTGAGCTCTGTATCGGGTTTGCGGAGGCAGAGGGCACGCACCCATTTCTTTGCGGAACTGCTGGACTGGCAGCACAAAGTCTTTTCGGACGTCAAAGTACTGCGCGTGAAGAGCTTGAATTGGCACAAGAAAATCTTCAAGGCAGTTGGAAGAGTGGGCACGTACCCATTGCTCTCGAGTGGTAACGCAGCGCATGCTGTGGAGCTGGTCGAGGATGGCTTGGCTGGCCAGCAAGATCTTTCGGTACTGGTCCACAGGAAATGGGCCCTTTAGACGTGGTTCGAGCCGAGTCTGATCCAGCAGGCCGTTCAGCGTGATGAGGTCTTTCTGGAGGACCAGCTCCATGGCGGCGAACTCGTCCACCGTCTTGGCCAGTCTGCCCTGGCCGTCCGGGCTGAGCAGTGAAGTCCCCTCATTGGGATTGGTAGTATCGACGCTAATTGGCGCGACCAGATTTTGCAGCTGGAGCGGTGGCTCGGAGTAGGCCCGGACCAAGCGCTCGTAAAGGTAGGCAGAGTTGAGGAACAGCCTGTCGATGCCTACTCAGAGGTAGTACTGATGATATTCTAAGGAAGTAGACCCACTGGGAAAGACCCATGCGAAGCTCTTTTCGGGCTTCGTACGGCCAAAAGGCGGTCGAGATGAACCACGCCCATCTGCGACGAGGGCCCTGGTCAGGTTCTGGATGAACGACATATGATATGAATCTCACAGAGTGCCAATGATGACTGCAACCGAGCGCCGGAACGCCACTAAAGAAACTAGCAGGTCTTCTTCGCGCAGGTTGTAAGCGTAGAGGGCGGTCAAGTTGTAAGCCAAAAGGATGAAACGACCAGTAGTGGCGTATTTCGGTTTGGTGACGACTGAGAGGGATGGTGAGATGAGGACATGGCAGCGCGAAAAGAGGAACAGGACGAAACTCACTTAGCCAAAAGTTGGGGATCGAGAACAAAAACCCGGCGAGCGTCAACACGACAGGATTTTCGCGAGAGAGGTGGTATATGACGATGGCACAAAAGGCGCCCAGGATGGTGCCTGCGATGCGGAACACGGCGTTGAAATTGCTCTGAGCTGTCGTGGTGGCGACAACAACTTGGTAACTGATCATGGCCCATTCTCCGCGATAGGTGACCCAGATCGCTCTGGTTTTGGGCAAGAAAGCCGGTAGACCAAGCAGGCCGGCGCCGATTCCGACTTTGATCGCAAACTTTGCTTCGGGAGTTTTGAGGTTGAGGGTGAACCGCCAGATCGCTAGCTGGATGCGCTGCAGCCAATTGAGAGTGGAAGGGTCCGCCATTTGGCTGGTCTCGGAAGCGGCAAAAGTGTTGGGAAAGAGCGAGCGACCACTGCTGCGTGGCGTAAGCGTCACCAGCCGGTCAAAGAGCGTCTTGAAGCGCTGTGTCTGCTTGCGCTTTGAAGGAATGCGTCCAGTGTTGCCCAAATCAAACGCATAGAGGACCCAGCCGACAATGTGACCGTACTTCGAGTACAGAGCCGCCCTGCGCTGGTCCAAGCTCTCTTCCTCCTCGCGAATGGTGATGAAAAGTTCCATGAGGTGCAACAGCTCTCTTGAAAACTCTTCCAAATTGAAGTTGAAGAAGTAGATCGTAAAGATGCCTTCATCTGATGAGGGAAGGGGATGAGCATGACGCGATGCTTGGCGAAGGCGAAGGCGAAGGACTCACTGGGACGGGTCTTGTCCATTGTCTCCATCATATGCAACTCGAGTTGCTGTGTGTTGATGGGTTGGTTGCGATACATGCTCTTGAGAGCTTTGCCGTGCGCAATGGTGAATGCACTGAGCGCGTGGCCAAGGTCAACGTGCATGCGGCTGAGCAGCTGGATTTTGTCGCCCGTTTCGACATCGGCGCTGGCTTGTGACAAGGCGGAGCGAGAGTGCGTGAAGCTGGTGCGCATCTCTTTACAGCACTTCTTGCACAGCTGGGCGAGAGAATCGAGGGTGTCGCCAATGTGTTCGTGGAACGTTTCGAAGAGCTCGGCCTGTTTGGAGTAGTCTTCCACAGGATCTTTGTCGGCGACACCATCTCCAGTACTATCGTTGGCTTGCTGCTTCTTGGCCTGAAGAATCTTGCTCTGGATGGTACATCCTGCGTTCGCAAGCTTAGCGCATGATGTAGACCATAGACCTCGGAAACACACCAGACCGAAGACCTGTCAGGTGCTGCGCCAGCCTGGTCATCGACTTGACCACTCTGTGAACGAACTCCAGCCTCCAGCTCCATTATTCAAGACAGGTTGCCTACTCATCGTAGATTTGGTGACTCCTCTGGATCCTAGGGTCAAACAGCTCTAGCTTGGCATCCAACAGAGCGTTTTTGAGACCTCCAAATGAAGCCTACGTGCCCAAAACCTGTTACCAACAGCTAGGACAGGTGCAAAGGGAAGAACGAACCTGATGCGCGGCGACCGCCTTCTGGAGCCGCTCCTCAGAGGTTTTGACGTCATCCCTATCATAAAGAAAGCTTGAGATGAGTTGGCACTGAGAGCATTGCCGACCCACTCCAAGAGAAACGTTCGGCTCAGCATTGTAATCAGAGTGGCGAAGCTGTCCAAAGTCTGGTTGATAGATCCTTGAAGGAGAAAGGTTGCGCTTCCGGACCAGAGCAGAAAGCAGACAAAGTTGGAGATAAGGGTGCCGATGAGCACGATGAGCAAGATCTGAAAGATGGCGTCCGTTTCGTAGACGCCCAAGTGGACGGCCCCTTCCTTGCAAATGATGACCGAGTTGATGAGGATGGTCATGCTGCAAGCCGAGCCGAAGGTAGCCCTGTTGACCTTGTTCTTCATCCACGCGACAAACGAAGAGCCGCCAGCGAGCCAAACGACGATGACCAGACTGCGAGATAGCCAGTCCAAGTCGTCGTTGTTCAGCACCACCGCCGTTGACATGGATCCAAAGCAGACAAGGACGGAGAACAGGGCAGCCCAGACCACTGGAAGTAGGTGAGCACTGGGATTAGGCCACAAGAAGTAAGAACAGAACGCACTGAACAGGTCAGCTTCGATCATATTGCCAATCGTCTTGGCTGGGTTGTAGTAGACGGCCACGGTGCAAATGAAGTGGGCGTTGGGCACGGGCTTCTCGGCATCGAAAGGGGCGCCCAGCATTTCACTGAGCGGCCGGACAAACGTGAACAAGGAGGCCAGGGTGTACGCAATGCTGCACTTGATGATCGCCTTTTGAACCGATGAGAGCCGTATGTCCAAGGCGTAGTAGAAACGGGCGAGGAAGTTGAGTTTGGCGAGTGTGCCAGCCTCGGAGCTGGCTTTCAGCCTTTCCAGCTTGAACATGGCGTCCTCGTGCTCATCGTCGCTGTGCTCGTCATCGCTGTCGGATTCGACCTGGCCACAGAGGAGCAGGCTGTGAGCAGCAAGTCCACCAGATAGGGGCGTGGCGACTAGAATCCCACCTTGTCATCGTCGATTCCTTCAGGTTCAGCCGTAAGAGACACCTCAGAAGAGGCGAGAATAGAGGTCGAGAAGACGCCCCGAGCTGGCGTCGCTGGAGTTGGCTGACAGCGCGGGGGTCTGAGCATCCATCATGACTTGCTGCAGTCATTGGGAGTCGCTCACTCGGCTTGGAGTTACATAGTTCTACATGTACAGGCAGTCAAGTCAGCAGAACATGAGCAGTTGGCTCAAAGAACCGCGTACCGAGAAGGTGGACCAGGACGACTCATGCAGCTTGAGCTTGGGTTTCGACCTGCGCCTTCTAGGCTGCTTGATGGGACTCCTGGCCGCCTCAGAGGACATACTGAAGGAGCTGAATGGGGTATTGATGCCGTAAAGGTATCAGGAGGCGGACGGCAGGAGTTCGAGGCAGGTCAAGCGCAAGCGGCGAACTCGATCCTCGGGCTCCTTTACAATTTGTGGTCTTGGGCACAGGGAACAACAGAGAACATGTCTGGCGCAAGAGTAACGCCCGTCTTGGAGACGTCGATGGGCCCCATCCAGGTCGAGTTGTGTGCGTGGATGTTTTGAACTTGCCGCTGCTGTTGGCTGTGAGCTGAGCTTGGGCTGCGGCGCACAGACTACGACCAGTGAGGCGGCCTCGTGTGTTGATGGAGCCAGAGCCAACGCTGAATCCGAGCTGCAACAGCGCCCCGAAGACTTGCAGAAACTTTCAAGAGCTCTGCGCCAGGGGCTACTACTCGTCCACCGTCTTCCACAGGGTGATTGCAGGGTTCATGATACAAGGTGCGTTGCATTGGAGTTATGACAGCTGATTTCGACCCGGGATTAATGGAGAAGGGGCCTACAGGAGGAGATCCAACAGGTTAGACTCTCGAGCTGCCCACCTTGCCGGTAATCTGCCTAACATACTGGCTGTCCAACAGGGACTGGGAGAGGTGGAACCAGCATTGTGAGCTCTCGGTGGCCTACCTAAGTCCCTACTGGCTAATCTGCGGTGGTAGTACGGGGACCGCTTCGAAGACGAGATTGTTCGTTTCTTCTAGTGCTGGCTGAGGCATACCAACTGACCTTTCGGAATGCAGCACCCAGAATTGCGCTTTGTCGGAGCCGGCATCCTGGTAAGCAGGGCTCTCTGTGGCGGACTGATTGCCACTCACATCTGTGTGCGGCAGGCTATGGCCAATAGGTTCGTTTCCAATGTCCCTCAAGCTATGCCACACAAAGATTCAAGCTTTACAATAAAGTGGACCGAACTCTAATGGGTCTCAAGTAAGTTGTTACCTTTGGAGAAAGCAGAGTGGCCGACTGACCGGGGTGGCAAATAGTTCTTCATCACCCTCGCGCCAACGCCGCACCTGGACAAGAAGCACACCATATTTGGAAGAGTGAAGCGCGGCATGCGCGTGGTCGAACGCTTAGGGGCAGTCGAAGTAGACGCCGACGACCGGTTCGCTCGCCCCTGCTGTGCGCTGTGCCACCCGCCCACTGACTTGCTTCCATGCTTACCAGGCCGAAAGAGACCATCACCATCCTGAAGTCAAAGGTGCAGCCGATAGAGGAAGAAGACGAGGATGCTGGGGGAGATTGAAGCCAGGTCGGCCCGCGACCCGGAGGAACCCAAGTTCGAACGTGAAAAAGGCCAGCCTTGTCCACAGAACGAGAAAAGTGCAAAGCTCAAAGATCAACTTCGAGGGAAAGCAAGAAAGTGTTTTTGAAGATCGACTTCAATGCATATTCGCAATAAGTTAATAGCGTGTAATACAGTGGGATTGTTTTCCGTCTTAAACCTCTTTTGGTGCCCTTCAAGAACCCAAAACCAAAGCCCCCGGAACCCAATACCATAGAACAAAAAACGACAGGTGGACGACGTTGTAACGACAGATGATGCCACCGGGGCGGGTGCACCGAGAACCGAAAATGCAAGTGGGTGGTAATAGACAAAATGCGAAGTGATGAATGATGAAGTGGTCGTGGAGTGGGAGGCGATTTAGGTGACAATGGTGATGCCATCGACGACCATCGTGTTTGAGTCGTCGCCGAGATCGCGCGCTTGCATGCTCTTGAAGTAACCCTTGACCGAGGCCAACAGGTTGGAGCTGGAGGTTTTGGAGCGCAGAAGACCAGGGTGGCCGTTGGCTGCCTCGCGGCGGGCGTGCTGAATCTCCATCTGGGTGAAAGGGAGGTTGAGCTGAAGAGGCACCGAAGGCGCGTGGCGAAGGGTGGGCTCCGCTGCTGATCCCCGTCGTGCCGCCTGCTGCGCTGCCGCTTGAAGAGAGGCAATGCTGGCGCGTGCCAACCGCCTGGGCTGCTCCTCGATCTCCATCGGCTGCTGCACCTCCATCTCGTCATCAGAGCTGGAAGGCGTTGCGCGGCGCGGGCGAGAAGTGCGGGCGTAGGGAGATGACTGCGAGTGGTGCGAGGAAGAGCGGCGGATGGGCGAAGGTGCTGGCGAGGGCATGGAAGGCATGGCGGCCTTGACGTTGTCCTGAGGCATGGCGGCGCGAGACGGGCGGCGGGGAGTGACCGGGTAAGGAGAGGCCGAGGGGCTGGAGCCGCAGGATTCGAGCGAAGGCACGCGGTCCTTAAGCGTTTGCTGCATAACCGGGAGGGCGCCGGGGTGGTTGGCGTAGTTAAGGAAAGGGCGGAACTGAACAAGGAGCTCGTCTTCGGTCATGCGGAGATCGTAGTCGAGGAGGTAGAGGAGCTGCTTCTCCATCAAGGAGACCTCGGCAAGAGAGAAGAGGGCGGCGTAGCGGGTCCAGTGCTTGTTTTTGGGGGACGAGTCGTTGAGGTATTTCGCGGCGACAATGAGAGTGGCCAAAAATACACGGTGGCGGGTGCAGTGCATGCCTGAAGACAGGAGTCAGATCGAGTGGCAACACAACGTTTGGCTACTCGGCTCACCCTTGGCAACCTTAGGAAGGCGCGTCTTGAGCCGATCCAAGAAGACCAGCGTGCAGAGCAGGGTGGGGACCTGAACGTTGCTGCGCTTGACGAGGACGGTGATGAAAGCCTCCAAGCTGGGGATAACGGGATCGGTGGTAACCGCGGTGGCGGTGGAAGGGAAAGCGCCTTTGGTGGGCGTGGCAGGCGGGGTGGGAAGAGGATTTGCTGGCGCGGGTCCGCATTGGATAACGTTGACGGCCTGGGCGGCGAGGTAGGCTGTGGCAATGGCGGACTGAGCACTGGTTCGCAACCATATTCCGAACAAACAAACGTACAGATCATGTCCTCAGAGACCGGGCAGCGCATGAGGTCAACCAGAGCAGGGTCGTGCTGGAACTTGGGCAGCAGCGAGGCGGGATGGCGCCGGAGCATGGAAGGCGTCACCAAAGGCACGTTGATGCTGGAAGGGGTGGAAGAGGCAGACAAAGAGCGTTGCATGATGACTGAGTGTGGAGGTGACAGGGGGTGATAATGCAGCGATGAGGTGGGATTTGCACGTCGCGGGCAGGTGTGCAAGTGATTGTGGTGAATGAAGAAGAAGAGTAGCTGCGATCTATATAAGACGACGAAGGCTGGCAAGAGGCGTGGCTAGCTGAAAGCTAATTGACACGAGTGGCTGGGAAATGGCGTTTTAAATGAATGAAGGCCAAATCTGGTGAGGAGGCGGGCTGGCAGCGAAAGGTGGCTGGCAGTCCTCTTTTTGGTGAAGAGAGAAGAAGAGGCGGGCGACCGACCAAAGCACAAGGTATGTGCTGGGCCTGCACAGTTGGAAAGGGACGCTGCGATCAGAGGAATGATGGGGTGTAATACCGAAGGGAGGGTGTGAATGCCGTTGAGAGGTTGTCCGCGGGGGGTCTTTTTGGGTGTGGCCCAAAACCAATTTTGCGCGTAAACAGGAGGGCAGTTGGGAACTCTAGTGCACTGTGGCGAAGCGCGCCCATGGTGAGCATTTTTGCGTTGGACGGTTGGAGAAAAGAAAATGTTCCTCACCCCGCGTTTTGATTGCAGGTAGCGTTTCGCGTTTGAATCACGACAGTTGTGGCGGCCGGGAGATTGGGTTTTCACAACCAATGGAGTTGGGAGTGGCGAAAAGGAAGAGAGAGATGAAATGGGAAGGCCGTCTTCGTTCCCTCAATAAGGTCCCAACAGCCTTTGTTCGGGCTCGTTCATGACGTCCAGAGGCTTCCTGTCTCACTCTAGACAACTCCAATGGCCAGCTTGAAAAGCTGCAGCGCACTGCAATTGGCAACAGGTCGCCTATGACGGTCCCTTCATCTGGCCAGCGGGCAGCCCCCGGATTAGGAAATCACCCGCGCTCCTTGCCTTCTTTGTGCCAGGGGAGCACCAGGCCCTGCACACGAAAGCCTATAACTTCGTACGTTGCACAGTTCCAGCAAGAAAGTTTCAAGCCATATGCCCGAGCAGCTCATTTTGAGATTTGAGTTTTTGTGGCAGGCGCCCGTCCGTTGGGATTCTGTGAGATAGCGGGGCCTCACTTTGCAAGCGAGATTGGCTGTGACAGTAGTCTATCGCCATTGTGGCAAATTGGTCCAGAGCCTCGATGAGTTGACCCGAGCCTTCAAATTTATCGACGCGTCCGCATCAAGCTTAGCTCGGTCTCGCTGCCATTGCTCCAGGCCACTTCGCAGCTCCTCCTGGTTGGCAATCAGAGATCTCCTCCAGGAGACGGGCGGCGTGGCACAATTAAGTTCGGTGTTTCGGTTCCTGCCGAGGAGCGCATCCAACCTAAAGGCCACGAGCGGGCCCTGATAACTTCCGCCCGCAAATCAATGAAATTGCTCCTTTTGTGATGACTTTAAGTAGCGAACTCCATTAATCAGGAACAATTAAGGCAGAGCAGAATGCAGGAACACCGGCGAGGCTGGCATGCAAATCCCTTGTAATTTGCCCAGACCCAAAGCGCCCAAATCACAACCTTCATCATGACGTTCTATGCGCGAGGAAACCACATCAAACTAGGCCACCCTTACAAATAATAGCTAAGGCTCGAACTGGCCAAGGGCCGATGAGACTTCGCGTCCAAAAGCCAGACCCCGTATCTATAGATCTAGCGGCGCAGGCGGGCAAAGCCATCGTCAAGACCTCGAACTTAGAAGGGCGATCGTGTTCCGTAGGCAAGTGGGAATGAACACGCCAGCTGGGCCCACTTTCCCACCGCAAAAGCTTTGTTTCATGTGGGCGCAGAGTCGCGTTTAATCAAAGGGTTCTTGATTAAAAAGTTGGATGGAGATCGGAAAGGGCCTGGACGCGACGGGAGACTTTTGGGTGGCAATCGGATAATTCGACGATTAGGGAGGGAGAGAAAGAGCGCGCCGTCTTCCTTCAAAGTTCTGGCGCAATGACACAAAACCAGTGTTAATTTGATGGGCAGCATCCGGCAAGAGCAGCCGAACGCGAAGGGGGGTCCATGGGCAAAAACCATCTTCAACGGTCGAGATGGGCTCGATTTCGCCCAATCAGTGTCGGGGCCACTTTCACCTAGACGTAAGGCCTGTGATTAGGGGCTTCTTGTCGAAGGGGCCGCGCCTCGGGAAGCTGCGCCAGATGAGAGCCGCTAAGGAAGGTCGCCCGCACCGTTACCTTTTCACATCGCATTCCGTAACAAATTGTTGATCGCTGCCCGCCAGGCGCCATCGGACGTCATAAAAGGCAGGCCGCTGTGAAGGGCTGACAGCCGCCTCTCGCAGGCCTCGGATCGGTGTGCTGGACATGCCTATTTCTTTGCGCCCAACAAAAGGCGGCGCGTGCCATATTTTTCTCGGTAAAAGGAATGCAACATAGCCCTGGACGTCATGACAGGCGTAGAAGTTGGGAACCGCCTCCTTCATCATTTGCCTCGGTGCTTTGCAAAGGACTCTTTGAGGGTGCTGCCCAACTGCAAATCGGCCATGACTTTGGCGTCGGCTTCTTGACCTCTGGCACACAGTTCGATGACTTGTTCTAAATGCTCTAGCTTGAAGTTGACTACGCCATCCTCGTCGGCCAGCATGATGGAGCCAGGGTGAATTTCCACGGGTGGAAAGTCGGTTGGCGCCCCCGAAGTTGGTGCAATCGTAACAGGGCACTGGACTTGCGAAGCTCGAATGAACGGACTCTGGCCCAGCGTTGAATGACCCTTGGCGAAGACCTGTTTGGTTCAAGTCGGCTTGAAGCCAAATCGACGCCACTCAGACAGACAAGACCAACCGGGAAGTTCTGGGCGCGGTGTTCGGCCAAGTCTCGACATCTACCGTCGATGATGACCCCCAGGACGCCTAATGGCTCAGTGGTGTCAGCCGGCGCTGCCCATAGAACAAGAGCAAGCTGCGTACCTTTCGCCTTGGCCCGAGCGGAAAGCAGGCCGCCCCAGCTCGCGTTCCTTGCACCTGCAGAGTACTTTTGGATCTTCGTCTCATGACAGTACGCAGGCACTCACTTGAAGGCACTTGCACGACAACGACGGAACCTCCTTCGGCCAAGTCGGCCTTCACAAGAACAGATTCAGAACTCGAAGCGAACTCGAAAGCAGAGGCAAGCATACGAAAGGGCCATCGATTTTAGGCGAGGTGGTATCAGAAGCCAAGACCATCTGTGTTGGAAGGGCAATTTGAGGACGGTCACTTCCCAGAGTGGCAACGGCAGGGCAAGATTCACTTGGACAGTAAAGGCAGGGCCACAAATCCGTTGCGTCGAACCGGAGGCCATCAAGTTGATGTCTGGAAGGTAGCCACCGTGCGGGTACTTGAGCTTGACGAGCGCATCTGCGACCTGTTCGTGTGCGCTCCCCAGACTTGAGCCGTTTGGACGTAAAGCGAGAGGCGAGGCCCAGGGCAATCACTTCGCAGGACGAGAATCTGTACAGACCACGCAAGGAAGCCATTGCTGAAGCGGAAGTCGCAAACCACAACGGGCAGACAAGTGGACGAATCAGGTCGAGGAAGAAGTTGGACGTGAACGAACGCCTCTGCCCCTGTCTCCGGCTTTTGGGTTCCGACTGGCTTCTGTTCTTGCGCGTGTTCGGGTCCACCTGTAGCTAATAGCTCAACCGCCTAATCGCTCGCGAGGTG
Organism: Cystobasidiopsis lactophilus; assembly: GCA_001599975.1. NCBI lineage: Eukaryota > Fungi > Basidiomycota > Agaricostilbomycetes > Agaricostilbales > Chionosphaeraceae > Cystobasidiopsis > Cystobasidiopsis lactophilus. Next base: position 2,332,603 of record BCIO01000005.1, read on the forward strand.
CGCTGGGATCCTCCACCAAGAATCGCAACGCGACTTCTGACAGGCTCGGAATCGCAGACTTGGCCTGGTCGCAGCTGCAGAGCCCAACATGGCGCAGTCTAACAACAAGAAGATCACTACGACTACGCAACAGGTGGTTGTGCAGGAGCATCCATCGCATTTGTTCCGCGACGGGACCCCAGCCTCGACGTCGAGCACGCACCCGCCGCCTGGCTTTGCTCACTTGAGCTTGCGGCCCGCCATCAGAGAGACCATTACAACAACGACCGTGCGGGAGATCATCAACTTTGCGCCCTTGCTGGTTAGTGAATCGCGCCTTAACTAACCCTTTGCACCTCGCTGACGTGCTGGGCGAGCTACAGGTGCCCAAGCCTGCAGACCCGGACCTCATGTCGGATCTAGAGAAGAGCAGGTTCATCCCATACCAAAGTCTGCCGGCCTCCAGCAACTTGCGGACCCGCCACATCAATCAGAAGCTGGACGGCAAAGTCTATCCGCTCGCCAAAGCCAGGCTGCCAAGTGCCATGGGTCATTTCAAGCTACCATTGGGTGGCACAGACGCAGACTTCTGCGACGACGCCGATTATCTCAAGGAGCTTTATGCGGTGTCGCCTGTGCTCGCCTCCGCCTCCGCCGCTAGTCCACTCGCGCAACGCCAGGCTTCCGCCGACCCGCCCGCGTCTTTGAAGAGCAAAGTACCTTCGAGCCCAAGGCTGTCGAGGACAGTGCCGAGGCAGCCGAGCATCGCAAGAAGGAGGCAGCAGCAAGAGCGGCAGCGAGCCCTCAACGCCGCATTCGACAACGTCGCCGTCGAAAGCTCCTTAGGGTCTGACCTTCCAACTGCTTCGACGTCTGCCAAGCCCCTGGCCGAGCTACGCGTCCGGAAGCGACCCAAGCAAGAGGGCGCAGAGCCCATCACGCGCGACAATCTGCCGCGTCACCGCTCGCCTGCCAGCCCTACTTTCACCGCCAACCAAATGCCGTCGCCTTCTGCCAGCCCCGTTCTGGGACCGGTGCCTAATCTTCCGTCGCCTGTCGGCTACACGCCAGCCAGCCCGCCAGCCACGGCGGACGAAGAGTCGCAGCCTGCCACTCAAGAGAACTCGGAGGAGCTTTATCACGACGACATTGATGCCGAACCGGCCCAGTTGAACGTCGGCAGCGGCTTGGAACTGTCCACCCTCATGTCTCTGCCCACATTGGTCGAACACTTCTCAATGCTGCCCAATAACCTCCAATCACACGTGCTTTTTAACTTACTTCGTCGAGCACCTATCCCAGTCTTACAACTTGTCAACTCAGTCATCACGCCTGCGCTGAAGCGTGATTTCATCTGCGACCTGCCGCCCGAGTTGGCCGCTTTGGTCTTGACTTTCGTCGACGGCCTCTCTCTGGGCGCGGCAACTCGGGTCAGCCGCAAGTGGCACAAGATCATTGATGGCGATGGCCGCATCTGGAAGCGGCGCATGTTGACGGAAGGGCTTTGGATTGGCGACGGTTCGGAGCAAAGGCAGGCGGTGGCGATCGAGACGGGCACCAAGTACCTCTCCAAGGACGACTTGTTCTTGAAGAGGTGGACCGAAGGTGTCTGGGATCCAGACTTCGACCCCAGGCTGGCAGCCCGGCCTGCCGCCAAGAAGATCGAATCCGCTCGCTCCCAGGCCCTTCGCGCCACGCCGGAGGACATCTTTGCTCCACCTAGGCAAGAAGACCTGACCACCGTCATGGACGATGCTACGCTTCTCCCCACAAAGCCTTTCGTGATGCCACGGACGCTGCGGAAGTCCAACGATCCTGCGGCGCATTACGTCCACCCTTACAAGCTCATCTACCGAAGCCGCTTTCTCTCTCGCCGCAACTGGACCACCCGCGATCCCATGCGAATGACGTTCCAGGGCCACGGCAACAATGTCGTCACCTGTTTGCAGTTCGACAGAGAGCGCATTGTCGCCGCCTCTGACAACCACGCCATCAATGTTTACTCAATGCGCCGTGGTGGACTCATTTCCCAGCTAGATGGCCACGAAGGTGGTGTGTGGGCACTAGCATACATCGGAGACGTGCTGGTGTCTGGCTCCACCGACCGGACGGTTCGGGTCTGGGACATGGTCAAGAACCGGTGCACCCACATCTTCCTTGGCCACACCTCGACCGTTCGCTGCCTACAAATCATTGAGCCTCAGAACGTCAACCCTGATCCGGACGCGCCTCCAGTCTGGGAGCCACCCTACCCTCTGATTGTCACAGGCTCGCGGGACTCCACCTTGCGCGTGTGGAAGTTGCCCATGCCTGACGTCGACCACGACTATCTGCCATATGTTCCACCAACGAATACGCCTGATGGGCCGCCTGGAGGCCTCGACTTCGTCTCGGACAACCCTTTCCACCTTCGAGCGCTTACCGGCCACAAGGGCGCTGTTCGAGCGCTCTCTGGTGCCGGACGAATAGTGGCCTCTGGCTCTTACGACAACACTGTCCGTATTTGGGACATATTGACCGGCGATTGCCAGCACATTCTGCGTGGCCACACCGAAAAGGTGTATTCGGTGGTCTACGACGGCCGACGCGCCCAGTGCGCCTCGGGCTCGATGGACGGCACCGTCAAACTATGGTCGACCAGGACGGGGGAGTGCATGCTGTCCTTAGACGGGCACACGTCTCTCGTCGGCCTCCTGGGCTTGTCAATGCACCACTTGGTGTCAGCGGCGGCCGACTCGACCTTGCGCGTCTGGGACGCTGCAACGGGCAAGTGCCGCCACGTCTTGGCTGCTCATTCTGGCGCAATTACATGCTTCTCTCACGAGTGCGTGCTTTCGCCTTTCGCTACCCTTCGCCTGTGCGCTAAAATGTTCGCCACAGCGACTACAAAGTCATTTCGGGCTCGGATGGCACGCTCAAGATGTGGAACATCCGCACCGGCAGCTACATCCGGGACCTAATCGTCAACCTGGCGGGCGTGTGGCAAGTTGGGTTCGACGACCGATTTTGCGTTTCGGCTGTCCAGAGAAATGGCCATTCGGAATATGACAGTAGGCCTCTCGCTGATTCTACCTTGTGTGCCACTTCGAACAACGAGAGGTTCAGTTCTGGACTTCGGGTCAACCGAGGGACCGGACGGCATGTGTTTTGATGACAACCTGCTGGACGACGTCGTGCCCGCTGGCAGCAGCGACCCACCAGAAACTTCTTCCGATCTGGACTCTACTCCTCCTCCAAACCTCGGCCCGCTTCTTGATCCGCCTTCGTCAGCTCTCCGCGACGTGTTTACCGCTGCGCCGTCCACCTCGAATCTGCCCTCGCAAGCGCCCACGCTCGCCTCCCAAGCTGCGTCTCAGGAATGAGGAGGCTCCCTATAATAGTGTAAAACCGTGCATTTATATAGCTTGGCGGACTTGACTATTGGCACCACATTTTTGCGTACCAGCCTCCCTCCGAGAATTCCCTGCCAGCTCGACGTTTGCCCAAATCCCACCTCGAGCTCAAGATGCACAGTGTTGGACGAGGCGTCACTCGCTTGACCCGCAAGCAGGCGAGCAAAGCTGCCCGAGTGCAGCGGGCCAATGCCGCCGCTCTCAGCGTGCCCGCCCTGCGCACCTTGTCCACCAAGGCTGCCCCCAAGGCCGCTGCCGCCTCGCTGCTCTCGCAGTTGAACCAGCCCACCTTGGCACAGAGTGAGTTGCCGCGCTCCCTTCTCGTCCCCGCCCTTCGCTCTGGCCAGGATCGAGCCTCGCATAAAATTTCCGGCCAACTCGCCCTTTTTCGTTTGGATATGCTTCCCCGGACGCTCAGCCGCGCTCTCCTTTGCCTTTTCACCTTGCTTGATATGTGAACTTTGGAGGACGGCACTGACTGCTTGCCATCCGCCCGGCGTTTATTCACAGAGCGCACTTATGCAACCGAATCAAAATCGCTCGGCCAGGTCAAAACCGTCATCGGCGCCGTCGTCGATGTTCAGGTCCGTTTTCCATCTGCGGATTTGTGCACCAAAGCTTATGAGATACCCTCAGTTCGATACCGAGGCTCTGCCGCCTATTCTCAACGCCCTCGAGGTCCAAGGCCTCAACTCGCGCCTCGTCCTTGAAGTCGCCCAGCATTTGGGCGAGAACACCGTCCGAACCATCGCTATGGGTGCGCTACATCTTCTAGGCTAGAGATCGGCAGAGCTGACGGCGGACCGGGCAAAAATCACAGACGGTACCGAGGGTTTGGTCCGTGGCATGAAGGTCGTCGATACCGGCTCGCCCATTCTCATCCCCGTCGGCCCCGAGTGCCTGGGTCGCATCATCAACGTTATTGGCGAGCCCATTGACGAGCGTGGCCCCATCAACACCAAGACGAGGATGCCGTGCGTTTCCGGAATTCCATCCGCTTGTATATGTTGAGGTCGCGGCTCATGTTTTTCAATGGCTTTCCGCGCACAGTATCCACGCCGAGGCCCCCGCTTTCGTCGACCAGTCCACCTCCGCCGAGGTTCTCGAGACCGGCATCAAGGTCGTCGACTTGCTCGCCCCTTACGCTCGTGGCGGCAAGATTGGTCTCTTCGGAGGTGCCGGTGTCGGCAAGACCGTGTTGATTCAGGAGCTCATCAACAACGTCGCCAAGGCCCACGGTGGTTACTCAGTCTTCACCGGTGTCGGCGAGCGCACGCGCGAGGGCAACGATCTCTACCACGAAAGTAGGGCGCTTTCTTCTCTCTTGTTTCTGGAGGACGCCTGTGCTCATTGCTCCTTTCCCACTCCCGCAGTGATTGAGACCGGTGTCATTCAGCTCAAGAACGACAAGTCCAAGGTCGCCCTCGTGTTCGGTCAGATGAACGAGCCCCCAGGTGCCCGCGCCCGTGTCGCCTTGACCGGCCTCACCATCGCCGAGTACTTCCGTGACGAGGAAGGCCAGGATGTGTTGCTCTTCATCGACAACATTTTCCGCTTCACCCAAGCCGGTTCTGAGGTGTCTGCCTTGTTGGGCCGTATTCCCTCCGCTGTCGGTTACCAGCCCACCCTCTCCACCGACATGGGTGGCATGCAGGAGCGCATTACCACCACCAAGAAGGGTTCCATCACCTCCGTCCAGGCCGTCTACGTGCCCGCCGACGATTTGACCGATCCCGCCCCTGCCACCACCTTCGCCCATTTGGACGCCACCACCGTGTTGTCTCGTGGTATCGCCGAGTTGGGCATCTACCCCGCCGTCGACCCCCTCGACTCCAAGTCGCGCATGTTGGATCCTCGGTAAATTGGGCTCCCCACGTGCCTTCCGCTTCGCTGGCTAACTTTTCCCCTCCTTTTTATGATAGTATTGTTGGCGCTGAGCACTACCAAATTGCGACCCAGGTCCGCAAATCGCATTCCTGCTTCTTTAGAACTTGGGCTTACGGGTCATGCCACCAACAGACGCAACAGGTTTTGCAGAAGTAGGCTTTGCTCGGTAATCGCACGCCTCCGATTCTGATGTTACTTTCTACAGCTACAAGGGTTTGCAGGATATCATTGCCATTTTGGGCATGGACGAACTTTCGGAGGAGGACAAGCTCGTTGTCGAGGTAAATATTTCTAGCTTCATGTCCTTGGGTTCATCTGACGAGTGTGTTATCCACAGCGTGCGCGCAAGATCCAGCGGTGCGTATGATGAGTTGCAGAAGGATGATAGAATGCTGAAGCCGCTCCCGAGTTCAGCTTCATGTCCCAGCCGTTCGCAGTGGCCGAAGTTTTCACCGGTATCGTGCGCGATAGTTACCTCACTCCTCCCCACCTCCTGTTTGATATCGTTGGATATACAGGAGGGCAAGCTCGTGCCTTTGACTGAGACCATCAAGTCCTTCAAGGACATCCTTGCCGGTGCCGTCGACAACCTGCCCGAGGCTGCCTTCTACATGGTTGGCTCGTTGGAGGACGTCAAGGCCAAGGTGAGTAGTGACGCGCAATCCTCCGCCCAGATGCGCGTCTGATGTAACATTTCAAAGGCCGCCCAAATCGCCAAGGAGGGCTCGTAAATCTGATGAGCACAGTGAGTTCCACCCACCCCGGCAGGCAGCCAGTGACTGAGCGCAGCCCATCTTCTTCAGGCGTGCTCGATCATGTGCACAGTGCGAACCAGAAAAAGGCAAAAGGAGCTGCAGGAGGTGCGGCTGGCGTCGGAGGCGTCCCAGGCAAGACAGTGCATAAATCTCTTCATCTTCCCTTAAAATTAAAGAAGCACATCGCTTTGAAACAACGGGTCATTCTTTCCTCCTCTATACTCTGCTTGTCGTGGCCGCCGCAGTGAGCTGGCTGGATATCCGGCTGCCTCCGAAGTCGATCGACCCAGCGGTGACAGCTTGACCTCCAGCTTTGAACCTCTTGCTGTTGTACCGCCCAATGCAACGCCTCACTGTGCGAAAGACGTTGGTGCCCGCGTCCCGAACCCGCTTTCTCGCAACGACTACACGATCCAGCTTGGCGTTGACCGCTCGCTCACCAATGTCGGCTAGACCCATTGCCCAGCAGCGCTTGGCCGTTGTGTCTCGACAGATGTCCTCTTCTAGTGCTCCCAGAGCCGAGGCAGCACCGGTGCAAGAAGACCTCGTCCTCATTGAGACCAAAAATGCCCTTCGAGTCCTGACCTTGAACAGGCCGGCCAAACTCAACGCTCTGTCCGTGATGCTTCTGCGCTTGTCTCCTTTTTACATGCTCAAACCAAGCTCCCAGGACGCTGGAGATGATCGACACCATCTGGGCGCAGATGAAAGCGAGTCCCTTTCGCCCCCGCCCTCAAGTTAGTGACTGACCTGTTCACCTCTCAGAAATTCAACAGTGAAAAGTCACCAACCTCTTGCATTCTTTTAAAAGGAGCCGGTGGAAAGGCTTTCTGCGCTGGCGGTGATGTGGAAGGTTTGGCGCCGGCTCATATCACTTTCATCTCCACTCACCTTTATCGCGTCCAGTCCTCACGGAGGCGGCAAAGATGGACGAGACTCGCCCAAGCGCAGTGGATTTCTTTCGGAAAGAATACGAATGTGACAGCTACATTGCCAAGATTCGGAAGCCTGTGATGTGAGTCCTGCCAGACGTGCACCTGACTTAGAAACAAGGAACTAAACCTGTTCGCGTTAGCACTTTCATGGATGGCATTACTAGTAAGATAGGTTCAACTTCAATGGATAGCACGCTGACGCTTGTGCAGTGGGCGGCGGTGTCGGCCTGTCCGCGCACGCATCTTTTCGCATTGCGACAGAAAGGACCATGTTCGCCATGCCCGAAACCAACATTGGACTTTTCCCGGATGTTGGCGCCTCCTTCCTCCTCTCCCGTCTAGACGGCGCCACTGGCTTGTGGCTCGGCCTCACTTCGGACCGACTCACTGGCTACGAATGCTTTCGCCTTGGCATCGCCACCCACTACATCACATCCGATCGCCTTGCAGCCGTCGAGGCTCGTTTGGCAGAGCTGGAATACCCAGCGGACGTCAAAGAATCAGCCGACCTCGTCAACAGCGTGCTTGCGGAGTTTCAGGCTGACGAAGACAGCATGGCCAAGCTACCCTGCTCTGTGGAAGGCGAGAAGCGCAAGGCTATCGACCATGCCTTCTCACAATCATCAATTCCCAAGGCGCTGGCTGAGTTGGAAAAGATCGAGAACGGCCAGCTGTTCCAGGGCGCTGGCTTGGAGGAATGGGCGCGCAAGAAACGAGAGACGATGTTAGTAATCTTCTATCGGATAGATCGACCGTTCTTGGCTGACTCTCGGGTTGCAGCGAGTTCCGGAGCCCGACCAGCTGCACTGTCGCATTCATGGCTTGGCACAAGGCCAAGGACATGGACATCAGCAGCGTGTTTCAGATGGAAATGCGCATCGTGTCGAACTGCGTAGAACCCGCCGTCACTGGCGACTTTATCAACGGTGTCGACCAGGTCTTGGTCAAACCGAAGAAGGACAAGTCTGCCAGAGGCAAGCGACCCGCTTGGAACCCAGCCACGATAAGCGACATCGACAACAAGCAAATCCAATCCGACTTCTTCGATGGCGAATCTCGGCTCAAGCTACCCATTCCCAAGCTCGAAAACAAGGGCGAGACCTACAAAGAGTATCCGCACGCCATTTACGCGCTGCCGACCGAGAAGGTCATCGGCGAAATCATCACTGGCAACTTCAAGGGAGCTTCAAGCGTTGCCCCAACGGAGCAGGATATTCTCAGGGACCTCAACAAACGCCATCACAACAAGCTTGGCATCAAGAGCAAGTTGGCGGACGTTCTGCAAAGGCGGACGAAGACCGACAAGGATGGGAACATCAAGGTAAGCATGCTACCCGTCTGCATCGAATGTAGGGCAGAAGAACTCAATCTTGTGCACACTAGTGGGTTTACTAGAAATGCTAATATGCAAAGTGTACAACGGCGATGGCTTGCCGATGTGGCTCACCCAAAAGCCTTCAGATTGATTGCCGGCGCTGCTGATGAGTCTGGCCCCTTTGCAGAACCCTGCACGCTTGATCGGAGGGCAAACTCGAGCTCCGCCTTTTGCTTTGTTTCCAGCCCTGCGGTGCAGTCCTTGAATGCTTGTGGATCGGTCGATGCCAGCTCGACCAGCAGCCTGACGATGCTATCTTTTCCTTCCTCGGTGCTGGCAAGGGCCGCCAAGAAGATCGGCAGCACAATATCCAGTGCAGATTTTTCTGTGTGTGTAGTTTGCCTCGCAATTAAGGGCTGCCTCAAACAGTAGGGTAAAACACTGACTGTTGACCGGGACAGCGGCGACAAATGCTTGGAGCAAGCGCAGAAACTCGAGCTGTTGGGCCGGCTGCGCGGTGCCATTTTCCAGGATGTACGAGATGAGCGAAGGCACCAGCTTGACGACACAGTACTGAGTGACTCGGCTGTTTTTGTTGGACACGCTGATGAGGCTCCGAGCGCAGAACAAGGCCGATGTCTGCAGCTTCTTCGTGGTATGAGACCTCGATGGGAACTATATGGGGGATGAGGCTTACCTCGGCCGCTGCATCGTGTAAAAGGGTCAACAGAGTTGAGCAAAGGTGATCAAGGATCGCTTGGCTGATTTTGAGGGCGGGAGGTAGGCCAGATATGATCAGAACAGCCGCGAGCAGGTTGTTCTTGGCCTTCCATTGAGCCGAAGTGCCCTCGCGAGACCTAAAAATGAGATATGAGACATGAAAGTTGACGTCTTGAGCGCGATCAAGGCGCACCGAACTTCGTCCACGTTTTGCAGGCAAGTCGAGAGCAGGCCTTGCAGAGCGCGTCCGCAGACATTCTCCGCATCAAGCACTGCTAGCTTGGAAGCCGATTCCGTGATCTGCCGCAAGGAAGGCAAGGTCGCAGCCACGACGTCCTTGGTTGGCGTTTCCAGCTTCAGCACCTCTGCCAAACACCAAAAATCAGCGGAACGACCATGAAAAATGAGAGAAAAGGCCGAACGATTGTAAATGGCCATAGTGACGGCATTGAGATCAGCCCTCAGCGGACTAGCCAGCTCGGAACATTGATCCGCTACTGCCAGCAGACATGCAATGCCGGCCTCAAAAGCGGTAGCCTCTTGCCCTCGCTTCAGCAGAGTGACCTGCTCTTGCAGTAAAGTCACCACCACACTGAGCATCGCCAAGAGCCGGTCTTGAGGCCTGCAGAGCAGTCGTGAGAAGTAGCTCGCGCAAAATTACGGCGCGCTTACGCAGACAGCTGCTTGGGCCAGCCTTTGGCAATGGCTGTCACGACATTGAGGACGCTCAACTTGATAGACGCGCTGTCGGAGCTGGCAAGCCGAGAAAGGAGAGAAACCAATTCGTCAAAGACCGATGAGCCGGTCCCAGAGCCGGTAGCAAAGAGGGCTTCGCCCGCCAGTGCTGGCGTCAAAAGACCTTCGACAGTTTGCAGTGCGATGACGGTATTGCGTTGACTTGAAGCTGATGAGGCGCTGCTGAGGATTTCAAAGGATAGGCCGAACAACACAAAGAAGAACAGAGCGGGGTCGCTCGTCGTTTTCGGTTCGGGTTTTGAAGGGGTGGTGCCATTGGTTGATATTGGAAGCAGGGCGGTAGCGGTCGTGGAATCTTGTTTCATCGCTTGAAGCATCCGTTTGTCCTGGGCTTTGAGCAGGTCGGCGACTGCTCGCAGAATAGAGCTCCAGCACGACTCGTAGTGAGCCAGTACGACATCTTTGTCCAAGCCAGCCTCAATGGCACTCGTGCTAACACCACTGGCAGACGAAGCCGTCACATCTGCGTCTTGGGCGCGTAGTCTTGCATACTCGCGGAGGCAAGCCAGCCAGAAGCGGCTGAGGTCTTCCAAGTGTGGCTCGACGATAGTCTTGAGGTGCGCATTCCGACTAGACGAGGCGTGCAGTTCTGCCCAGGCAGAGAAGACTGAGATGCGAAGAAGCGCAGATGCTGTAGAGGAGAGATTGGTGACGGAGCCAATGCTGGACATATCGGACTCTGCATTCGCTCGGCTTGAGAACGAGAGCAGCAGCATTATAAAAAGCGACAGGCTTACCTTTGCAGGTGTCCAAAGCCTGAGTAAGAACTTTGAGCACACGCCCCATCTTCGCCGGGTCGCCACCTGTTGCCACAAAAATGGCGCAGATGTTTAAGGAAGCGCCGGTGACTTCTGGTGTCGCTTCCTTCTCGAAAGCCGGAGTTAACGCTGCCATGATGGGCGCCTGGAACTGTTCGAGGATGCCCTCGTCCGGCGAGTGGACGTCCTTCACATGCGCAAAGTTCTTCAACACATCGCTGAGAATCTGCAAGCCTGCAAGCCGAATTGGCGGAGCCGGTGACAGCGACGCGGTAAAGGACATTTTGATGAGGTCGGCAAGCCTCGGAATGAGCAGGCGCGAGTTGTTGCTTTGTGGTGCCAGGGCGAGGAACAGCTGGTGCACGCACTCGAGTGCAAAAAGCTGCGTCCGCCAGCGCGACGTCGCTTGCCTTTTGACGGAACCCGTGGAGCTTTGCGCCTCACTGTCCAGCCCTTGCGACTCTTCATCCGCCAAATGTCCAGGATCTGCCTGAGCTGCTTGCGGCGCCACCTTGACAGCCGTGGACTTCATCATGATCCGCTGGCAAAGGTCGATCCAGCCGGATGGGCTCAAAGACACGGTCTGCTTGAGCCAAGAGGTGATGGTGTCGCGAACGCCTTCGACGGAGGGGTCGTCATCGAGAAGCGCGAAGAGGTCTTCGACCAGAGTATTGCCGCCCAGTTTGCTCATGGTGAGGGCCGATCGCTGGACCAGTTGATAGACCGAGTTGATGGCGGCGTTTTTGAGGGGTCGGCGAGAGGAGCCGAGCAAGGCATGGAGGGAGCGCACTAGAGATGGAAGGTCCACTGAGTCGGGGCAGAAGATGAGGTAGTGCTGCATGGCCTTGATGGCTTCGACCTTCGTCGATTCCAGATCTTCCTCGTGGAAACTTTCGAGCAGGGTCAGGATCAGCTCTTGGATAGCTTCCTGCTCCACAAGCTCGGGACCGAGGACGCCGATAATTGCATTCAAAAGTGAAGACAGGGCGACGTAAACCGGCAGGTCCGACCGAAGATTGATAGAAGTCGGAGTCGTGCCAGACGTCGGCTCGTGCGCTTCGGACCAGTAGAGCCGCACGACAAGGCCAAGGGTCGAATTAGAGTAAGGAGAATAGGTGAGATTGGCGGCATCGACAACTTTGCCAAGTGCGAACACAGCCCAAAAGTGGACCAGCGGATGCGGGTCGCCAGCCAGGCTCGTTAGAAGGTCCACGATTGTCTTGAGTACAGGACCCGCAGATAGCGAGCCGACGTGGGCGTAGATATGGCCCAAAGCGAGAGCGCAGCCGGCTCTAGAAGACGGCGCCGTGTTGCTCACCACGCAGTCGACCAGATACTGGATTTGCTGAGACATAAAGTGAACCCCGGCAAGAGAGCACAGTCGACCCAGAAGCTCCGATCCAACCAAGCGCAGTCTGTTCTCGCTGTGCAAGAGTGTGTCCTGATTTCTGGTGAGCCGAGAGGACAGCACTGAGCAAAAGCGAAGCGAACCTTGGCGACTTCTCTTATTGCTTGACTGAGCTGTGGAAGTTGGAAGTTTTCGCCCAACTTGCGGGACTGTCCCGCACTGCTTGTCATGATACGCCGAAAGGTGCAAAGGAGGACGACCGCAGCATTGGCTTGGGCCGCCATTTTTCGTGATTGGTTGCGTTCCATCTTAGGGGAGTTGAGAAAAGATGAGAGGATGTCGATGGTGGTCGTCTGCACTTGAATAGGTTGAAGAGGAAAGTAGAGCGAAAAGAGGGTCACGCAGATGTCGACCAGGTCAGTTGGGATGGGCGGGCTTTCGACTGAGTTGCACAAGCAAGGAAGGGCGTCGGTTTCCCTGGTCGGCAGAAGGGGGCAGGAGATGAGCTCGTTGATGTTGGCTTCAACCGCATCGCGATTCAACCAAGGCTTTGGTGGCTCGCCAACCACTTCTACGCCGTACTCCGCCAAGGATGAAGTCACTCCATACGCCAGACCGTCCGCCGAGTCCCAAATGCTGAGTTGGGTGCCGGAAGAGGCAGCAATGGCGGCCTGAATTGGAGAGCCGGCGTTGATGTCTGGGTCGCAGAGGATACCAACGGCCATGGTGAGCAGAGTCTGCTGTTGGGTATCGGCCACATGATTGGAGGGTAGGTATTCGTAGCATTTGAACAGGGTCTTGCGAAGCTTGAGGTCCTGCTCCACCAATCCCGGGCTGCCGTCGTGGCGCGCCGTGCCAAACGACTGGGAAAAGGAGAAGGCATTAGCCAACAGGACCGACACGCGCCGGCCAATGTCAGCCGTGACCAACTTCGGAGAGTGCTGGAGGAAGGAGAGGATCGCAGCCAAGGTGACTTCTCGGATGGTGAGTAGAAACGACCACTCTTGGTCCGAGCGGATCTGGGAAGCCGAAGCGTCTTTGGAAGTAGGCTTCGGTAGAGCGTTTTTCCATAAAATAAGGAGCTGCGGCAGGTGGACCTTAACAAATGACGCGCCGAGGTGCATAAGAGCGGCGACCAGAGTCCATGCGATGGTGATCTCGGTCTTGGAAATGCCCAGTTCGTGGTTGCCAGAATCTTTGAGGAGCTGAATGGCCAGGGACATGATGCGAGCCGACACATCGTATGAGATGTAGAGGGGTTTGGCGGGGATGAGAGAGATGAGGGCGATGAGGGCACAAGTGTGGCCCATAGCACGTGCTTTGATGTCGGGTTGAGTAGCGAGGAGGCCTAGATCCTTGTTCAGGACTTCGACTAGGAGGGAGGTGGTAGAAGAGAGTTTGGTGGGCGTGACGAAGCAAAACTGTTTGAGGGCGTAGGCAGCAGCGACTTGGATGACATGCTGCGGGTGGTTCGTGAGGCGGATGAGCGGGTCGTACATGGCCTCTTGCACTAGGTTGGGCGCGGATCCCAGCTGTTCCAGCAGGCCTGCGGCTTCCTCCAAAGCCAGCAGCAGCACCGGGTTGGACGGCGCCACTTGGCCGGGGAGCATGGCGGGGTATTTCGAGAGGTAAGAGCTGGCGATTTCCTTCAAGGCCAACATTTGTCCTTGTTCTGTCAGCAATCGAACGCCGATGACTTGGCGGAGGAGGAGGTTGACGCCCTTGCGGATGGTGAGATTATCGAACTGGTTGACCTGACTCCTGGCCCCCGTTCCCACATCCACCAGGAGGTGCTTGAGCAAGTCTGCATAGTTTGCCTCAATGAAAGTGGATCCCAGGGCGGTGAACAAGGCGGCGTAGATGGCAAGAATGCCGATCAGCACTCGGCGGGGCTGATTGGCCTTGTTAAAGGGTGTGGATAGGGCGGAGAGCATTTGATTAAGTGTGTAAAGCGATCGCGCCTGCTCGGGTATCGGGTTGGCAGTCGGGTAAGGGTCCTCCTCTTCGGTGAGCTGGCCCTCTTTTGCGGCTGACGCTTTCTTCTTCGGTGGCTCGACGACCGGTGCCGACCCTTCGGCTTGACTATAGGCCAAGAGGCCAGCTACCAGCTTAGCCAATGTATTGCGAGTCTCAAAGTCGCTGCCGTCCAGCGCCTTGATGACTGCCGCCAGCAGCTGCTCCAGATCTTGCGTCGTCAATGTCGCCACGCCAGCTTCATAGTATGCCGATATGCACTGTAAGCAACACGTTAGTACACAGTCACAATATCCATACGTTTGAGGGCTGCCTGGACGCACCTCAGCGGCTGCTCTTTGCATCGGTGCCGACTTGTCGTTGACCAAGTTGCGCAGAGTCTTGTAGATGTCCTTGGCCAGAGCTTCGTTGAGAGCTTTGCCTGACGACTGAATGGTGTCCCTCAAGCAGTTCAAGGCGGTGCAGCGAGTGTTGACCGTCTGTAGGTTCATTCGCATAGATCAGCTGGTGTGCAATTTAGAGATTGAGAATAGGCAAATCGACAACGAACCGCGCTGCTCGTCTTGATGATCTTGAGAGATTGCGTGGCCACTTCGGTTGCTATCGACAGGATCTGCGGAAAGAGCCAGCAAATGTGAGCTCCGAGCGCGAGCAAAATGGTCTGGATCTAGCCCACCTGCCCGCCAAACACTTGCATGAGCCGGCCCGATACAAACAGAGAAGCGCTATTGCCCCAAATCATTCAGCATCGGCATACAAGGCGGCCATACGCGGACTGCTCACATGCGATAGTCCTTGTCCGCCTTCGGGTCCGTCCACGCCTTGTTCAGCGCTGCCATGACATCGTACAGCGGCTTGGAATCGCCCTTCTGAAGCAGAAGAACGAGACATTTGGACACCAGGTGCTTCAGCGGCCGGCCAGGCTTAGGGCAAGGGGTGGAGGGGCCAGGCGGGAGGGAGACGAGCCGGAGGAGCGTCTGTTGCAGCTGCAGCTGATTCGCCCTGACGTCGTCCTTTTTGGAATATGCCAACTGAGACTTGTAATATTGTAAGAGCGCGGACGCCAAAGCTTACTTCGGGCAACGAGGTCAATGCCTGCTCGGTCGACCTCAGCCATTTGAGGACGTAGACCTCGCCGCGCTCCCTGCAATCGGCGCTGCCTTAGCTCGCGTATCTGGCAGGCGACAATAGCAGGTATTCATACGCGACGCAGGCGGCCGAGAGCCGCTCGAAGTCCAAGCGAAGCTCCTCTGTCATGCCGTCGAGCAAAGGCAAGGGCAATCGAACTGGTGGCAACCGCGAGGGGAGGATAGAATACTTGCACAGTAAGGCTCTGAAAGAAACTAAACTCTACAATGTAAAAATGGAGATGCTAAAGAGGGAGAAGACGGATTAAGAGAAGGGGCAGATTATGCTGAGATTGGAGTTGGTTGTTTTGCTGGCCCTCTTTAGTACACGAGACGCACACCGGTTGCCCAAAGTGTCCAAGAGTTGATGCACCATAAACAGTAGAGGAAGGTAAGAGAGAGAGAGATGAATGCTGAGATGTGTGGAGAGAGAGATGAGTCTAGTTGTCTTCGATCATGTACTCGCGCGTGAGGTCGAGCATGGCTTTCCAGAACGTCTCCACGGCGCCGGCCGGGTAGGCGTTCTCGTCGTAGCCGAGGGAGAAGAAGAGCTGGCCAGCGAACGTGTACGCGAACAGCAGCATGGCGCCGGGTCGCTGCCGGGAGCCAGTCTGGAGGTCGAACAGCTTGACGCTGGGGAAGTTGGCGTGCTTGTACATGCCATCCTGTTCACTAGATGAGATTACGCACTGAGGAAAGAAGCGAGGGAAACGCACTAGGTTGCCGAGCATGGAGACGCCCAAGAAGGCCAACGAAAGCTGTGGTGGCGGCTGGGCGACGACCTTCTCTGCAGGCGGGGAGACGGGCTTGGGAGGTTGGCCCAACCCTAGGCCGAGGTTGAGGCCAGTCTCCTGGTTGGCCTTGGCCCGACGGCGCGCCTCATCCTCCTTCTCGAAGCCAATGGCCCGGCGCTCGCGCTCCAAAGACATAAGCTTGGAGCGTTGAGTGAGCCACTTGGACTTGACAGCCTTGACGGTCTGGTCCTTGGTCTGGCGGGCGCGGTGCCAGAAAGTCTGCGCTGGCGTCTTGTCGGACAGCGCAAAAGCCGGCAGCATAACGTTGTAGTAGCCTGCGAATCAACAACTCCGTCAGACTATCATTCAAATGCGCAGACTGGGCAGCGTTGCTCACCGATGACCAGGTGGAAGAAGTCGGGCTTGATGCCGTGGGACTCCTCCTCGGGCCCCTTGACCATGTTGGGCCTTAGGTTCAAGGCCGAGTAGAGCATCATCGGCTGCGTCTTGTCCTTTTGGGCGGCGTCGGACCAGGGCTGGCCTTGCTCGGCCTTTTCAGCAATCGAGATCTTGGCCATGTTGGCGAGCGCAAAGATGGCGTGGGCGATGGTGACGCCATTGGCCTTGCATTTTTTGAGGATGGCGGACGTCTCTTTAGCTGGGAAGGCCACGGTGGGGACGACGGTGTGGCGGGCGCCGAGGCGGGCGCGCGGGAAGGTCTGGCCACCGATGTTGGTGGCTTGGTTGCGCTGAAACTCGACGCGAGCGGCTGCCCACGCCATCCGGCCGTAGCTTTCAGGGGTGGAGATGCGGGACTCCATGGCTGGCGGCAAGCGCGATAGAGGTTGGAGGTTCTATGAAACCCAACAACAGGTCAAACCACCGCCGCAGGAAGGTGGATGGAAGAACAGGGGACTCACCACCTCGCCGCTCTTGACGTTCCACTCGAGGCCGTTGTTCTCCTCGACGGCCTTCTCGAAGTTGCCGCCAAGCAGCTCGAAGAACTCGTTGGCAGTGGTGTGGAGGGCCATGCCGTCGCCCAAGAAGTGGGTGGCGAGCAGGTAGAAGCCAAATTCGACCTCCTCGTCTTGCAGGGAGAGGAGCTCGAGCTCGGTCTTTTCGCAGGTGATCCACAGCGCAGCCAGCCTCTGGTCGGACAGGTAGCGGTGGCCGTTGAGGTAGCGGTCCAGGCTCTCCTGCTTGTTGACGCCGTAAGTGAACTCGAGCGCGGTCTTGGCCTCGTTGAGCGCTTGGTCAAAGGTGGTCGTCGGCTTGAAGACGAAGCGGATGTCCTCAAAGTCCTCGTACTCGACCGAGGAGGAGAGCAGGGTGTGGCGCAGGCGGAGCTCGGTCCAGATCTTGGCGACGCGCTCTTCGGTGACCAGGCTCTTGGCGGCCTTGAAGCCAATGTACAAGTACCTGAGCGGTTGAAAGTTGAGCTTGTGGTATAGAAAGCAATGTCAAAAACGTACATGTCGTTGACGCCGGAAATGGGGTCTGCTGGGCCAGCACCGCGCGAGCCCAAGTAGTACGAGGTCTCGTTGGGGCCCAATCGGCGCTTGAGGACCTCTGGGTGCTTGATGGCGTCCTCTGTGAGCTTGGCGGGGGAGACCTTGAGCGCCTTGGGCGAGTTGCTGGGCGACTCGGGGGGCGAAGGGGAGAGGCCGGGCGTGGACAAGGCGTCGTAGTCGTCGACGGCCCAGTACTCCCACTCGAAGGACCTGGGCGCCTTCTTCTGGGCCGAGTAGTCGGCAAAGTAGTCGGCGCCAAAGTCGAGGTGCTCGAAGCCGGAGGGGGTGCGCAGGCCGCCGGTGTGCGAAGACGCGGTCGAGCCAGCGGAGAGCTGCCTGGACATGTTCTGGGCGGCCCAGACGGAGCCGGCGCGCGGCGTGAGGCTGGGCGAGCGCATGGCAGAGTCGATGCGAGGCTGGAGGGACCAAGGGAAAGGGCTCTGCGTTGCCAGGTTGAGGATGCATTCTCGTTTGAGCAACAAGACTAGGAGACTCACGGGCGAGCGCGACTCGTCTGCTATTTGGACATCTCCGCCACCAAGAGACGCAAACTTGGGCTCTTCAGTGGGCGGCGAGGTGGGACAAAGCACCAGAGTGGCTTATTGTCGTGTGCCGCACTTCATTTGAGCCTTTTGGAGATCGAGCAGCACGCAGGACGGCACGACTTACGCGTGTTTTGCCTGTTGAGGCCGCCTGATGGGATGTGCAGCATATTGAAAAGAGCGAAGGACGGTCGACAGGAGCAGAGCGAGGTGTTTGGGGCCAGGTCTTAAAAAAGAAAACAGAGGGTCCAAGCGCGTCCAGGTCGATTGGCAAATCCTTGCATTCCTCAACCGTCACACAATCACGCTCTTCCCTTCTTGGGCACCAACAACACTAGGCTATCTCAGCCGCCAGCAGTAATCCGCGCGCAATCCTCGTTTCCCTCCTCAATAAAGCACGCTCCTTTTCCCTCCTGGCCTAAATGGCACCGCCAAAGCCCAACCTCCGGGTGTCGGCGGCCCGACTTACCATCGAGTCGTGAGTAGTGGCCTTGGTCGTGTGTGCTCTGTGTTTGGATGTGGGCTCAACAGTGAGCGCACACAGGGACGAGACCGCGCCGTTCTTGAAGGCCGGAGGCGACGTCTCTCCGCGCAGCCCGCGCTCGCCTTCCATCAATTTGTACCGCGACAAGGACGACTACGTCGAGGGCGTCTTGCCCTTGCACTCCCCCTCGCTGGGCCCGCCCGTGTCCAGCAACGCCCGCCGGTCGCGCTCCCGCCTGCTGCTCTGCTCCCTCCTCGCTTTGGCCGGCATCATCGCCCTCGCGACCTATTCCACCCCGGAGCACATCAAGACCCAGGCGCTCGACTATGTCAACAAGGCCCACGACCAGGTGTCCTCCACCATCCAGCAGATCGACCTGCCCAATAAAGCCGGCGACATGTGGCAGTCGGCCAAGGACTCTTGGTCGTCCTCCTGGGGCTCCAACAACTCGCCCGCCGACTATAAGGACGAGTCGAACAAGGTGGACCAGCTGCAGCAGGACGAAGAGAAGCAGGCCGAGGACTCGTGGCACCTCCATAACCCGCCGCCAAAGCAGCCGGAGGAGGAGGAAGCCAGCACCCAGCAAGGCGAAGAGCAGCAGCAGCCAGAAGGCTCTGATGTGGCAAAGGACGACGACGACCAGGTGACGGACATCAAAGAAAACCAGGTGCCGGCCGAAGAGCTGGGCGAAAAGCCTTCCGTGGAGGAGGAGGCCATGCCGGAGGAGGAAGAGGCCATTGAAGTCACCCCTCCAGTACCCGCCGTTCATCCGCTCTACGTCCTGCCGAACCCGCCCAGAGTTCCAAAGGGTGGCGACGACGAACGCTTCTTGGCCTACCTCCCACACTCGGGCTACCACAACCAACGCATCGAGCTCGCCAACTCCTTGATGCTCGCCCACATGCTCAACAGGTGCGTACTGAGCTCACCACGTCAAACCAGTCTGACTCTAACGACTCGTTCTGCGCAGAACGCTTTTGGTGCCGCCAGTGTGGATCGGCTGGCCGATGACCACGCAGCCTTTCAAAGCTTTGGTGCGCTTCATTGTGACTCTTTACGGTGTTCAGTTGGTCTGAAGTGGCTGTCTTAACAGCAAGCGACTTGGGATCACCAGATGGAGCTCCATCCCGAAGCTTTCACCCCGAAAGCCGAGCACCACTCCTCGACCGAGCTCGACAGGCGCCAGTCTGAGGCTGCCGCTCCCAAAAAGGTGCTCACCGCCGAAGACTGCAAGTCGTACGCCAAGGAATGCCGCGGCACTTACCAGGACACTTTCGTGGCTTGGGACTTTTTGATCGACCTCAGTTTGGCGGAGGGTGTTGTGCCACTCGTTGACCGGTTCAACATGAGCCGGGCCTACTTGCACGACTTGGTCGGCGTCAAGTCGGAGGAAGACGATGTGGTGCGTTGTTTCGGCTTTGAAGCCTCCCATCGACGCGCTTTGTTCTGATGATCTTCATACCCACAGATGCTGCTCGAGGACGTGGACAAGTATTACTTCCACTTCCACGACGTGGATCACGAAGAGACGGAGCTCCTCACCGAGATGGGCAACACCAGCAAGTACAAGTACACCGTCTCGGTGCCCCGGTTGGCCGAGGCGGCCAAGGACAAGAAGCTCATCGAGGTCGGCTCCATGTTCGGCTCTGGTCGCATCCACTCGGAGATCGAGGCCAACTACCAGTACGGCGGCTTCTTCCAGCGCTCGCTGGCCTTCAACAACCCCGTCATCAACACCCCGGCCAACCGCATCCGAGACCTGATGGGCGGCTCCTCCAGTTACATTGGTATCCACGCCCGCGTCGGTGACGGCTACTTCCTCTCTCACTCCCAGCAGTCGGTCCGCCAAATCTTTGAGGGTGTCCTCGACAAGCTCAGCATCCCCAAGTCCTCTTGGGAACCCCTCATGGCAAAGGCCAAAGCTCGCAGCGACGCCCTAATTGCCGAACAACGAGCAGCAGCTGCTGCTGCCGAAGCGGCGGCGAACTTGACCACCTCCACCAAGCGGTCCTTCATCAAGATGCACCGCTCCTCTCGGCGGCATGGCTCAAGCTTGCTGCCTTCCAGCGCCCCGCTCGCGGACGAGAACATGCCCGACCTCTGGGCCCTCCTAGACGACGCCTTCGCAAACGACGACACAATCAGCTCTTTCGCGCCGGCCGCGGAACCTCTCCAAAAGCGACAGGTGCTCTCCCGCCCTCAATACTCTCAAAAGCTTGGCAAGGTCCGCACCCGGGCCGAGCTCTCGCTCTCTTCCGACCTTGTGTGCCGCGGCGAGCTGCATACGGACGAAGCCCTCCTCGCGCTCAACAATCCAGTCTATATCGCCACCGACTCCAGGTCGCCGCTGACCGAGCCGGCTCTCTCCTACTTCTGGGCAAACATGCCCTGCGTCTTTGTCCTGTCCGATTTTGACCGGCCAAACGACTTCAACTTGGGCGAGCCTGTCTACAGCTTGAAGGATATGGAGAACGCCATTAATGAGAACGATGGCGTCAAGCTTGGGCGGTTGTTTTTGCCGTTTATGGAAGCGATGGTGGCAGCTAAAGGCGCCGAGACGATTGGCACAGCTGGTTCCACTTTCTCGTGCGTGCCTTTTCATTCCATTCGAGCCCTTGGCGCTGTGCTGACTCTTTATTGCTATCGACAGTGGATTCGCAGCGGACGCTTTACACAACGCATACTTCCGGTTAGACAGAGGCCGGCCACTGTACTAATTGGATGGACCTTTTCAGGCGTCTCTGTGGGGCCGGCGGATCTTCTTAATTCGCTGTAAACCTCCCTTACCCTTGCATTGATAGCGCATACCATGTTTAGATTTCACTCTGGCTTGCTGATAGGCATTCTGCCCGTGCCGCGGGTCATCTAATTCTGGGCTGTAACCTGTGTGGCGTCGGCCGACGGATGTCACCTTGAAACAATTCAAAGAGGCTTTCGTCTTACTAGTTTCTCCTTACAACCAAACCACGAAGCGCTTGCTCCAGTACGTAGGGACATTGGGGTTTCTCCTATTCACCTGACGGGTCCGCTGCAGCGGATCAATCCTTCTGAATCAAGGCCACTTCAACTTCACGCCGCTCATTGCATCAGATGCCGTTGAAAATCATTTGCTTCTTCACCAAGAAGGAAGGCCTGACCGACGCCGAGTACATGGCGGCCTACGAGAAGCATGCAGCGATGGTCCTTCAGCTCGCACCGTGCCCTGGCTTGGTCTACAGACGCAACTACTTGACGCGAAGCGATGCCAGCTTGACGAAGGACTCGGGCAACGTCAGCTTTGACAGCATGACCGAACTGGTTTTCCCTTCCAAAGAAGTTTACATGGAATGGCGTACCAAGTTATACACCACCAAGGACGAGCAGGGCCAGGTCATTGTTGCAAAGGACGAGGAGACGTTCATCGACCGGGCCAAAGTCAGCGCATTTGCCGTGGAGGTGCATGAATCGTGACATGGGAAGCGAAGCGAGCATGGTTCGATTGTAGCCATTCAGGCACACAAGATGCATGAGTTAGCGTATTAGATAGTCTGCTGACATGAGAAGCAAGTACTGTGCATTGTAGCCATGCATGAAGAAACCCAAAACCACTGGCAAGATCGCGGAGCCGGTGGCCACCTTAATAAATCACGCAGGCTCCGCTGTAGAATGGGCAAGGTCGTCGCGGAACGCAGGCAGTGCTTGGAATCTCACTCGTCAGCAAGTGAAGTAGCAATGGGTCAAGTGCGAAGTTCAGTCGTCGTTGGAGGTTGACCCGGACTATCGACGATGAAGGTCCGGAGAAAATCATGAGCGGAAGAGCTCTCTTCAAGTCCTTGAGACTTGCTACGTCTGCTTCAAGATCCTTCACATGCTCTGCTGTCTCTCGGACGGACCCGTTTGCCCGACTCGAGGAGCTGCAGCGAAGCCCCGCCGTCTCTCGCGTGCAGCATGAAGCTGCTCGGCTGTCTCTGAAGTATGCGTCTTTTCAGAACGGAATCTTCTCCTCAGTCTACGTGGGTGGCGCTTGGCGGTAGGCTGAAGAAGACTGAAAGCCTTGCCAGCCTTCGATTAAACCGCCGACCGATTTGGACGTTGCTGGCTTCATGTTCGACTTCCATGGCAGTGGAAGATCTGATCCTAGAGGGAAAACATGGTACATAGACCCGGATTCAGGCCAGGAACATTCATTCGAAGACGCCCGGAGCTGGACCGACTCGTTTGCGGCTGCCTTGAGAGAGCGCTACGAGGTCCAGCGCGATGATGTGGTGGCGATTTTTGCGCCGAATTTGTGAGAACTTATGCTGATCTCTCAAACCGGCCGCTCAATGGTCGTCAGTTTGCACTTTGGCACAACGTGCTGGGCAACATTTCGAGCGGGGTAAATTGCGCCTCAAGACGGACCAGGCGATGAAGCTCATGAAGTTACAGCGGCATAATCACAGCAGCAAACCCGTCCTACAACGCCTCAGAGCTGTTGTTCCAACTCGAAGAGGTGTCGAAGTCGTACGAGATCAAGGCCATTGTTGTGCATCCGCCCTCGCTGTCAATCGTCCGAGAGGCGCTGGCGAAAGCAGGGTTGCCCCAGGATCTCCTTATTCTATCACAACCAGACACAGCCGACGCCACGTTGCCATCTGTGGAAGAGCTCATAGCCGAGCACGCTGGCCGGCCTCCGCCATCAGCTGCCTGCGACGCTCGAACGAAAACTGCGTTCCTCTCATTCTCCTCTGGGTGAGGCTTCAAACTTTGTATACGCTTTGGAGGTTAAAGCCCAGCAGCACGACCGGTCTCCCCAAGGCCGTCGAGATCAAGCACCATTCGGTAATCTGCAACGTGTTGTAGGTCCCGTCTGGCTCGAACTGCCTGCCCAGCCTGACACTTCACTCTAGACAGTTTGCGGAAAGCTTTCGCAACAACGGCCGAGTCATTCCGGGCCAAGATCGGTCCTTAGCCGCTCTGCCGTGTGAGCACCGTCCACACTGACTTCGGCTCACCGGGTTCATATGCCAAACCAGTCTTCCATATCTATGGTTTGATTGTCGTACTACACTTCAGCCTATATATGCTAGCTCCTCTCGTGCTGCTGCCAAAGGTGAGAATTTCGTGTCTTCTTACTCACGCTTGCCCATTGCCTCCGGCAGTTCGGCGTCAGGAGACTGTTCGAGTACGCTAAATCTTCGAATGCCGATGGTAAAGAGGTCTCAGACGTCTTATTGCTCGTTCAGCCTTGTCCAGCGACACAAGTTGACGCACCTTTGGCTCGTGCCGCCAATGGCTGTCTTGATCGCAAAGCATCCTGGTAAGGGAGCACGAAAAGAGAAAATTCGCGACTCAGTGTCAATCCAGAGTTCAAGAAGGCAGACTTGAGCTGCATCCGGTGCTGCATCGTAGGAGCAGCGCCGCTTAGCCTCTCAGTCGTGCGGACCTTTGAGGAAACGCTGCCACGCTGCGACATAGGACAAGGTGCGCCGTTCATTGTGCCGACCAGAACTGGCACTAAAAAGCTTCATCCTCAGGATGCAAGCCCCTTGCGAATGCTTGCGCCGGTGGATTCTAGCTCATGAGACGTTGCAGATGGCTTGACAGAGACCTGCGTTGTGGTCAGCGTCTATCCCGGCCACAGCTACGCCGAGTATCCGAAAGAAAGTGTTGGATCGCTTGTCAGCGGCGTGGACGCCAAGATTATCGACAGCAGTGGCAACCTCTTGGGCATCGGACAAGCGGGCGAGATTTGCACGCGTAGCCCATCCAACGCCAGTGGCTACTTGGGCGATTCGGCTGCCACTGCGGTAAGTTCCTGATATGGAGTCGTGACCGAGAGGCCGGTCTTGATGCTGAACGACAGGCCACTTGGGACTCCGGTGGCTTTTGCCACACCGGTGACGAAGGCTTCTTCGACGACAATGGAGCGCTCTATATTACTGACAGGACCAAAGAGCTGTAAGTGCTAAACTGTTGATGGACCGTGCCAACGACCCAAGTTCTGTTCAGGATCAAAACCAAAGCGATGCAAGTCGCCCCAGCGGAGCTCGAAATCCTCCTAGCCGAGCTTGTCGAGGTCGAAGACGTATGTCGCACGGTTTGAAGTCGGAAATGTCGCTCACTGGTGACTGTAGGCTTGCGTGGTCCCCAAAACCGACGCATACCAGTAAGGGAGTCTCACTTTTAACTGCCATTCTGACGCATCCTGCAGGGGCGAGTCGCCCTGGGCCTTTGTGTCTCTTTCAGACACAGGCCGAGGACTGCTTTCGAGCGGAGCAGAGTCCGAGGACGACTTGAAGCGGCGCATTAAGGACCATGTGCGGGCACGCAAGATCTCCTACAAGCATTTGCGCGGCGTCACCTTCATCGAGTACGTTGATGCATCCTTGAAACTCGAACCAGTGCTTAAAACAGGCTGCAGAAGTATTCCTCGAAGTAAGAACAAGCTATTGTTCAGGTCGGGGGGCCGGGCTCACGGGTGTCGCCGACAGATGCCTCTGGGAAAGTTCTCCGGCGACTGCTACGGAGTCAATTGGAGTAGCACAGAATTGCATAATAAGGAAGAAGTCCTCCCGAGGCCTCCCTTCAAGAGGTGAATGCACTGTCCTCCACGTCGTCCGGCATCTCTGTGTACAGGCCGGCTGACATGGCGGTTCTGGGAGCGCGAGCATGGCGGGCAGGGATACGAAGGCGCAGCTGCTGGCCCGGGTTAGAGCGCGCTCGAAGGGAAGCGTCACCACAACTCACGGGAGGCTGTTCGCCAAGGGCGGCGTATGGCATGCCAGTCCACGAACGGATCAGGTCGGCGTAGTCTTTGAGTATCTCGAGCTCGAGTCCGTTGCCCGGTGCAAAATAGCGAAGAGTTTTCGATTGAAGCTGAGAAGGGGCTCTGTTGACCACCCAGACCTTCTTGTTGCGTTTGGCGGTTTTCAGCGAGGTCTTGCGTCTCTTTGAAGCGTCGCTGCCGTCTGCTTCGACCTGACTATCCACACTCTGATCGATCTGAACGATGAAGCCGTCGTCTTGTAAGGTGCGATAGAGCTGATTGGCTTGCTGGTTGTCGCACTCTGTGGCCGTCTGAGTTAGGAGGGCATATCGAACGGGTCCAAAGACCTCGGGTCTTACTCAGTGCATTGGCGAGATCAGAAGGACACAGGACGGAGTTGGCAGCGTAGAGCTCGGCCAAAGCGCGCCGAAAGATGGCCAGCTTTTGAAGGCGCAGGAGCAAAGTCTTGTGATCTTGGTCTGCGGTATCGTCAACCGTCGCCTCCGTGACGTTGTCGAAGCGGCATCCGTAACACAGAAAGCAATCGTCCAGCAAGCCCGCGTCGCTCTCGTATCCGTAACAATGGAGGTGCTTCCAGCCTTCCGCGCTCTTTCCGAGTAAATTAAGGTCCAGAAACTTGGCGTTCTCACTTACAGTGACACATGTCGCACTGCACCTGGGCTCCTTGCAGTCGATTGTCGCCGCATTCGCAGGGCTGGGCAGGTTCTGGAGCGGGCAGCGGGGCGGCGACGGCGGCGGTGCTTGAGCCAAAGGTCTCGATAGGATCTTCCTGATCGTTGTCTCCGGGATCCGTGTGAATCTCGGCGGGACGCACAGTGCGCTCAGGAGATGGGGTGAAGACCACAACGGGCGATTCGAAGATCGCCAAAGTTTCGGGGTCAACATGGCGGGTGGCCAACACCGCCTTCATCTGGACAATCGCAGTGGACGAAGATACGCTTTGACCCAAAGAGCTGCTGTTGATGCTGCTGGAGGGTGGAGGAGGACGAGCGGGTGGAGATTTGTGCACGGAGGAAGCCAGGTTGGGCACAGGAGACAACGGACCACTGCCGACGAGAGGGCTAGAGGCGCTTTGGCGAGGCGCGGGAATGGTCGAATCGGGCAAGGAAGATAGAGGAGCTAAGCGTCCGTCGCTGGTGCGCCTGCCGAGGGGCATCACCTTGCGCGTCGAGCCGAGGACCGAAATTTGGGCAGCGTCGTCTTCTTCCATCTCGACCGAGCTATCTGCAAGCAACGGTCCCTCAGCATCCCAGACTATATGGCGCTCGGCGGCGTCTTCTCGGTTGGCGCTGATAGCCGCGTCCTTGTCCAGAGGCGTCGGGTCGTCGGGGCCGAGTTCCGGCAGGTTGCCCACGACCGACACCATGTTGACGGAGACGCTGTGCTCTCCCGTGTGGAGGCGGCCCAAAGAGGTGCGCTCAGGCTGCTCGTCGATTGAGGTCGTGCCCAGCGAGAACTTGGTCTTGGTGTAGTCGGCCGACTCGAACAAGGGCGGGACGTAATCCTCGGGGCAGTCGGGCGTGAAGTGCAGCTTCAAAGAAACGTAGCGCTGGCGGGGAAGGTCCTGCAAGCTCTGGGTGTGGCTGATGATGTGGCGCACCATAGAGTGAACTTGGTCTCGCACTTGAGCGGTCGTGGTCTTGGTTCGGCGCTTCGACTGGACGGCCAGCGCTGGCAAAGGGTTGTTGGCGTTGTTGGAATAAAGCATCTCGTTGCGCAGGCCATCCACGACGTTCATGGTGGGGACGGTGCGCTGTCGCAGACTGCCATCCGCCGCAGCCTCAGTCTTGGTCAGGTAGCTGAAATTGAACCTGTCACATCCGCCATTGTGAGCACGATTTTTAGCCACAAAGTCAGAAGCGCGTGCGTGTAGCACTCGATCAGGTCGGTGGGCGCTCGAGGGTCAAGGAAGATGGCGAAGTGGAGCGTCTGGAGGTACTGCTTGCGCAGAGCGTCCTTGACACCTAGTTCAATGTAGTCCAGCAACTTGTCGCTTTCTGGTGAGCCTCCTTTACTCAGTGACTTGATTTTGGCTTTGGTCTCGTGGTTGTTGACAGCGAGTCGACGGTCCTCGAAGCAGTCCTCGCCAAAGACACCTCGGAGGTCTGGGTAAGTCAGGAAGGCGAGTGAATCAAAAGGGAACCACAAAGATTGGAAAGGCACTCTACGCACAACTGATGCAGCCCAAAGAGGCGTCAAGGAGCTGCTCGCAAGCTTGCAGGCTTGTCGCGTTAGTTGTCTGCGCTTCCACAGCCTGCTTGGGGCAGACTTTCTGCATGCTTGCTATAGTCTTGTGGAGCGTGAAAAGCTCCTGCTGGCCGTGCGAGCGCAGGAAAGCAACCGCTTCCCAGGCCGGATTTTATCGCCGGCGTTCCGCTTGGGCCCGACCTCCTCCCAACAGCGACTCTCCTGCGGGGACGGCCAATTCTGCAGCTTGTCCTCAGCTCAGAGAGTCCTACTGCTATTGTTCTTCGTCATCTGCGCAATCGATGGCTGCCCCGAAGCTGTCCGCCGCACAAAATGCGTCACTGCAAGAGTTGGAGAAGCAATTCGATCTGCCGGTGCAGCTCATGCAGCAGACCCTTGACCGCTTTCTGTGGGAGTTCAATGAAGGGTTGAGCAAAACGGCGTCCGCCCAGGATGCTGATACCTTCCTGCCCATGATGTAGGTCGAACTCGTTTCTTGGCACAGTTTTGGCCGTCTGACATCTTCTTGCGCAGCCCGACCTTCATCCACGAGACACCCAATGGAGCTGAGAATGGTGATTTCCTGGCGCTCGACTTGGGTGGCACCAACCTGCGGGTGTGCGCGGTCACCCTCAATGGCGACAAGACTTTCGACATGATCTCGGAGAAGTACCGAGTTTCCGACGCTCACAAGACGGGCACAGTCGAAACACTTTTCGACTACATCGCATCGTCCATTCAAGTCTTCCTCAAGGACCATGCGCCCGAGCACCTCACGCCCCACCATTCGTCCGATAACCCCGGTGCGACAGGCGGCAAGCTTTACATGGGCTTCACCTTCAGCTTTCCTGTACACCAGACCGCACTCAATGCAGGGACCTTGCTCAATTGGACGAAGGGATTTGTTGCCACTGGGGCAAAGGGTAGGGACGTGGTGCAGCTTCTGCAAGAGGCGCTCGACCGACGAAAGGTCAATGTCTACGTGTCGGCTTTGGTCAACGACACCGTGGGCACCATGCTGTCAAGGGCTTACAAGTCGGGCTCGGCCTCAGGGGGCGCCATCTTTGGGACGGGGACGAACGCGGCCTACCTGGAAGAGATTTCGAGCATCAAAACCCTCAGGCCGGAGCAAATCCAATCCGGCAAAAAGTTCATGTGCGTCAACACTGAATGGGGCGCCTTCGACAACGCTCGCAAGGTCCTGCGCGTCACTCAGTACGACAACAAACTCGACCGGGAATCCATCAACCCTCGGAAGCAGGCTTTCGAAAAGATGATCTCGGGCATGTACCTGGGCGAAATTGTGCGCAACGTTCTTCTCAACCTGGTCGATCTCGGCGTGCTGTTCGATGGGCACTCGTCCGCCATCCTCAACAGTCACTACGGCCTCGACACCTCGCTCATGTCCAGCATCGAAGCCACTCTGTTGGATCCCAGCGGCGCCGGAAATCTGTCTCACATCAAGGACATTCTCGTCTCCCAGTTGCACATCCCGCAAGAGCACGTCAGGCCCGAAGACTGCCTGATAGTCTATCGGGCGAGCGAGTTCGTGGGCACTCGCGCCTGCAGGCTATCTGCTGTTGCCACTGCCGCCATGTTCCGTCAAATGGGCTCCCCTAAAAACTTCGACTTGGGGGTGGACGGGTCGCTGGTCGAGTTCTATCCCCGGTTCGAAGAGAGGTTGCGAGCTGGGCTTCATGAACTGGTGGGCGAGGACGAGAAAGCAATCAAGATCGGTCTAGCAAAAGACGGCAGCGGTGTGGGTGCTGCTTTGACGGCACTGGTCTCAAAGAAGCAGGACGACCAAAAGTGATGCCGTCAATCTTCCAGCATGCTCTGCAACGCTTTTGTCGAGAATGGCATTGTAAATTCAAAGTCGTGTCTGAAATAACCAAGTACTGACTTTCAATCACTCTCTTCTGGCGCTGGAGGATCACTGGATCGTTAGTGACAAAGAAGGTGGGCACTTTGAGCTGCAGAAAGAAAGTCAAGCAACAACAGCTTGATAGCAAGAGATGCTGGGCATACCTGCTCCAGACGCTCTTGCTGTGACCGCTTTAGCTCGTCAAATCGATTAAGTATTTGCTTGTCCAGTGTGCGCAGGTTGGCTCTGCAGATGCAATAGGCATCAGGAGTGCAGGAGCCACAGGTAATGCTGAGCACGAACGGGGGAGCCTTAGATCGGTCGATGTCTGACACCAACCTGTTTCGTTCGTCGACCATTTGAAGCTGTCCGTTGTATAGGCAGAAGTCTTTTTGTCGCAAAAGACATCAACCTACCTCCCACGTCTTTTGGCGAGTCGTCAGCTGCGAAGACGACTCAATGAGGCTGGGGTCCGACTGCCTGTAATCTAGCTCACATCTTCTATAGCTTCCAGGAAGTCGGCGTCGGCACAAAGGCTACTGAGAATTGGCATGCTCTGTGCGCCACCACAGTAAGTAGGGACTGCCTCGGTCAAAGGGCACCGAGCCTACCTCCGCAAAGCTCAATTGCTTCCGATCTCGCCCTCTCTCTTTGACAGGTGGTGCCGGCGCCTCTTCTTCCTGATGAGATAGCGAAGGCAGCAAGTTTTGTTCCAGCGGGGGTGATTGTACTGTCGCCGCCGAAGGAGGCAAGAAGCTGCTACCGACGAGCTGGGGCGATGAGAAGGACAGCGGCGCCGGTGGCGCAAAGTAAGTGGTTGACGGGCCAGCTTGCGAGACGCCTCGAAGAATTCCCAGCACGCTGTCGATGGAGTTCACATTGGAAAGGGACGGCACAGGCATTGCCTGTTGCAGCGAGCTGACAGAATAGCCTGAAGAAGTTGGTGCGTTATACGGCAACGGCATTGACTGAGGTTGCGGCGACGATGACTTGGTGGCAGCGTTGGCTGATGAAGTTGGCGGAGCTTGGGCATTGGGGGCAGCTGCTGGACTCTGTGTGCTTTGCAGTGTTCTGAGGAGGTCTTTCAAAGCCTGAGAATCCATCAACAGAGCTAGGAGAACTCAATTAGCGGTCGGTCCTCTCCAAGAGCTTTGTCTGAAATAAATTTTGTGCCTTGTGGGCCGCCTTGGAAGGTGGAGCAGGCAAAAACTACCGTTGAACACTAAAAGTGGCTTGCACGGAGTCAGGGTTGCCGAGGAGGGTTTGGACCTTGGCCAGGAAGGTAGCCGTGGAGGCTTCAAGGCAACCTCTGCGCTCCCAGGCAAGGTCCGCGGTCTAGCGGGCAATCCTTGATAGCTTACAAGGCAAACGCGTATGGTGATAAGGCAGACTATGGACCTTTCACCATTCCAAATGCCGCTCAGGGTGGCTACTAGGCAGGTATAGAGGGGCAAAGATTCCATTGCATTGGGGCAGACACTGAAGCAGAACGAGCCCAAACGCACCAGTATACACGTCCTGAGCTGTTGCATCGCCTGTGGTGGAGATGGTGTTGGGCAAAAGTTTCTGCGAAGCGAAACCAATCAATGAAAGCTGGAGACGAAATGCGCGCGACACTCACTGAGCTGGGCCACTGCACGCACTTCAGCCTGACAGAAAGCATCTCTAGTGAGCGAGGGGTATGCGGAAGGCATCGAACAGCTCACCGCAGCCGCCGAAAGCTGTAAGCACGCAGATAGAAGTCAGCGAGCGGACAGGGTGATTACAGAGGCAACGCACTGATCGCCACCAGAATAAGACTGTGATGTAGTCATCTACAGGTGAGCCGCATTCTCTTTGAAGAAGGCGAAGACAGGTAGAACGTACTTGAGCAATGAATGTTGAGAGTCCCAGTCGAGCTGCCGCCGCCGCCGCCTGCCATCTGCTCTTGCCCGAGAGGAGCTGGTCATCAAAGCGTTAGTGAGCTAGGCCCAAGCATGATGTAGACTATAGAAATGGGGGACGCACGGACGAATTCCTGGAGCCACACATACGGGAATTCAGCGACCCTGTTCACTTCGGCCTTCAATCTC
The DNA here is from genome assembly GCA_001599975.1 of Cystobasidiopsis lactophilus. Taxonomy (NCBI): domain Eukaryota; kingdom Fungi; phylum Basidiomycota; class Agaricostilbomycetes; order Agaricostilbales; family Chionosphaeraceae; genus Cystobasidiopsis; species Cystobasidiopsis lactophilus. The sequence goes on from BCIO01000005.1 coordinate 2,363,691, forward strand.
ACTCACTCTGAGACAGGAGGATGGACGCGACTAGTCACAACTAAATAAAAGAGAGGGAAGTGGTGGTGGTACGGGAACAAGAAGAGGCCAGGTCAGCGCTTCTCGCTCGGGATGCACTGCTCGAGTTTCAGGTTCAGAGCAGGATTTCGCTAAGGCATTCTCCATAGGCAGCGCTTTGTATATAGCCCAGCAGATGACAATACATGGGCAGGAGTGAATAGCATCATCGAAAGAGACATGGGCAGAAGCAAGAGGCAAGAAAGGGCAAATGCGGCGTCCCCAGAGCCCTCAACAGATGTTGGCGGTGGCAGCGTTTGGCAGGCATCCAGGTTCTTGCAGGGCATTCAATTGTCGTGGAAGTATTGCTTCGTGTTAGATGGCTGCCCTGGATCAAGCTTGAGCAGGCAGTCTGCTTGCGCCGGCAGCGGGCCGAACTGCCTTGCAGGTCTCTCTCCAAGGCAAGGCTTGCCTGCCCGCCACGACGGCTTGCCCTCCCGACTCCCTTGTGAGACAGGAAGCTTGCCCTCTTCGGACGAAGCTTGCCCTTTACACGCCATTTGACGCGGTCTGCCTTGCACGACGATTTTTTCTTTTCAGACATTTCAGCTCGAGCTCCCTTCGTTGACCCTGAACGATGATGATGGCGGTGCACTTTCCTTCCTTCAGAGTCATAAAGTGACTGTGCTCGACTGTTTCTCGTAGCTCGTGCCAACGGATCTGCTCCTGCTGCCACCGAGTGCCATATATTCGCTCCGAGGGCTCATGCATTGTGCTTGGTCCTGGCTCCAGCCAATGGCGCGACCCGACATCGGAGCTGCCTCGTGTGCTACAGTACTCAAGCTGACTGGGCTTCAGGACGTGCGAAGCGGATTGCTGATCAGGCGGGCCATTTTAATCATGGCGGGCTGAAGAAAATCTCTCTGTGTCTCTTTTCTTGCTCTCCTGGTCGCAGAGCTTATTGAAGCTGTGGTCATCATGCACAAAGCTTCGACTTTCACCACGCGGGTCTACGATGTGGACAGCAGCGACGACGAAGACTTGGAGGTTGTTCTCGCTCGTGTGTCGATGCAGGCGGCAGAACATGCTGCTGAAGAAGCTGCGGCTTTGGCCAGTCGCAATTCTGATGCCAGCAGTATCTCCAGTCGCTCCAACGCCGAAGAGAGTCGCAAGGCATCGAAACTCGCCCGCTTCAGCATCCGCCGACCTACGTTCCGAAACCGACCGCGCGCTGTTTCCGACGCCTCTTCAAGCTCTCTAACGCAGTCCACCAACAGCTCGACGGAGAGCCTCTCTATGCGTACCGATTATCGGCCGGCCATGGGCTTGCCCGTGGTCGATCGCGATGGAAAATCGCATGCTTTTCGTGACATTCTAAACCCGGATGGTGCGCTGCTGCTTGCGTGTATGATTCACCTTGCTTATTAGACTCTACTCACTAGGCCAAACTGTGGTCATTTTCATTCGGCATTGGTTGTAAGTCAATTTGAGAACGTCTCGCAAGACCGGTCCTAACATCTTCCCTCAGTTGTGGCTTGTGTGGTCAATATGTAAGATTTAGGTGTCCAAATAAGCTTGCCGCATTGCTTACACTGCCTGCAGGTCGATCAAATGGCCAACTTGTAAGCTTTTACACCTCGGCTTCGCTACAAGCCCTCACGCACTGCCGAATCAGACCGTACGACAGACTCGAAAAGAAATCGACTAGGGTCATCATCGTTGGTTGCGGCAGTCCTGAGCTCATCGATCCTTACGCTGGTGAGTGTGGGCCTTCCAGTCTCTCCAACCTGGGACCGACCGGACGTATACAGAGACGCACGACGTAAGGGTCGAAGCCTACACTGACCCTACTCGACTTCTTCATAAGGCTCTGGGCCTCAAAACGTCCTTTTCGATGGGTGCCGAGAAAGAGAAGGGGGACTACGTGAGTTGGACCTGGCTTGTGAATGATTGTCCCACTGATCGTTCTTGTCCAGGCGAAGAAAACTACCATGCAGATGAGTAGGTCCATGTACCGATTATCTCGATGGTCTCAAACTCATCCATAGGGCTCCCGTTGATATCAGTGATCGACTCTGCCAAGGTTAGCCTCGCACTGTGGCGGACTCCCTGCTGATTTTCTGATTCTATACCACCACTAGGGCGGTATCAAAATGCCAGCCAAGAATCCGGGTCCTCTCAATCAACTCGGCGGGGAATTCATCTTCGAAGCTCGCGCCGACGACTTCAACTGTGTCTACGCTCATCGCATGACGAACACTCGAAATCACGCGTAAGTACTTACATTGCCTGAAAAGAGCTGATGCTGATGCGAGCGTATATAGGTCGCTCAAAGAAGTGTTCGATGCCGCGCAAATGGACATTCGCCAATCGAGGTCTATCTTGGCTGAAGAGATCTGATGATCCGATAAACTAGGGAAGGGCTGAAGCAGCAGTAATGGGAACCTGGCGTTTGAAATTTGGTTGAGAAATGCAATACACATCTGAGGCCAACGTTGACAAGAGGACGCATCAGAGCCAAGCCTCGATAATAAACAAGTCTACAGCTTGGCGGATCTAGGCCCTTGTCCAACAATGATCTCTGGATCGTCAATCCGCACGTTGAAGTCCTGGCCATTGATGGGCTCGCGAATGGCGAAGTCGACCAAAGCTGGGTAGACGTCACCGTCGTAGCGGCCCAGGGCACTGTTGAGGACATAGTCGGAGCACGCAAAGCCATCGACAAGAGGAATGGCCTGTGGGCGCATGATGGCCAGCAGCTCATCGACTGGGTGGAATGCTTGAGTCCTCGCCCTGCATCAGAAAGAAACATGAAAAAACCAACCTTGGCCGCGCAGCAGCTCATGCTGCCTAGGAGAAAGGTAACCAGACGACAAGAAGTCGGCCGCGTGCTTGTCCATGATGTAGCAGGCATACAGCTCGAAGGATGTCTGGATGATGTGGTGGAGCGCCGGGTTGGCCGCCAGTTCTTTGTCGTACATGACCACGTTGGCAAAGTTGCGAACAATGATGTACTGGGAGTGAGCGTGCGAACAGCGGTCGATCTCGACTGCATCTCAAGGCGTTCAGTCCAGCACGAAGACGCAGGCGAAAATGCAAGAGCTACTCACCAAGGATGGAGTTCCAAGTTCGCTTTTCAATGTCTCGTCGGCGAACAGTCGTGCCAATGAGGTAGGCTGCCCGGTGGCCAAAGGCGTCGATGAACATCTGCGGGTTCTTGAAGTCGCCGCTGTACCGGACCGAGCTGGTGGCCTCGACATTTTTAATATACTTGCGCATGTAGTTCACGGTCGGGTTGTCCTCGCCGAAAGTGGTGTCTTCAACGTTGAGCCAAAGCGACTGTTGTGGTGGCACGATCAGACGCTAGCCGGGCGCGAGGGAGAAGAGGCAAACGCACGCGGAAGACCTTGAACAGATAGCGCGCAGTTTGCTGCGTGAGCATGTACGAGTCGCCTTCCCAAGTGACTTGCGGCAAGAAGTCGCAGTATTGAGAGCCCAATCCTGAGGCGGAGGAGAAGCCGTGGCCACCACAAGCCCGTCTGCAAGTCTCGATAGCCTCAGCGGCCGTGATGGTCACATAGCACTTCAAGCCACTGCTGGATGCTGAAGGCCCAGGATCAAATTCGAACACGCCATTTGCAGACCGAGAGGCATTGCTCACCATGGATATCGGCCAACAGGGACAGATCGCCCTTCTTCAAATTCTCTTGGTTCTGGAGGTAGGTGCGATACATCTCTTCGCCGGTGAAGTGGAAAGCCAGCGCAGTGACAATGACCGGGAACAGGCGGTACTGGACCATTTGATAGTTCAGCACCTGGCTCTCGGCCGGCTTGCGGTCGTCCATCTGGGGCGCGTCGCGGTCGGTGAACTGCCTTCGAACGGCGCAGTAGCGGACGGCAACAGTGGAGGCGCGAGCCAAGACGTTGCGCGCGTTCCGCACAATGTTGGCTCGGATGAAAGTCATCGTTCCGCTGTGTGGCGTCTCTTTCGGCGTTGTCTCCGAAGAAACAATCGAACGAGCAGAACACACTATGCTAATGCGGCCTGCTTGGGGCGCTTGTATTCGCCCGTGCTGGGATCGACGGAAGAGAAGCGGGCCATCATGTTGACGTGCGGAATGCGGACTTTGTCCATGAGGAGCATGCCGTTGTCCGTGGTGTTGTAGCCAAACTTGGGGCCAATGTCGGCGATGATGCGGCCGGGCAGCGGCTTGCGGGTCTCAGGGTCGCGGATGGGCACGAGGAAAGGGTGAGGTCCGCGGCGCTTGCCGCCGGTGATGAGCTGCGCCATGACGATGGCATGATCGGCGGTGCGGCCAAGGCCTCCGCTCCACCACTTGCTGGCGGTGAGCGTGGGAGAGTGCATGACGAACTCCTGGGTGCTCGGGTCATAGGTGGCGGTCGTCTCGAGTCCTTGCACGTTGGAGCCATGACCCAACTCGGTTTGGCTGTGCGCCGTATCAACATCTTGAGCTCAAGTATCAAGGAGCTGAGACGTTCAAAAACGCACGCATAGCAGCCAATGATCTCGAACTTCTCGGCCGGTTCAAGGAAGAGGCGTTTCTGCTCGTCGGTCGTCTGCGAGCGCAGCGTCTCCAAGAACATGGACCTGCCCAGTCGTCTATCAAGACCTGCTACGAGGTCCGATTGGTGGGAGCAAGGCTTACTTGTGCAGACCGAAGCCAGAGGGCAGATCGATCAGCTCCTCCGCCATGCGCATGTCCGCTTCATCCCACTGGTGCTCCTTGGCGAGCTGGACCATCCGCTTCTCTTTGGCCATGCCGGCAGCGAACTTCTCAGTCCGGCCGAGGTAACTGCGAGGGCCAGCGTGAGCACGACGCCAAGGGAGGGCAGGAGCATTGCGACTGACGCCAGCTTGGACTTCTCAAACGCCTCCTCGCCTTGGATGATGTTCAGCAGCCTCTCCTGGCGCTCCAGAGCATCCGTGCCGATGATGTAGGCGGCCATCTCAGAGCTCGAGAAGGAGGCCTTGCCACGCTCGATGGCGAGGAGCTTCGATCCTGGCGTGCCATTGGGCTTGAGATGCTCGGGGATCTCCAGTTGCTGGGGCAGCTGGGTTGACCCTATGGGAACCACTGGGTTGTAGGTCGGCCTCTGAGGCCCTGGGTGCTCCATGGTGTGTGTATGGGAGCAAGAGAGGTGCGCCTCCGCATTTTGCTTTGCACGGACGGCCTCGGCCCTTTTCACATGCAAGGTTCGGACCGCTGACATTGGGATGAACACAAACGCGGCGGAGACGACCGGTACGGGGCTGTCGTTTACAACAAGAATGTGTACAAGGAGTCAAGACGAGGGGAAGTTACAACAAGCCGTGTTCGCTATAGGTGCAAGAAAGGGCGTCCAAAGCAGCTCCGCCTGGCAAGACAGAGCCGGGCACATGGTGGTAAGCAGGGGGCGCAGAGGCGGACAAAGTTCTGTTGGCAGCATACTGTTTGCGGTCAATTTGAGTGAACACGACAACAAGGAAAAAGCAAGAGGGTCTGCCGCACATTCGAGTACTGGTCGAGCATGACCATTCGCTGCTGGTGGAGGGCTGCCTCGCGCTGCAAGTTGAAGTGCACGGCTTGTTGCTGCAAGCTCAATACATAAGCCAGCTTCAAAGGAAAAGAGGACAGGTTTCGACGCACTTGAACTCCGACAGTGTGCTCGAGATGGCGCCCTAGCTCGAACAGTCTCATGCGCTGAGCCTCCAGCAAGGCTCGATGCTCAGCTATTTGGGAGGAAGTTCAGATCGATTGGACGTGGCATGAGGAAGTGAGGCGCTCACGAGTCAGTGCGCCACCCAGGCTCAGTTCGATCGCCTGGAAAGCGGCCATAACTTGTTGAAGGCGATGTCGAGTTATGATAGACCCTCGAGCCTGGAAAGTGTACAATTAACTTAGTGGTAGGATCTTCGGACAACTAGCGCACCTGGCGGTTGATCCTGTGCAAGTCGATACCGGCGGCATAAACTGCGTTGTTAACGACCTGCCGCTCGCGCTTGAGAGCGACTTCCGCCTCAGTTGGCGCACGCCTGAAGAGTTCCGCCCCGCTTCCGGGGTCAGCATCGACCTTGAGTGCGGTGCAGAGGAAAGCGGGCTCACCAGACGATGGCTCCCGGCCGGAACATTTGGTGGCAACGATGTAGACGTTGACAGCGGGTTAGAGCTAAAAGGTCGAGCGGATGCCTCGGGGAAGGTTTTTTCGGACAGACTTGCGATAACTTTTTGGGGGCAGTCGCTCAATATCCAGCTCTCGCTGGAGCGAGAACAAGAGGCAAAGGGGCCTCTACGGCCCGTCTTGTCGATGGCCCGTCAAGAGGAAATGACAGAGCAAGTCGGTGTTGGCGGTCGATAAGCAACTGAACTAGGGAGAAATGATTCAATTGGGGGACGGCCTCCCCGGCGATTCGAAACAGAGCTTGGACGGGTTAACAGCCTATCTGAGTTCCGGCCATTCAACTAGCGTGCGCAAAGACCAATGCACGCCGACTCGGTGCCTGAACGCAGCACGAAAGCGCACAGCAAAAGCATGCCTTGCGGCAGAGCGAATCGATGGGCGCAGCCTTGTTGGCGTCAGCCCAGCTCCATGTATTGGTCAGGGTATCAAGAGCAAGAGGAACCAGTAAGTCTGCTATGCGAATTGTACACGTCACAGAGTCAGAAGCAGAGGCGAGGCGAGAATGCAACAGAAGCGAGTTGAAGCGACGAGCTTGAGCCCCAAAGCATCCATGAGAGATCTTCGGCTCTTCCGTCTCGCTACAGCCAGCTTGTCGATGAATTTGTGACTATATCTCCGTCAAAGGGCATTAAGATGGGAAATGCTCGCCGTTTCGTCCAGCTGCGCAGCTGGGTGTGGTGGCAAAAAGGCTTTTTTTTTCTCCTCTCTCCAGCTCCAGCTCATGAGTCAACCCTATCGTCCATCATGAAAAAGGTATGCTCGTCGTGCCAAGCTGAATGCACACACTCATCAAGGTGTAGACTTTCAACCTCGCTCGCGCCCTGCAGCGACAGCTGTCCTCGCAGGTCGGCCACTCAAAAATTTCTTGTTGATTCAACTCGAACTCAAAAGCTCTCGCAGGCCAATGGGAAATACGTGGCAGTCTCGCACCCCGATGAACCAGTGCCTCAAGAGGTGCAAAAGGCGCTGGCTCGGCAAGCGAAAGTCACCCTGACGACCTACAGCCGCCCGCCGTTGATGTTCACAAAAGGCAAAGGGTGCCAGATTTGGGACACGCAAGGCCGCGAGTACCTGGACATGAGCGCAGGGATTGCTGTCAATGCGCTAGGGCACTCAGATGAAGGCGTTGCCTCTGTGTTGTCCGAGCAAGTGAGTCATCTTTGCGCTTCTTTCGAAAGCGCGCTGGTGTTGATTGGCTGGGGCACCAGTCCCGCATCCTGTCGCACTGTTCCAATCTGTACAACAACGAATGGTCATGGCAACTAGCAGATCTGTTGGTAGAGGCGACAAAAGCCAACGGTGGCTTGGGCTTTGATGAAGGCTCGTCAAGCTCCTCCGAAAGTTTGCGAGTCTTCTTCACCAGTGAGTCTCCCCGCCGTGTTTTGCGCGCGCTACATGCTGACAAGATCTCAGATTCTGGAACGGAATGCAATGAAGGAGCGCTCAAGATTGCCCGCAAGTTTGGCAAGACGTCGGCCGATAAGCACGAAGTTGTGTGCTTCTTCAATGGCTTCCACGGTCGCTCCATGGGTGCCCTCAGCGCCACCATGCAAGAAAAATATCAGCAGCCTTTTGCACCGCTGATTCCCGGCTTCAAGGCCGGCACGCTCAACGATGTAGAGGCGGTTGCCGAGTTGGTGACTGACAAGACCTGCGGAGTCATTGTGGAGCCGATCCAGGCAAGTCGTTTTATCGATCTGTTGTCCAACGTTCTAAACGAAAGACGATAGGGTGAGGGTGGCATCATGGAAGCAACCGAACCTTTTCTACGAGCCCTTCGCAAGCGGTGCGACGAGGTCGGAGCTGCGCTCATCTTCGATGAAATCCAGGTAAGCGGACCTTCAAAGTTGGTATACCAATGCACTCAACCTCGTGGACAGTGTGGATTGGGCCGAACGGGACGGCTCTGGGCTCACTCGATCTTCCCAACGGACTGCCACCCTGATGTGATCACGACCTCAAAAGCCCTCGCTAACGGCATCCCCATTGGAGCTATCATCATGAAGGACAAGGTGGCGGATGTCATCAAAATCGGTGAGTCCTCAGTTTCAATCTTGAGGGAGCCCTAGCAGACTGGACCATGAACAGGCGATCATGGGACCACTTTCGGCGGCGCACCCCTCCAAACCCGAGTTGCGCACCACGTCATCAAGCGAATCACCGACCCAGCGTTTCTCCAGCACGTTCAAGAAGTCGGCAAAGTTTTGCATGACCGCACTTCCAAGATGGCCGATTACTTCCCGGACCTCGTTGCTGGACCACCCCGGGGCCGCGGCCTCATCCTTGGCCTGCCTTTCAAAGCAGACGACCTCCCAGGCAAAGTGGTCAAGTTGTGCCGAGAGCGCGGCCTGCTTCTCCTCACCTGCGGCAACGCCACCGTCCGATTTGTGCCCAGCTTGACCATCACCGCGGAGGAGATCTCGAAGGGGTGCGACATTTTGGAGAGTGCGCTCACGGTGCTGTCTCAGGAATCGGTGCCAAAGCAAGCGCCGTCGGGGCAAATGTTAGGCTAGGCCCTTAGGGTTGTGTTACATGTTTTCGTTCTCCTTTGCGATCTGCAACACTAGAGCTGCAGAAAGGGTCTCCTTTTGATACATCATTTGCCAGCCTTCTTCTTGCTGCCCATCACAGGCTTCGTACGACGACCGGCTGTGAAACGAACATGAGCCATGGCTCTAAAGCTTTCATCGGATTTCAACTTACAGCGAGTGGTTTGGGGGGTGGGCTGCACTATAATCAGCCGTTGTTGAGTGGGCAAGGGCAAGACCAAACTCACGATGACTTCCACCTTGTCCACGTCGAAGTCTGAGTCGGCGTCATCGTCCTCCAAGATGACCTCGTCCAAGTCGGACAGCTCGTCGGGCAGCTCCATCATGGCCTTGGCCGAAATGGACGTGCGCTTGGGGCGCTTCTTGGGCCGAACCTCCTCCTCGGCCTCAGCGATCGCCTCCTCCTCCTCGCGCTCCTCCTGCTCCAGCTGGTCCTCTTCCAAATCTTCCTCCTCTTCATCCGACGCCGGCTTCTTGGGGCGGCGCTTGGGCTTCGAGCCGGCCTGAGCGGCAGACTTGTTTTGAGAGGTGGTCGAATTGGCGCTGGTCGTGCCTCGGGCGCGCTTGCGAGAGCGATTGCCTTTGGTGAGCTCTTCGTGGCGACGGAAAACCTGCAACGGCCGTGAGTTTTGTGCTCGAAAGCAATGGCGAGTGAGAATGAAGCGTACCGCGTTGTCCGTGCGACGGCCTTCGAAAGCCTTGGAGATGTCGGCCCATTTGGGACCCATCTCCTTGACCATTTCAATGATCTTGGCGTCCTCCTGTGATAGTATCGAAGTCATATTCAGAATGCCATCAAGGAGAGGAACGACAGTAATGCGCACCTCAGGGGTCCAGTTCTTCTTCTGGATGCGAGGGTCCAAGACGTTGGCCCAGCGCTCTCTGCATTGCTGGTCTGTCCTGCCGCGCACACGCATGCCCACTTTCTTCCAGACGGTGCCACAAGCGGCGACGGCGGCGCGGAGCAGGCTGTCCTCCTCGTCGGACCACCGGCCGCGCTTGATGCCGGGCTTGAGCGTCTTGGTCCAGCGGTTGATGCACTGGTTCGAGGTGCGACCGACGTGGCGTGCGACGGACTGCCAGTTGGCGCCGAACATGGAGATGGCCTCGCGCAGCTTGTTGTCCTCGTCGTTGGTCCACTCCTTCTTCTCCAGCGGCTTTTTGCGGAACTGCTTCAAGCACGCAGCCGCCGTGCGGTTGGTACCGAGCAAGGAGGCGATGCCCTGCCAGTCTTTTTCCTGCTTCTCCTCGACAATGGCGTGCAGGCGGTTCGTTTCGTCCTTACTCCAGCTGGTAGTGTTGATGTGGGGATGCTCGACGTTCATCCAGCGCAGCTTGCACTCGACGGCGGCGTGGGAGCGGAGCTGTTGGACCCATGGTCGTCAGCTACAGCCTGGGCAATCGTGAGCAAGCAAGTGGACCAACCTCGGAGGCCATGGCAATCTTCTGCCAGTTCATCTGGTCCGCCTCGTCCTTGATGTTCCATACTTGTTCGATGGCAGCTTCGGTAACGCCTCTGTTGAAAACTATTGAGCAGCAGAATGGGGCGAGCATGGCAGGCAGACTAACTTTTGTTGAGCCGCCAAATGGCGAACTCGCCCCAGCTCAGAGGTGCACTCTCGCCTCAACGCGTTCAGCTCGTCCTTGGTCCCTGTATCACAGTGTGAGCAGAAGTTGAGCGGGAAAGACAAGGGCAAGGACCCTACATGGCAAAGGGTGGACGGCGACATGATAGGCTTTGAAAGTCTCCGCCTCAGTGTGCGCCGGCAAGTCCTGAATGCATCGTGTTAGAACCGATAGCGCCTTCAGACAGACAAGAGGAGATGCGACGCACCCGGCCGTGGAAGTGCTTGAACCAAGGCAAGGAAACCAGCTGCAAGCCGTCGTGGTTGATCTCGACGTTCTGCGGCGCACCAACCTCCTCGACCAAGTCCTGGGCGATGATCTGTAACGTTTGATAGCAATGTAAGCTTGGTAGAACGATGGGCAAGAGCAGCGAAGGTGGACGGAGAACACACCTCGAGCTCGCCGGTCCTGGTGCTGGCCTTCTCGAGGGTACTGAGCAGGTTGAGAGATTTACTCTTGAGCTGCGAGTTGGCGGCCAGGGCAGACTCTATCCTGTCGAGCGCGAGCTGCAGCTCGGTCTTGGGCGCGGCCGGCGCATGGCTTTGGGCGGGCGGCGCTGGAGCTGGAGCGGCGGCGGCTGGGACAACGGCTGCCGGTGGCGATGGGTTGACGGCAGGCGTCGGGTCGGGCACGGGCGTCGGGTTGTTGGCCTCGCGCTCGATGCGGTCGAGGAAGTCGGCGTCGAGGTAGTCCTCGGTGTTGTTGTTTGGGAACGAGTCGAGCAGGCTGTCCAAAGGCACCTCGGCGGGAGTCTGCTGGTCCGTCGACGCGGCGCTGGCGAGCACACCCAGAGGCTCGTCCGTGCTCTGGTCTTGGCTCAGGGTCAAGCTGCCCACATGTGGCAACGAACGCACCATTCTTGATGAGGACCACGGGTTGGGAGGGAAGAGAGAGGTGAGGTCCCAAAAGTGCGAAAGGCGGGATTCTTTTTTTTTCTTTTTTTTTTTCGCGTGGCAAATTCGGCGAGTTCTATTTCAGCAAGCCTTTGGCTCTGAGCCCCTGCTTGGTGTCCTCGATCCATTTCGCCGCCTTCTCTTGCTGGATGGCATACAGCTCGATGGCCCAGCCGCCGATTAGCTCCAAGCCGTCCTGAGTTTCGGGCTTGTGCGCCTGCTGCAGCACTTGCGCCAGCGTCAACTTCCGCCCAAGCTTGAGAATCCTCCCTAGCCGTGTGATCCCGTACAGATTCAAGTTGCGAATGGTCGGGTCTTGTTCTGCGAAAGCGTCCAGCTGGATGCCAACCGAGACCTCTTCGTTCCACTCCGGGATCAAATCTCGAGTCGGCGGATCGTGAGTCGGCCGCAGGAGGAAGACAGGGAATAAGAGGGCTTGATTGTCGTCGTCAAAGTGTGGCGGCTGGAAAGGCGGGGTGGCGAGCTTGCTCGCCTCTTTAAAAGACCAGACGGGCGGGATGATGACTCCTTTGGTCTATTGTCAACCCACAGCAAATGAGACATTGTCACCAAAGAGCAGGACAGCGTGCGAACCTTTAAAGCGCCTGTGATGGCCTTCTCGCCCTCCAGTACCCTTCGCCTCTCCGCCTCTTGGCGCCTCAAGGTCTCCTCTTTCACTTGCATCGTTTTGGTCAGAGCGTTCAACATCGCATCAGCAGCTGGATCCAGTCCGCCTTTAAAAGCTGAGAGCCGTTCGAGCGCATCTAAGGCCTCTGGAAAGCGTTCCAGCCGAATCAACGCTCTGGCAGACCGAAAGAGTGCCTTCTTTGTGGTTTTGTCGTATTCGGCAGAAGGTGGCGACTGAAGAGGCTCAAGCTGGAGGGCTGAGGCGCAGTCTCGGATGCACGAGCCAAAGTTTTCTGTGTGGCGCGGGGTTAAGGCCAGGTCGCAAAGCTGCATAAGACAGCCTACCTAGCTCCAGCTGGCACGCCGCTCGGTTGCAGTATAGCACTCGCTGAAGATCGATTGGAAGGTCTTTCCCCAGCTCGTTGATCGCCTGCGAGTAAAAACCGAGGGCCGGTCGAAATTGCTTGAGGCGAAAGTGCTCGTTGGCCTGGTCCTTCAATCGCAAAGCCGTCTCTGTGTCCGTTCGTCCATGTCTCAAAATTTACTAGAGAGCAAGCTGGAAAGCAAGACAAACCCTCTGGCGAGTCCTCATAGACCAATGTGCGCAAAGCTTCGAGAGCATCATTGGACCCATCATCATGCGCGGGCAGGCTCTTCATGAACAAAGGCACAGAGTCCATGGCATCTAGGCCTATCTGATCTCGGGGAACAGGTCCAATAGTAGCCATTTGAGTTGGTTTGATATGGTTTGATAAAGTGAGCTCGTCGCCGCTTCGGCCCAAAAAGCGCCAAGTCAACCAGAGCGAGCTCGAAGCGGGTGTCAGGATTGTACAATGCCTCTGTTGAATGCAAATAACATGATGCTCCCCTCAAAACCCTATTACACGGCGACTTTCTCAACAGCCCCTGCGGTGGTCGTCGCCCTATCTTGCGCTATCGCCTCGTCTGGTTCTCCTTCCGCCCCCTCTTTCTTCTGTCCATGAAGTGGCGTATGCGAGTGTAATGCCGTCACTTGCAGGTAGTGAGGGTGGTGGCCTCTACCCAGCTCTCTTCCTCGCCTGACTTGCTCCAGGTCGTTATCGTCGTGCAGCTCGAAGCCCAGCACTTCCGACCGTGGATGCCGCCGATGCTCTTCAATGAGGCTCATATCGATTGACCCTCTTCGACTCTGGTTCCTGGACGGCACCGGGGTGAAGTCGTCTTCTGGCACCTCGAAAGTTGGCGGCATGATCTCCCGGAGGGGCGGGCTCTTCGGTGGCTCTTCGGTAATGGATTCAACATGCTCTGAAGTTGGCTTGGTGTCGTCTGCTTGCTCGCGAGCCGGCGATCGGTCAGAGCGAGAGCGGGACCTGGATCGCAGCTTGCCGAACAGTTTCTTGGCGCCCGCGGTCAGATCTTCTACAGTATACACACTGCACACACTTATTGTCAGCTTGATGAACACGAAAGAGGGAGAAATGAAACTTGCTCTACTGGCTCATAGACTGCGAGGATGTCCCTGGTAAGCGATCTGCCGGTCCGATTCGACCGGGAATGGGACAGACCTGGTTGCTGGGACGACAGGCTTGGTTGCTGAGCCCGACGAGCTTGCTGCCCTCCAGAGAGCAGCTGGGCCCTTGCGGCCACGCCCATAGTAATACTGTTGCGACGCTTGGGGACATCGCGAACAGGCAGAGGCGCAAATGATAAGGCCGGAGAGGTTGCGCCTGTACTGACCGAGTCTTGCGACCCGCTGACCGATCCAGAAGTGGCCGTAGATGAGAACGAAGCCGAGCGGTTCGACTTGGTGCTGTCGTCCTTCTTAAGAATGCCGCCAGAAGGCGATCGGCCGCTCCTCCCAACCGGCGCTGGGACCAGCCTCGTCGTTCCCGGTGGGTCTTTGGAGGAGCCAGTGAGGCCCTTTAGGATGCTGGCCATGGGGCAAGCCTCGCTCCGTACGCGGTGCAGCGGCGGGCGCTTAGATAGCCTTGGGGTCGACGTCCAAGTAAGAGGGTGGGGCGGAATCGCTCAACACGGCAGCTGGAACGTCAAAATGGTATTTACAGTGAGCTGCTGGCGAGTGCTTATAGAAAGACAATGCCAATGCCAGAGAAGCCCCGCCCCGCTTGCAGCTGGCACACATGCTTCCTTCCACATCCAGGCACTTCAACCGGAGACGCCCAAGCCCAGGCCAGTCTCCAGATCCCTCTGGTCATAGTAGTCCCTCCACTCGGATATGCGCAGGCCATCCGCTCCACAATCCACGACCTTGCAAATGCCCATGACCAAGAGATCAAAGCTGGCCTTCGTGCTTGCGTTCTGCACTCGATCGATCCTTTCCGTGAAGACGTAGGGACCTCTTGTTGAAAGAAACAGGGTGACCACTTCGTTCTTTTGCGCGGACTGTCAAACAACAGCAACGCAAAGAGACCACAAAACTCCGCCCACCAGCAGGATAGCAGCACCCATGCCGTCGAAGGTGGCCTTGATCGCGGCGCGCCCTTCATTGCGTTGCATCGTCGAAGGCATGTTCTGGTAAACCGCGTCCGTTGTGAAGAAGTCGTCGACGAACGCTCCGCCTTTATTCTCGGCCAGGCGGTCCAGCATTGCCAGAACCAGCTTTTCTGCCGCAGTGCTGGGCTTGCTGGCCTCGCTAGACGGGTCTGCAAAACTTGGGATAAACTTGGTGCTCATTGTGGTCGCGCGCGTTCAAGATGGGCCAGGCATGCGCGAAAGACCGAGGCAGCCGTCGGGCGTCAAGCGGGCAATCCAGCGGCAGCAGGCAGGCATTGTGGGGCAGACAATTTTCGCAGCAATTAAGCAAGTGTTCAAGAATCTGAGGGCCAGTGTCACCACCAGCTCGTGCAGATCGCGCATCGCTGGACCGGAACAGAAGGAGATTTTTTGGGAGCAGTCGTCCAAGTCCTCACTTGTGGATTGATTTGAGCCAGTCGAGGTCCAAACCGACTAGTTGAAGCGTTCCAGACGCCGCACAGGGCGCGAGCGACCCTTGCGAGGCTCAGCTTCGACGAGGCAGCTGTCCGAAGCTGAACAACTTGAGCCGATCTCTAGTTGCTCGAGTAGCCAGCTCCGCCACTCATAGGCTACCTCTGTGGATCCTTGAACGAGCGCCATCGGCAGTGCCAGCATGAAGTTCTACATCGATGCCCTCCCAGTGCTCTTCCCTTATGAGCGAGTCTATGTTCGCGACATTTCGCCCATTCTCCATGCTTGTATCCCAAGGACTGATCTTGTGTCAACAGCCCGAGCAGTATGCCTACATGTGCGACTTGAAACGGACTCTGGATGCCGGGGTAAGTCTGCAGCCTGGCTTCGAGGCCGGGTGGCGATTCTCATTTCCGAGGTCATACAGGGCCACTGCGTCTTGGAGATGCCTTCTGGGACCGGGAAAACGGTTTCACTCTTGTCCCTGATCGTTTCTTACCAACAAGTGAGGTTTTGGCTGATGGCAAAGGGATGATCAACTGACCATCGAAATCTGCCAGTTCTACCCTGAGAAGCGGAAGCTCATTTACTGCTCCCGGACTGTGCCCGAAATCGAAAAGGCTCTCGCAGAGTTGAAGCGGTTGATGGAGTATCGAAAGACCGAGCACGGTCTCGTGGAAGACTTCATGGGTTTGGGTCTGACTTCGCGAAAGAACCTCTGCATCCACCCTTCAGTAAGCCGATCCTGCCTGTTGTTGCTCCCGATGCTTTCTCATGTGTGTTTGTCTTTAGGTCAGCAAGGAGAAGAAAGGCAAGGTCGTCGACGCTCGATGCCGCGACCTGACCGCGACCTATGTCATCGAAAAGGCCAAGAGCGACCCCTCAACACCGCTTTGTGAATGGCATGAGGTGAGATTGCGTGCTCTCGACAGAATGTTTGTGACTCAAGCTTATGAACTGTCTTAGAAACTGGGCACCTTGGAACCGGGAGCGCTTCTCAACCGCGGTGTCTACACTCTGGACGAGGTGAAAGGCTACGGAATCAAGCATGGCATATGTCCATATTTTGCCGTCCGAAGAATGGTGAGCATAGATGCTTTTCGGGTGGTCTCCTTGCGCTAACTTTGGAACAGCTCCCTCACGCCAATGTCATCATCTACTCTTTCCACTACCTGCTCGACCCCAAGGTCGCCGAGCAAGTTTCAAAAGAAATGTCCAAGGACGCCATTGTCGTGTTCGACGAGGCGCACAACATTGGTGCGGGCTGTGCTCTTACAGGTCTCACCTTGGCTGACTCTCGCACAGACAACGTCTGCATCGAGTCTCTGAGCATCGATCTGACCCGGCCAATGCTCGACTCTGCAGCGAGATCTGTTCAAGTGCTGACGGACAAAGTTGCTGAGCAAGTCTCTTGATTAGCACTTGACATCGGCACGTCTCACAGACTGTATCAGAATCAAGCGGACGGACGCCAGTAAACTTCAAGACGAGTATCGAAAGCTGGTGGAAGGCCTTCAAGAAGCAGACGACAATCGCGAGGAGGATGCCTTCATGTCAAATCCAGGTCCGCTTCGTTCCAGCTTGTGGAGGCAACGCTCTGACAAGGCTGCGCAGTCCTACCAGATGACATTTTGAAGGAGGCCGTGCCGGGCAACATCCGGCGAGCCGAGCACTTCACAGCATTCCTGGCCCGCTTTGTCGAATATCTGAAGGTTGGTCTTCTGCGCCTCGGTGGATGTTGCGGCGAGATGACAGTCGATCCCTCGTAGTCTCGAATGAGAGTTCTTCACGTGGTCGCTGAGACGCCAGCATCGTTCCTCCAACATCTTAAGGACATCACCTTCATTGAAAAGAAGCCGCTCAAGTCAGTGTTGCCTCTGGCGCCTTTCTTACCTCACATCTTACAGGTCAATTGCAGGTTCTGCTCCGAGCGCCTGACCTCGCTCGTACGAACTTTGGAGCTCAGCCGACTGGACGAGCTGTCCTCACTCCAAAAAGTTGCCGCTTTTGCAACGCTGGTGGCCACCTATGACAAAGGTAGGTATTTGAAGCCTCCTGACATTTTATCAGACGCTGATGAGAAACGAGCGAAGGGTTCCGCCTTATCCTTGAACCTTTCGAAACCGAAAACGCGACGGTCCCAAATCCCTTGTTCCGGCTTACCTGTCTCGATGCCTCTTTGGCAATCGCGCCTGTCTTTCAGCGCTTCAGTTCGGTCGTCATCACGTCTGGCACGATTTCTCCTCTCGACATGTACCCCAAGATGCTCGGCTTCAGCGCCACCGTTCAAGAGTCCTACGCCATGACATTGACACGGGACTGCTTTCTCCCGCTTGTCATCACCAGAGGGAATGACCAGGTGCCCATCTCGTCCCGCTTTGAGGTTCGAAACGACCCGTCCGTCGTGCGCAACTTCGGCACCGTCTTGATCGAATACTGCAAGATCGTCCCAGATGGCATCGTCGTCTTCTTCCCCAGCTACCTCTACATGGAATCGATCGTGGCAGCCTGGAATGACATGGTGAGCCTTGTCCTTCGGCTCTGCTGCCGGACGAAGGCTGACGCCGCCACCAGGGCATCCTCAACGAGGCATGGAAGCACAAGCTCATCTTTGTCGAGACACCGGACGCTGCCGAGACCAGTGTGGCTTTGGAGAACTATCGAAGGGTGCGTGTTTGAGCGACTTGCTTCCCGCTATGCCCAACTAATTTGTATGGGCAAGGCCTGCGACAACGGCCGCGGCGCTGTCCTCCTCTCTGTCGCTCGAGGCAAGGTCTCAGAGGGCATCGATTTTGACCACAACTATGGCCGGGCTGTGATCAGTACGTCCATTTTCCGAACCCGGAGGGAGACACTGCTTATGAGGACCTGCAGTGATGGGCGTGCCCTACCAGTACACCGAATCGAGAATCCTCAAGGCCCGCTTGGAGTTCCTTCGCGACACCTACAAGATCCGGGAGAACGACTACCTCACCTTCGACGCCATGCGCCACGCGGCCCAATGCGTCGGGCGAGTCTTGCGCGGTAAATCCGACTACGGCCTCATGGTCTTTGCCGACAAGCGGTTCGCAAGAGCGGACAAGCGCGCCAAGTTGCCCAAGTGGATCAACCAGTACATCTCGGACGCAGCGACCAAGTGCGTTGCCTTCTCCTGCATTTGTGTGATAGCCCGCTCACCAAGTGCAAATCTAATAGCCTGTCGACTGATGTGGCGTTGGTCATGTCCAAGCGCTTCCTTCGCTCGATGGCCCAGCCTTTCGACCAAGACCAGACAGGCGTGTCGCTTTGGTCTTTGGAGGACATCGAGGCCCGACAGGCCGCCTTGCAGCAAGCCGTGGGGGCCGCGGCCGCGATGGAGGTCGACCAGCAAGACGACCGGGACTACTTTGAGGGCTTGGAAGACAGCATGGCGATGGAGGCGCTGATGCAGGTCGAAGCCCAAGCTTGATCAAAATTGTACAATGCAACCTTGTCCTCTTTAACAAGGCTCGAGGACCGTGACGTCTATAATTTAGGTGCTGGCAGCGGGGGCTTCTTGCGCATGATGGACTGCTGGCTCATGTGTGCCATGAGCTTGCCCTTGAGGTCGTACAGGTGGCTGCTTCCAAACGTTCGGCCTTCGCCCGCCGCTTCGGTATGTTGCTCTACCAGCGTGTACTCGCTGAGGGAAGGGGTGGTGGTGAAGAAGCGAAGGGAAAAGTCTAGAGAGGAACAAGCGCCGGCGTCGTCGAGAAAGCGATGGGTGAATGTGAGGGGCAAGAAAGCGATCGCGGCATCCAGAAAGAAGCTGTTAAAGTTCTCAGAAGTGGCTGCGGGTCGTTGGTAATTGGAAGACGTACGCGGCAGCAGAAGCCTGCTCGGCATGCGTCTCGTTCGCCCCTTTGACTTTGACATACCAAGCGTTGGTCTTTGAAGTTATCGGTAGATCCTCTTGTGTCTGTCGATTGGGTACATTCTTAGTCATAGCAGACTGTGGCTAAGGACGGAAACCGACCGTCTGCCTGTCCTTGACAATTCCCAGCAAGGTCTGCGTGCCGTGGCTTTCCGGCGGCAGCTTGAGGTCGGAGTAGATGGGGAAGAGGGGGAAGACCTTGTTGTAGAGCGCGACTTGCTTTTCGGTCAGGTCGCCGGCCTGGATGCGTTGGGCCCAGCCTTCTTTCGCGGACGGAAGCTGGTCGACGGGCGTGTACTTGTGCAAAGGGGGGATGGAGTAGTCGAACATGACGTCCTCCCTAGCTTGGAAGTCCAGGTTGCAAGTCATCACGCGCCGCTCTTGGTTGTTGGCCAGCTTTTGAAAGGCGTCCACCTTGGTGGTGTGGAAGGTGCGGGTGGACCGGATGATCTCGACCTTGAACTCGAGCAGGAACTCGGTGCTGGTTGGGCCCAGGTAGAGCCCCTGGGCGGAGAAGAGAAAGAAGCCATCCGGCACTTCGAGGCAGCCGGCATAGACGAGCTGGCCTAGGGTGCTGCCTCCATACTTTTGCCACAACGCTTTAGATCTCGTTCAACTTTGTGAAAAAGGAAATGCTCACGCCGATGGGTAAGCTGTTGCCCATACGTTCTGTCTGGTGCAGCCCTCTGAAATGCCCCTCGCCCACTTTCTCGACCTACAGCTCGCTTTGAGCCTGGGGCACGCAAGATCAAGATGGACGGCGGCAAACCTTCAGCGACTCGGCCAAGCTAGATGGCCCTGGCATGGTGCTGAGGGCTTGTCGAAAGGTTGATCTAGGGAATCTCGGCCAAGCAGTCAAAGCGCGACGCAGCATGCACAGATATAGACACGGCGCTTGATGGATCAGGGCAGGATCAACCTGGATATGTGCAAAGGAACGAGTTGCTGAGTAATGGACACAATGGAAGTGGAGCAACAGCTCTAACGCCGCCAAACGAGCAATCGATAGTTCCCTTGGGAACTCGGGCCTTGGCCGAGGCCAGCAGCCTTACCCCGCGAGCTCGAGAGCATCTCTCTCCAGCTCTTCCACTGCTCTCGTTGCCGTTGCATCTTTAAACATATTCAATAGTGAGCATTCCACGCACAATCCAACAGGCAAAGGCCTAAAGCCAAACCCGCGCAGTGGAAAACGAGGCCCCCTCCACCGTGCTGGTCACCCTGACCTCGTACGCCTGCGCCCTCGGACGCTTCGGAACCACAGCGCTGATACGCTGTCAACAGCCACACCCTCGATTCGCAACACAACCTCGGCGTTGAGGCCTCCGGCGACTTGACCATCTTGCTCAGTGCGTTCCGTTTGTTTCCTTGCTGGCTTTGATTGCGCTGGCTAACCGGTCTGCTCCCTCAGCTGGTTCGTTCTGCCCTGCGCTTGGCGCTCGCTAGCTACTCACATCTGATATCTGCGACTTGCAACAGCTATTCAAACGTCAGTCCGGTTCACAATTCGATGCGGAGTGTGTGACACTGAATCCCGCTGGTCTTGGCTGCCCCAAACAGGACATGCAAGTTCTTGGCCACCAACGTCAGGAAGGCCAAGATTCTGAACCTGTAATTATGACTGTTGGCCTGTGTGGATCAACGAGGGAAGCTGAGGGAGATGGGCAATCCAGGATTGGCGTGGCGGGAACCGAGAACAAGACTGGCGACCAGCAGAAGAAGCTCGACATCCGTGCGTTCTTCTTGCCTTACATGCTCTTGTTGTCGTGGTATTTCTGACATAGCGCACAGTGAGCAATGACATTATGGTCAACTCGCTCAAGTCGTCCGGCAAGACTGCAGTTCTCGTTTCAGAGGTCCGGCTTCTTTGCCTCCTTTTTTATACGCTCCCGATCCTAACAAAGCAAGTAGGAAGAGGAAGAAGCAATTTTCGTCGATGCGGCCAAGCGCGGCAAGTATTGCGTCGTGTTCGACCCGCTTGACGGCAGCAGCAACATCGACGCCGGTGTGAACATGTGAGCAGTGGTGATGCGCTCCATTGAGATCCCTGTTCTCAGAAGCATCTGTCTGCGCTCAGTGGTACCATCTTTGGCATCTACAAAGTGGTGAGCGCCCCTCCGGCAATGGGATTTGCCCCCGAGGCTGACCCAATCATCAATCAGCTACCGGGCTCGGAAGGCACCCTGAAGGACGTTCTTCGACCTGGTACCGAGATGGTGGCGGCAGGCTACTGCATGTACGGCTCGTCGGCCAACATGGTCATCTCCACCGGCAATGGCGTGAACGGCTTCACTCTGGACGCTGTTCGTTTGCGCGCTCACCTGAAAAGATATCGATATTGATCGTGGTGCAGGGCCTGGGCGAGTTCATCCTCACGCATCCGGACATCAAGATCCCCAGCCGAGGCAAGATCTACTCCATCAACGAGGGCAACTCCATGTTCTACCACGAGCCCGTGCTCAAGTACCTCGAAAGCATCAAATGTGCGCCCCGTTCCCTCATCAGAACGAACATTGTTCTCAATGTAAGGCCTGTGCACAGACCCAAAGAACGGCAAGCCCTACAGCGCGAGATACATCGGCAGTATGGTGGCGGACGTCCACCGCACGCTTCTCTACGGCGGCATCTTCGGGTGAGAAGCTTTCCATCCAGACCTCTTACCTGTTCTTGAAGAGCTACCTCACAGCTACCCGGAAGACAAGAAGTCGAAGAACGGCAAATTGCGCCTGCTTTACGAGGGCAACGTCATGGCCTACCTCGTCGAGCAAGCCGGTGGCCTGGCCACCACTGGTACCGGCCGCATCTTGGAAGTCCAGCCCACCGAGATCCACCAGCGCGTGCCCGTGTTCATGGGCTCGAAGGAGGATGTTGAGGACTTGGTCAGTTTCCTTGCCTTTGACGAATCTGACCCCTTGCTCATTTGGAGTACACCGACAGCTGTCATTCTACAAGTCGTAAAAAGCCAAGGCAGTTTAAAGGGGCAGGCAGCTGAGCGGAAAGCCCTGTGTAAACCTTCCATCCCACATTTGTACCGGTGCCGCAATCATTCCTCATTCATTCAAGCCTTATATGACAATTGCAAGTATTCCACACCACCTGTTTCTCTCTCTCTCTCCATCTATTACGTCCGCTTCGCCAGCTCCTCCTTGGACCAGTTGGGTCGGTTGTCCGCCCTGGCCTTGTTGAAGTCTGGCGGGACGTTGCCGCTCAAAGCCGTCTCCTTCAGCTTGGCGTTCTGCTTGTTCTTGCCCGCTTCTTTCGTCACCGCGTCGTGCGGAGGGGATGTGGAGGTGGATGACGCCTCGTACGCGCTGCTGGCCTTGGACGCATCCGCCTTTTCGTAGTTCTCCTTGAAGGAAGTCGGCTCCGGCGTGCCCTTGATGTACTCCTGAGTGTACGCTTCAGAGGCACCCTTGGGATCGTTGACGGTTATGTTGCTCTCGCTGGGGTGCTGGTTGAAAGTCTGGGGAGGCTGCATGAGCTCTTCTGTTGCTTGCATTCCTGGCCAGCTCTCACCTTTTTGGTCGATCCAGTAGCTTTCTTAAACTGATCTTGAGGCACGGCTTTGCCTGTCGGGGGCTTCGTGCCCACAGTGTTGGCATACGAGCGAGCCAAGGTGAATGCGCGATGACGTTGCGGCAAGGCCGCCGTCTGAGCTCTCAAGGTGATCAGCACCCGTAACCGGCCTTCAAACTCAATGGACGTACCGTCAATGGTTGTCTGATGTACTTAGATGAGCGGGAGAGCATGGTGGATGTCGTGGCCCGAACCGACTCCAGTTTTCGCGCTTGTTGCTTTGGGCCGCCACCTATACGAAATCTTGGTACCTCCTTAAGCCTCCCTGCGAAAAGCGCCGTCTGTAAACAAAATCAAGCAACTCCAGAAACCATCGCATCCTGCCAATGTCAAGCCAAGAGACGATCCATGCTTTCATTCACGATTTTCCGAAATGCGAGTGTAAGGGAGTTTCGCAGCCTTTCAGACAGGGGAAAGCTGATTTTGGATGCGTGCTGTAGTGCACTTGCACATAGAAGGCACGCTGGAGCCAGAGCTACTGCGCTCGATTGCGGCCCGAAATAACATTTTGCTGCCGGACCTCTATAGCGACCCTATCGCCCTTCAAAATGCATACAGCTCCTTCGAAAACCTCCAAGAATTCTTGAACCTGTACTATCAAGGGATCGAAGTGCTCACAGAGCCCAAGGACTTTCAAGATTTGGCGGAGGCCTACTTCCAGAAGGCGGTCGTGGACAACATCAAGCATGCCGAGATCTTCTTCGACCCGCAAGCACACACTTCGAGAGGTGTCAGCTTCGACACTGTCCGACAAGGTCTTCTGTCCGCTCGAATTCCTCCAGGCATGACGGTTTGTGAGTTCGCCATGCCCTCCCCGCCTTGACGAGCGCACACTAATGCTGCGAACAGCCTGGATCATGTGCTTCCTACGTGACATGCCAGAGAAGTCGGCTCTGGACATTTACGAACAAGCATATGCCTACATGGCGAGCGGCCAAATCAGCGGCATCGGCTTGGACTCGGCAGAGGTTGGCAACCCTCCGGAAAAATTCCTACGTGTCTACCAGCAAGCAAAAGAAGCCGGCTTTAGATGTGTTGCGCACGCAGGCGAGGAGGGAGACTGCTCGTACGTCTGGAGTGCGTTGAAGGATCTTGGCGTGGAGCGAATCGATCATGGAGTGCGGTCGGTGGAGGATCCGGCCTTGCTCGACTACCTTAGAGAGAACAAGATCCCTCTTACGACCTGCCCCTGGTCGAACGTCTCCTTGAAGGTGGTCAGGCGGCTCGAGGACCTCCCTCTCCCTCTGCTGCTGGCGAAGGGCGTGATGGTCACTATCAACTCTGATGACCCGGCGTGTTAGTCAATGTCCTCTCTCACTTCGTTCATTCTTTTGGCGCTGACAGGGCTCCAGATTTTGGAGCTTACCTGCACGACGTGATGACGAGGGTGCAGCGAGCATTCAACTTCGACATACGAGTGTGGCAGTTGTTGGCCCGCAACGCTATCGAAGCATCCTTTCTGCGACCGCAACGTCGCCAGCATCTCTTAATAGAGCTGGAGCGGGTAGAGTCTGCTTTGCGCTTGATTTGGGAGTGATTATTTCATTGTGGTGCTAGATAATTTATAGACATGATAGATGCAAGGAAAACAACTAGAGGAGTCAAGCAACCACCCTCGTTTGAGCTGCTGAAGATCAGCCGCATTCATTCGCTTGAGCACTCAAATTCGCTCACGTCCTTTGCCAGTCTCGTCCGGATGGCCGTAGATGTCGCGAGAGCTATTGGACACACCTCCAAGGGCAAGAGTTTTCTGACCAGGATGTCCACCCGAGGCTCCGCTAACAGACAAGTTCTCGTTTGGCTGAGCAGGTTCAGACAAGCTGGTTGGGTGCTCTGGGGTGCCAGACAGATTATGAGAGGGCTGGGCAAGCGCATTATTGCCAATGTTGTCATCTCTGTCTCTGGCATGAGAACTCCTTTTGATAACAGATTGGTTGAGATGTGTCAAGAGAAATAAGAGACAAAAGGCTCACGAGGCGTTGTCGCCACCCGACTTTCTTCCAATGGCTTCAAGAGCGTTCTCGCGCTGGTGATACGTCAAATGGAGTTCCCGAATAACTGACTCTCAAATGACTCACGGAGGCGTTCTCGTTGGCTTGCATGCGTTGTCCTTCTCGGAAGCCAAGCTCATAGCCGGGTTCGTTTGTGACCTGGGCGATGCTCCCCTTTGCCGCCGTCAGTCCGGCCTCAAGGCCTTCCTCATAATCAACACCTGACTGGTGTTGAGAGGATTTGGCGTCAAGAACATGTCTTCCGTCAAGACGTTAGCTCAGAGGTCTTGTGCATGCCCCAATTTCCGCTTACGAGTCTTTCTTCAGCTCTTGTCCAGCCTGGCAGAAATGTAAAAAAATTAGAGCATAATCACAGATGAAGGCTTGGTCTGTCTCTCACCTTGAAGCCGCGCGCATACTCGGGCTCTTCGCTCATCGAGACTTGAACAACGGAGCCGACAGCAGCCTCCTTGCCGTGAAGCAGGCCTTGCTCATAATCGGTACCATGTTGATACTTGCTATGGTGGTGTTGGTCCACTTTGCCAGCGATGTCATGAACGGGAAGGTAGACGCCTTCGCCATCCCGCTCGGTTGTGTGCATAGCCATGATCGATCGAAGTGCTTGGTCGAAGACGGAGTCGCTTAGAGTTGGTGATGGGTGAGGCTAAAGAGGTAGACGGAGAGTGGCAAAGTAAACCGCGGATGTCGTCACAGCCTGATGTTGGCCGCGCTAAAAGGAGCAGGCTTCGTCGATGCGGGGCCTTGGCTGGACAATCAGGCGCATGCTTTTTTGAGCTATATACCGATCTGATCGGAACACGTAGAGCGAAGGATCAAACAACCGAGGCGAAGACTACCTGCGACGATCGGACTTTGTCGCCTGAGCTTCGAAGCAGCCACAACCTCGCTATCCTCTCTCTAATGCCATTCATTCTATGTCAACACCTGATTTGCTCAGCTCGGCGCTTAGCCAGGGGAAGAAGCGGGGCGGCAAGCATGCAATCTTGACGGACTCGGAGGCGGCGGCGGACGATTGCCCGGCGCGCAGGAACCAAGAAGCAGTGATACAGAGAAAGAAGCGCGTTCACGATAAGCCTGACCGGCTTGCAACGACGAGCCTCTAAGTCGAAGAAACATGAGGCGAGAATCAGATCAGTCAAGGAGCTTTCCGCAAATCTTGCGCGCAATACGTCCCAAGCGCGGGCAAGCCAGCTTTCACACTGTCTCGAGAGACAAGTCGGGCAAAAGTGAGGCGCATTTGATCGAGTGGCCACGCTGATGGTCGAGCGCAACAAAGATTCGATTTGCCACAGTTTGTTCAACCCCAGACCGTCACCACCACTTTACCACCACCTTGACTGATTAAATTCTGCCCAAATCTCCCAAGCGACAACACAGGTCCACATAGGACCGAACGCAAACAGCTACAGTAACACTGCGGCAGCCGCCAGAGCCTTCGACCTCCTTTTGTTGCCTCAAGATGCCCTCCGTCGACCTCTCCGATGTGTTAGAGGCTTACGCTTCAAGCATTCGTGAAGTAATAGATAGAGGATGCCTTGTTAACTGGCGAACCCATTTGGTTCTAACATGTAAGCGCCCGAATTGGTTGAAAACGGGACCCAATGGCTAACGACTTACCAAGCCACAAGCGAGGCCAGCTTGCAAGATGTCTTGAGCATGATATCACAGCCGCAAACCGCCAGGGATGGCGAGAGTCTCCAGATCACCGTAGTCGGTGAAGCAAGCGTTCTGTTCGCCGCATTGAGGCCTCGAGGTAGCAAGGAAGGCATTGAAGACTCCGGGGACGAAATGGAATCCCGCATTATGGACGCTCTGACTCCTCTCTTGCGTCCTTTATCGATACACAACCTCAAGGACCAGTATCTCCCTTACACCCGCCATCTAATACCGGCAGGTCTCACCCTCCCACCTGGAGGTCAGCTTGTTACAGACATTGGAGCAGATGTGTGAGCTTCGACAGTTGACGATCATTCCTTTACTGAGGTCACGCATCAGGCTTGCCATAACGGGCGAGGCGTTTCAGCTTTTACCACAAGGTCTGGACGATGATCGCGACCAGGCAGCGGTACCCACCCGACTGGAGTTCCTGCATTTTTTTGCTGCCTCTCGAATCCGACACATGGCACTCATACGCCTGCTTCAACATTCGTATCAAGTTTCTCTGTCGCCTTTCCCCCCAAACTGGCCAAAGCTGTCCGAATTTCTCGAGAGACTTTCGACACCTCTGTCTGTTCAGATCGAGCGCACTCTCACCCTCCCCTTCCACCGAAAAGATGTCCAGAAAGCTTTCGCTAGGGAAGGCCTAGACTTGGCGGTCATTTGCCTCCTCATTCTTCGAACCTCGCATTTTCAGCTATCTCCCTCCGAAGAATGCTCTGCGCAAGCGAAAGAAGCGGCTGAATCTATTCGCTCCGCCCTGGCTATCGACTTGGACCAAGAGCTGGAGGCGCTGCTGCAGCAATGGCGATGTCGTCCCAACGACGTGCGGGAGCTGCTCCAAAGGATCCCTTGCACAAAATGCGGATCAAAAGGGGTGGTTATGAAGCAATGTGGATGTTGCAAAAGGGCCACTTACTGCTCGCGCGAATGTCAAGTCAGGTAAGCATCATCGTTCGGGGTCCCGGGCAGCAAAACTCATTTGTAGCACCCTCAGTGACTGGAAAGCTCACAAGTCGATCTGTGGTTTGACTTCGCAGATTGGATGCGGACGAAGATTCTTCCCAGAGTCATTGGTCGGGACGACGCCACTAGATTTGTAAAACCCCGGCCGACTGGGCCTTATCGACGCCACACCCTCTGGGGTCGATGCAGACCGCGAGCCTGTAAATATTGTATTGTATGCCAAGAGCAAAGTTCGGGCGCATTTGAGACCAAAAGTGCGCCTCTGCTGGGCGAGCAACATTCGCCACGGTTTGGTGGTGGTGGTGGAAGAGTTAACGACCTCGCGTTTGGTCCTGTATGGACCGGCGTCGTCGCCTGGGCAAAGGCTCAGGATCTTGTCGAACTGATGACGGACGGTCGTGAGGCCGGTGCAGAGCAGGCGGGACAAGACAGTCTTTGCTCAAGTTCGTTCTGGCGGCGGCAAGCGAATCGATTACACAGAGGGGAAGTCGTGGGTTTGCAATGATCTCGCCCATTTGGCATAGTCCTCATGGTCCCCGATATGATTACTGTCTAGGGTCTACTCATGTACAAGGAGACTGCAGCATGCCCGAAATTTGCGCCCAAATTGAACTGGCAGATGTTGGGCCTTCACCCATCACAAGCAGACGCGGGAATGGACAAGATAGCACGAGAGAGTATTTACAGGCATATTGCAGCGAGAACATCACGAAGCGCGAAACAATTGCCATCTATTGATCCCGCCACCTTAACCGGGAAGGCCGCCATTGCAAAGAATCGAATATAGCGGCCTTGGCGGGCCTTGGCAGCAGACGTTTTGAGAGACGAAGATGCAACAACTAAGCTGGAGACACAGAGGAGGACGTATGAACGGGTCATGGGAGGAATACGACCACGGCAGGTATAGGCGCAGCTACAACGGCAGCGCTCCAGCGAAGCACAGAGCTCTATAGTAAATACTTTAGCGCACGCGTCAGCACGGAAGCATGGGTTAGAAAGCTAGAGGGCAGAGGCAGATGCTCGAAGAGTGGGGGAAATCGACGAAGCTGTCAGGGTGGCACTTCAAACTGTGCATGTACGGACTGCTAGTGCGACACAGACAGCTATGTGATTGAGAGCACAGAACGGAAGTCTATGGCCACGAGCGAGGAGTCAGTTCGGCAAAGGCATCAAGCAATTATGGAGCGTAGCTGCCGCGGTAGCTCTCCAAAGAAGCACAAGGCTCAGTGGTAGGCCCGTTGGCTCACTCGCAGAGATAAATCATGAGACAAACGAGAGCAGACACACATGCTCGATGGAAAACGGGAATAGCCAGTCAGGCACGAAAAGAAGCCAGCAATTACGGAGCGTAGCTGCCGCGGTAGCTCTCCAGAGGAGCACGAAGCTCTCTGGTAGGCCCGTTGGCTCACTCGCGGAGGAACTTGAGCAGCGAAGTAAAGGAGGGAACAGAGGACGGCAGACAGGCACGGCAAGCAAAAGCCATTCCTTATGGGGCGTAGCTGCCGCGGTAGCTCTCCAGAGGAGCACGAGGCTCACTGGTAGGCCCGTTGGCTCACTCGCGAAGAAACTTGAGCACCAAAGGTCTGGTCGGATGATGTGGACGGTCGTGTGCTGGTGTTGGTGTCGCACCGCCAACGTCTCTTTTTTGCTACTTAAACATGCCCTCAGGATTAAATTACAGTCGATTTGATAACATAGGAAGTGATTCGGACAGCTAAGAGGAGGACCACCCTCATTGTCCGGACTGCGACGAGTGTCAGCGAGAAGCTCGGCAAAAGTCTTCAAAGCGCCGGGCGCCTCCTGGTTTTGACGACGATTTGGGCGCATCTTTCCTTTCGCCTTTTGGAGCCGGAGCTACCCTGATTGGGAACGACAAAAGCCAGCGAAGCCGCTCTATGTGAAGTTGGCCCCAGGCGACTCGGGCGCTGGCCTGTATCCGACCTTTTTTGCCGACCCTGGCGAGTTTCAGCCTTTCAGAAACCCCGAAGATGGAACGACCGAGCACTGGGGCTTGTATCCGTTCAAAAAATACGAGTTTGACGACGACGAGCATGTTCCGTTGCCCACCTTTCGCCTGGCTTCTAACTCTAATTTCTAAGCGCAGGGGCTATTCTGTTGATGTAGACGTTATTATGGCAAACATGATGCGGAAAATGGCGGTCCAAACGATCTACTTAGGCCCGTCCGCCGCTAAGGAGCCGGAGATCCAATTTGTGGAAGGGCTCATAGCTAAGAAGGTGCGACTCTTCCGTTCAGATTATCAAGCAGCACATTGGTGACCCCACATGGCCGCCCCGATAGGCCAAGGAGCTGGCGACCCTGGACGTCAGCGAACATCGGAAGTGCGACTATCGGCTCAAAGTCTGGCTCGAGCGCATCCCCTCTATCAAAGGCGATTACCGGTCTGCTCCTTTTGTCTGGAGAGAGTTTAGGTGCTCAGCTGGCATGTCTCTGTCGTCGTTTCAAGACTATGTCCTCGCTCCGATCGTCGGCTGGCGCCGCAACGCGCATGCTTTCACGTTCTCAATGCCCGCCGACGGGGCCACCTTTGGCCCGACCGAATCCCGTGCCATAGATATGATGCATCGTGACAAGAGTGGCTTTGAATGGCTCTCTTCCGATGAGTGAGGTTGTCTGACCGTGCTTGAAAACCAAAGGTAACCAAACGCACAGCTACCTTTTGGCCCACCTATTACGAGCGAAAGGCGAAAAAGTGCTTCATGTGTATGACCTTGGAGACAAGTAAGTCAAAACCTCTTGCCCCTGGGGTTGGACAACGGCCTGCTGACAACGACCTCCGCAGCTTTCGGCATCAGATAGAGCTCCTCGAGATCATTCCATCTTCTGAGAGTCATGGAAAGATCCAAGTCCTTGCCGGGGCCGGCCTTTGCCCTCGTATGTTGAACTTGCTGGCCGATGCCCTCTGACACCCAATGATCGTTCTCCCAGCCGAGGACACGGGATCTCCGCGAGCATATTTGGAGCTTATGGAAAAGCTCCAGAACCTGCGACGGACCTCGCCAGCCAAGTATCGGGCAGAGTTCGCGACCTCGGTGAAGGACAAGAACAATTATCGGGTACGCGATCCCCTTCTCGTAAAGCGCGACTTTTCACTGATCTCATGGACGTAGGACGACAAGACGATGACGGCGGCGAACTGGGGACCCGCCAACTTTGATGTCTTGGCAGCACAAGCTCGTGTGAACGAAGCGCTTCAGACCTCGCCATCGACCCAAAGCGGCCTGACGACCAATTGGGCAGTGGCACCTGGCGTCGATCCCAACGACTTTGGGAGGCTTCCTCTTGGCCAGAAACTGGCGGCCGGCTCCAAGCCCCTCCACAACTCACCACGCTCGGCCCAATTTCAGACCGAGCGCGAGAACCCTTTGGAGAACAAAGCAGTCGTAGTCTGCGCCTCTTGTGGCAGCCCTCACGACTTACTTCAATGCGGTGGCTGTGCGTCTGTTGCCTATTGCTCGCCCGGGTGTCAAAAGTGAGCACGTCTCGCTGGTTCCCATCGAAAGCGGTGGCTCACCGGATCTTAAGATCACACTGGAAGGCGCATCGAACAATTTGCAAGAGCATGCAGAATATCAAGGCGTGATTGGTTGGCAAGAGCGTGCTGGACACCAAGGCTTGAAGAGCTAGGATGTTGGTGGCGGTGGTGGCTTATGGCTTATTTCAAAGCGTGATCTTTCTCTATCTGACTCTGAACCTATGACTATCTTGCAAGGGTGATAATATCGTCCCACATACCTCTGCGTCGCTCGGCCAGGAGCAGACCCTTGCCATGGCAGCGGCCGCGCCGGAGCTCATTTGTCGCTGTCGCGTCAGCCTTGAGATTCGATAACCCTGCGTGGCACTCTGTGCCCAAAGACAATAGCACGAGAAGGTCTACGAGCATAGTGAACTGCAGCCAAATCGCCTCCGTCTTGACCACGAGCCGGTCGCACACAGCATTGTTTATTCGCTGCAAGAAGTACTTTTGATCTCGCTCCCCCAAGCGCCATGTCGGACGGCTATTTTGACGACGACTTGGACGCGGACCTCTTGGCAGCTGCAGAAGCCAGCGTGACGACCAGGCCGCCGCCCGTGGCGTCGACCTCGAAGCTCAAGCAGCAAACCCTCTGGGGCGCCTCCCAGCCTGCTGTCGCCCAGTCCGCCTCGACCCAGGGCATCAAGATCCGTGCAGGCCCCGTCATCAAGCCCACGCAGCAGGGCGCGCTCGAGAAGAAGCCTAACACCCGCAAGACCAAGGAGTGGGATCGCACCGTGTGGACCGAGCGCGGCTGGGGCTCGACCAAGGGCAACGCCAAGAAGAAGAAGCGCAAGCGGCGGGCTTATGGCTCCGATGACGATGAGGATGAGGAGGAGGAAGAGGACATCGACTGGGGCAACGATCAGACGCTCAACGACCTCGACCTCGACCCGTCCAGGCCAGCGCCCAAGCTCAAGCTGCTGCTTGACGAGGAGGCCGCCAAGTCCTTTGTTTACCCTACCAACAAGCAGAAGCGCCCGTACCAGCAAAACATCATCCGCAAGGCCTTCTTCGACAACGTCCTGTGCTCCCTGCCAACCGGCCTGGGCAAGACGTTCATCGCTGCCGTCGTCAT
The DNA here is from genome assembly GCA_001599975.1 of Cystobasidiopsis lactophilus. Taxonomy (NCBI): domain Eukaryota; kingdom Fungi; phylum Basidiomycota; class Agaricostilbomycetes; order Agaricostilbales; family Chionosphaeraceae; genus Cystobasidiopsis; species Cystobasidiopsis lactophilus. The sequence goes on from BCIO01000005.1 coordinate 2,395,200, forward strand.
GCTCAATTTCTACCGCTGGTACCCAGAGGGCAAGATCATCTTCATGGCGCCCACCAGGCCCCTGGTCGCCCAGCAAATCGAGGCGTGCCACTCCATCGCTGGCATCCCGGCCAAGGACGCGGCCGAGCTCACCGGCCAAGATTCGCCCACCGCTCGCGAGCAAGCGTGGGCCAAAAGGCGCATCTTCTACTGCACGCCGCAGACGGTGGCTAACGACTTGCGCGCGGGTCGGATAGACGCCTCGAAAGTGGTCTGCGTGGTGATCGATGAAGCCCACCGCGCCACTGGCGACTATGCCTACTGCGCCGTCGTGCGGTACCTCATGTGCAAGAACCCGCACTTTCGCATCTTGGCGCTGTCTGCCACGCCCGGTTCCAAGCCAGAAGCGGTGCAGGAAGTCATCAACGCTTTGCATGTCGGTCTCGCGCCCTCGACCGCCTTGCTAACATGATAGCTGATGCCTTCTTTCTTACAGATTGGAGAAGTTGAATGCCGGACAGACAACTCGATCGACATCCAGCCCTTCATCCACCAGAAGGAAGTCGTGAGCCAGATCATCAGCCTTCCGCCCGAGTTCAAAAAGATCCGGGACGATTGGGCAACATTGATGTCCGACATCCTCAATCCCATCGTGGCCAAGGGCCTCTTGTGGCAGAAGAACCCCATCCTGCTGCACCCTTACACCTGCAACCAGGCCATGGGCCCTGCTTCCAAGACCGCTCCCTACCTCCTCGGACAGCTCAAGGTCCTAGGACACATGGCACGCGGGATGGACTCGCTCATGTTGGAATCGATCACGCCTTTTCTAGGAGCCGTCAAGGAAGTCAAGAGCACAGACCACAAATCTTTCAAGGCGATCGCCACCAAGCCTCTCTTCTCCACCGTCCTCCGCGAGACCGAGCACCTCATCCACTCTCCCGGCTTTGTGCCACATCCCAAAATGGCGGTGCTCAAGTCCATGATTCTGGAGCACTTCAACAAGGCCCTCGAAGCCGGTGGCGAAACCCGCGTCATGGTCTTTTGCCACTTTCGCAACGTGGTGGAAGAAATCGTCAAGTTTTTGGCTCTCGAAGGACCACTCTTAAAGCCCGTCAAATTTGTGGGCCAGAGCACGGATAAGCAGGGCAACAAGGGCTTTGGACAGAAGGAGCAGCTGGAGGTAGGACACCACCAGCGCATTTCGTGGTCGCTGCTGAAGTCGCTCGCTGCAGACCATCCGGAAGTTCAAAAAGGGTACCTACAACATCCTCGTGTCGACGTCGGTCGGCGAGGAAGGCCTCGACATCGGCGAAGTTGACGCCATCTACTGCTACGAGGCATCAAAATCGCCAATCAAAATGGCAGGTCTCCCATTCATGGCTATCCGAGTCTCGCTCATGGCCTCCTGTGAGAATAGCTGCAGCGCATTGGGCGTACTGGTCGAGCTCGGCAGGGCAAGGTGGTGGCTTTGATGACAGAGGACCGCGAGGAGAAGAACGTAGGTTGATCGCCTCATGTCCGAAGGCGACCGAAAGCGAATCAAGCTTACACTTTGTCAATGGCAGTTTCAATCGGCCAAGGACTCGTACAAAGAGGTCCAAAACGCCATCATCTCCGGCAAGCTCCTCGAGCTCTACAAGGACTGCGACCAACTCAACCCCAACCGCAAGACTATTCGGGAGGACTTTCAGTTCATCGAGCCCGAGCCTTTCGAGAAGATCTCCGTATCCTTATCCACCCGACGCGCAACCAAGGAGCCCAAGAAGAAGAAGGACCCGCAGCGCAACATGCCCGAAGGTTTCAACCTCGGTTTTCGCAAGGCCTCCGAAGCCGCACCTCCTGAGCCGGCCAAACGCAAGCCGAAGTACCTCGAGGTGCGCGAGAACTTTGAGCCGCCGGCGTTACTCCCGCTCGTCAAGATCGACCAGCTCGAGGCCGACTGGGCAGGGTTCGACTTCGCCGATCCTACGCTCGACATAAACCACCATGGACTGCCACTTCCGGAGCGCCTTCGCCCGTACAAGTCTGGCGCATCGTCGCGCTTGGCGAAACTCACTCGGGCGACTGAGCTGGGGCGCAAAATCGAACGCGTGGAAGAAGCGTACGACACTTGGGAGTCGGCCGCCTTTGACTCATTCAACAAGAGCGATGTCAATTGGTGGCACGAGGACGCCAAGGGTACCTGCGCCAAAGTCTACAAGCCTTGCCAGCGACTTCCTCGCTTGCGCTCAGCCCCTTTGGACTTGGGCAAAGCTCGCCAGGCGCGCGGAGTGTTGGAAGAACAAAACAAGTCGACGCAGACGACAAAGGTCCTGGTGGAGCCTGACAGCGAACCCGAGAATGCGGCCGTTTACATCCCTGGCCTGTCGGATCTCGACGGCAACGACAGCGAGCCAGAGAATGCTGCTGTGACCCTCCCCGGATTCTCGCCTATCCAGTTGGACGACTCCGAAGACGAAAAGCCACAACGTCGGCGAGCTTCGAAGCCCAAGCCCAAAGCAACCAAAGCCACCGTCGCCGTCGACCTGGATTCCGACTTTGACGACTCACTGGATGCTGCTTTGGCCCAACTTCCACCCTCTCTGGCTGCAAAACCGAAACCATCTAGCCCACTAGCTCTCCCATCGCCAAAGGTAGAGACCGCTGCGCCGCCACGCAAAGCCAAGGCTGCTCCTCCCAAACCGCCAGTCGACATCTCCAGTTCCGACACCGACCTCGAGGTCGAGATCATCCCCAGACTTCGTCCTGAAGCATCTTCAAAGCCGACCGACAAGAAGGCGTCCGGGGACCGCTCATCGTCGACCTTGAAGAGCCCGCCGCCACCGCCAGAAGCGGAGCTTTTCTTGGTCCCGCCCATGCAAGACAGCGACGAGGAATACCCTGTCGAGTTTCAAGAAGCTCTCATCTCATCGACTCAAGCCATTCCAGCTGTCACCGCCGACACCAAGGCGATCGAGCAACAAGAGGCGGACAAGTCGGACACCGAATTCGACGACTCGTTCGACTTGGACGCCTCCGCTTTTGACCGCCTAGACCAGATTGAGGACGCTCATCGTCAAGCTCAAGATGCTTTGGCCATGCCACCGCCGCCCCAAATCACCAAGCGCAAGAGCGAACTCGAATTCGAACCCATTGTCAAGCCTGTCAAAAGGCATGCGACAGACGAAGCCCCCATTGTGGCTCGCTCAGTGACTGTGCTTCAGCACCAACAGCCAGAGAGCGGTTCGTCCTCTTCGCCTATCCTGCGACCCGGCGAGCGGAAGCGACGGGGCCAGCGCCAAGCAAGCCCGCCCGTGGTGCTGGCGGACGCGGTCGCCAAGCAAGGGAAAGCGAAGGATGGTGGCGCCATGGCAACAAAGAAGAAGAAGAAGGCCAAGAAGCGGCAGAAAGTGGACCCCACCACCAATCCCTTCTTCGAGCCCTCGCAAGCCGTCTGCTCGGACGAGACGGACCATTCCACTTCGGTTTCCGAAGCATCAGAAGACTCTAGCGACCGCGAGTTCGCCAACGGCTCTGACCATGTGGGTACCGGCGTCTGCGTTCGAGAAAGCTCTCTTCAACTCTTTTCTGGAACCAGGAGGTCGACAACTCCATGCGCAACTTTTATCGCGATTCGATGCTCACTCAACACGCATCGAAGTTTCACAACCCGCCGGTCAAGCCAGGCGCTTTCAAGCTCAAGTACGCCGACAAAAGCGCGCCCCAGCAAATGGTGGCAACGCCTCGGCGGAGCGACTCCACCGTCAGCGATTATCTCGAGTATGTGTTTCGCATGCGTCGATGAGCCAAAGCTAACTGGTGAACCCAGCTCCTCCTTCTGTTGTCCGGACAACGTTGTCGAAGTAAGTTCATCTACGTATGTTGCTCTTGTCCGTCGGCAGCCACTCAGTTACTTTCCCCCTTCAGTATGACTCCTCCCAGACTTGACGGGAGAGAACGCAGACATCTATTTCGCAGTGGTTAAAGTCGCATCACGTAGGCGTTGCATTGATGAGAGCAAGGTTTGCGAGCGTGGCAAGGCAGCAGAGCACGTCCGAGCAGCATTTGCTTGTATTCATAGGAGGACCATAAGGCATACAAAGGCAGGCAGAGTTGAGGGCGGTGGCGACGAGCCTTGCTCTGCCCCCACCAAAACTTTTCGCCTGCTCGCGCGCAATGGAAGCGGATACTCCTGGTTTGTCCTGCACTTGAAGCCGGCCAATCAAGACACTCAGACGGTGGTTAGCGGTCGCTGATTTGGCCTCGCGGCTCGGCCTGTCTGGCATAAATGAGGCGGCAGCGCAAAACAATAACGGCGGCGTGGCGTTGGACGAGCCTGAGGTCGCGCAAGACGAGGCGCCGCTAGCTGGGGAGGGCGCTTCCGCCAAGGACCTGCTCCAGAACCTGTCGCACGAGGTCACCGTCAAGCTGGTGGACCAGCAAGCGGACCCCAACTCACCGCTGTATTCGGTTCAGAGCTTTGAGGACTTGCACCTGTGCGTGGCTGCTGCCCTTTGCGTTTGCCCAAGGATCAAGGCTGAATGCAGATCGCATGTTACAGATCAGAAGACCTGCTCAAGGGCGTGTACAAGATGGGCTTCCAAAAGCCGTCCAAAATCCAAGAGAAGGCCTTGCCACTGCTCCTGTCCAACCCGTCCGTTTTGACCTCTTGCCTTAGTCTGACGCATTGCAGAGTACTCAGAATAGCAAGCATGCAGGCCACGCAACATGATTGGGCAGTCGCAGTCGGGAACTGGCAAAACGGCCGCGTTCGCATTGACCATGCTCAGCCGGATTGACTTCACCAAGGACGTCTGCCAGGTTCGTCACCGTCCTTTCCATATGCACCAAGATTCTCTGGCTCATACGCCTTTGTGATGCTCGCACAGGCCATCTGCTTGGCTCCATCACGAGAGCTGGCCCGACAAATCTTGGACGTCGTCGTGCAGATGGGCCAGTACACGCCCGTCAAGACCTTCCTCGCGGCCAAGGGCGTCCAATTCCGAGGCACCCAAATCACCGCGCACATTATCGTCGGCACGCCGGGGACAGTGCTGGATGTGAGCGGGCGCTTCGGATTGCGTCGAGAGACTCCACTCAACTCTGACCTTGCTTTTGCCGCCACAGATCAGCCGATCAAGAGGTGTCATCGATTTGAAGAACATCAAGATCTTGGTGCTGGATGAGGCCGACAACATGCTGGAAGAAGGGTCCATGAGCGACCAGAGCATCAATGTCAAGAAGTACCAGCCTTTCCTTCTGTCGCAAACTGTCCTGAGTCAGACTGACGTCCCCCGGAATGCAGCTCAATAGCTCAGAGGAACGCCGCCCTTCAAGTCGTTCTCTTCTCCGCCACCTTCCCCGAAGTCGTCCGAGGCTTCGCCTTGCGATTTGCGCCGCAAGCGAACGAGATCCGCTTGAAGAAGGAGGAGATCGCACTGGACGCCATCAAGCAGTTCTTCATGGGTCCGCTGAGCCTTCAACTATCCCCAACTCCCGAATGTCTGCTGACAGGTGCCGCACTCAGACTGCCGCGACCAAAACCACAAATTCGAAGTCCTCGTGGAGATCTACAGCTTGCTCACCATTGGCCAGAGCATCATCTTTGTCAGGGTGCGTGCTCCTTCTCACTTCTCAATTAGGACGAGATTCGAATTTGGTCACTTCAGAGGCGGGAGGACGCGGACGAGATTGCGAGGCGGATGTCCGATGAAGGCCACAAGGTCGTTTCGCTCCATGGCCAGCTCGAGCCTGCCGACCGAGACCGGGTGATGGACGACTTCAAGAACGGGAAGAGCAAGGTGCTCATTTCCACCAATGTCATTGCTCGAGGCATCGATGTCCTGCAGGTCAATGTGGTGCTCAAGTGCGTCCATCTCATTACCTTTCCCGGCGATCGTGTGGGTCCTGAAGGGAATCTTTTTGAACAGCTACGACTTGCCAACCACCCAGGGCGGAGCGCCGGATGTTGAGACCTACATCCACCGCATAGGTGAGACTACAGCGCTGGACTTCATAGGATCTTTCTCTGAGCGCTTCCATCGTCTGATCCAGGTCGGACGGGTCGATTCGGGCGCAAGGGGTTGTCCATCAACTTTGTGCACGACCGCAAGTCCTTGCAGGTCATGCAGTCCATCGAGCGGGCAATGGGACGGCAAATCATCAAAGGTAAGCATCAGTGTGTATACTGGACCCGAATTGGACGCAGGCTGATTTCTCGCCAACAGTCGAGACGAGCGACTTCGATGAGATGGAAAAGGTGTGCACTGCTTCCCGCTGTCGATTCCCAGCGTTGTTTGACCTTGCGTTTTACAGACGCTCACGGCAGCTATGAAGGTGTAATGCATGTGGGTGGCAGATGAAGGGTGGAATCTTGGGTGGCGAGGCCAAAATCGGGGTGACGGACAGTCGAAGTCCGTGGGCGGCCGTGGGAATGGGAACGACGACTTTTGCAATCGATCTTAGATCTACAACCTGATTCTCCTGTTGGTTCAGAGCCCAATCAGAACCAGCACTATCCTTGTGGCCGTCCGCGCCACTTTTTGGCAAAAGCGGGACTCAAGCTTGCTCCTCGTCCAAACGATTCCTTTGCCTCAAAACTCTGCCATTCCTCGACGATAATGCTTATAATTGATAACCGAGAGCAATCGTGTCTGGATGCGCACACTATCTCAGAGAGTGCATGTCCACTTCAACTTCGCACGGCATGACTCTTCATGCACTGTTCTCCGTTCCGAGCGTGCTTTGGGTCTGCCCCGACTGAGTCAATTATCAGTTCGAGCCCACTAGAGTGGCATGCGCGTGTTTGCCGGTCGCGTCGGGCTCGTGAAAAAGCGAGCGCCGTTGGCAAAAAATGACACTCGGCAGGGCGCGGGGAAACGGTTTGCTCCTGGAGGACGTTTTGACTCTTGATCCTGCACCATCATCACCTTGGTTGATCTTTCTCTTGGAGAGCCACTTCTAGCCGTAGGTTTTCTTCGCGCAGTGTCGATTGTTGCCTCGGCACTGACCTGCGCTCGAGAACAGGCACTGAAGTGCTTATAACGGCTATCTGAACCGACTTCACTTCGCACTTGCAAGGAGCCTGGACGACGCCTGCAAGCGCCTCCAGAATCAGCTATGGTTGTTCAAGCATCCCTTCGCCAAGCCACTTTGGCCCTGGCTGCACTTGCTGCTACTGGAACCACCGTGGCTTACTTCCGGTGAGTCCAGCCGTTACCTGATGAATCATATTCCTCTGACTCATCGCCTTCCAGAAGCCCTATCGTGGAGGTATTGCGCGAGCAGACCGCGCCGATGCTGCCCATCATCTTCAACTTTTTGGACACCACCTGGGCCCATGCCGTCTTCCTCCTCCGCCTATTCATTGCCTATCAAGTCATATCTTGGGTCTGGCGCATCCTATCAGCTGAGGACCTCCACCTCGCTGCCATCAACGAAGACCCGTCCTCGCCATCGTTAGCAGCGCCTCCGACGCCGCCGCCGCCTTACTCCATCTTCGAGGAGCAGCCAACCTCGCGAACTAGCACTACCATTGTGGCTTCAGGGACAAGCTGGGAATACGAGTGCTGGCCGTTCGACTCGACATGTGTTGAAGACCTGCTCTCGCCCTCGCCAGCAGCGCCTCAGACACCGCCGCCGCCGCCTTACTCCATCTTCGAGGAGCAGCCAACCTCGCGAACTAGCACTACCATTGTGGCTTCAGGGACAAGCTGGGAATACGAGTGCTGGCCGTTCGACTCGACATGTGTTGAAGACCTGCTCTCGCCCTCGCCAGCAGCGCCTCAGACACCGCCGCCGCCGCCTTACTCCAATTTCGAGGAACAGCCATCCCCACAAATGGGCACTACCGTCGTTGCTTCAGGGCCGTACTGGGAATTCGAGTGGCGGCCGTTCGATTCGACAGACGACGGCGCGCTCTTCAACCCCTCTAACAGCGCTGCCGTCTCTTTGTACGACACCGACTTTGAGGACGACTCGAGTGATGACCAGGCATGGCCTGGCATCAACGGGTGGTTCAGCGAGCAAGAGGAAGCGGAGATGAGGGAGCTTGGCTACGAGCCCTACCAGGTGGAGTTTTAGTTTGGGTGAGTATTATTACTGCTCTTACTCTTGTTGAAGCATGTTGCTGAAGATTTAGCCCGGCAGGATTGGGAGACCTGGGACCTACGTCTTCCGGCTGCGGCCCCTTCTGGCCTTTCAGCGAGGCTTGAGCCCCTATATCTGGACAGTCACTTTGTGCAAGGAAGAGCAAATTTGCTGCTGAGAACCACATTATCCCACGCCGAGCTCAGATCTGTGTTTTTTTTGCTGCCTTGCCCTCTTTTCTCCGTGGCCACCATCGTCTGCCGTGCCGCCGAGTCGAGAGGCGTGTCTTCTGCTGCATCATGCGCATCCCGCGTTTTGGCTATCGCCTCGTGGCTGCTGCCGACTTGGACAAAGTGTGGCTTCGACCACGGCCTGGCCGGGAATGGCCGCCTGCGCGAGTCGGTCAATGGATCAGGCGCTCCCTCTGGATGTGCGTTGCTGTTGTTTCGCTAGCTTCACTGGTGTTGTGCTGACCAGCCACGAGCCCGACAACAGTGCTGCAACGCTCATCTCCTCCTACTTTGCTGTCGCCGTCTACCGCTCTTTCTGGGTTCTCCTCTCCCTCTTAGGGCTTGCTCTGGTCCTCGTCACGGCGGTCGCGTTGTCTCTGGTTGTCTTGCTCCAAATGTCGGACAGTCGCGTTCAGCATTTCGAAAGGGCTCGGGCAGAGGATGAGGTGGCAGCGAAAGAAGCTGAGGAGGTACAGGTCTTTCAAGGCGAGGCTAGGGTGCTCTGGGGGGTGCACCAGACCAAGGAGCGACGGCCTGCCCAAGCATTGCCAGCATTTGAAGACCCTCGCCAAGGCCATCCCCTTCGGTCCACCTCTCCAGGGATGGGGGAGGCGACCCTCGCAGAGCCCGCCATGACTTTCGCCATCATGCAACCATTCCTTCAACCGGCTACTCCTCCTTCCATCCCTCCGTCCACCGTCATGCCCGCCAGCCAGCAAGCGCTGCGTCGGCTCTCTGGCTCGAGCCCAACTCGTCCACCGGCTCCTTCTCCTCATGCCACCTCTCACGCCCTCCGAGACTTTCCCCCTGCTCCAGCGACCCCTTCCCCCAGCCCTCGGAAGACAGGCACTCTGACAGGCCGCTTCATCGCTTCAGTCTCAGCGATCGGCACAAAAACTCCTCCTCCGCCACCTACCCCTTCCGCCTCTGCTTTCCAGAGCAACAGTGGGCCATCAACGCCCAAACCGCCCTCTTCAAAGATAGACGGCTGGGTCTGGACGAGCTACCAGAAAAGAGGCCTCGCCCCACAGCCCTCCCAAATCACCGTCCGCGTCACATGCCGCACAGCTACACTGGCCATTACCCGGCCTGGAGCACTGAAAGAGCAAGTCAAGTATGCCAATTTGCACGAAGCGCGTGTAGAGCAAATCGATTCGCAAGAGTGCAAGAGTCTCGCCAAGGCCAAAGTCAACGAGAGCCACATCCTCCTTTCATGGCCCATGGACCCCAAGAGAGGTGCTATCCTCCTCTCATTTGAAGGCGACTCGGGCGGCAATCTTCGCAGCAAGTGGATGAACATTTTCCAGGACGCGGCTGTCCCCAAAACTCTTCTGCCTCGCTTCCGTTCGGCAGCTCGCCGGGCCTTTGTGCCATTCAAGCACTTCCACCCTACTGGCTTGCTTCTTTCTGTTCTCTCTCACGCCATCATCACCTGCACATTTCAGTCCGCTGACCTCCGCAAAGCTGTCCTGGACGCGGCCAACGCTGGAGCAAAGGATTCCGGCATCAAGATCACCTACACCACCTTACGCAAAGAGCTGTCTGCTCCTTTCATCTCAAACGTCATAGAGCTTCCTGCGCCAGGACCCGAGCAGTGGGAGGCCTTGATCGAGGTCACTTTACCAGGCAAGATTTAAGTTGGGGTGGAGGTGCAAGTGGACGTGAGAGATATCGTGCAGCTGGGAAAGGGCCTTTCGGTGGTGCTGTCGGCTACTAAGCTGGAGCTATACGCGACGCTCAAGCACGGCATGCTTCTGATGAAGTAGGCTCATTTTTCACCTTTTGCGTTTGCTTGCCTGACCCTTTCTTTCAGGCTCAACAAGCTGCCAGACTTGCCGTTGTCTGTCATTCTCCTTCCGAACCTTCTGCCACGTCTGCAGCTGTCCATCGAGGACCTCGTCCGGGGCATGATTCACGAACAAGTGGGTTTGCTACTTCGCTTGCATTCAGCCATGCAACGTGATCTGATGCATCCAAACAACAGCTTCAAAAGCAGATGGTCGACAAGTCCGTGTCCGTCGCCATCCCAGTTCCTGTGTCCTTCGTCCACGCCTTTTTCAACTATTGCCGAACCTTTTCCTTCTTCTGAACATCTTGCAGCCTATCTTGTTGGCTTTCACTTCTCTTTACGTCTTTCTTTCCGTTTCATGGCGATATTCCCATAGAATAGGGCTTTCAAGGGCTTTCCTTCCAGACCCATTAGACTTACATCCCTTCTGGCTCTGAAATACTCGACAACTAGCACTGTTTTCCGCTCCCTACAAACTAGTTCTAAGCTGCATAGCAGTACTGGACGAGCTTTGAGCGCAGAAAACATGCATGAGCCAAGCAAGATTTCAGCGGGAAACTCGAACCACGCAGACCTTGTCCCTTCGGAAGCATTTGGCTACAAGGCGCATCACACAAGCACAAATAGCATCAACAAGTAATACAGACAGCCAAGAAGCGCAACAAGCCACAAGTCCAAGTCAGCCACATCACGGTCGTCGGGGACAGAAAGTTGCTTGCTCCCACTCCGTCAACTGACTTTCCCTCTGTCGCGTCAATCAGAGGTTCAGCTTATTCTGATTCATCATCAACGTGTAATGCGGCGATAGAGCGCGATGGCTGCCCTCTTCCGCTCTCCTGCGTTGTGCCCTGCCTGCTTTGCACCCGCTTCTTGCTCGGTGTATCATCATTCCGTGGTTTCTGTCCTTGCCGTGTCTGTGCTTCTAGCAAAATAAAAGTGCCCGCACTCTCCTGCCCAGAATCGTGGCCCCAGATCTGTGCGCCAGTGTTCTTGGTCTCCCAGGCACAGTATGTTAGCCGCCCACACACCAAGCTAGCCTCCATGCCCATGGTATACATAATGGATCGTTTCCACAAGACCCGCGAAAAGTGGACTGTCACCAACTACAGCCGGCACGGCAGCATCGCGGCAGTCGACCTTGAACGCCCCATCTTCGTTTTCAGCGCCTGACCTTCAGCGTTGTTCGCGCTCCCCTGTCAAATATCCGTATGTATAATCAGTTACTCCACACACACGGCTGGCATCGCTTTGCAGAAAGAAGCCATCTCTTCTGTCGTCAACATTGCTTTCAAGCGCCTTTTATAAGAAGCGCCCAGATTTTCTCTCTCTCTCTTTGGTCACAGGTGTGCCTTCATGTTTCTTAAGGTGCATGTTCACGTCTGGCTGCCAGAATAGCCGTCTGGTGTGCAGGCATCGACTCTGGGTCCTCAGGCAGGCCGCCCTTTCTTGTCCGCTGATCTTGGCTGATGATCTGACCCGCGCTTTGCATTCTTGCACAGGTTCTGAGCAGACTTGTCCTCTCACCTTTGACACCAACCTGTTTTCAAGAGTGTCAGAAGCCTTCGCCACCGATCGGCGTCAGATGCAATTGCCACCGCACGGCTCGCTGGTTCGGGCAGGCCGCTTGGGGCTTGTAAAAGTGGATGGGAGTGTTCCTGTTGATGTCATTCAAAAGCTCGATCAACTTGTGTTTGACGGAACTGCGACCCGAAATCCGACTTCAAACCCACAGGCAGCCTTGAGCACCTTTTGCGAGCCCCTTCCAACCGGCTCTTTGCGCCCTTGCCTTCGCTCGGGTTCGTTCTACAGAGCTCTAGCAGCCTTGCAGGTGCTCGGAGACGATCAGTAGAGGTACAAAAAGTCACCTGCAAGAGTCGCGTCGAGACGGCCAGTTCCGACATCTCCTAATATGGACTCGGATGGGCGGCCTTCGTCAGGTCAGTGTCTTTGCCTTGCCGTTTGCCTCTCTGGGAAGCCTGCCGCCACCTGCAAGCGACTTGGCCGCCACTGGCCAACCCCCCAGACCCCAGCGCACCGAGGCTTCTCACCTTTTGGCGGTTCGCCCGTCCGCTTTTGACTCGCGTCGAGGCTGCGTGGTCGCGGAAAATCAACAAGCCCGTCGTCTCACTTGCCAGCACCTCCTTCAGCTCTCCTGCGCCGTCTCTGACTCCTTTTATGAGCTTTAGAAGCGGCCGCTGACTGCCCTTTTGCGCTTCGAGCAGCCCTTTCCCAGCTGATCAACCAGCAGTCCATGGCGATGCAGCCAGGCGGCCCTCCTACGCCCACCTTCACCAATGGCCACATGCCCAGCTCCGGCAGCATGTCGGCGGACCAGCTGGATCCCATCAGACGCCACAACCTCACCTTGCAAGCGAGCAGCAGCCAGGGCAGCGCGAATGGCTCCCGCGTCCTGGTGCCCAACTCGAGCCCGACATCGCCAGCCCACGCCACCTTGCCCCAACAGCAACCGGGAGGAGGCTTTTTTGGCTCGGTGCCCCAAGGCTTCAACCCTCCCACCTTCTTCGCGCCGCCGACGACGACCGCCGCTCCCCAGGCCGCGCCCGCCTGGCAGCAGCCGCAAATGGCCTACGCTGCCGCCGACCCCCGCAACAACTCGCTTGACCACTTCATGCAGTCGATGGAAGGGCGGGCCAACGGTGGAGACGGGCCGCCAAAGAAGCGTCTTCTGCGAGCCGGTGACATCGAGCGCTCGCAATCGCCTCTCGATATCCCAGTCCCGCCGCCAGTTGCTTCTGGCATCAGCAACAGCAACAGCGCGTTGCTGTCCGAGATTGAGCGCTTTCAGCTGCTGTCCCAGCCCAACTCGCGGAGCACCTCCACCCAGCCTGGCGAGCCTCTGGGCAGCCCCAACGCCCTTTTGAACAAGAGCATTCCCGAAACCGCCTCTGAATCGTCTTCTCCGGTCGTCGCACCTGGTCAAAGGCGAGGCGGCGCGCCGAGAATCGGCGAGGATGAGGACTCGCAATCTTCTCAGACCATTTTCCTCAAGGGGACGCCCGAGTACGAGAACGCGTACAGGGCTTGGCGGAGTCGGTTCCCTCAAACGGCGGAGAATATCGCACGCAACGCGTGGGACAACGCCAGCGGCGACCAGGCCCGGGCGTCGAACTCTCTGTATTCCGCCAATCCGCTCATGGCCATGTTCGGCCCCGCCGGCACGTCGAGCGCTGTGCCACCCGCCACGTCGAGCCCCAGCCCTGTGGTCGTTGCCCGCTCTCAGGCTGTTCCGCCTCAAATGTTCCAGCCACAAGGTTTCCCGCAGCAAGCAGCTTCGCAGAGCCCTAGACCAGCATATCCCTATCCTTATCAAAACAATCCCGCGGTCGCTGGAATGACCCCTCAGCAGATGCAACAATATCAACAGGCACAATTGCACCAGCAGCAACAGCAACAGCAGGCCCGCATGATGGCCGCCCAGCAGCAGCAGCACTCGCAAATGCGCCAAATGTCGCCCCAACAGCTCGCCCATTACCAGGCTCAGCAAATGGCTATACAGCAAGCCGCTGCAGCCGCCGGCCGCCCCGTCAACGTCATGCAGCCAGGCATCCCCGCTGCTCAACCACAGCAGCAAGGGCGCCCCCCTTTCCTCACGCAGTCTTGGATCAACACGACTGTCGCCAACCTGCGGAGCCGTGGCATGACTGATCACCAGATCCAGACGATGATCACGCAGCAAGTAGCCCAGTGGAACGCCAACACGGGCAACCACGTCAACGTGCAGCAGCAGCAGCGGCCCATTATGCCCGTCCAAACCCGCGTTGTGCAGCCGTCCCAACCGAAGGTCACCCAGTCCAAGTACGTCGCGGCGCACAAGCCGCAGCCGGCGACTGTGTCGCACAAACGCAAGCGCCGAAACTACTCGGACTCGGAGGATGGCGGCGATTACTCGGGTGCCTCGAGTGGCGAATACGACGACCGACCCAACGAGCAGCGCGAAGCTGAGGCTCTGGACTTCTTCAACAACTGCTCCGTTCAAGATCTCCCAGATTACACCGGTGGGTATAGCTGCTTGCCTGCTTTCACGCCACAGCCGTCTGACCTTCTGCGATGTTGTCAGCTTGCTCCCTTGAAGCGGCGCAAGCTGTCTTGGATTCTCGACCTTTCGATTCACCGGACGACGTTCGCAACAAGATCAAGCCCATCAAGGGGCTTAGCAACCGCCTTTTCGACAATCTCGTGGACATCCTAGAGGCCCGTCTCCTGTCTTGTGTCATGTTGCGACCGAGTAAGCTGATATTCGTCACGCAGGCCTACGCCGAAGTCGATCGCGTCTTCGACCAATGCCAAGGCTACAGCCAGTCCTTGTCGGCCATCATGCGCATTTGGGCTGGACAAACTAAGACTGGTAATGCTCTACTCACCGCGCCCTCTTCCGAGAACCCCTCTCGAGCTGGCTCGCCCGAAATCGACGCGGGGGTCCATCTGGTCGAGCTGGATGAGGAGGCTTTGGAGTCAGCGTCCCAACCTTGGGCGTCAGAAGAGGTCAAGGATGCGTTCGCTGGCTACCTGAAGAGCGCACCAAAGGGCATCCCCGACGCCATCACCCTCAAAGGCTACCAAATGCTCGGCATCAACTGGCTCAACCTACTGTATCGCAAGAACCTGAGCTGCATTTTGGCCGACGAAATGGGCCTCGGCAAGACGGCCCAAGTCATCGCTTTCCTTTCGCATCTCAAGGCCACCAACGTGCCCGGGCCGCACTTGGTCATCGTGCCTTCTTCGACCTTGGACAACTGGCTCCGCGAGTTCGACACCTTTGCGCCCGACCATCTCAAAGTCTACTCGTACTACGGGACACAGTCCCAACGCTACGACCTTCGACACGACTTGAAGGCAGCTACGGACATCGACGTGATCGTGACAACATACAACATGGCCGCTGGGCAACCGGATGACCGCAAATTCTTGCGCAAGATGGAGTTCAAGGTGCGCCTTCTGTGTCCGTTCGAGGTTTCCTTGCTCATGCTTTTAGCGTGACAGACCTGCACGTACGACGAAGGCCATCAGCTTAAGAACAGCGAGTCGAAGAAGTACAAGGACCTAATGGAAATCAAAGTCCCATGGCGGTTGCTCCTCACTGGCACCCCTCTGCAAAACAACTTGACGGAACTGGTGGTACGTTTTGACCTGGCCTTAAGGTGCAGCTTTTGGTGCTAATGCGACTGTCGCAGTCGCTGCTCGCCTTCATTCTGCCCAACGTCTTCAGATCCGCCCAGGACAGCCTCAAAGCCATCTTCAAGGTCCCACCGGAAGCACAGGCCAATCTTCTCTCCCGCCGCCGCATTGCCAACGCCAAAAAGGTCATGACGCCCTTTGTCCTTCGCCGCAAGAAGCTGCAAGTCCTCCAAGAGCTCCCATCCAAGAAGGAGCGCATCGAGTTTTGCGAGATGACGCCCGACCAACGCGAGCTTTACTACGAGACGCTTCAACAGTCCAAGAAGGCCTTGTTGGAGCTGCGGGCTGCCGAGGAGGTTCCGTTGCTGGACGAAGAGATTCTCAACGAGGAAGAGGAGAAGCCGAAGAAGAAGGGCAGGAAGCCAGCGAAGAAGCCTCCTCCGAAGCCGACCGAGAATACCAGCAACGTGCTCATGAGCCTCCGCAAAGCCGCTAACCACCCCATGCTCTTCCGGCGCCTCTTCACCGACGCCAAGATCAAAGCCATGTCGAAGGACTGTCTCAAGGAGTTCGAATTCTCCCAGAAGGACCCCAAGTACATCTTGGAAGACATGGACATTATGACCGACTTCGAGTTGAACCGTTTTGTGCAGCCCTACCCCGTGCGTCGCCTCTGTTTTTTGCTCGTTCAATGTGCTGAATATTTTCGCAGCACCTGCAAAAGTACTCTTTGACCAAGAACGAGTGGATGGAGTGCGCCAAGGTGCATTGGCTCGTGAAGCACCTGCCCGAGATGCGCGACAACGGCGACCGCATCTTGCTCTTCTCGCAGTTCACCATGGTCCTCGAGATCCTCGAGACGGTACTGGACACAATGGGGTTCCGCTACCTCAAGCTCACTGGGCAAACTAACGTCGGCGAGCGGCAAGGCTTGGTGGACCAGTATTACGAGGACGAAGACATCACCGTCTTTCTGCTGTCTACTCGCGCTGGTGGCTTGGGGCTCAATTTGGCGGTACGCTGTCCTCGTTTGTCTCTCGTGCCCTTCGTGTGTCTTATCGTTTTTGCCAAAGGCCGCCAACGTTGTCATCATCTACGACCAAGACTTTGTGCGTCACGCTCCTTGTCGAGGGCTTGGCCCAAAAGCTAACTTCCTCTTCAGAATCCACACAACGACAAGCAAGCCGAAGATCGAGCTTGGCGCATGGGCCAGACTCGCGATGTTTCCGTCATCCGCCTCATCGTTAAAGACACGATCGAAGAGGACATGCTAGCGCTTGCCACTACCAAGCTCACCCTAGACTCGGAGCTTTCCAAGTCTGACAAAGACCCTGCCGATTCCAAGTCTGGCACGGCGACGCCCAACTCGGAGATGGTCGAGGGCAACGAAGCCATCATCGAGAAGAAGGCGAAGCAGTCCATTCTCAAGAATCTGCGCGCCAAGCTCTCAGCCCAGCAGCAAGATGGGTTTGACCCGACTGCCTCGCAGTCTGCGCCGGTGGTCAAAGTCGAGGCGGTGGCCGAGGGGCCCCAAGTTGGAGCGGAGATTGTTGCAGCGGTTGGCGTGAAAGAAGAGGCATAGAGACCTTGGCGAATTTATATAGAAACCTCACGATGATGCACGACGTAGTGTCTCGTAATGTACTTCTCGGTAAACAAGTCCATGCATGAGTTGTCAGTGGCAGAGAACTGCGAGCCTTGCCAATCCATCGATGCCAGAGATACAAGCGATAGCCTGGTCAGTCGCCCTTGTACACCTTCAACCGTTCGTTCATATACCTGCAAAAGAGACTTCAAATGAGCATGCGTTGATAGATTAGCTGGGATGCGAAATTCACCGTTCTAGTTTCGTCGCGTTCTTGCTGTAGTTCGACCCCTCGGCATTGTAGGTGCGGCAATTGGTGAAAATGAGGGTGCAGTCAGCAATGAAAGGCTCGAGCGTCTGGTAGTAATTGCTCTCCAGTCTGCTTTCGATCGTCTCCAAGTCCATGGGATTCTTGATCACGTCGAGATAGTCGGCCACCTGAGGTGTAGCAGGTCAGTTTGATAAGAGCGCGCAGTCAAGGTCCGAATGCTCGCCTCTGCTGTGTTGACGGGACGCAAGAAAGGCCATGCCGAGGCATGATTTTGAAGGTCGGTGAGCACGCGCTGCATGATCATAAAGAAGGGCCCTCGTTGCGGTTTTCGTGATCTACATCACAAAATGTCAGTTTGCGCTGAGGCGATCTCGAAGAAGCTAGCTTACAGATCGTCCATGGCTTGGGTCCAATTGAGATCGCCTGAAGCCAATGCGGTCGATCAGCGCCAACTGCGTAAGGGACGAAGATGGGGACATACGCAAACCAGGTATAGTTGCAGGATCCAAAGGATGCTCCGGCTTGTTGCTGCCAACAGGGAAAATGGCTGAGCCAGAGTGCACCACATGCGATCTTGAGACTTGGCGAATCTTCGACAAGATGATCTACCCACTGCGCTTGAGAACAGCTTCCTGTGCAAGGTCTTGAACCAGAACGTACCTCCCGCTGTTTGGCCAGCATTTCGCGAAGGCTCAGATATCGAACTTTCGGCACCATGGAGCACTGTTGCACGGAGAAGCATTAGCTGCAGAGTCGGACCAGTTTTCGGAGCTCGGCTCACCTGCATCAAGGTGCCACCTTCGTAGTCCTTGATGTAGGCGGCCCACAAAGCCCGATCCATCTTGATCTCTTTTGTGAAGCCTTGCTTCTTGAAATATCCGACGGCGTAATTGTCCGCGTAGGTGAGGAAGTGCTCGACGCCAGGGTGTGCCTCCCGCACATAGTCTTTGAGATGGTTCATGAGATGAGAGCCGTAGCCCTGAGGTGGAAGTTCAGCTCTCACGCTCAATTGCTCGTTCAAGAGGAGGGCAACGTCACTCACTCTGACTTGCTCTGTACCTGTGATGGCACAGAAGACAATTTCGGCAAAGCCGCGCTGCTGGAAAGGTCGATACGTGATCCCGCCGACGACTTGGTGGCCACGCTTGACGATCGCCATGCTCCAGTGGCAGCGATCGAACACCAGGCGGGCGATGTACTCTCTTGGCATCTTTGGGAGTTGTTTTTGAAAGATGTTCTTCAAGCCGGTTAGGATGACCAGCGTCGAAGGGTCGGGAAACTCGTTGGAAACAGTCACAAATCGGATCATGTTGGCCGCTTCTTCGGTGATGGCTGGCCGCTCTTTGGGAGCAGACGACTGGTAGTAAAGGCATCAACATTGAGCGTCTGCTGCGACGAAGGCTTGTGCAAGGAGTTTGACCCACCTGCATGGCGTCTTCGGCGTCAATGGGCATTCCTGCGGCCAAGTGCGCAACCCCTGCCGAGTCGAGCTCCTCCTGCTTGATGATCACGGGAGGCTGAGTGCCGACTTTCGTGGAACTAGGGGCGTGGGCGTTCGATGCTGCTGGCACCCTTGACATGCCGACGCCTTTTTGAGATGTTTTTGCTGCAGGTGTGCCGCCGCCCGAGTCTGGTTCCGGCGTGCTCTCCTGCGACGCCCCTCCTGTCTGCAGCATACGAGAGGGCACGGCGGACACCGTCTTGCCGCCCTGCTGCCCGAGGGGCACGTCCGGATCCTCGTCTGAATCTGGAAGCGGCGAGAGGCCAGAGGACGACGAGCGCGCATCCTCCACGCCGTCCAGCTTTTGCCGCTTTCTCTGGCTGCTGGTTCCTGCTGCAGATGCCTTGCGCTTGGAGTCACTCATGGTCGGCCGTCGGTGGGCGACCTCACACGCCAGCTTTCCCTCTTGGAGGAGGTCGGCCAACGACTCGCGGCAATTTTCGAACTGACCCAATCGCGTTTCTCACCTCATGAGCGAATTCAGTGAACGCGGGTCCAATGAAGAAATGGATTCCCTGCGAAGGGTGTTCTCTGATGGATTGGCTCGCACTGCGGCCGCATTGGTGCCCGACGAATACAAGATGACAGATTTCCGCGCGTTCGATTTGACAACTGTGCTTATACGACGTTTCGACGGGGATGACCGAGATAGCTTCAACGATGAAGCCGAAGGAGAGCGAGGGCCAGTTGGGTTCGAGAAAGCTTGGCCCAGTTCACTTGCGCTTGACTCCAATATGCCCTTGTTCAAAAGCAAGCCTTCTTTTACCTAGAGATGCCATCGTATCTGAAGCACCCGGCGCCATCAGGACTACCTTTGGCAAGTTTCGACTCTTGAAGCCGACCCTGTTCAAACTAATCCTTTGGGAGCAGGAGCTGATCCCTCGAATCATGCAACACTTCTCCACCGCAGAGCTGAAGATGTTCGCTTATATCGACCGAGCCAGCCGCCAACTTGCGCGGACATACTTGTTTGAAAATTTGATCTGCGATTACAGCCCTACCGCCATCCAGACCCTAGCACATCTGTTGCAGGAACGACTGCACCCCCTTTGCAGTGGACTCACCTTGGGAAGATGCATCAGGAATGTTTGGAACGCAGACGATCCTACGTCCGTCGAACTGCTCCACGGCGTCACATTTGATGGAGACAACCCTAGGGGAGATCCTGGCTTCAAAGGCAAGTATGCGCAACTCGTTTGAGTTGTAATGCTCTAAAAATGTGCGCGAAGACAAGCTGGAAGCAGCTGCGAAATCGTACTTTGGCGCCTACAAAAGTATGATCCATGGGGCGCTCGCTATGGCGTTGCCCAATATCCGCTCCATCACGCTCTGCGCGCGTGTGGACATCTCCATGCTTAAGGCCATCTCTGGATCCGGCGTCCAACGGCTGGCCTTGAACCGGACAGTGGCCGGTGGCCGTCTTGATGACTGGCGCAGTCTTCCATTCGACCTCAATATCACCGACCTCAACATGTTCATCATGCCTAACTTTGGTGGCGACGAGGCACAACAATCGCGCCAGGCCATTCCAGAGCTTGCCATCATCAAGGCGACAGCCGCGTCCTTGCGAGGTCTCCGCTTTTGCTCGTCAGTCAGTCAGATCGACCAGGACACGGCCAACATCTTGGACGGGGTGGACTTACCATCTTTGACCTACCTTGCCTGTTCCTGCACTTTTCCAAAAGGCTTAGTCCTCTTCCATATTCGCGCGGCGAGGCTAACGTATCTTGGGAGACTAGCAGGTCCGAGGCAGTCCAGCGCACCCTGTTCCATCAGAAGAACCCAATCCGAACACTCGACATGATGGTCATCGAGGATCTACTCATGGGGCAGCAAGCCACCACCCGACCTCACCTGACGACACTTTGTTTGTTGCAAACTACGCCCGGCCTTCCCGCCTTCCTTCGCGAGAACCAGCAGCTGGAACACGTGTTGATTTCATTTCAGTCCGCCAATGCCTCGTTCAGCGACGTGATAGATGCACTCCGCAGTCACAACCGCCTGACCAGCTTCGATTTTTGGTTCATTGACGCCCACACACTTCCCTCTGAGGTCTTCGACGGCCTTAAGAAGCTCAAATACCTGAAACGGCTGCGTCTCGCAGCTGGAGACGCGGGATGGCGCGCCCAGTGGGAAATCGACCACAGCGCTTTGCGGCAGAGCTGTGCTCATCTCCAATTGGAATACCTGTTCGTCAAGAATGACAACTATAGCCTCTCATCCGATTCCAGAGTGACCGAGCGCTATTATATCGATCTACGGGGTTCAGAAGCGAAGGAGCGGCGGCACTTGGAGGAATGCAAGCTAATGTGAGCCTTACCAACGTGTTCCCGAAACCCAATCTCATTCTTCCTTTAGCGCATGTGACTGGGGAGGCCAGTTCAAGTCGCTGCAGCAAATTTACCTGGGGCAGCTTCTCTTCAAAATCGAGCGTCAGGAGGGCGAGGCGGTGACGGCAACGTGCCTGACAAACGGACGCGACAGCTGCTCTACCCGTAGGTGGCTCCAGTAAGATACGCAAGAGCTTATTCTCATGAGACGAGCCGCGCAGACATGCGATCCGTTTTTGGCTTGCGCTCAGGATTCTGACGAATCGGGTTGCAACGCCACCGTGTTTTCCTCGCGCTCTTGGCTTTGGCCTTCGTATTGGTTTTGTATCAGCGAATGTAGCAATATTCTTCACTCAAATCGCGTCAGAGAGCTCGCCGAGAAGAATTGGGCCCCGTGCGCGACACCTGTCAACCATGTTCTGGGGTTCTTGCTCCTCAACCACGAACCTGCCTCTCCTTACCTCTGCATCCTCGCCTTCTCGCAACACAGCAAACAAACCTCTCATCCCACTCACCATGACTGACCAAAGCGTGAGTCCTCTGAGAGAGCGCAGCGGGTCGAGAGCGTGTATTGACAGCTCGAATTGACTCTGCAGGACCAAGACTCCTTCTTCACCAGCATCGATGCCCTCCAAGAGCATGGAATCGGCGTGTCCGACCTCAGTAAGCCCTCATTGGGACGTCGTCGCGCGCTTGACAGCTCCTCACAATGGTCGCTCAGACAAGCTCAAGTCGTCCGGGATTGCCACTGTGCTCGCAGTCCACCAAATGACCCGCAAGAACCTCACCAAGATCAAAGGCAGGTCTTTCAAACGGCGAAGCAGTCGGACACTGACCTCGTCCACCGCAGGCATGTCTGATGCCAAGGTGCGCGATTTTTGGCTGGGCAAGCGACAGCGACCTGGCTCATCCCTTCATATCGCAAGGTCGACAAGATCAAGGAGGCTGCTTCCAAGATCTTGCCTTGTGGCTTCAAATCCGGTGGCGAAGTCGCCCTGAGCCGCGAGAAGGTGGGTCTTGCTTCAGTCGCGCGCTCTCTGCCCGATTCTGACTCTGTGGTGCAGATCATCAGCATCACAAGTGCGTTCCATATGGATTCAAGTCGCGCTGGCTGACGCCGAAAGCTACCCAGCTGGCTCCAAAGCCATGGACGCAATGCTTGGCGGCGGCCTTCAGACTCAGGCGACCACCGAGGTCTTTGGCGAATTCAGGACTGGCAAGACTCAGCTCAGCCACACTCTCTGCGTCACTGTGCGTAACACGCATGCCCCAGGCGTTCGCTTTGGACTTAGTCCTTTAACCACTGACAGGCTCAGCTGCCAATCGAGGACGGCGGCGGAGCCGGTCGCGTCGCTTTCATCGACACCGAAGGTACCTTCCGACCTGTAGGTTGCTCTTCGCCGGTCACGGAACGAGTAAGATCTAACCGAGAAGGGTTAGGACCGCATTCGCGCCATCGCCGGTCGATTCGGCGTCGATGCCGACTCGTGCCTCGACAACATCATCACGGCTCGCGCCCTCAACAGCGAGCATCAGATGGACCTCTTGAACCTTGTCGCCGCCAAATTTGCTGAGGATGGATCGTACAGAGTGCTGATCATTGAGTAAGCCCCCTCGACCACTGCAAAACTTCTCACCACTCACCTCAGCCAAACAGCTCGATTATCGCCCATTTTCGTGGTAAGTATCGCTTATCATTCTGTTTGTTTGTTTGAGGGTTGACTCTTCGGCGCAGTTGACTACAGTGGCCGCGGCGAGCTGTCGGAGCGCCAGCAAAAGCTGAATCAAGTGCCTTTCTGTCTATCTGCGCATGGCGTGCCATAGTCTGACAGATTCACTCCGCAGATGATGGCCAAGATCTCGCGCATCAGCGAAGAGTTCAACGTGTGCTGCTTCATCACCAACCAAGTCCAGTCCGACCCCGGCGCCTCCTCGCTCTTTGCTGGAGCCTCGGACAAAAAGGCAAGTCCTTGTTGTTGCTTATCTACCAACCAAACACCCATAACAACATTTACACCCTCGCCACAGGCTGTCGGCGGACATGTCTTGAGCCACGCCTCAACCTACAGGATCAGCTTGCGCAAGGGTCGCGGCGACGAGCGCATCGCCAAGCTTGCTGACAGCCCGTGAGTGACTTTCCTGTTCCAGCTTGACCCCTTGCTCATGCTGTCTTTCGCCTTCAGCGAGTATGTGCCTTCAGTTCGGCTTAAGTTTATAATCTTGGCTGACTCGCTTCGCCCTGTCAGCCAACCTGAAGGTGTGTTGTACCGATGACTTTTCTGTCCATTGGCTGACAGCGAGCTCTCGTACAACAGGCGAGGCCACTTACCGCCTGGGCGCCGAAGGCGTGTGCGATCCTTGAACACGAGCGACAAGCTCGGAGCTCTCTTCCTTTCTGTGTGCGGTCCGCGGTCGTTGTTCTCTTTTGTGGAATCCAATGATGTCTGTCTTTCTCTGTCTCCTTCACGCTGCTCTTTCATTGCTTCGGGACCCATCCGATTGGGCGAATCAGCCTTTCTGCCTGGTCGAAACTCACGTCCATTTCACGCTCTCGTCCGATGGCGTGCTCAAAGCTGCTCGCTCGCCATTAGAGAGAGAGAGAGATTGCACGATCTATTAGGGTCTTGAGGCCCTTCTTCAGCTTCAGACGTCCAACATGACTGTGGCCGACGAATTCGCTGCGGCTAATCAAGGCTACGTGAAATCGGCGACGGCCGCTCAAGTCAATTTGCCTTTGCCTCCTTCGCGCAAGGCGTGTGTCATCACTTGTATGGACGCGCGCATCGAGTAGGTCACATAGCCGCTTCGACATTCACGGAAGCCACTGAGCTCTTCGTCCAGCCCAGCTTCCTCTTTGGGCATCAAGGAGGGCGAAGCGCATGTCATCCGCAACGCTGGTGGACGAGCGTACGCAGTGCTCGAACAAAGATGGCGTTGGAGTTGCTGACATCATCGATTTTCAGATCTGAGGCTCTTCGAAGCGTTATCATCTCTCAGACACTGCTCGGCACCAAAGAAGTTGTTGTGTTCCACCACGTCGGTCCTTCTTTCGCTATGTGGACGTCTGTTGACCTTCCAAGTATTCACAGACTGATTGCGGCATGCTGACGTTCTCCGATGATGTTTTGCGCTCCAAGCTCAAGCAGAACCCGCCGAAGAAGGAGGCCAGCCCCAGCGCCATTGACAGCATCTCCTTCCTCCCATTTAGCGACCTCGAGCAAAGCGTTAAAGATGATGTGTCGTTCTTGAAGGATCATCCTTTGATCCCAGCCGATATCACGATCACTGGGTGGATCCACGATGTGAAGGTTGGTTTGATGCCTCTTGTGCCGTTCTTTGCCCTGACATTTTGTATCTCGCATTAGGACGGAAAGGTCACTCAAATTGTATAGTTTTGTACATTGCGAGCACAAGTGTAAAGGAACAGAATGGGTGTAATGTGGCTTTGAAGCGAGATTTCCGAGTTTGAATGCAATGCGAGAGCACGCCGGCTCATATCTAGCAGTCTAGAGGGTCGCAGCCAGCAGCCAGCCACTGCATTGCCGCTGGAAAGAGACGTTGCGAGAAGAGAAGGTACAAAAAAACGACATCAAGTCTTGCGGACGGGGTGGTAGTGGTACACGCCGTCAAAATAGATGAAGGACTGCGCAATGGGGCTGGGATTGTTGTCAACTTGGATCTCTCTGCCGAGAGCGTCAGGGGTCGGGCCTCTGAGAGAGCGCAAGTCGCTGATTCTCCGTACGTCAGACTGAGGTCGCCACCCAGGCGCAAAAGGACGAAGTGGAGAGCTCACACATTCAAGAGCTGTTCGTCGGAAATTCGAACGTCTGGGAGGGAGTCGGTAGAGGTATGAGAGCAAGATGAAGCCGTTTCGGATGCGCGGACCAAAGGAGGGGTGGGAGTGTCAATTTGGCGCAAGCCACGACTTGGAGAGGGCCTGATTGTTCCCGTGGTGGAACGGGCGTCGTCTGAATCTTGTGCGCTGGGCGGGAGTGGGAAGCAGGCATCTCTGAGCGCTGCATGGAGGGACTCTGTCGACCTGCCGCTATCCAGAGAGTAGAGCGGCTTGAAGGTACCAGCGTCGCGGGATTTGCTGCGCACGCGGACCCCCAGATCCACCGACGGCTTTGGGGTGAGCGCGCTGACTGAAGCCAACGGCAGCTCAACCAGGTCCAGGTCTAAGGTGTGCGGCCGAGAAGCGGGCTGAACCTGGCCGGGACGGAGCTCTCGTCGTTGTACGAGAGTGGGCAAAACGAGAGGCAGGGGTGGCACCGGTGGCACCTCGTCGTTGGCGGAGACCGTGGGGTCCACAGTGAGCGTGCGGCCCGAGAAGCGCTTGGACACCCGCGGCGACCCGCCTGTGGACGGGCTGTTGGGCAAAGAGCGGTAGGCGGGCGGGATCGTTGCATTGGAGCGGCGTGAGTTCCCGGAAACCGGAGTGAGAGGGCTGCCAAAAGGGTCGGGAAGTGGGAGTGGGCTGAAAGGGTCGCTCAAGCGGGAGCCCGGCTCGGTAGTGGGAAACTTGATGAGATGCAGCGAAAGTCGGTCGCCGTCGCGGCGGCGCTCGAGCTCGAACCTCTTGGCGTTGAAGACGATGCGCGCGAGGAAGATTTGGGTGATGACCAGAGAGGGCAGCAGATTGATCAAGCGATAGTTGAAGTGGTCACTTTGGATGACGAATAGTACATTCAGGAAGTTGGCGAGGCAAATGAGCTGCGAGCACCACCTCCGTCAGCTTCGCTCGTCTCGCGGACAGGGCAGTGAGTTGCAAGCTTGCCGTGACATATAAAACCTGATCTCTCTGGAGGATCTTCATGATAGATGAGTTGGTGCTGCGAATGTGGGCGATGCTCTTGTGCAAAGTGAGGCCGAGCAGGATGTGGCCGAGGATGGAAGGAGCGATGAGCGCTGTCGAATAGTACATAGAGGTCGCTGTGCTTTCCATAAGCATCAAGCCAGCCGCTTTGAGGAAGGAGGCTCGGAGAAACGGTGGACGCACGGGACAGAAAACAAACAGACATCGGCAATTGGTCTACAGCCATCAAGGCGGAGGTGGCAAGGATAGCTGTTGCCATTACCATCCGATGCAATCAGTCAGTTTAACGACCGATAAAGAGAAGTGGAAGATAACGAACGAGCCACGAAGAGGTCGGCGGTCAATTCGGCGGCGAGCGAAATGATGGATAAAACCAGCAAGCCCCGCAGGATCTGGGGTTTGCAGTTCCACATCCCCCAGGTCCTCAGAATCAAGCAGAGGTGGGCGCTGAAGAGAACGAGGGTGAAGCCAAAGGGGAAGGCGCGCTGCAGGCCGCACACCGTCACAGAGTCGTAGTCTTCGCTCGTTTGAACGAGCCAGACGGCTGACACGAAGACGGCAAAGCCCAGCGCAAAGTACCTGCTTCAAGGTTTTACTACCAGCCCGGCAAAGAGCGCAGCGTGGCTGACCTGGAGATGAGGAAGGCGATCCCGAGCGGGCCTCTGTTGTGCCAGACCAGCTCTCGCTCGCGCCGGAAGTTGAGCAGCCAGTCATAGAAGAGCAGGACCGGGCAGAGTATGGCATTCGTCCAGATCCAGAGGCGGAGCAGGCTAAGGAACTTTTGGCGCGAGCTGTCAAAACAAGGTCGAAGGCCAAGGTGGCAAACTCACTTGGGACGGCTCGAGCCAGGCATCGCCGTCAGGCAAGGTCATGCTTACATCTGGGAGAACGTCCGACATGGCGAGCGTTCTCCAAGACGAACTCAATCGTCGTTTGAAAGAAACCCGTTTGCTGTCAATGACGCCTTTGACTTGTCAAGGCGTCTCTTGAACCCGAGCAGCCACGGGACCATCTGGCGCCCTTCTTGGCCCTGTATAGAGTGTTTTGATTTGTGCTGAGCCAAGCCATGGCGAATGCTCTGCTGGTGGACTCGTCGCTCAAAGCGCGCTTTGCTGGCTGCCTTGGCCTCCTGTCACTGGCCAGCTTCTTGAACGTCGGCCCTCCTTCGACTTGGGTGTCGCTCCTGTTCTCTTCTCTGGTCTTGTCGTGGCTGGTCCCTCGGCTGGTCGAGATCGCTACGAACGACTACAGCGGGCGTGCACCAGGTCCGCGAACTGGCTTCATTCCAGGAGGTGGCTTTTCGACGCTGCTGCCGCGCATCCGATTCCTCAACATCAACTTTCCCAATCGAGACATTTGGGGTTCTCGCGGCGTGAGTTGCCTTGTTGGCTTTGGCATCAGAGCGTCGCGCATGAGAGTGACGCTTTGCTTGCGGGATCCGATTTGGGCAGGCCTTGAACAAGAAGTGGGACTCGACTGTGATTTCTTTCTTACCTCACCTCGAATGGCCGCACCGGCCCTTCTTCTTCGTGGCGGACGACGAGGCTGCGCAGCAGCTCATGTCGAATCGCAACCAGTTCTTCAAACCGCTCGAGATGTGTAATGTTCCCCTTTTGAGCCCCGACGTGACCCTGAACCTCATGCATTGCGATCTACAGACAAGCTGTTCAGTTTCTTTGGCGCGAACGTGGTTATCGTTGAAGGCGATGAGCATCGGCGGCATCGGCGCATCACGGCGCCAGCCTTCAGCGAATCGAACACGGCGCTGGTCTGGGATGTCACTAAGGCCGTCTCTAAAGAGTGGTTCGAAGATCTCCGCCAGGCTCACAAGACGAGTGTTGACCAGCAAGGCGTCGAATTGGATGCTGTTGAAGGTGAGCTCAAGACCACATTTGAGCAACGATCTAAGCAGTGGAATTCCCACAGCCACAATGAAAGCTGCTTTATTAGTTATCGCATCGGCTGCCTTTGGCAAGCAAATCGAATGGTCTGGTAGGGGCGAAGTGCCATCAGGCCACGCTCTGAGCTTCCGAGAAGCCCTGACAGACGTGTCCAAATACACTCTGGTCAAGGTGTTAGTTCCAGATGTGCGTCCTATTGCTACCTTAGAAACCAAAGACCCAGTCTCAATGTTGCGGCGGAGACACTCAGTGGGTCTACCGGCTTCCCTTGCTCCCGGCCACCTGGCGCCAAGCGCTCTCCCAGACCAAGCTGGCTTATCAAGAATTCGAGCAGTATCTATCTGAGATGGTGGACGAACGGCAGCAGCTTGGGGAGACGCAAGAGCGGCCGGACCTGTTTAGCATGCTATTGAAGCAAATGCAGCGCGGCTCGGAGGCCTTGGGCCCAGGCCAGCTGACCCAGGAAGAGGTGCAAGGCAACGTGTTCATGTTCATCCTTGCCGGCGTGAGTGCGTCGTCCTCAGCTCTGAATGTGGTTCTGACCACCATTCGCCGGACCACAGCACGAGACCACGGTATGCGACTCGCTACCCCTTTTCAATGGTAGCACATCTCTCTGAATTCTGGAATGCAGGCTCACACTTTGGCGTACGCATTGGCGCACTTGGCGCTCTACCCCGACGAGCAGGCCAAACTCTTCGAAGAAACGGCCACGCTTGCAGAAGACGCTGTGCGTTGTCTCTCACTTACATCAGCGCTTCGAGCTGAAAGATCGGGATCGAGGTGCTCAGGATCTCAGCGAGTATGGCAACTTGACCCGGACCCAGGCCGTCTTCAACGAGACCATGCGGCTCTTCCCGCCGGTGCCTCACATCCCCAAAGCGGCCAAGTCGACGTGCACACTACCGTCCCGCAAGCTCTCTTCGCCCTCGGAGACGGTGCAGGTCGTGGTGCCCCAAGACTCGCGGCTGTTCGTGGACGTGATGGGCCTGCACATGAACGAACTGCTCTGGCCCGAGCCGCTCGCGTTCAAGCCGGACCGGTTCATGGACGGCAAGTGGAACCGGAATGCCTTCGCGCCATTCTCGGGCGGAGGCAGGTCCTGCTTGGGCCAGAGGTTCGCTTTGGTGGAAGGGGCGTGCTTCTTGGCGTTGATCTCGAAGCACTTCCGGATCCAGCTAAGGGAAGAGGACACTAGAGATCTGAAGGCGGGCAAGGAGTCGTTCGAGCAGATGAAGACTCGACTGCTGGCTTCGGAGTGGAACAGTGAGTGGCGTTAACCCCTAGGTAGAGCGCGCGCTCTAATCGGCATTTGGCGTTCACAGTCACTTTGACGCCCAAAAAGCTCCGGCTTGTTTTTATACCACGATAGATCGGGTGTTAATTGTAGGTAGAGGGGAAAGGGGAGATTACTTTGAAAAAGCTACCACAACTAGTGGGCCAAATTTTGCGCGAGCCGGAGGAGGATGAGGCCAAAGGTCAAGTCGGCTCGTCCAAAATCCCAATGGGTGAGCCCCTTTGAAGTGAACAGAGCGCAGCGTTTGACAGGCAGCAACCAGGTTCCAACAAGCCTCGCGGTATCCTCGCCGCCCGCAAGCTTCGCACCTCGCGCAAAGAGAACAAATGGGCCGATCTTGGCTTCAAGAAGCGGGTGCGTTTGGCTCCTACCTTGCCCTGCCTGGCAATGGCTCAGAGTACATGCACAGGCCTTGGGAACCGCCTACAGGTCCTCGCCCACCGGAGGCTCCTCGCACGCTAAGGGCATCGTCCTCGAAAAAGTCGGCGTCGAAGCCAAGCAGCCCAACTCGGCCATTCGCAAGTGCGTCCGTGTCCAGCTCATCAAGAACGGCAAGAAGGTCACCGCCTTCGTGCCCAATGGTGCGTGGCTGGCCTAAACTTCAGCTCGTAGTAATTTGCGCTAATCTTGCGGTGGTACTCCACAGACGGTTCTCTCAACTTTGTGGATGAGAGTGAGCTACAATGGCACATGGTCAAGGTGCCAGCGGGAATGCTAAACGGGCGGCGGTTTGCACAGACGACGAAGTTTTGATTTCCGGCTTCGGTCGCAAGGGCAAGGCAAAGGGTGCGTTTTGAGGCTCTCCATTCTATCTCGCTTGGGCCATCACTGACCACCAACACAGGTGATATCCCCGGTGTGCGATTCAAGGTGGTCAAGGTGTCGGGTGTCGGTCTGCTCGCTCTGTGGAAGGAGAAGAAGGTTCGTCCCTGCCCCCCACTCTCAAATGAACACCCTCTCATTTCAGGTGTCCTTGGAACCAACAGGAGAAGCCAAGATCATAAACGGTCTTTGCTTATCACCACCCACTTCTTTGACATCCCCTTCATAGGCCTTTCTTGAACCTTTTTTTTGGAATCCACGAGAGAAAGGCGGCTTTTTACCAATCCAAACCGTGGCTGTTGGGTCTCTGGCAGTGTGTGGAGTGGGCAACTGCGGGTTTTGGGGGTCACAAAAGGGTGCTTTGCGGCGAGGCTGGATTGGGAGGAGGGAAGCCTGCGACTTCAAGAGCTTTGCGCGGTCTCGGTCGACATTCACGGCAAAAGCCTACACCTTTGTTGACCTGAGGAAAGCGACCACACGTCGACAGTGAGAGCGAATTGAGCCGGCATCGACTCGCCACTGAGAGAGTTCGTCCGCGACCGACCATATCCACTTTTGCATGCGCAGCCTCTCATTTCAAGGCCCCATCACTGCCTTGACCTGCCTTGATGATGACCTAGTGCTAGCTGGCTCCGGCACTTCGCTCCTAGTCCTCTCTATCTCCGACCCAGACCACACAACAACTCATGCCCACATTTTGACGAAAGACCGCATTCATGTCCTCCTTGCCCGGCGCGAGCCAGACCAAAGCTGGCTGGTGCTCGTTGCAGGTGGCCATCAGCTGGTCAAAGCGACCTTGAGCCCATCTGGGCAGCAGCTCGCCGTGTCAAGGTCGACTTTCATTAATTCGGACCGCCGCATCCTCGCGCTCGCCTTCTTACAAACCTGCCAGCTCTTGGTGTCCACCTCTTACAATTCATGCTTGCTTTTGGATCTGGGCAACTTGGAAGTCCAGCAGACGGTCCATTGCGAGCGCAGGACGTTGCTTTGGTCCGCTGCGTTTTCAGACCCTGCTTATTCGAGCTTGGACGAGGTGCAGCTGGCTGGAGGCGCCATCATGCAAGAAGCGCTGCTTTGGAGTCCGTTCAAGTCGTCGACGGTGGCGGAAAGATTGGTCGGGCATAATGTGGGCTGTCTTTTACTCGAGCCGGACAAGTCAGCTTACGTGTGATTCTGGTACCACAGGGCTCAATATATGATGTTGGATTCTCACCGGACAAGAAGTGGCTGGCCACCGTGTCGGACGACAGAACCGTGCGGATTTGGGATCTCGCCACCAAGTCCCAAGAGCCCAGAGTGCTGTGGGCGCACGAAGGGAGGGTGTGGCGCCTAAAATGGCTCGATTCTCGTCGAATCGCTACTGGTGGAGAGGTATGTGAAGTTATGCTGCTGTTGTGAGTTTTGGTGGTGCTCACCCACCGGGAAAGGACGCTACCATCCAAATCTGGGACATTTCAGCGCCTTCGAACAAGCCAATCAAGTCCATCCATGAAGTGCTTGATGGGAGAAGCGTCTGGGCTTTGGCAAGCTGGGGGGATCGGATCATCAGCGGCGGAGCTGATGGAGCCATCCGAGCTTGGGATGCGCGGCCGAAACAGTCTTTCACTTGTGAGCTCGTGGACGCCGTTATCCACTATATCAATGATGATTGAAAAGCCGCTCTTGCAGATCCGAGAGAACGGAGCTTGAAGATCAGGGGCTTTACGGTCTCGGAGCAAAGTCGACAAGTGTTCTTCCTCACAAGCGATAGGCAAGCACGCCCTCTCTACGATAGCTTCGAAGATAGCTCAAGCGTTGGGTTTGCTGACAGGGCAATATGTTCGATTCCTTTCACCGGGCTCACCACCAACGATCACCATCAAGAGCTTTTCTCCATCCAGTCAACGGATTCCAATCATCAGCTTGCGTATAACGAACGGAATCGGATCCTCTACTCGCTTCCTGGACGGGGCACAGTGACCTACTGTAGACTTCCTTCCGCTCAACCGCAAATCGTCGAGCTCGGCCATGTCATCTCTCACGTACACCTTCAACTCCAGCCTGACGAGACTGCGCTTCTGTCGATATCAGATCGAAAATCGCAAAGCATATACGTGTACGACGTGTCGGAAGGAGGTCTCGTTTTGATCAAGCGATGCGCGGCGCCATCGGTCCAGCCAGTCAGCTTCTTCAAAGTTGACCCCTCTTCAAAAGTGCTTCTCGCTGGAAGTAACAGCGGTGACTTGGCGGCTTGGCGCCTGGACTCGGATGATGCTGCTCCAGAGCTCTTCCTAAGGTGCGGCGCAGCTCGCTCAGAAGCCGCTGCTGGTCCGCTGATTTCTCGCACAGCAAGTTCCACCAAGAGGCCGTCACAGATTTACACTTTGTCGACGACACTACGTTTGAAAGTGTGGGAAGGGACGCCCACTTGGCAAGGCACCGGCTTCAGCTGGCTCCCCTGCGCTGTTTCACCCTTGTCCGTGTAAAATTGTCACCCATGCGCCTAGAAAAGGTTGGTGCTTGACTCCTTTAGCACCACATTAATGCTCAGAGAAGATGTATCCCGACAGCTTTTGGCCCACCAAACCGAAAGTCGGTCGGTCGGTCGTGATTTAAACAACCTCTCTGTAATGGATCGTTTTGGCAACCATGTAGGTCGTCGGTTTCAATATAGGCACCTGGCAGCAAGCTGACAGCGTCCTGCTTAGCTGTTTGGGATTCCCGGCGCAGGCTCTGCCGCCTCCTGGCAAGCGACCACCAGCAACATGTTAGAAACCCTGCATCTTACACCCCAGAAGGTGAGCACATTGAATCTACACGGGATCTACACCGGCAATGGTGACTTACGCTATCTTCCGGAGCGCAGTCTCTGTGCTATACCTTCATTCCCATTCCCGCTCGACCAGTACTCAGACCCGGCACACATGGCCGCGAGATTCTAGCGTGCCGGCCGTTCCCTGTTACTTCAAATTCTTTCACGGTGTTCGTCGTCTCATCGGCCGAAAATGGTGCCGTGCATCTCTCAAAATGTGAGGCTGCCCCCGGTCTTCTTTTAAGTCAGTGGCTGCATACCGAATTCCACTCAGGGAACTCCCAGACCGGCTCTTCAGTGCTACTAGCAACTGATAGGACGCCACCAAACCCACTCAAGACCCTGCACATTCTCACGACTCCACAGGGGCGGACGCTCATGCTCGGCACGGGCGCTGAAAACTTGGTTATGCTCTACGAGCTCCAGCCTGAATCATCGGGTCTAAAGCTCATTTCAGCGCTGGACGACGACACGCTGATGGTCGAAAATCTGCGGATCGTCGATTCGATTGCCAGGCTCGTTGAAGCTCAAGTGGAGGTGGTCGCCGCCAACTCGGATGGGTCATTACGTGTGCGTTCAGACTGACCTTTACTTGACGGGTGAGCAGCTGTCTTATATACAGTCTTGTGACACACAGATACTTCGATGCGATTTGGCAACCGGCAAATGGACTGGCTCTCCCTCCACCGTGCCCGACTACCGCTGCGTTCTGGCAGTAAAAGACTTGAGATGGAGCAACGTGGGATTGGTGATAGCTGCCAACACAGCGGGCGAGTGAGTAATCCGCCCCCCGTGTCTTTTCTCAACCAAGCTAATGGCAGCTGGGCTTGCAAAGGCTCATGTTCTGGACAACGTGGGCATCTCTATTTACTTACAGTCAAATACTTTGCTTCTTGCTGACCGAGGGACCCACAGCGACCTGGCTACCAAACTCGGGAGTTTCGACTTCCACCAATCGGGCATCAATTGCTTCGATGTTCGACTGAAAGGTTCGACAGTGTTACATCTGATTCTAGTCGTGTGCTAAGACTATTATGTTGTTGTCGGAACAGATGACAAGCTGCTTGTGCTCAGTGGCGGCGATGACAACGCGCTGATCCTCAGCCAATTCTCCATCTCATCTTCCACCACCATATCACTCTTGTCACAAACCAAGGTTGAAGATGCTCATTCTTCAGCCATCAGAGGTGCGTCGCCTCATCTCAAAGCCGCGGCCAAGTCTAACATCAATGGCCACCCTAGACGTGCGGTTTCTTCCAGACGACACGGCCCTTTCGACCTCCTGGGATCAAAGGCTCACCCGATGGCGCGTCTCCGGCAGCGATCCAGGACTGCAGCTACTCAAGTTGGACGAGACGCTCTCCCAGGTGGCGGACGCCAATCTCATCGCCCTTCTCCCCTCTATTGCTCTTCCAGACATCTCAACTGTGCTGGTTGCTGGTATCGGTGTAGAATGTTTTGCAATGTCTTGAAATTGTGCCACCACCCACTTGTGCAAACAAACCCCCGTCCAGTCGACGGCAACGGGTTCCGCGCCACTTAACAGCAAACGATATCGAGCATGTCCGCCCCAGACGAAGCCAAGCTTAAAGTGAGCCTCTCAATACCCTCATCAATAAAGCAAGCCACTCACGAGGCAGCGCAGACCCTCAAAGTCGCCGAGCTCAAGGAGCTGCTGACCGCCGCCTCCCTGCCTACGACTGGCAAAAAGGAGGAACTCATCCAACGCCTGCTCGACGCCGCCCCTGCCACATCCACTGACGCAGCTGCGCCCACTGCCGAAGCCGCCACTGAAGCTCCAGCTGCCGCCGCTGATCCGGCCACGCCTGCGACCACCACGACCGCCGCGCCAGTCCCAGCAGCGGCGCCGGCCGCGGAGGAGAAGCCTAAGGGGGCGACGCAAGAGCAGATTGACGAGGAGCTCGAGAAACGGAAGAAGCGCCAGGCCAAGTTTGGCACTTCGACCGCAGCTGAGGATGGCGACAAGGTGTTGGAGCGGGCCAAGAAGTTTGGCACTGGCGCCGAGGCTGGCGCTTCTCAGGTGGGCTTCTCTCCCTCACATGTGCTATTTGATGGTACATGGAGCTGACCACTGGTTCACAGGGCATTGACAAGCTGGACAAAGCCTTGGGGAGCGGCAAGCGTCAGCGGGGCGGAAAGGCCAACAAAGAGGCCAAGGAGCCAACAGAAGCTAAGCCGGCAGCAAAGACACCCGCCGCCGCCGCATCACCGTCTAAAGCACCAACTTCCAGCACCAAAGGCAAGACCACCGACCCGGCCGAACTGGAGAAGAAACGCGCAAGGGAAGAGCGCTTCCAAGAAGCTAACAAGGTCAGCTCTTTTGCTCTGCGCCGGTGAACACTTGCTGAGCCCTTGCTGCCGTACACAGAAAGCTAAGGTTTAGTAGCCTGGACCGTTTCCCTTTTCCACTCTTTGGCGTTTCTGTGTGTCGTGCGCTTTAGTGCGCGCAAACCTTTCCAAAAGTAGCTGGGGCCTTCTTACAAGCGTTGCCGATGCAAAATCAAATGTAATCTCTTGGGACGGGAACGAGCGAAGGACACGGTCTCGACTATTGAGCGAGGATTGGCATTGGGCGTTCTAGCTACGAAAGTACATGCGGCTCCACTTTGGCCCCGTGGTGATGCGGCGTGTGAAACGCATCCAACGCCAACATGACGAAACCCGCCACTATGAGCCCACTGCCAGCCAGGGAAGCGAGAGTCATAGGTGCGCGGCCCACCAACATGTCCGCGATGGCCACCGAGACGACGGTAAAGAGCGCTCCGACAGCCTGTTCTCTGGTATTTGAGTGGAATAAACGAGCATCAAGGGGGAAAATGGAGCTCACAGCCAGGACAGAACCATAAAGTGCGATCAACATCATAAAGCCTGTTCGAGTGGATTCGGTTTGAGGTGCGTTCTCGCCTCGGGGAGAACAGACACGGACCGGCGTTGAAAAAGACTCCTCCTGCAACATAGCGAGGCGTGAGACAGATCATTTATCAGGAGGATGGTGGCTCACCTGCCACATTGCCGGCGATTGCGAGCACGCAGATGAAGTCGGGCGGTAATGAGAACGGCTCTAGTCCGGTCCAATGCAAGATGGGTATCGGGATCCAGAGTAAGCCAAAGGTGGCCAAGCCAACCGAAGCTGTTACTATTCAACGCCAAGTCTGCTGCATCAGATCCACATCTCTAAGGAAGAGTGAAGACGGAGACGAACTGGAATTGGCATGCGCCAGGAAGGTCTGGTCGTCCAGCGTCCCGTCCTCATTGATGTAAGGCGGCAAAGTTGTGAACTCTGAGTCGGGCTTGGGCGTCAATGGCACGCCGACGATGCCTTGTTCGTCCTCCTCGTCATCTTCTGCTTCAAACACCACTTGATGCTCTGGACTGCTTCCCGATAGACCAGCGAGGTTCTCTGTCGAAGCTGAAGCCGAGCCACCATAGTTGGACTCCGATTTGCGCGCGCTGGAGATGAGGAGCTTTCTAGATCGCCGCCGGTAGTGGCCCGGTCTGGTGGCACGAGGTGATTCCAGATCTTCGGAAGAGGCGGGTCGATGCGGAGAGGTGAGAGCGGCGGCTTCCAAGGCGGCCTTGGCTTGATACCAGACTTCATAGAATCCGAAGGCCACCGAGCCGGCCAGAGCGAAGAGATTGCCCAGCAATCGAGAGCCGATACCAGGTGTTGGGGTGTCAGAGGAGGGTTCGCCACTGTCGCCATAGGCGATCACCACCACACCTAGGCAGGCGAGCAGGACTGCGATGGCCTTGCGAAGTTGCCAGGTCTCGGTCTTGGTGATGAAGATGGACAGGATGTAGGCCCAAAAGGCGTTAGCTGTTGGTAACGAACGGTTGTGAGTATCTGCGGCTGCAAATGAGAGCCGAAGTTAGACCAACAATTGTAGATGGCCGTGATGTCAGTCATGCTGGTCAATGGCACGGCCGTGTACCTGTGAATCAACGAGCGTATTGAGCGAAATTCGGAAGGAGCACGTGCATAAGCAGCTCACCAGCACAGTGCCGGAAGAGCGATCAATCTGCGTCGAGCAGGTCAGCATTCTGCAAGCTGCAGCCAGAAGAAAGACGGACACGGTCAAGATGACGACCAGTCTACTGAATGGCCATACTGGTATACCCCACCACTCGTCTAATCGCTGCACAAAGTCCAGCCTGTTGATGCGGCCGTCCCGTTGAGTGGCAAACTGGTCGGTGAGCGCAGCTTGCAAGTTGGCCTTGATGGGTTCAACCTCGACCTTGAGTAGCTTGAGAGCTAGCAGATGTAGCGGAAACATGAAGAAGTAGCCCGAGTGGGTGAGCCATAGGAGGAAGTACGGGTGCGCGTACTGCTTGTCGGTCTGAATGTACTGGGCCAACTGGAGGTTCGTTCTGAGCTTGTTGATCAATCAACAAAGCAAACTTAGATGCCAACCTCTGTCTGGACGGTGTAGGCGATCAG
Source organism: Cystobasidiopsis lactophilus (assembly GCA_001599975.1). Taxonomy (NCBI): domain Eukaryota; kingdom Fungi; phylum Basidiomycota; class Agaricostilbomycetes; order Agaricostilbales; family Chionosphaeraceae; genus Cystobasidiopsis; species Cystobasidiopsis lactophilus. The sequence goes on from BCIO01000005.1 coordinate 2,432,174, forward strand.
AACCAAGGCGAAAATCACGACTGTACGTGAGGCAAGAATCTCAGTCTCGAAACGCAGGGCAGATCGAACAGGCCAAAGATGCACTTGAGCCAATCGTCTTGTGATCCATGTTGCCTGCCTTGTCGCTTCGTAGTCGAGGAACAAAGCAAGGAGGCAGGCTCTAGGCGCAATCTAGCACAGAAAGCCCAACAGAGTCTAGAGGTGTTTGATTGTTGCCAGGAGGCCTACACGGCGAGAGCGCGGGACAAAGGGTATAGCAGCGCGTTGCTGGGCAAGTTTCATGTCCGGGCTACCGACATCAACGACTCATTTGCTGGCGGGCGCTCGCCAAGGAGCGCGAGGCCTCTTTTCCACGTTCGGCCGCCTGCTCTCTCAACCCACGCCTTCCCTTGCCCCAGCACTCAGCAACAAGCAATGTCCTTTGTCCGCCAATTCACCAGGGCCCTGGCTCGCCCGCTCTTGGCGTCGCTGTCTCAATCGAGGATTTTCAATGCATCCCTTGCCCGGCCACAGCTGCTCAGTTTGACACCGTTCGGCCAAGCGCGAGGGATGAAAGTGCGCTCGGCAGTCAAGAAGTACTGCGACGGGTGCTACACGGTCAGGAGGAAGGGCAGGGTCTACGTTCGGTGCAAGAAGAACCCTCGACACACTCAGGTGCGCCTGATCCCAAGTTTCGAGCCCCTGGATTCTGCTCAAGCCTTGATTTGGTCTGCCACAGAGGCAAGGGTAGCTTGACGATGCTTGTTGACATCAAGAGTCCAGCAAGATAGCTACAATAGACCGCCACACCGGAGCCTCGAAATCTCTGCGATCTTGCAGGTGTGTTCTGCTTCTTTTTTGACCTCAATATCGGCCCTGAGTCGTTTTTCCATTCAGTTAGGCTCGTCTGCGACACCGCTGCGAGTCCGGCCGGCCACATCGCTCCCATGCCGGCGCTACCAGACCAAGCGTCCGATAATTGCGAGCCTGCGCCCAAGCCGGCGCACTCCCGGCTGCCAGGTCAGCTAGAGAAGAGTGACTGGTATTCTGGGAGCGAACGGCAGTAGCAGGACGGGCGCCATCTTGGGCATGGGGACAATCAAAAGGGTTGATATTCCTCTAAGCAAAGCCACCTTGCATTCCCAGCTCCTATCACGGAAGAATAGGGACAGTCCCACTAAGCATCTTTACAACTTCGCAATAGCGTCAAAGACTTTGAGGTCGTCCATCATGCTGCGAGCGAGATTGAGCACGAGCGCGGTGGCGACAGTGCGAAGCACTCACTAGCCCATACGCTTGATCATCTCATACGACGCGCTCTCGGGCTGCATGTTAGGCACTGGGGTAGACTCGAGTTAGAGCGTGACAACAAGTATGCCTAGTGAAGTGCGCCTTACTGGCGTCAGGATCCGCTGTTGTCGGTACATAGAGTCAGCTTTCACATTCGTCGACTATAAGAAAGCCTTACGAGTCAGAGTGGATGTCCAGTATGCATATGCAGCTGTGCAAAGCAGAGCTCAGCACAGCTTCGGATTGAAAATAGGAGAGAACCTACTGAACATTTGCACCTTGATCTCATACCACGCCTCGTCGACATCGATCTTAGGCCCGCCATACTTTTGCAGCTCGGCCAAGTAGAACTCGAGGGCTTCTTGCTGCCACTTTCGGCGGTTCTCGACGGTCAAGTCTGCACACTCAAATTGCTTAGCACAAACGTCCAAACCAACAGTCAAGGGAGAAGAGAAGCTCACGCGTTCCAATGGCGTACGCAATGTCGCGAGCCCAGAAGCCACGGCCACTGCATTGGTAATCTTGGGCTCCAATCTTGCCATCGATCACATACCTGTACAATACGTGCCGTTCAAGGGTAAGCACTCTGCGTTATGAACGAAGTAAGTGAAAGAACGCACCAATTGCCTCTGAAGCCATGGGTCAGTGTTATCAAAGCTGCCTTTCAGCCTGACCGTGGCAGACTTACGCTGTAGGAAACGGCTTTCAGGATCGAGTACACAGAACTAGAATAGCTTGAAACTCACGATGCACATCATTGTGGGTGTAGGTAACGGGACCTTGGCCGTAGCGGTGGAACCTGCGAAAACGATCAGTCCAATACTTGGACCGGGTCGCTTGGGAGGCTCACGCTTTCACAGTGGCAGGCCAGACTTCGGCGTCACGGGCCCAGAGAGCTTCAGGGACGACATGCTTCGATGTCTCGCGCCCGATGCGACACGCCTCAGCCAAGTTGCAGGCTGAAGACGACGGGGGCAACTTGAGTGGCGCACAAATATTTTAGTGTCCTACGGCAACTTACTGTCAATGTAATCGCGAAATCCAGCAGCCCAGCTGTTGGCCCAGGACCTCAGCAAAGCTAGAACAGCAATGCCAGCAACAAACTTACTGAACAAAGCTCGCCACCACTGGATCATCTGTACCCCAGAATTGACCATGTAGCTTGGCCAAAGTTGTGAGGGCCTGCTTGAACAGGTCCAAATCGATCTGGGACTTGTAGTTGAGCCAATTCGCTTTGCCCGTCAAGTCTTGGAGGACGATGATCGAGTTGAAAGACTTGTCGTCGATGTTGGACCAGTCTGCGCCACAGCTTTCAGTAACTACCATCTTGAAGAGTACACGGAGGTCGCGCACAAGACACAGGGGCCTCAAAGTCAATCTTGAGGTTGCCACGCAATTTCCGGAACCAGTCCACTTCGGCGTGCGAACCACCGAACGAGAGCTGGATGCGGTTCAAATAGCCCATCGTGCTCTTGCAAAAGCAAGACGTGGGGAGCTTGGCGTTCTCCTGGTCCCATTTAATCGAGTGAATGCGCATGCGGAAAGCAGTCCCGTTGTCCTCTTCGCCCAGCTGGAAGCTGGTCACTTTGGCGCCCGGCACCTCGCGTCCCAAGACAGCGGTGAGCCATTCGTTGGTAATCAGGTTGTAAGAGAACGGGATGTCCTCGAGCGTCTTGGCCGGCTTTTGTTCGGCCTCCTCGCGCTGGTATTCCTTCTTGATCTCTTCGAATTTCGCCAGCGATGTGCGCACGGGCTCGTTGGCAACAGCGTCTTGGACCATGTTGACGATGTAGTTCGAGAACAAGAGGGAGACCTCTGTGAGTTTTTCCATGCGTGGGGTGGGCAACAAGCCGAGCACCTCTACCCCGCTCTGCTTGATGGCATTCCATTTGTGGCGCAGGCTCGTGATCTGCAGTAAGCAACTCAGGTTCAGCAGTCAACAATTCGCATCTCGCCGGGCAGCAGGTGGCAAAATTCAACAGAAACTTGGAGGAATGAAGTCAAGTTTGGAGCTCGCGTGAAATGGCTTCGCTTGCCAACTTTTTTTGGTAGCAACAGAACCTCTAAGATTTCAAGCTCGAAAGCACTGAATCAAGTGCGTATGTATCATATTCGTACAACCGAAGAAGGATTTTCGGTGTGTGTGTTGGGGCATGCTGGTAGGATTTTGTCCGCTCGCTCCCCGAGGATGGAGATTCAGCGGGCGGGCTCGAAAAGGAGTGTCGGAAAAGGAGAAGGGAATGTCAGAGAGCTACCACGAAGCCTCTTGCAACCTGGTCGCTCAAGGTCAAACGGCGGACTTGCCAGTCAGAAGAGAAGCAAGACGAACCTCGCCATCATGTCGCTGTACACCTCGTGCGCGATGAGCTCCTCCTCGGCCTCCAACCGGCTCTTGCCCGTCATCTGTCCGATGCTCATCCGAAGCTCTTGGAACGGGTCGTCGCTGGTGTCGACCAACGCGGCGTCCGAGGTGTAGGTGCTTTTGGTGGCCGCGTTCGAGAAAGGCGTGGCGGGCGACAAGGGGATGCCGAGTGGGAAGTGCGCGCGCGGCTCGAGGGTGTGGACAGAGTCGGAGAGCTCGACGCCGGGCGGGAAGAAGCCATCATCCGCGGGGTAATCGTCCTCCTCTTCTGACGGGGCCGAGTTGGCGTAGGACGGCACGAGCTCGGGCTCCTGGTCGCCTGCGACGCTCGAGGGGCCTTGCTCCATGAAGGAGGTGCGGCGACGAAGGCCAGGCGAGGGCAAGCCGGCGGCGGATAAAGTAAAAGGAGGTGGGGGTGAAACGTCTTCCGGGCTGCTGCTGGGGCTGGCAGCGGCGGCCTGCTCGATAGGGCTGTCGGGTGGCCAGATCAGCAGCTGCTACGGCAACCTGGGGCAGCAGGGGGACAACGCACAAGCCAACAGCGAGCCATTGGTTCGAAGCGGGCTGCTCATGCAGCAGGGGCGTCATGAACTGGGTGCGCATCAAGATCTTGTGCTCCTTGTCGGTGTCCATCTGGTCGTTGTGGACGCCCTGGTCCCTGTATTCGACGGCCATCGCTTGACAGAGGGGCCGCGGGAGCGGAATCGAGCGGCAGAGGGACAAAGAAGGACGGAAGGCTGGGACTGCTTGGAGATGGCGTTCTGGTTCCTTCAAGGGCCGGCACGCATCTCTTGGATCGCAGAGCTCAGAGGCGCGCAACGTGCAAGCCTTCGGAGAAGGGAGCAACCACACGACCGCGAGCAGCCGGTATGAGCGATTTGAGATGCCGTGGTCGAGGTCCAAAAGCAGCAAGCGCCGCCCAAAGATGAGGCATGCACTAGCGCGAGTTCCTTATCAGCAGTCATTCATGACAACAATGATGCATTGCCAGGCCAAGGACGCCGGCCCAAGGAGCTCGCTGCCGATTGCGAGCAGATAAACTTTTCGTCGCTCGCCGCCCCGTCGGTGATGACACCGGCTTCAGCCAGCTACTCAGTTGTCGAAGCGTCAACGCAATTTCTAGTGGCAAAAGGCGTTCCAAAAAAAGGTACCTCGACTCTATACAAGCGCTCGAAAGCGGGAAGCAGAGAAGAAGACCAAGAAAACGCGGAGGAAGCAAAATCTCGAGGCAACAGAAGAGATGTGATACGAAAACAAGTCCAGGAACTCTTGAGTCTAGTCCACAGTGGGGTGTTGTTTTTGGTGCTTTTGTAATAGGTAACGGACGGCGCGAGAGGGAAAGGCGATCCGTTGAACACGGTCTTTTTCGAAAAGATGGAAGAGAGTCGAAAGCGCGAAGGGGAAACGTCGAAATGAACAGACGAGACGAACTGTAGACATGGAGTGTAGAGAAGAAGGGAAACGAGAGGCGCGAGAATATTGTGTGCGGCCATAGATATCAGGCGTGGGGGTGCCTAGGCGTTTAGGCGGCGAGGGAAGCGCGGAGAACAGAGTTCTCCTCCTCTAGAGAGGCGGTGCGCAGCTTCTCCTGCGCGAGCTGCGCCTGGAGGTCGGCGATGGTGTCCTCGAGACCCTTGAGGTGCTCGGCCTTGCGCTGGCGGGAGCGGCGGGCGGCGACCGTGTTGGCCAGGCGCTTGGCCTCAATCTCCGACATGAGCTCGGGCTTGACCTGCCCGGTGGACTCGTCGTAGATCTCGGCCTCATCCACTTTTTGCTTCTTGAGCTGGCGGGCAAAGAGCACGGGCACCTCCTTGCGCGAGGTCTTGCTGGCCGCCACGTACTTCCTGTGTGAGGCAACAGCATCGTCAGAAGGTGGTAAGGCAGGGTTAGAGCCATGAGAAGCGCACCGAGAAGCCACGGGGGCATCGACCTTCACCAAGGGGATCTCGGTGTTGCGGGTGCCGGTAAACTTTTTGCCGGTGTCCGCTCGCTTGCGCTTGGTGCCCACCTTGGGCGTCTCCGGCTCGGCGGGAGCGAGCAGCTCTTGCTCGGTGGCCGACTCGATGAGAGGCGAGCGAGTGAAGGGGAGCGGCTGCTCGAAGGAGAACGGGGGCGAGTTGGCCGAGAGCTCGACGGGGCTGCAGGTGGCCTGGTTGGCGGCGGCAGGGGCCCGAACGGCGTCAAGAGCGCTGGGGAAGGAGGTGAACTGGCGGAAGGCAAAGGCGGGGGACGAGCCGAGGCTGTCCGGGAAGAGGGCCTCGCCGGCAAAGGGCGGGGCGTCGTCAGAGATCAGGGCGGGCGTCTGGAGGGTGTCGACGTCGTCGCCGCCGACTAGGAACTGCTGCCAGTCGTCGCCGCCAGGCAGGTCGTCGGGGAGCTCGAAGGGGGTGGACGACGTGGAGGTCTGGCGGCGGCGGGGCAGAGGCGCGACCGGAGGTCGGGCAGCGGTCGACAGGAAGTCGAACAGGTCATCCGAGGAGGGCGCGTCGGCCGACTTGTCGAGCTGCTCGAAGGGGAAGAGGCCCGGGGCGAACGAGTCTGCAGCACATGGGCCGTTAGTCAGGCCGGATGAATTCGGTTGGATAAACCCACCGAAGACGTCGTCCGCCGAGGCGATGGCAGGCTCGAAGGCGTTCATTGGCGCGCGCTTGGGAGCTGCTGGGGCAGGGGTGGAAAACTGGGCGATGGCAGAGGCTGAAAAGTAGCGGGCCACAAGTCGCTCGGCTTCGGTAGGCTGGGAGGAAAATAAAGGCGGGAAGATTTCACCGGGAGTAGGAGTGCTGCTGCTATGGGGGKGGGCGCTACGGGGGAGCGTAGACTTAGGGCCTGGGGATCCGCTGGCACTCTTGGCGACAAGAGTGCGGGCGGGGACAGCGAAGTTGTTGTGTCGACTCGGAACACTGGGCTCGGGGCGACTGGGGGGTGCAGGAGGGAGCCATGATGGCAGGAGCTGGGATGAAGGCAAACATTGGGGAGCGGGGCGACGGGTAGTCGTCTGGGGACGCGAGGAAGCTGAGTTTATTGGCACATCTTGATCTCCGAGTGAGAAAAAGGGTGTTGCTAGGGCGTAAATTTGGTCGGGGGAAAGCGGGCGAGGGGTGCAAGCGACTTAGGGATGCGCTTGGGCGACTCCAGGGGACGGGGCCACTGAGTCAAGAAAAATTGTCTGGAGAGAGGGAGGTGGAAGCGGACCAAGAAGCGAGGCCGAAATGACTCGCTGCTCGCTCCGTTTTTCTTTTCCCGCCAACCGGAGCGCACTTCTGGGTTCTTGGACCTCATCGACCTTCTCCCAGAGCTGGCTTTCACCTGTTCCGACACTGTAAATGACATGGACCTAGCCGCAGCTGAAGAAGTCGAGGCGCTAGAGGCCATTTTCGGCCCGCAAGTTTCCACATCGAAGTCGCCACTCAGCGGCAACCTCCAAGTGCGAGTCTCGGTCGACGTCGAGCTCCCGACTGCGCCCTTCACTTGTCAAGTCCACCAAAATGATCGGGCTTCGGCGTTTGAGCTTTCGCATTTGCCGCCCGTGCTTTTGGAGTTCACTCTGCTCGCCGGCTACCCTCACACTTCGCCGCCGATGCTCTTTATCCAAAGCAAATGGACCCTCTCGCCCGCTTGGCTAGATCAAGTCACTGACCAGCTCACTTCGCGTAAGCTCTTGTGTGTATACACTCATCAGTGTAGGCCCCCTAAAAGTGCATGTTCAGTCTGGGACCACGACTGCTCCATCTTCTACCAAGTCGACACCTTCCAACGGATCCTAGCCGATACTCAAGATCTTCACCTATATCCCACGCCACTGTACAATTCGCCGACCACTCCATTCGCTTCCTTCCTCAAGAACCACAACGCCCTCACAGCCAGCGCCACCTTCTCTCTCCAGAATTTTGCCTGTGGCATCTGCCTCGAACCACAGAAAGGCCGGTCCTGCAGCCGGCTCCAGTGCTCCCACGTCTTCTGCTTGGCGTGTTTGCACGGCTACTTCTCCTTATCCATCCACGAAGGGCTCATCCGCAACGTAAACTGTCCCGATCAAGAGTGTGCACAGGCCAGAGCAAAAGCCTTGAAAGCCAACCCAGAGGCAGAAGAGGTCACGCTACCAGGCCACGTTGGGGAAGCTGACCTGCTTGCCATCGTGGGGGCCGACTTGCTGGCTCGCTACCATTGGCTTGTTGACAAACAGCGCTGGGAAAGGTAAGTCTGCCTTCTCCGATCCTGTCCGGGAGACTGGGGCTTGAGTGGGCATTGCAGTGACCCGACGGTGACGACTTGCCCTCGCGAATCGTGTCAGGCGTTTGTGCCCAAGGACCCTTCCGAGGTCTACGCCAAGCTCCGAGACTGCCCTAAGTGCAACTATTCTTTTTGTGTCTTCTGTCGGAAAACTTGTGAGGCTTTCGTTGTCTCTCATCGAAGTTGAGTGCTGAGAGACCCTGCCTCAGGGCACGGTGTCCACACGCCTTGCAAGATTACCCACGCCGAAACCATTGTTACAAGGTACATGGAGGCAACGGAAGAGGAGAAGGCCGTGATAGAGCAGCAGTATGGAGCTGCCACCGTGAAGCGCTTGGTGGCAACTTGGATCGAGGACAAGGCCAACGAGGACTGGAAGAGCACAAATACAACGCCCTGTCCAGATGTGCGTGTCCTGATATTCAGCCTCTTGCTTCGAGGTTCGCGGCTGACCCCGCTGGCAGTGTCGCATTCCAGTTGAGAAATCGCACGGGTGTTCGCACAGTGAGCCTTGCCTGCCCTTGTCTGCATCGAGGAGATGCACTTGCTCATTCTAGTATCTCAGTGGTTTGCGGAAAATGTCACGTCCGTGAGTTATCTCTCATCGCGTAGCTTGGTGGCAAAATACTGAACTGGGCCCTCAGACTTCTGCTACCGGTGCGGACAGCGCCTCAAGAACAGCGACCCTTACCTTCACTTCTCCGACAAGAGCGGTGGCTGCTATCAAAAGCTATTTGATTGTGGGTTTGATTGTCCTCTGCGCAAGCTCCAAGCTGAACCATCCTCTCTAGATGACCCGGCTGCTGAAGAGAATGCCAACTGGCAGGCTATTATCGGGCTGCTATAACACTTGCATGATGTTTTGATACACCAAGGCTTTGCGAACCGTCACTGCGAAAGGGAAGCGAGGAGGCTGTGAGAGGCCGTGCGCGCAGGCCAATGACGCTCGCCACTCTCGCTCTGCTTCAACCATCTCAACATGACCCAGTCTCCCAGCAAAGGCGGTTTCTTTGACAAGCTCAAGGAGCAGAGCACGAAGGCTCTGGGACAGGCTCAGACTCTCGTCCACGAGTGAGTTCCTGACACCTCGCCAAGCTCGACGCACGCCCGCGTCCGGCCATTTCGGTGTTCAGCGCGGTCCTGTGTCGAGCCCAGCATTCAATCAAACTTGACAGTCTCTGAGAATGCTTCTTGCAGCAAATACCAAAGCGCCGTGGGCCCGAATCCGTTCGGAGAGGAGAAGGGCTCCAGCTTCTCCACGAGCGAAGTCCGCCAGCTGGCCACCAAATACGTGCCGGGCACGTCGGAGCACACCTTGAAGCTGCAGCTCGCCATCAAGGGCGCTAAAGGCACCGTCACGGCTACCGAGAGCCTGGCCAAGGAGCACAAGATCTATGGCAAAACGCTCTTCAACTGGGCCGTCGAGCAAGGGCCTGGCCTGGAAGATGTGAAGGACGTGGGCGACCGACTGGCCTGGATCGAGTTTCGCCAAGGCGAGATCCTCGAGGCCTTTGCCAAATCCTTGGAACAATGTGAGTTGGCGAATGTCCTAAATGCTCTGCCGAGCTCCTTTGATCCTGTTGATTCACAGCCCGCAGCGCACTGAAGGACATTCGCAACTTTGAGAACAAGCTTGCGCCCAATGTGAGCTCCCTTCAAATTTGGATTTCACGACTGAGCCTTCGTTGGCCACACAGCGCGACAAGCGCGCCGACTTGAGAAAGCGTCTGAATCTGCTGATGGAAAAGAAGGCGGAGGCCATCAAGATCGAGGCCGTCCAGCACGAGCTCGACACGGCGGAATCGAACGACGCGACGTACGAGGCCTCGATCCGGGCTTTGAAGCGGCAGAAGCTGCAAGAGTGCTTCCAGCTCGAGTACTCGGCGATGGAGGACATGGCGGAGAAGCTCTCGATCCTGTCGCAGTACGGCAAAGCGCTGGTCGAGGGCTTGGCCGAGTTCGAGGAGGGCAAGGCGTACGACGGCTACGAGCACTCGTCTTTAGTCAAGTCCGAGGCCGAGAAGGCTACCACTGGCCACGTCAAGAGCCCGCGCGTCATCCAGCTCCCTGCGTCGTCTTCCTCCTCCATGAAGCGCACTGGCACTATGTAAGACCCTCTGTCCCACTTTCTCATTTGGTGATTTCAACCTCAATGGGCTTTTACAGTGACTCATTCGGCGAGACGCACAAGGACGCTTTGGCGAGCGTGCAGGCTTCGCCCGGTCTGGGTTCGGCCGCCTCGCCCTCCATGCCGCCCGCCGCGTCGCTCAGCCCCAACCTGAACCTGGCGCCTACCTCGTCCATCTCCAACCTAGCCAGTCCACCCGCATTGGCCACCAGCCTGCCCTCCGCCGAGGCCGTGCCGCCCTTCGCCACTGGCCCGGAACCCTCTGCGGCGCCCCAAGAGCCGACGGTGGCGGAGACTGGCGCTCCCATCATCGGCACCAACGGGCCAAGCGAAGGGCAACTCCAACCCCGCCGCCCATCCACCACCACCGCCCACCCTGCTGGCCCTCCTCTGCCACCTCGGTCGAAGGAGGAAGAGTGGAAGGCCGAGGTGGACGCCAACTTCCAGCGGCTCTCCCAGCCTGAAGGCTCTGGTGCCGGTGGATTGCACCGAATGGACACGTCGGCTAGCAGGGTCGAGCCTGCGGGCGAGAACTTGCCAGTCTACACCGAATCCGACTCCACCACCACGCCCGCCGCTCCTACTCAACCTCAAGTGTAGTTGTTCTCTAGGGACAGATGCGAAGTTGAAAGGGAGCGCATTCAGTAGTCTTTCATACCCACGCTTTTCCGTTTTATGCTTTTTCCTCCTCTCCCGTCCGCCGCTTTCGTGGTGTGTCCGCGCAAAATGATATATGCAAAAGTCTCCCAGGAATCATGATGAGTTCCTCAGCACTGTGCAAAACACATCATTAAGCCAAAGTAACCAAGGCTTTAAGAAGGTAGCGAGCGAGCGCACCTAGGATGACCGAGTCGCCTCTGACGAAGAGCTTGGAGATGAACCGGTCCTTGTTGACCGGCTTTTTCCCTTTGCCCTTCGGGATCTCCGTCCACATTTCCTTGGCGTTCTCCAGCACCTGCAAGGTTTCAACCACGCTATTAGACGAGGCCGTCTAGGGGAGAAGCGAAGAGGGACTTGCGAGGTTGCAATGCCTATCGAATGCCTTGACCCTGTGCAGTGCGAAAAGGCGAAGTCAACATAAAGAACAGTGGACTAGAAGGGAGGCAGGGCCGCACCTAGCCAGAATCTTGCGGTTGTTCCTCAAAGCGATGAGGATCTGCGTGTGGTTCTTGACGCTCTGCTGGAGCACGGAAAGCGGGCCTTGGGAGATCTCGTATTCTGTGCGTCATATATCAACCGGTTGAGCCACTGGTGGAGGCACCTGGGGCTAGAGCGAGAGGCACGGCGCACCTTCGAGCTCGCGAATTTTGTCTTCGCTCAGCTCCGACTTTGGGGTGTGCAGGTATTGGCTGTCGGGCGTCTGGATCAGTACGGTAACACAGCAATGATAAGGAGAGCAGCAACCCACGCCATGGTCAGAAGTGCAACGCCGGCGATGGACGAAGCGGCGCAAGAGCTGGCTCGCTCACCTCTTGCCGCGAGACCGTGACAAACAGCGATGCTTGTGGCTTCCACTTCGGCCCTTTGCAGGTCCTCGACCTTGCTCAAGGCCGCCACTGCAGCTTTGCCCTGCGCCGCTGCTGCTGCTAATGGTGAGCCAGCGCTCCCCTATTCTCGCCGCCCTCGACAACTTTTCAAACATTCCGTGTTGCGCAAAAGCTTCATTGCAACTGCCAGCTTTCGCCAGGCCTAGCAAGTCTTTGCCCAAGCGCAAATCCCAGCGTGAGTTCCCTTGAAACCTGTCCCCCCGGAAAGCGCAAAGGGCATTGAAACCTCAAAATTTTGTGTGCGGAGGGCAGTTCGTAGCTATGCGACGGAAGCGGGCGGCAAGTTCTCCAGGTCGAAACCTCACATGAACATCGGTTCGTTTTCGCTCCCCTTGAAGTGCGACCGACACTTAATAGAGCCCTTCGTACGAACAGGTTCCATCGGACAGTGCGTTCTTGCTCCCCTCCCAGATGGCTTTCCTTCTTGAAAGCGAGCTCGAAATGTACAGCGTCGATCATGGCAAAACGACCTTGACGGCTGCCATCACCAAGGTGCTCGCCGAGGAAGGCGGGGGCAAGTTCATGGACTACAGCCAGATCGACAAGGCGCCCGAGGAGAAGGCCCGCGGCATCACCATCGCCACCGCTCATGTCGAGTACGAGACCAAGTGAGTCGACTTCTCGCCTTGTCCAGATGGAATCGTTAGAAGTTCGGCTCAACAGGAATCGCCATTATGCCCATGTCGATTGCCCAGGGGTGGGTCTTTCTGTGCTCCTTGTTCTTTCAATTTACTGATGATGTTTGGTGGAATGTAGCACGCAGATTATGTTCGTTGATGCCCTCCTTTCAGATCTAGTCAAGATCTTATGAGTCTGCTGCGAACAGATCAAGAACATGATCACTGGCGCGGCGCAGATGGACGTGAGGATCTTTGCTCCCCCTATACAAACTGTATGACAGCCAATTCCCTATCCTTGCAGGGCGCCATCATTGTCGTTTCGGCGTCGGACGGCCAGATGCCGCAGACGCGCGAGCACCTGCTTCTCGCCCGCCAGGTCGGCATCAAGAAGCTCGTCATCTACATTAACAAGGTCGATCAGGTGGACGACCCGGAGATGCTCGAGCTCGTCGAGATGGAGATGCGCGACCTGCTCTCGACGTTCGTGCTCACCGCTTTTGCCCTAGCTCTTATTTTGAGCTAACCGTTGACGAACAGTTACGGGTTTGACGGCGACGAGTCCCCTATCATCAAAGGTTCGGCTCTGGCTGCGCTGGAGAGCCGGGACGACAAGATTGGCAAGGAGACCATCAAGGCGCTCATGGAGGCCGTCGACAGCTGGATCGACCAGCCGGCGCGGGACCTGGAAAAGCCGTTCCTGATGCCGGTCGAGGACGTCTTCTCCATCCCGGGGCGCGGCACCGTCGTCACTGGCCGAGTCGAGCGCGGAACGATCACCAAGGGCTCCGAGATTGAGATCCTCGGTCTGGGCCACACTATCAAGACGACGCTGACCGGCATCGAGATGTTCCACAAGGAGCTCGACCGCGGTGAGGCCGGCGACAACATGGGCGCCCTCCTGCGCGGCGTCAAGCGCGAGCAGATCAAGCGCGGCATGGTCATCGCCCAACCCGGCACCATCCAGCCCGTCAAGAAGTTCCTCGCCTCGCTCTACATCCTCACCAAGGAAGAGGGCGGCCGCTACACCCCCTTCATGAACAACTACCGGCCCCAGCTGTTCATCCGCACCGCCGATGTCACCGTCGCGCTCCGCTTCCCCCCTGGCACCGAGGGCGCGGACGAGAAGCAGGTCTTCCCCGGCGAGAACATCGAGATGGAGGGCGAGCTCGTCCACGACATTGCGCTCGAGCAAGGTGAGCTGAACTCTCCTCTTTCCAACATCGGATCTCCGTTGAGTTTCGCTTTCAGGTTCTCGCTTCACTCTTCGCGAGGGCGGCCGCACTGTCGGCACTGGCATTATCAGTGAGCCTTCGTCCTACCTGATCACAATGTGGTAGCTACTGAAATGGAAGCTTGCAGCGAGGGTCTTCTAAGCTGCTTGGGAAGCTTCATTCACGAAGTTACCCCTCTCTCCTCATGGGCTCTCTCTATAACCTCATTGTGCATCTCCCCCAAAAGCCTCTCATCAGATTGTAATATCTCAAAAGGGCTTTTGTTAAAAATCCCCTCTCTCAATCATTAACAATGAAACCTGGGAAAGCAGCAAAGTGGGATTCCAAAAAAGATGATGGATGGATGGAGCTAGAACTGAGGATGTGCGGTCCCCTAGCATTTACTCGGCGTCGTCGACAATGGTCGTCGTCAGGCCCTGTGCGCGCGGAGACAGAAATGAGCCAAGGCCTGCTTCAAGATGGGGGAGAGGCAACGCACTCGGAAGTCAGCGGGGCGCTTGATGTCGGAGACAACAGTGGCCAGAGTGTAGAGCTTCTCCTTGGCCTCCTCGTCGTCGTTGCGCTTGCCTGTGAGGAAGAGCAGGACAGTTGACCGTGAGCCAAATTGCCCCTGGTCTCAAAGTGCGCTCGCAACTCACGCGAGAGTCTGACCCTGATCCTCCTCGGCACATCCTTGACGCCCCGTCCCCAAACAGCCTCGTTGAGGGCGGTATCTATCCTGACGTCCCGGGTGCCCATGGCCTTGTACGCAAATTCCTTGATGGCCTTGATGCCCTTGGGTCTGTAAGGGTACGCCTGGTGAGCATCTGCGTGGCGCTATTTGCTCGTAATGTGGGCAGCCCTTACGCTCGCTTCTTGAACTGGACGTTGTGGACCCGGCGGTGGAGGTGGATGGTGTACTCGCGGGTGATCACATCCGACAAGGCGGAGCGAGACTTGCGCTGTTGGCGTTCGTGTTAACTACCTAGCCACTCTGGCATTTGATCAAGACACCAACCTGTCCTTTGCCAGACATTTTGAAGGAGGGCTGGGGAAGAGGGAAAGGGCAAAGGAGTTGGGCAGAGCTTTGTGAGACGGCCCAACTTTTTCGGACCGAGCTTGTGGTAGCTCCGCGCACTTGTTCGCCCGTGCCCGTAGCCCTTCTAGCCAGTGATATTGAGCCGTGGAGCACTCTTAGGACTCAGAAAACTTATTTTGGAAGCGCCGCTTGGCCCAAAGTTCAACGAAACCAAGGTGGCAAATTTCACAGGCATTATGAGACGACGCATCCCCGAGGCTCTCCCGCATGGATTATAACGATCCCATGAGGAGCTGAAGCGCTCGTGCCACCGGGTGGGACGATGGGCGCAGGGGAAACGGGCAATGCGCCAGCCGCGGTCGGTGGTAGTGCGCCGGCAGCGGTCGGCCCAGGATGGCTGCCAGGGTGCCCAGGCTGACCGTTGGCAGGCTGAGCGGGCGGGTGTCCGTTTGCAGGCTGTGTAGGAGGGTGGCCAGCAGCAGGTTGAGCAGGGTGTCCAGTCGCAGGTTGAGCAGGATTGGAGGCCAGGTTGCCTGGACCTGGGCCGGTGCCAGGATTGGCTGGTGGCGGAGGCGGCGGCGGCGTCGGTGGATGGCTGGGCCCGCCACCGCGGCGATTGGCCAGGTGCGCGCTCAATCCATGCGGGCGGGGCATCAGCTTGCGCCGCTCCTCCTCGAGCTCGTGCCTGAACTTGTCCTCTTTGAGCGCCATCTCCGCCTGCTTGATCGTCCACGCGTGCCGGTTCTCGGCGCGGTAGACTTGCGATTCCAAGCGGCAGTGGTGGCACCGACCATTGGGGTTCAGGGCGAGGAAGCGCGGGTTCTTGAGCTTCGCCTCTTGCGACTTGGGCCCGAAGTGGATGTAGCAAACCAGAACGGTGATGAGCTGCGGCCCCACGTAACGATGAGCTGACTTTGAGCTGCAGCCAACGAGGGCTTACAGGAGCTACCAAGGGTACAGAAATGAGGATGGCTGGCAAAGGATTCAAAGATCGCCGAGAAGGTGCAAGATCAAACCCACCATATTCTGTCTGGTGAGGGCGCTATGTTTAGCTTGCTGCAGAGCTTGAGGTCGAAAGACTGCTCACAGGCCTGTTCATATGCATGATGAAAGACAGGGGCAAGGTCAAAGGTGAGAAGGCAAGGTGAACGACGGCGAGGCTTCAAGAGAAGTAAACTCTTTCGGAGCACGGAACTTCGCTTGGTATAGAAGACGAATCAGCCGGAGTAAGGCCAGTCAAAGCGAGCTGGACAACGACGACAGAACCGCAGGCGTCAACCGAAAGGCAGGCTGGATCCAAGATAGTCAAAGCAAGAGGCAGCAGGTCACTCTGATCCCCGTGAGATCATCTGTAATAGTGACACGACAGGAGGCATGGGCAACGAGCGAGAGCAAGGAATCGCTCTGGAACGGAGCTCGAACGGGCACCGCCTCCGTCTCGACGTCCACGGGTCGGTCGACGGGCAGGACATTAGAACGCAAGGAGAAAGACGACCATCAAGCACTGTAGACACCACACTTCTACGAGCCGCAGCTCAGCGGTGATACCATGGGTAAGGAACATAACCCTTCCAGTGCATCTTCCAACCTTTGGGCGCTGGAGGTGGAGGGGCGGCCTCGGGAGTTTTCTTCGGCGAACCCGATTTGGACGGTGATTTGGGCTTAGGCGTGGCCACCTTGGGAGCAAGAGGATCGCCCAGACCTCCAGTCATGAGCGCCGCGGGCGCGGGCGCCGGCGCCGGCTCGGTGACCTCCTTGGTCTTTTTCGCCTTCCGCCGCGCTCCAGCTCCCGGTGAATCATAGCCGCTATCGTCGTCATCATCCGGATGGCTGGGTCTGCGCATGAACTTCATCCGTTCTGCTTGGAGCTCATGGCGCCTCTTTTCTTCTTGCGCTTCTAGGTCCATCTGGCGCATAGTCCAGCCATGCCGCTCGTTGGCCTTGTAGACTACTGATTCCAGTCGACAGTGATGACAGCGGCCGTTTGGATTGAGAGCAAGGAAGCGTTGGTTCTTCAGTTTCTCCTCTGCACGCCACCCGCGGTTAGGCCCGAATTCAGGCGAGCATGAATGGGGCCGCACCTTGACTCTTGGGCTTGAAATGAATCACGCATACCAGCCAGGTAACGAGCTGTCTCCGTATGAGCGCAGGAGGCAAAGACAGCAAAGAACACTCACTGGTGCGGCAAGAGGAACGACAAAGAGAATAACTAAGCCGGCCAGAGTCAACTTGAGCCTAGGCAGAGAGCAGAGTATACTCACCATATTCGGTTACCTTGTTCATGCCCATGATGGGCGCAACTACTCCGTCGACTGACGCCGAAGATTCTGAGCGGCGAGCAGGATGAGTGAGCAGGACGGAACGCAGACCCGCAAGATTGCGCGATCTGCGCTACAGCGAGGATGGAGATACAGCTAAGATGATTTCAAGCAGATAGGTCCAAAAAAACCGGGGCAAGGAAGGGTTGGACGGCGTTGGACGGAGCTCGGAGGCCAGAGCAGAACAAAGGGAAGACATCCATCGAGCGACATATGGAAATCGCCACTTCTATTCAGCTCCAGGTCTATGGACGGGAGGAACGAGGAAGTTGGGAGAGCTGTTGGTGCTCTGCGTGGTATGGTGGCTCGACGTAGACCGACCAGGACCATCTTCGTGGCCTCGATCTCGACCCCTTGTGTGATATTGCGGCGGCTGGCCCAAGGGATCTCTTTCGAAGTATCTCGGTAGATCCTCTTGCACTCTTCGGTGCCAAAGGTCGTACGCCTCCGTGGTGATGTTCCGCTTCAACTTGCAATGAGAACAACCGCGGCCAGGGTCGCGGCTCATCTTGACTTGATAGAGCTCAGGCCGGTGCTTAATCCAACCATATATGAATCCAAGTAAAGGGAAGGCTGGCAAGGACATCAGCGAAGGCAAACGTCGACTGAGCAGCGCGGAAGATCTACCCAGTGGCAAACTCCAAATCAGAAAATGGGCAACGGGAACAGTAACTCCAAGCTCTGTGTAATGGGTAGAGCTAGCCATGACTGTTCGAGATGGTGGTTGCTTTAAAGAGAGGGATGGAGGCCGAGACTGGGAACTCGGGCATAACGAATTCGGAAAATGACGCCCTTCCTGCCCGACAAGACGACAGCAATGGCATCAGACCTCGATCAGATCCACAAGCCATAACTATGCGACATGACAGACACTCCTCCGCGCAAGCTTCAAGTCGGCCGCCCAGCAGGCTGAGGTTTAAAGGCCACAGACGAGGCATCCTCGATTCGGGCAAGCCAAATCCAAGCCCTCGAGCAGTCAGACATTTCCTCGGCTAACTGGGCAGCATTTGGAGGCACATTGAACTGGCGGGGKGGGGKCAAAAGGCGAATCGCACTCGACGCTCGCTTTTTGGAGCGGGTTCACCATCATCACGAGCTCGGGTTTAGCTTCTAAACAATGAGTAAAATCGCTCGAGTGCTTCAGGCGATCGATACCAGCGTGCGTCAGCGCAACAGCCGCTTCTCCCTGCCCGAAGGCTGATTTGGCGTCGTTGGCAGTATGTCATCCCGGCCGCCCAGCGGAGCGGGCAGCTGCAGCAAAACTTCCGAGCGATGGCCGAAAGCCTGTCTGAGAGGGACGCGGACGATGTGGCCACATATTTGACCTCCTCGCGGCTGCACAAGGTGAATTTTCCATTCTGCCTGGGCGCTTTCGTCCTTCCGTTCCCTTTGGTCTCCACCTCTCTTGCTTTTGGCTGGATGCTTTGCTTTGTTTGTTCGTGGTCGGCGAGTCCAAGAAGCAACCTGGCGAATTTCCATGCGCGAGCGCACCTTCGATTTGCCAGCCGCTCTTCTTTCTCCGTTGCCCTCTTGTTTCACAAAGACCCAAGCTCATCTTTTCTTCTTGTTTACAATGACAGGACCTAATCGAGCGCTACAACCCGACGTCAGATATGACCCAAGATGAGCGGACCAAAGCGACTGCTCGACGAGTTGGCCTGGACGTCCCGATCGAACACAAGCCGGAGTGAAACGCTCTCTCGCAGCTCGTTGATGGGTCTGCACTGCTTGGCGCTCGACGGACTCTAGTAAGTCAGGAGCTCTAGGCGGCCGCCACCTCGGGCAGAGGCTGATTTCTGGCGAATAGGCGCCAAATCCCGTCCACCAAGTCCTTCCAAGGTGCCAATAAGTCGACATGCTCTATCAGCTCGACATGGACACCCTCACGCGGTGTTCGAAGAGTCGGTCTGGGCAGTGGTCAAAGGCTCGAGCGCGTCGCTGGAGGCCATCTTGTCCTCAAGAGAGGGCTCTGGATCGAAAGCTCAAGGACAGAATGCAAAGATATACAGAGCCAAAGGCTTAAAGTTTCCGAAAAGCTTGCGCAGCTTGCAATCCGGAAACCGTTGGCAGCGCCTCATCGCGCAGACAGGACACGTCAAGTTTGGCTCTTGCCCAAGCTCCTCCACTTCCCGCCATGGCTCAAAATCAACTTCAGGCATTAACAAACAACCTGCCAGGCTACCTCACGACGTTTAGGGTGAGCCCCAAGCGCGCGGCCCTGCCCCGAGCCAGCGAATGCTCAACGCCAAACAAAATCGCGGATTCCAGGAGCAGCACCTGTCCAACCTGAGGCCCCTGCCCGAGTTCTTCGACGCGCACCGTGTCTCCAGACCCAACGACCTGAACGAAGCGACGGCCAGGATCTCGCACAATGTCAGCTTCCCAACGCGCGCACCGGGCTCGCTTCTTAATTTGACGCTTTTGGATGTCAGACGCGGCACTTCTCGGGCAACTACTCCATCGTCATTGCTGGCTTGGTCGTCTACAGCTTGATCGCGAACCCATTGCTGCTCATTGGTGCGTGTTGCGCCGCTCTTGTTTTGGCGAGCGATTGGCGATCCTGAACTTGGATTCCAGCTCTCTTCTTCCTCATCGGTCCGTCGTTTGTTGGCTCTACCAAGGTCACAAGAGCTGAACGTAACGCACAGGCGGCTTCGTTGCCATCAACCGCTTCGCCCCAGAGCCAACCCAAGTCGGCGAACACGTTGTCACCCAAAAGGGTCTCTACACCGGTCTCGTGCGTCTGGCTGCCTTGGCTTTGCTGGCCCTCCACAATCAGGTTGAATTGAACGGCCTGCCCACAGTTTGTCATTGGCATCCCGTTGCTCTGGTTTGCAGCTCCGTGAGTGCCGAGTCCCACCACCTCACCCAGTCCGCATTCTGACATCTCGAGTACAGGCTTTCCACCATCTTTTGGGTGAGCCAACACTCCCTTCACTGCAAACAACGAGACGGGCAGAAGCTAAAGGCGAGCACGCAGATCATCGGCTCCAGCGCCGTTCTCATCCTCGGCCACGCCTCGCTCCTCGAACCCGGCGTCGAGTCGGAGTACGCCCAGGGCTCCATCTCCCAGGTCTAGACCTATACACTTCGCTTTTCGGTCTTCTTTGCCACCATATCCTCAGGCTTTTGCTTGTCTTAGAAGGGCCTTGCCGCTAAACTCGGGAAAGCGTCAAGAAAAGGCGCCGGGTAGCTGTAGATGCAATTAGGGCGCCCTCGTCTACGTCTTGAGGAGTTGGCCAATCCTAAGTCCTTGAATGTAACCGCGCCAGGATCCGGCGCTTGAAGGTGGCGAACTGCCTCAAAAATCGGAAGTTCTGAAACCCGATCCTACTCCTCCTCATCCTGGTCCTATCTCCAGACGTAACCTGGCCGTGGAACGAGTTTGAAGCTTTGCTTGCCATCAACGCAGCCCGGTTCAAGGCCTGCATCCTAAACAAGCCCGGAATCGCCATTTTTCGCCGAAGAATGGGAGAGGGTCGGAAGGGGTCGGGAAAGTGGGCTTTGTGCCGTGGGAGTATTTTGATTGTTCACAGGAGATGGGAGAGGAAGCGAAAGAACCAGTAAAACTGAAAGCCAGAGAATGCGAAGTTGAAGTCTTTGTAGATTCGACGTCATCTTGAAGCCTGCTTTCGAGTAGCTTGTCAGAGCAATGAACCAGAGCCTGGAGGTAAATGGTGCCCACGACGCACGAAGGAGAGCCGAAATTTCGACGTGGATGGATTGGCCAAATGAAAGTAGGAAGAAAATGTGGCGGCCAACGTAGCTTAAATGATGTCTAGATGTAGGATATGAAAGCCTTTAACCAGGGGAGCAACGAAATATGCCCAGCGAAGAGGGAATGCTGATGGTGATGTGGGGGTATGAAGGGCTAGCTAAACCGCCGCAAAAATGAAAAGGCGCATCGTCCTGCTGGTTGCAGAACAGAAATTTATTGGTGTGAATGTGAGTGCTGGACCTAGGGGAAGAACGTCCGAGTCGGGAGGCCCATGTTGAACGAGTTGGTACGCGAGCGAGGTCCGCTGGGTCCAGCCGCATTGAAGCCGGCGAAAGACGAAGGGCGCGAAGCACCAAATGGATTAACGCCAGGGACTGCCGAGAAGCTAGGCGTTGTGCTTCTGCTGAAGTTGGACGGACCACCACTGAAGGAGAAGGTGCGATTCATGCCAATGGGAGCGGAGCGTCCGGGTGAGGGCGATCGCATTGGAGAAACAGACCTAGATGGGGTGGAGCTGCAAAAAGTTGGAACTTCGAACGGCGACGACCCGGTGGGGACGGGTGGGAGCAAGGGCGAGAAATCTGAATCTGCCCACAAAAGGGGTAAGGTCACCAAAATGAAGCTGCACGTGAAGTGCTTACCGTCGTCATCTATAACGATGACCAGGTATCTGAAAGACCGTTTGGTCAGTCGCGAGCTCAGGTCTGGCCAACGAACAAATTCCGAATCTCACCCTTTCGACATGAAGCCACGAGGATCGCTGAGACTGGCTTCTCGGCCTGCCAGATAGACTTTGATCTGCGAGAGACCATTGGACCCAGTGACTTGGGAGGCCAGCGCAAGGAGCTCACAGATTTAGCGAGCATCTGTCGCTTTTTGGTCTTGACGCGGAAGCTGCCTTTGAAGCCCATGGTTCTGACGCAACGTATTAAACGGTGTATCCTTGTGGAGTCGACAAAGAGCTCACCCTTCGGCGGGTCTCAGCAAGTCTGCAGGTGCCTGAGTCCGCAGATGCGAGACGGGGACACGGAGAGCACCGACGATGCCTTTCGTCTGCCTGACTGTGGCCATGCAACTAGCTCGAAAAATCAGGATAACCACAATTTGGTTGCCAAGCGGTGGCTGCTTACAGGTCTGTGAAGCGCTGGCGGTCAGAGCGGTGGACAATGCTGCGGGACCACCGTCAGCGAAAGTGCACCTTTCGACAGGATGTTATAAGGCTCACTCAGAGGCCATCCTTCCGTCCAACTCGGCGAGTGGATAGCCCATCAGTGGCTCGATGCCGTTGCCAAAGAAGCGCATCATCAGATTCAGACCGCAGACGATGAACTGCGCTTTCAAATTCAGTTCGGTTCAAAACAGGTCAGACAACGACAAGAGCACACAGGGCAGTCGTGGAGGGCGGGATTAGCCGGGCTGTATTGATTGTCAGGCATGCACGGCAGGCCAAAGCGAGACATGGGGTTGTCCAAAGGCTGCATGCTGTACCCAGTCCAAGTAAAAGTCTGTGGCGCGGCGGGGTCGTACTTGGGCTTCGGAGCTGGTGGGAATTCCCATGTCAGCTTGCTCTGGAGAACTCGAGGAGGTGGTGGGACCGGCACTTACGAGATGGGTCGGCGTCGCGCTGGCACGGGGATCAGCTTCGGAAGTAGTGGTGAAACAAGACAAAAAAAAAAGACGCACGCATTCTATTCCAGCACTGACGCAGTTTCCGCATGGGCGGTTCTGGTTGCACCTGGAGGTGGTGAGATCTTGTCAGATCTGGCTCATGTAGCGCGCCCGAAACAGCTCTGGGCAGCTGGACTCACGCTATGTGGCGCCTTTTGCACTGTTGAGGTTGTGGACATTGAGTTATATGTGGGCGGCGGAGAAGAGAAAGCGGGGGCGAACCTCGGCGCAAGCTCCAGTGGCTCGCCTCGAGAATGTGAAGCTATTAATTTTAGAGAAAGATGGTGTAGTTGAGGTTGGAAAAGGGAAAGAGGGCGTGGTCGCATTGGCGCTTCTGACAGGCGGAGGCAGAAGGAAACGCTGCTGGGTCGCAGGGTTGCTTCTGGCAAAGTCACTGAATGAGCCAAAAGACGATGTCACGGATGGGAGGTGCAGGGGAGCAGTTGTAGCAGGGCGTTTTGGTTGACCCGGCCAGTCCATGAAGGCGTCTGTTTAGTTGGCGAGGATTCGGGCGATGATGCGGTTGACGGTCAGAAGGAGGCCACCTGCACCGCTTCCTAGCGCGACTTCCTCGAATGTAATCTCCAGGTCGATGCCGCAAAGGCGTAGGAGGGTGAAAACGAAGGCAAGGAAAGCCAATGCAAAGTAGAACCACAATGGCATGAATTGGCTGGCGGAGAATGAAGAGTCCAGGTGCCCACAGTGCGATGAGCAAAGAACTGGCGAAGAGGCGTGGCCGAGAGGCTGTATTCCAGGGCTCCAAGGTTCAGATATCGGGTGGACAGGCGCAGAAAAGGGAGCGCACCCGCGAGCTTTGACGAGCCAGGAGAAAATGATGCTCTCTGGACTGGAAAAGTGCCAGAGTGTTGAAGGGGATCTCGATCCGCAACAAGTCAACAGGTCATTCGGCGACGCGAAAGAGAGAGCCCGCGAAATGTGCCTGAGCCAGGAAAGGCAGGAGTGTGGTCGTTGTGCAGCAAAATTTTGTGGCTTTGGGCCGAAAGCACAGATCCGCCGGAGGCGTTGGGCCCGTGTGCACGCAGTGCACCAAAGGATGAACGCCCTGTTTGGGAGCGAGGAGCCAGGTGAAAGGTTCGTGCTATGGGCGGACTTGATGGACATCTCCTCCTCGAGCAGCAAGCAAGGAGCCTGGAAATGGTGCGTCTTGAAGAGGGGAGTCGACGCCGACTCGACCAAAACCGGCAACATCCTTTGTGCCACCAAGCGAAATCGATGAATCGATACACGCCACAGATTAATTAACGGGCTTTCCTCGCGCCACAACGTCGGCTAGCAAGCATGCACGGTGATTGAGCAGGTCGCCAAACCGGGAAAAGAAGAGCACGCTTCGAAAGCCAGGCAGGAGTTCAGCGAGAATATGGCGGTCGGAGTCTGACCTGTACATTTACCACCCAGCGACTCGGTGCTGTGCTGCAAATTGAACAACGTGGCAATTCAAGATCGATTGAAGAAGCGGCCCAGCCGTTTCCCTTTGCCACCTTCGTCCGCAGAGCCAACCGACGGCGCCTGGTGCATCTCCGAAGACGACGCCATCGACGAGGAAGACGACACGGAGCGATGTGACCGCATTGGGGACGACAAGCTCTTGATCGTGGCGCTGACGAACCCTCCTTTCCACTCTGAGCTTGCTTCGTCCAACAACCGCATCGCTTGCAACTCGTGCTCTGGCAACGACCCTGCTGGAAAGGGTATTCCACTTGGCACCTCGGTCGAAGGCGATCGCCGCAGACGGGGACTGCTGCCCGCGCCGGACGAAACAGTCTGAGCGCGGTGGCGGCGGCCAGGACTTCCAAGCCCTTTCATCGAATAGCGCCCAGGAGACGAAGGCGTCTGCTCGTCGCTGGTCTCTCTGGAGTGCGAAAAATGGCGTGCAGTAGGCGTTGCACCCTGCAAGATCTCGGGCGAAGAAGCCAGCATGTCGTTAGCGAGGCGAGCTTGGGCCTGAGCGCATAGCCGGTGGCACTGCTCTTTGAAGGTCGAAAAGAGCGCAGGCTGTGCTTTGGTGATGTGCAAAGGCGAAGAGCGGACGACGTGGCTGATGAGCAAGGCCAGCTCCTTGCCGGGGTCCAACAGAAAGGGCAGCTCCGGGATGGCCTCTCGAAGCAGTGCGTTATCGACGCTGTCCCTCTTCCGCATCGGCAGCTCATAAGCGTCGAAGGAAGGCGAAGTCCACTGGTGCGACGAGCCGCTGATGGGAGCGGACACAAAGGTCATGTAGTCGATGAAGGCCTCTTGGTTGTCGCCAAGGAAGCCGTTCATGATGCCCATGTACGACTCCTTGCTGCCGAACTTGCTCATGTTGGCCAAGCCTTGCAGTGTTTTGGCGATCAAGGTGAGCGTGCGTTGGCAACGCGGCTCGGGATGGGAAGAGGTCAGGCCGAACATCTTTGGGTTGAGCAAGGCTGGAACGAAGAAGCGGAGAAAGAGGAAGGCCGACACAGCAGTGAACCGCATTGCTGAAGCCGCCTTTTCGTACTTCTGGTCCACAACCTTTTGAATGTGGCTGAAGATGTGGCGTAGTTCGCTGTAGCTCGCATAAGATGTCATGCCAACGGAAATGACGGAGGACAACAGCTTACTTGGGACAATGCTGCCGTGACTGGTAAAGCGTGTTCCAGACGTAAGCCATCCACCGCTCCAAATCGAGGACGTTGTCGCTCAAATTCCGATCCTTGCTTCCGCCCTTCAATCGGTCTGGATCGATCTCGATTTCCACCTTTTGCGAGCAGAGCATGTTGACAGCGTCACCTATCGAGAGCATCAAGAAGTCACTGCCCGTCATGCGAAGGTAGATCTCGAGCATCTTGGTGAGGAGCGTGTTGCCTCGGAACAAGATGCTGGCCGAGGCCTCGTTGCCATCTATTTCGACTTCAATCAGAGCTGCCAAAATGGACTGGATCGTGCCACGAGAAACAGCGATCCGGACGAGCGACTCTGCGATCGACTCGAGATCTTGCGGTGCTAGGGACGAGAACTCGCTCAGTAGCGTCACATCCACGTCGTTTCCGAAGATAGCAGAGTTTTTCTGGCTCTTGATTTTAGCGGGGTAGGTTTGAGCCGAGGGCAAAACGCACCGAGAGGAAACCGCTGTACTCTGCTGAAGGCAGGATGGGCAGCTCTATGACCCGGAGCTGGATGCTGAGTTCACCGATGGGACCAGGCTGACCGTTTGGCGGAAAGATAGGAAGCCATTGCTCAAGGTGCTGGCCTCGAGGGAAATTGATCGTGGGGACGTCCACTGTCCCAACCAGCGCGACATTGGTGACGCCCTTGCGTTGCTGAGTCTGATATAAACGAATGCTGAGGGACTCTGATAAATCAGGCAAATCGCTGCACATCGCAAGTCAGTGGCATCCTTTGAAAGCAAGGACAGCAAGCCGCACGATAACGAGAATGCGTCGCGCCAGAACGGATTGCTGGAGCCCTTCTTCGATGCGGAGCGGGCGACAACGACATCGTTCCAGGCCACCTCGCAGAACAACTTGCTAGAAGACGACCAATTAGCCGGCGTCGAAGAGGCATCTTGCTGTGGGCGAGAGCCAAAGCTTGAAGCGGTGGAAGTCGACAGATTAAAAGAGTGCGAGCCAGACATGCCTGTTGGCGGCTCTTCGGAGGACGTCCGTAGACTTGTCTTGTCGAGCGCTGACGGATTGGGGCGCAGGGCAATAGCTTCGCCGATGCTCCGGCCTTCGACGAGTACGAGGTCGATGCCTCGCCAAAGCCTTGCCATCGGATAGGGCGAAGCAGACTCTTCCAAGGAAGGGGAATGGCTGGACGAAGGCTCCAGATGAGAAGCTGGGTCGGGCTTTGCGTGGGTCTTGAGCAAGACGTAAAGCGAATGCAAGATGGACGTGGAAGGCAAGCAGATGTGGCAGAAGTCGTCTGTTTCGACAGAGCTGGTCAGATTGGCGGTCGACGACGAGTCAGAAGAGGACTTGGAGCCAAAGGGCAGGAACGAGGTGGCGGTGGAGGGGCGGAAGGACGGCGAGCGAACCATTTCGCTGACAGAACGAGCGCCTGCTGGCCGAGTTGTGCTGACATTAATGCTGATGCAATGCGATCGTAAGAGGAGTGACGGGTCTTGCAGGTTGATGTGCGATCGTCGTAAGAGTGAGATGGGAATCGAATGAATGGGTACTTTATCCTGCTCTCCCGCGGCCTCAGTAACTCCAAGTGATGTGACCAACAACAGTGCTTACATCTGTGGTGGTAACAATTAACAGGCCGGTGCTGTTCAAGGTGCATTCGGCTGGCCGCCAATCCCAAGTGGTCGAATTAGGGCCGCTGGGACCATGCGTGAAAGACGAATGCAGGCTCGAGCCGTCTGAAAGGCCTCGTTAGATCAAGAAACAGATATCGATAGGCAGGCGACTGACCCCGCGGAGGCAGCTGGAGGCCTTTTAGTTTCCCCGAGGCCGAGTTGCTCGAGGTGGCCAAGACTTGGGCGCTCTCTCGGCGAGCGATCTTCTTCTTGCCTGCCGGAGGATCCTTCATTAGAGGCGTCTTGATGATTAATGGGGGCCCGTTGCTGGAGGATGTCGAGGACTGCAAGTCGCCCGATGAGCGGACTTTCGCCCAGACAAGGATGTCCGCCGTCCAGAGCTCCGCTTTGCTCTTGCTTCTTAGACGCTGACTTTTGATGTTAGATGTAGACGGCGACGGAGGGGACACTATGGGCTGGATTGTGGCCGCCGTTGACCGCCGGCGAATGGCAGCAGAGACGGCGGGATCCGCATCGTCCGTAAAGAAGTGAGCCGAGTTGCGCTTGGACTTTTGAGAAGAGACAGAACGGGAAGCAGTAGCGAAAGAGAAGTCGTCATCGTCGTCTGAATCGATCGTAGCTTGCCGTGAAGACGGTCGCGGCGCACGGTCAATCCGGGCCTGCAGCCTGGGCTTGCCTCCGGGGCGGACTGAGGATGCTGGAGATAATGGTGTCATTATCGGCTCCGCTGGAAGGGGATCTGAAGACGGAGTGGTGTGGATGGACGATGGGTGGGTCGAAGCCGAGTCGACGCTGCGAATGCTGCCCACGCCCGCTCTCGAGCTCTCCGCGGCCGAATAATGCAGCGGTGACGAAGCGTTCCTCCCAACGCTGTCCGTAAAGCTCCGCTCGTCCCCATCGCTGCGCCCCGAGTCCGAATCCGAATCGTCCAAAGACCGTAGCACCTTTTGGGCGGCCAGTCTTGGGCTGCGCGGCACATAAACCCGCCTGGGCCTAATGGCTGCCTCTTCTGCGCCAGACGTGCTGCTGCTGGTGGAAGCCGTGCCGAAATTGGAGTCGGTCATGCTGAAATTTGGGCGGGGAGGCAGGGCCTTGCCCGTTGAGTCGGTGTGCGCAGAATTGGCTGTGGCCGGTGGCTTGTAGAGAAAGCCAGGGTCTAGTGCATAGCTGAAGGAGTCTCTTGGGAGAGCTGGGGCTGAGGAGCGCCGCCTGAGGTTGACTTTGGACCGATCTAGGGGAGCGCTGGCCGCACGCTGCTGCGTCAACGGAATTGAAGGCATCAGCCAGGGGTCTATACAAGTTTGATGGTAGAACAGGAGCAAAACAAGGACCAGCTTTAGCTCCAAAAGCGACAACGTGAAACTGCGCGAGGAGCGTTTTGTGAGGCAAGGCGTTGAGGTCTTGCATAAAGAGCCGAAGCAGGGACGCCAGGGATAGGGGGGCAGACCGGGAGCTTGTGGACTCACGTCGTTTGTACTTCCAGACTGGTGGCGCAGCAGGAAGGGAAGGCCAGCGGACCGGGAGCGAGGCGAGTTCAAGAGAAAAGGAAGCTTTGGGCACGGCCCTTCGAGATCTCAAAGCCGGCGGCCCTGGTTCGCGCTCCGTGGTCTCTGGCCAAAGATGTACAGGGGCAACTACAATGCAAGAACGCGTCCCGTCCCTCAGCTTGAAGGTGCTGGCGTTCGGCAGCTGAAGACTTTGTCACCGCGTCCTGAAACGCCTTTGTGAGGTCTAGCGCCAGACAAACTGCCTCGCCTGGCAGCGTAACTTCGTCTGTTAACACAAAGAGTCAATCTTTTGAATGAGGTGAAATGCGCACGGGATTAGATCTCGATGGCCGAAGTCCAAGCAAAGTTGGCCTTTATTATTCACGGTGGCAGCCAACTCTTCTGGGCTTCCTATGGCGAGCAATTTGCTCAGATGTGATTCGATGGAAGCAGGCATCTCAGCTTACCAACGAGGCTTCCTCTCAGCTTGGTCGGGAAGGCGGGCGCTTGATGAATTCGCCAGGCCCAAATCGTCTTGGACCCAGCGCATTGTCTACAACTTCCATCATCGCCAGCACCTTCAAGATACCGAATGAGAGAATTGCTAGGAGATGCTGTAGGGAACCCACTGCACCTTCTCTTCCGACCACAACGGCCCGACGATCTGGACCGCCACCGGCAGGCCTTCCATTTCTGCGGGCGAGTAGACGCCGCCGCTGAGCTTGTTTCTGCCATAAAGGAGGGATTCCATTGTCGAGCTGCCATGAGGACCAGCAGCCAGCCATTCGGGAGTTAGGGCATCCTTGGATGCGTCGACTCGAGTGACTGGGACGACTCCGACCGTCGACTCGACGATGTTGTACAAAATGGTCTGTGCCGCCAAAAACGCCAGGTTCCAAGCCTGGCCGTGCTTGAGAGCCGGAACGCCTTCATCAATTGTGAGAATTCGGAATTCTTTGGGACAGCCGACAAGAGTGCTTACCTTGAACGGGGCAGATTACACCATCCAGCCCCTTCTCTTCGCTCCACAAGTATTCGCGAGTCTTTCGAACAAAGTCGTCCCGTTGAGCTTGCCATTTGTACAGGTCGACGACGTCCTTCTTGCCCGCTGCCCCCGTAATGGAGAAGAAGACGGGGTCGGCCCGGGACGACAGAGAAGAAAGAAAACCAAGTATTCGAGGACCCAGTTTCCTTTGGAGGTTGATCAGGAACAGAGAAGGCTCGCTGGGGTCACCGTCGAGTCCGGACAGCAAAGACTCGTAGCCATCCGCAGAAGTCATGGCCACAAACAAGCGCAAAGCTTCAGCCGAGTCACCTGCTTCGAGCTCTACACATTCGTGCCCCGCTTGGCGAAGAGCGTCGACCGTCATCTGGACGGCCCTTTGGCAGGCGGGGCTACTTTGGTAAAGGTTCTCCGATTTGTAGTAGCCGAAACGCAGCTTTTCAGGGAGATCAATTTTGCGAAAAGGGAACGGGAGGAAGAGCTTGGGCAAAGTCGCAGACTTGGCGGCCGTCGCATCCATCACAACTTTGGTCAGCCGCTTGAGGTCTTCGACGCATCTTCCCCTGCGTAGAATTCTTGGCTTCATTTTAGTTTGATTAAGTAAGGCGTTCTCACATTGGGCCCAAAGATGTCGCCACTGATTCGGCGCCTCGGACGGATGACTGCACGCCATTCGATGCAAAGCGACCGAGGGAGGGCTTTAGAGCGAAGCAGCCGCTACAGTCCGGTATAAGCCTTTTCGAATCAGGTTTACGCGCAATCTCACCTATAATGAGCTGGAATGCGCAGGGAGCCGCCAATGTCCGAGCTGGCCTGGCGTATAAGATGCGCCGCAAGAGATAGAGGAGGCGGAGCTTTACCCAATTCCCAATGGAGAGCAGTCGCTGGCTAAAAGTGCTGCTTCACCGCCGCTGCTGCCTCCAGGCCCCCGTTCGCCATCGTGAGGGTTGAAGGTCTTGCCGTGGGTTGGATTTGCGCATTCAAATGACAGCAGGGTTTGCGGCACGTTGGTCTTGGCAAACGGAACAGCGCCCGCTGCTTTGAGGATTGTGATCAATAGCTAGACCCTTCATGAGCGCGCGGTTGTTGGCGAGTGGCAAAAGGCTTACCGCATCGGCAGTCGCCGGATTGTGCGCCTTTCTGTGATACTGTCAGCGCCAAAATCATTTTTGAAGCGAAACCTACGTACGCAGAGAAGCCCAGAGTCGTGTCGAGGTTGGCGATATCCAGCTGGTCTTTGACAGAGACCGGGACCCCGTGCAAAGGGCCACGGATGGCGCCAGTCTTCTCGAACTCGAGGTCCAACTCTTTGGCCTGTATAAGCGCTTGCTCAAAGTTGGGCTCGGTCTGATCGCAAAGTCAGCTTTCAACAAGGAGACGTGGAGTCGGACGGACAATGGCATTCAGGGCATCGTGGGATCGTATGCAGGCTCGAATATAAGCAGCGAGGACTCTTGAACTGGTCCATCCAGGCTCCAATTGATCAATGTTCTCGACAATCTTGGCCACGGAGGCGCTCAAGAAGGGCAGGTCCTCCTCCGGGTCGACGTCGCCTATCTGCTCGAGAACGGCAGCGAAATGGGCCTCTTTGGCTTGCTGTTTCGCTTTGAACACCGTCTGTGCTCGAGTTGGAGCAGGCCACAGAAGATTCATTCCGCAGGTTTGCTGGCTCTCGCCTCTTCGCTGGGCGGGTTCAAGAGAGGTGCTCTCTTCCTGGGCCCACCAAAGTCGCCTGGGAACTTTCTCATTTCGCGCTTAAGGTAGTAGCGATGATAAGCTATGATGACGCCCCGACGTGTCCAGATTGGACAGATATTGGGGACCCCGACACTTCATCAGCCGAGGCTGGCTCCGACGTCGAAGTCACTGTTTCCTCCAGCGGCCTCGCACGCACGGACTTTGTGCGCGAAATACAAGCATGCGGCTGCTTTGGAGTGATCCGCTCCGTGCTTTTGGGTCCTGAGAACTGTCCTGAGATTAATATCTGCGGCGGATCTGCTTTGACACCAACTTGCTCTGCTCCGAATCGCACTCGCAGTGACTCCTTGCTTGCTGAGATGCGAGCATTGTTTGCTAAGGACTGTGCTCCATCATCAATCGATTTGGGCCTCATGGCCCCCCTTCACTTGTTGGGATGCCCTTCTGTCCAGATTTGATCGGACAGTTTGTTTCCCGTTCAAGGAGGCACCCATTTTCGCCATGTCACACAACAAAAAAGTTTTCTTGACCCTCGCCGATGGCTTGGACGCCGCAGCGACCAAGCACCACGGCCCCAATGCGTCTGCCGTCCTTGGAATCATCTTTCGGATCGTTCCACGACTTCGCTCAAGGCCTTCCAGCGGGCCAGAGCTCTTTTCTCGTGCCTACGCCTGTCAGAAATGGCAGAGCCTCGATGTCTTCCTTTTCCTTCACAGCTTCGGCAGCGCCAAGTACCTCCAAACCCGGGCGCGTCTCTCTCCCTGGATTCTCTACTCTCACGAGACGGCCTGGAGCTTGTTACGAGGTATGTTGTTTTTTGTGATGGCACGATACGACGATCTGCTCACAGGCGATTCCAGTGCAAGAAACGCCACATAGCGTGAGCTCGCTTCCTTGAGATGGCCTGCTAGAACCAGATCTGACCAGATCTCGCCATTGCCAGATGTAACGAAAATCGTCCTTGCGCCAACTGCACGGGAGCCGGACTGTTCTGTGTGCGTCCTTAATGCTGCGTGGCAATGCTCCATTCTCTGATCCTTGCCTTGACATTACAGCGTGACGCTGATCCGACTCGTACGCACTAGTCCCACCATTTCTGAAAGTTATATGACGCTGATCAAGCGCGGTCGATGAACAGCACCCAAACCCAAATACGACCCCAACGAGCCTGAGACGTTCATCTGGACCGGCCACAGTTTCGAGCCCTTGGGCAATTCGATGTCGCGGTTTGGCCTCCCCTGCAAACCGGACAACCGCTTTAGCTCCACCAACCCCACTCTGCGCGACTGCCCTGTGGGTCCTGTCTTCCAATTAACCCACTGTGGATCTTCAGATTGAACAGAGGTTGCCATCGGCGCAGTTCATAATTTGCGGCCTGAACTTGATGATGCGCTTCTTCGCCGACGCCATAGAGTCCCTGATGGGTTACAGATTGATCGAGCTGAACAACCGAATGGCTCCTGAGTGAGTTAGTTGGCCTTTGAGCTTGGAATCTGCCTGACGACGCGCCGTCAGCATTGTCCATCGCTCTGACCGCCAGCGCTTCACTGACCTGTGAGTGGAAGACTTGGCCCCTTCAAATTCCGATTTTCTGACTCCAGGGTTCAAGGTGTATGGCCACAGTCAGGCAGACGAAGGGCGTCGTGGGAGCCCTCCGCGTGCCTGTCTCTCACCTACAGACACAGGAGCCAGCCGACTTGCTTCGCCCCGCCGAAGGGTGTGTGCGCTACTTCTGGCTCCAAACTCGGTCTAACCCATAGTCTACAGAACCAAGGCTTTCAAAGGCAGCTTTCGCGTCAAAACCAAAAAGCGACAGATGCTCGCTAAATCTGTGAGCGTCCGTCATCCGCCGTCGAGCAGATGTGATCTGAATCTCTTATCAAAAAGATAAAATTCTACCTGGCTGGTCGCGGTACCAGCCTCAGCGACCCTCACGGCTTTCTTTCGAAAGGGTAAGGGCTCCCGTTCGCGGAACGGACTCGTGGCTGACTTGCCTCTAGATACCTTGTCATAGTGATTGATGACGAAGGCAAGTCCAAGTTTCCCGCTGCTGATTGATGCGAGGCTTAAGTGCTTTCGTCCGGACAGACTTCTCGCCAACATACGCTCCAGTCTTCCCGGGTCCGTCACCGTTTGCGCCTCCCGTGACTGGCCCAGCGCCCTTCAACGGATTTCAATACCCAACCAAGTCGTTGATGCGACCAGCCTCCCCGGGTGCTTTTGGCTCTCCCAGCTTTGGCGTCCTCCCCTTCAGTGGCGGCGCCTCTCCCACCGGCAGCTCCTTGTCTTCCAGCTTCTCGTCCGCGCCTTCTCCCAGCGACTTCAGTGTGTCGCGCCCTTCGTCCTTTTCGAGCTTCAGCCCACCTAGCTCGAGCGGTTCTCGATCTCGCTCCAACTCGTTCACGATGGGCCTCCCCACCCGCACCTTCTTCTAATCAGCTGGCCTCAATAGCTGGCTTTCCCACTCTACTTGGCATACTCGCCTTCCTAATACACCTGCCAAGATTCCTGTCCTATAGCCGGTCAAGTTGTCACAGCGTTGGGAACTATTTGGAAGCGGCGTACTCGCTCTTTTCACTTGCAGGCGCTCTGGCATCGCTCTGTCGAAGCCTTATGGTACACAGGAGGGTGCCAAGGGAGACTGCTGCAATCAAAGACGCCCTGAGAAATTTGCCACTGGCGCGTGATTCGACGACAGGGAGCGGTTCGAGCTCCGCGAAGGTTGTCCTTCTCCTAGAGCCTCTGACATCTAGAAGACTCCCTTTTGGCCAAGTTTCCTCAGCCAATAACCCCCTCACCGCCCGTTCCCACTCTCGCGCTCCCCAACGACTTGTCGACACCTCCCAGGACAGCGTTCAGACCACAAAATGGCCGAAGCTGCAGTGAGCCCGCCTTTGCCCCTGCCTTTGCTCCGTCCCTCCGAACAGCACGCTCAAATCAAGCTATATGCAGATCACTCAAGCCACCACGGCTTCGCCCAACGACGAGGGCCGCAAGGTCAGTCTTTTGAATTCATGCGGAGGCGGGCCCTCTTGCGTTCTTTTGCACATTTCTCAGGCTTTTCCCTCTGGCGCTGCGCAGGTGCGATGCCCTGACTGGCTGTTAATTGGTTGATATTGATGTTTGGAGCAGGTCTTTGTCGGCAATTTGGACTTCAAGGCCACAGACGACACCCTGCGTGAAATCTTCGCCGGCCAAGGCACCGTGTTAGTCCTCCTTTCTCACTCTGTCGCCCTTGGTTATAGGCTCATTTGAATCTGTAATGACTACAGCACGGATGTCCAGATCATCAAGTGCGCTTTGACCTTGACTTTTGTCCTGGAGAAGCCCGAAACCTGATGCGGGCGTCACTTTAGAAAATACGCTCGTAGCTCCCGCTCCCTGGGCTACGCCTTTGTCGTCCTCTCGACCACCGAGGAGGCCACCGCTGCCATCTCTGCGTAAGCACTCTGACGCGCGGGGACTTTGTTCCCTCGAGCGAGCCGGTTGATGCTGAAACGGGTCCGTGGGAATTATCAGTTTGGACAAGAAGGAGTTTGGCGGCCGCACCATCAACGTCGAGATGGCCAAGCCACCTTCCAACACCCCGCGTGCGTTTTTGCTAGATCTTGCTTTTGCGATGTGGGCAGACGATTGACGGGCAATGGGTGAAACAGGTGGCGCCATTGCGAAGGAAGCCGCCGAGGCTGCTGGCGGTGAAGCTTCGACCGAAGGCCACGAGACGACCGGTCGACGTGGTACTGGCCGACGAGGCCGTGGCGCACGCGTGAGGAATTCTCTTCGTTGATTGCCACAACTTCGAAGTTGACGAGGTTTGGATCAAAAGCGCGGCCGCGGTGGACGCCGAGTCCCAGCTGACGGCGAGACCGAAGGCGGCGCTGCGGCCACCTCTACTGAGGCTCAGGCTGAGACCACTTTGGCTAATGGCGACGCCGAAGCGTGAGGGCGATCGACCATTCAAGCAGCTATTCGATGCTCAGGATTGGGTTCTTTCACAGTGCTCCGCGTCGCGGACGTGGCCGAGGACGTGGTCGCACCACTGGACCTCGCGGCCCTCCTCAAGGTGGCGAGCCCTCCAAGACGTTGCTCTTTGTGGCCAACCTGCCTTTCTCCTTGGACAAGTGCGTCCTTTCCTCTTGCGCCTTTGTCCAAGAACCCTTGTGGACATTTCATGTGTCACAGTGACGGCCTGAAGGGCGTTTTTGAAGGCTTCAACGTCGTCAATGCCCACATTGTCGTCAGGAAGCACGGGCCCGTCACCGGCCGCTCTAAGGGCTTCGGCTTTGTCGAGGTAATGCCTGCTCTGCCCATTATGCTGAGCTAAAATTTAAGTTCGCGTTTCCGTTGCAGCTCTCGGATGAAG
Organism: Cystobasidiopsis lactophilus; assembly: GCA_001599975.1. Taxonomy (NCBI): domain Eukaryota; kingdom Fungi; phylum Basidiomycota; class Agaricostilbomycetes; order Agaricostilbales; family Chionosphaeraceae; genus Cystobasidiopsis; species Cystobasidiopsis lactophilus. The sequence continues at coordinate 2,467,078 of BCIO01000005.1, forward strand.
CCGAACAGCAAAAGGCGCTCGAAGCCACCAACGGCAAGGAGATTGATGGCCGGGTGAGCACCTTTCTTCTGGCCGCTCGTTCTATTTGCTCACAGGAACCGGCAGGCAATCATCGTCAAAATCGCCGTCGACCCTCCCGCCGCCACTGAAGAGGCCACCGAGGCCAAGACCGAGGAGGCGCCCGCTTCGTAAACGCCTCTCCCCCACCATCCCCTTGGCCTTCACCCTCCTAGATACGGCCACGATCCCCCACAATCTCATGCGCTTCAACACCGCGCTTGCTTTATGACAATCTCATTTTCCCCCTGGTCCTCTTCGAGCGACCAAAGCGAAGGGGCCGATCTGAAAACCCAATTCTGAAAGGGGCTTACCTTGAAATGAAACTCAACGCTCGAGATATGACCTTAAGTCAGCCCGCAAGTGGCAGCTAGGCGCTCTCGACGCGGACAACTTGCACTGGTCGGGCTCGGAGAGCGACATCCACTTGCTTTGCTCTGAAACTGCTTTGGTGTGTTATCGAGCGTTCAGTGTGCCTCTAAGAGTTGCTGCGGCTGCCCTAATAAGGAGCCGTGCCTAGAGAACTGCCTACAAATGCTTGCGTTGGCTTTGCCGCGCTGCGAGCATTTAGTCCTTAGCACTGCTGGGTGCCTTCAGCTTCTATGCTAACTCAGATCTTGTTTTGTGAGCGATCTTTGCTTGAAATCGCTGGCTCTCCTTTGCCCGTTGAGGCCACCTCCCACAACGCCACCGTTCGCCTTCAGCGCGCCCTCTGTTCTGGCTGTTCTCGGATTTCGGTGCTTGATCGTCCAAAGCTCTTGGGTAATGCACAAGGAGAAGGTGTTCGTGTATCACAGAGCGAAGGCCTTTTTGCCCACGGTCACGGTCGAGAAACCTGCAAACCTAAATCTACCGAGTTCCGATGTGCGTCCCAATTCTTTTCTCTTCTGCCCAAACTTTGCAACCTTGTGTAGAGCACACACACACTTCCACAGCATTCATTGGTTGCGCTTGCTGCCAACCATTTCACGCGCAGGTGATTTCTTGGGCATTTGCCACCATCGTCTCCTTTCGATGGCTCGGCCCCGCGCCCTTTTCTGCTTTCAAACTCCCTCTCATACGCTGAGCTTAAACTCAAACGCTGATATGGTCAAGTGGCTTCTCCTCTGCACATGCCATGTTGCTCAGCTCTCCCAGCCGCCGCCACCATCAAAACTTTGTCCGCTGCTCCTGAAACGCCCGACCATCCAGCTTCGACATCTCCGCTCCTTTATTCAGTAAGGTACAAGGCGCACACAGAGGCGCAAGTTTACTGGCTGCGCTGGCTGAAACGAGGAGGATTGGGAAGCAAACAGAGTTCGGAGCGTTTGAGCGCTTCAAAATTTGCAATCCTATATAACCGCCGTTGCCCCCGTTTCCCTTTGAGAGCTCAAAGAGATCACGCTGACTCTGTCGTGCTGGAGACACCTTCGTCCCAAAGCAGCCGACTTCGCCAACGCCTCTTGTTCCTGCTCCGTCGACTCCTGGGCGTCTTTGCCTTTGCTTTTCGCTGATAGCTGCTATGGATGCCCCTGGCAACAAATGTGTGGAACCAGCTCCACGCAGAATCAGACCCGACGCACAAGATGAAGCCCGAACCGCGCGTTCCATCTTTATTGCTTGCCAAGAGCCTCATGCGGCTTTGGGTGTTGGCTGCTCGCGTTCTCCGCCCTGCTTCGCTGCTTGCTCTGAGAGCCTGTGGATGCGCGACCAAGGAGAGTCGCCTGTCTGGCGTGGGCTTGGCGAGTGGGCGTCTCACAAAGGCGAGAAGATCACCGCGCCATTCATCGATCGATACATTTGAACTTTCCCGGAGCCGTCGGTGCTGTGCAATCACAGATGACGCTAGTGTGGCTGCGGCGTGGGTCCGCGCCCCGATCCCTTTCTTGCTGCTTTCTCTGCTCCCACCACCTCCCTCTGCCGCCATCCTCCTCCCCCCTCCCCTACACACACCCACACTCATTTCCACACTTCCCCTCACTCGCACACGCACAAAACGGTTGCTTTGAAGAGCCTTCCTGTCCTCGCTTTGGCCTTGACAGGTGAGCGCACTTTTGACAGCAGCGACTCGCACGCCCTGACAGCCTCGCGAGCAGCCGTGGCGGCCATCTCGCACCCTCACCTGCAAGCCCGCCAAGCCGTCCGCAAGACTGGCACCCAGGTCCTCGCCCGCCGCTACGGCACCCTCGCCCAAGACTTGCGCGGCGTCTCGTCCGCGGCCTCGGACGCCCACAGCCAAGCCCAGTCCACCTACAACCGCTACGGCAACAGCCCTGGCTCGAGCTCGCAGTACCAGTGGTCGCTCGGCTACTCGAAGTGGTAAGTGCTGACCTTCTGTCACATCCCAAAAAAACACAGGGGCTGAATCCAAAGCCTCCGCCCGCTCCTTCCTGTAGCATCAGCAACGTGATCACGACCGTGTCCAACTGCAGGAAGGGCCACGGCCACGGCCACGGCACCCCTCCCCCCAAGCCCTCGGGCCACCCTGGCGGCGGAAACACCTGCGTGGGTCTCTCCCCCTTCTCGCTCGGTCCGAGCCTTCCTGTCATTGACTATGTGGCTGACCTCGCGAGCCTTCGCAGAGCGACATCACCTCCGCCGTCATCGATATCCTCGAGCAAATCGCTGACCTCCTCGACGACATCGGAAGCCACCTCGGCCACCTCCCTTTGGCTGGCAGCATCAAGGACCAGGCAAGCCCTCTGACTTCTAAGCTTGACTCAGAGCCCAGCTGACGCTCTAGTTCACAGATCGCGCAACTTGACGACGAGGTAAAAATTTTGACAGCTCCGGTGTTTTGAGCGCAGCGCTGACTCACCTCGCACGCACAGCTGGCTTTGCTCCTCGAGTCTGTCGGCGGCGACGTGGACAAGGACTGCTGGGTCACCACCTGCGGCCACATGTAAGCGCGCCCTGCTCCTCCCATTCGAGGCTCGAAGTCTGACAACGTCTCGCGTTGCAGTGGCGGCCAAGGCATCAGCCACCAGTGGCTGCCCAAGTGCTGGAGCTACATCTCGAGCCACTCCCACTACTGAACGACTTCGCTCTTCTCACACTCCTTTTTCGACCCTTTTTGTGCCCGCAACCCCCTAGACTTAGCTGGCGGCAGCTATCCCCCTCTCACGAAACATAATCGAGCAAGGCGGTAGAGGACTTTCCCTCCCTGCTTTGACTCTCACCACGGACAATTCTTCTCCTTCCGCACTTCCTCACTCAAACCTCACGGACACTCGGTGCCTATTCCCTGACCGCGCATTCGCAATCCCCCTTGTAATGCGTGGCGCCTTTCCTTTCTCTCACGCTTTGTAATGGGTGATTAATAGACGACGCTGTCGGACCTTCTCATTTGCGACCGCTCCCTCTTCGACAACTTTGAGCCTCCTCGCCACTTTTAGGCGCTCCGCTGGCTCGGTTTGTGACATTATGTCGATGCAAGCGTATGCATATCTATGTGATTGGGAGAAGCATGCTGTCTATACGTGGATGTGCGAGAGAGACCGAGTGGATGTGTCTTTAGACGAGCGTGTCTGCGCAGCATCAAGTTGAGCTTAGACTGCAGAGTAATGCAGCCGATAAGGATCAGGTGAGCTTACAGCCTCCATCAACGATGAACTCGCTGCCAGTTGTAAAAGAGGAGGCATCCGAGGCTGTGGCAAGAAATATGAGCGCGGTGGCAAATGGCTCAGGAGGCCGACTGACCAAGGTACAAGTAGATTCTGGACACGGGAAGTTCAGAATCTGCTGTTAAAAGTAGTGCTGGCTGAGATGACTCACCCCTTCAGCTCCTTGGTGTCGCCACGGCGGCCAAGGACGGTCATGAAGCGGTTCCTACTGAGCTTCAGTCGCGCGCCCTGCTTAAACCTGATGCACAACTCACATCTCAATCTCGCCAGGTCCTCCTCCCATATCGGTCGCAATGAAGCCAGGACTGACGCAGTTCACGCGAGCGAAGTCCTTCCACTGCGGCCCGCGTTAGCTTGCCTTGAACTGAGGCGAAATGGGCAGACGAACATCATAAGCCAAAGAGCGGCAGAAGTGAACTGCGCCTGCCTTGGACGCGTTGTAGCTGGCTTGTGTGCGCGGCATGTTGGCGATGGTGGCGCTGATGCTGGTAGTCGCGATGTACACGCCGCTGCCCTGCTTCTCGAAATGACGGCCGCAAGCTCGAGCTGTCCAGAAGAGCGAGTTGTAGTCTGGTTTGAGGCCACTTCAGTAAAGACTAGCCCTTGCATGGCGACTGCCGACTGACTGATGTCCTGGGTGTATTTCCACTCCTCGTCGGTCATCTTGTTGACGGGTCCGCCACCGCCAGCGCCATGGTTTGCCACAAAGATGTCCACTGAAAGCACATCAGATCTTGGATGGCTTGAGAATTAAGGCAGCCAACGACCTACGCTTTCCAAAATCCTTCACGACTTGATCGACAACCCGCTCGATGGCTTTGCTGTCATCCATTTGGCACTGATAGGCGCTGACTTTGACGCCGTACTCCTTAGCCAGGCTTGCGGCCGTCTCGTCGGCGGGAGTCGAGTTGTAGAGCATGGCCACCGAGGCGCCTGCTTCCGCGTATGCTCTGCAGATGGCGAGGCCGATGCCCTTCGCCGCTCCAGTGACAATGGCGACACGGCCCTTCAGAGAGAACATCTCGAAAACCGACTCCGAAAGCGCCGGCAAAGGCCTGTCTTGCTCAGCGAATTGCAGAACCCTGGCGCAGCCAGTTGAGCGAGGGAAGCCTCTTTCGGAGCAAATGGACTCACATTTTGCAAAAATATAAAATATGTGGATAGAATTCAAGGGCAAACTGTCTGTTGGATGCTTGGAGAAAGGAGCGGCGACTTCTCCTTGGGTCGGCTAGAAAATTTGGGCCAACCGAACCGAGTCGGATCCGTACGTCATCCCCAATTCTCTGGAGCAATGCTGCAGAAGAATAGCTGCGTATGTAGGTACAAGCGGAGAATGAAAGATAATGGGGACCGTCTGTACGTCGCAGCTCAAGAAACGGTGTCTTGGACCGACAAGTTCAGACCCGCAAGACAGTGCAGCGGCAAAACTCAAGCACTCACAGCCACCATCGACAACAAAATCGGCTCCAGTAACAAATGTAGAGGCATCCGAGGCCAGGTAGAGATAGATCCTTTGGTCCCGTCAGTTGAGTGCTTGCGATGCGGTGGCGATGCGGAGCGGGAAGCTCACCCTTTAAGTTCGCGGGTGTCACCTACTCGCGCGAGGCATGTACGGTATCCTGTGCAGTTGATTAGCCACAGGAGGTAGGAGGTCAAGACAGCAGCTACTGCGGGCGCTTACTGTTGGCCTTGGCCTCTTCTTCTGTCTCGACTCCCATTGCAGTCTCAAAGTAGCCCTGGTGGTACACTATTAGACTACAGGTCAATGCTTGACCACAGGAAGTACGAACCGGTGACACAGTGTTGCAGCGTGCGAAATCCCGCCAGTCGAACGACAAAGACTTGATGAAGTGGATCAAAGCGGCCTTCGAGGCATTGTAGACGGCCTGTGTATCTGGCTCATTCACTGTAAAACCTTGTCAGCGCCATTTCGATGAGTTCTACATCCCGACTGACCGATATGCCCGCTGATGCTGGCAGTAGCGATAAAATTTCCCGTGCCATTTTTCTTGAAAATCTTGCCCACAGCCTTGGCGATCTGAAAGACAGACTTCAAGTTGACAGCGAAGACTTTGTCCCACTCCTCGTCGGCGACGTCCAAGATGGCGCCGGGTCCGACCATTCCCGCGTTGCAGACCATGATATCCACAGTGCCAAAGTCAGCTTCGACTTGGGCGATCTGGTCGGCGATGGCTTTTGAGTCGGTGAGGGGGACTTTGTAGGCCTTGATCTTAGTGTTGAACTCTTTCGACAGCTCTTCCGCCAAGCCGATGGCCTTGTCGCTGCTGTTGTAGAACATGGCAATCTCCGCCCCCATCTCCGCATAGCATCGGACGATCTGATAGCCAATGCCGGTCGCACTCTGGGTGAACGAAGGAAGTCAGCTCCAAACTTCGTACCTTCGTCGGCAGAGCGCGACTGACCCCGGTGACTATCGCGACCTTTCTGCAAGGGCACGTTACTCAATGTACACGCCGCCGTTTGAGGATTAACTAACCCTTTCAAGGAGAACATTCTGCCAGAGGGCGGTTAGCCCTGACCAAGTCGGCGCAAAGATATTTAGAGCGCTCACTCTAGGATCGAGTCCGACAAATGCGGCTTGGGCTTGTCCTTCGTGTCATGTGGCGCCATTGAGAATGAGAGGGTAGTTGGCGTTGATCGTGGAACGGGAGACAGAGGAGACTTTCGAGAGGCGAGCTCATTTCGTGGAGCGCAAGCGCTAGCCGACCCAGGAGCTATGTAGCTCACTGGGCCACTGAGAGAGATTTGAACTCCCAAAGCAGCACAAATAGGACGGTTCGGAAGGAGAAGCACAGAGAGGAGAGAGTCATGAGTGGGCAGCACAGCGAGCGAGGCTCGACAAGTTGGACAAGTTTGAAGGCAGCCGAGAGAAAGTCATCAGAACAGGCCAGGCGGAGGGCAAACTGAGCCGCGATTATTACAGAAGCAATAGATAGGCAACTGTGGATAGATTCAACAGCAGAGAAATGGGCGCCTGAAAGTCGCCGAGGCGTCGGCGAACGCAGTGTGTGGTGGCGAGAAACTCCTGCTTGCTCTTGTACTATACCGCCATAGCTGCTGGATTGGGACGAGACTACGCCGAAATGTCTCGAACACTGTTCAAGAGACTGCTGTCAAGCTCTGCTACTGCCAGAAGGTCTCTGGTCATTTCGCCGGAAGAAGCCTTGACACTCTGTCGCCCTGTATTCCTCGACGCGTCCTGGCATATGCCCACGTCGAACCGCAACAGCTTGAAAGAGTTTCAAGCATCTCACATCAAGGACGCGAGATTCTGGCCTGTGGACGAGGTGGCCGAGCAAGGGCATCCTTTGGCGCTGCCGCACATGCAGCCTTCCTCCGATACATTTGCGGCGGCCTGCTCTCGGCTTGGGATAGAAAATGACTCTCAAGTGGTTGTCTACGATTCGGTTGGCTGCTTCAGTGCACCGCGCACAGTCTGGACTTTCCAAACGCAAGGCCACCAAAATGCATTTTTCCTGAATGGTGGCCTGCCACGGTGGAAAGAGAAGGGCCTCCCGACGAGCTCTGCACCTAGTGAATGGAAGGTGTGTGAGCCGCGCTTTGCCAGATTTGGCTTTGACGATTGATGTACTTGTTAGCCTTCCGAATATGCCGCGCCCAAGTCTCAGGCTCCAGGTGGCGTCAAGAGCTATCAGCAAATGGTTGCAAACTCGAAAGACCCTGAAGGGGAGGTGGTACTCGATGCTCGTTCGAACGAGCGGTTTACAGGCAAAGCGCCGGAGCCAAGGCCCCAGCTCTCGAGCGGTCACATCCCCATGTCTTTGGTGCGCAGTCTCTATCAAAAGAACTCGACGTTCCATTTTTGGCTAAAGGAATAACTAGTCTCTACCCTTTACATCTCTATGTCTAAAAGAGTCGGATTACACCCTTCTGAAGCCGCCGGTTGAACTACGCAAGGCATTGGAAGCTGTGCTGGGCGGGCCGGAGCAATTGCAAGAGCTGCTGACCACACGCAGAGCCATTGCGACTTGCGGGAGCGGCATGACGGCGGCCGTGATTTGGCTGGCGTTGAAGGAGTTGGGCATGGCGGACGACCGACTGTCGCTCTACGACGAAAGGTCGGCCATGGTCCATATTTTCTCTACTTTCGAATGAGGCTAAATAGGAAGTGCAGCTGGATGGGATATGCTGCGCGGCCGGAGAGCGCGATCGCAAAGGCTTGAGATCACTTCTTCCAGCAGCTGGAATTCGGCCAAAAGGTCAGCTAAGAGGGAAGCCGGGAATTAAAAAAGGCAGACGAACCTTGGAATTTTGCCAATGACATTGAGCCAGTGTTGGAGGCGGCCGGCCTCTGCAGGAGTGATGAATGGCATCGGATCGTCGTCGGCCTTGTGCTCCTCCAAACGCTGCTCGGCGTCGCACCAAAACAGGGCGCCAGGCACGCCGCCCTTCCCCATCTCGTTGAGCTTGGCGAAGCCGTTGCTGCGCTCGAAGTACCATTTGTTGACCGGGTTGTCGGCCCGCGACCGCCAAACCAAATCGACCCCTTGACCCTTGCCTTCCAAGCCACCGTTGTTGTTCAAGGCGTCCAGCAAGCCGAGCCCAAAGGTTTCATCTCGCAACGCTCCCCACATAAAGTCCACAGTGCCGTCGCCTTGTAAGGAGGGCAAGACGGCGAACTTGTCCAAGTACGAGACGTCGCGGTCGGGGCCCTCTTTGGTGACGATGGCTACCGCGGAAACGTCGTCGCCGGCGGTGATGATGAAGTCCATGTCGCGCTCGAGACGAGAGTAATAGGCCTCTTGGTCGAGCGTTCGGTTGAAGGACAGTTCGAGCAAGGCGGTGAGGGCGTCCACGTTGACGTCTTTGAGCGAGGAGTGCACCTTGATGGGCAGGCCGTGGCGAATGATGGTGGGCGTCTGCTGGAGCTGCTTGGCGGGAGGTAAAGCAGACGCGTGCAAAGACGGCGAGTGCGCGGGCCGGTTGGTGACCAGATTGGCGACGAGCGCTTTGGGTGACCGGTGCGACACGATCACGCCCGAAGACGAGCGAGGCAGAACGTTGAGGCAAGAGCGCATCATGGCCAAGTTGGAGAGCGAGGTGGCATGCGAGCCTTGCCAGACGAAAGTGTCGTTGATGTAGTCGAACTCGGATTCGAGGTTGATCGACAAGTGCGGGGTGCCTCCGCGTGCATGCGACGGGATGCCGCCTTCGTTGTTGATGACCATGAGCCGCAAGGGGGTGAGGTCGAGCTGGGCGCGGGAGGAGGACGGCTCCGTCGGCTCGCGCAGGCTGGACAGCCCCCGGGCCAAGCCGACCATGACCTCGTTGGCGGTGACGCAGCTGGAAACCTGCGCCTCATTCAAGGCGAAAGGCGGCAGGACTGGGATTTCGCCATTGCGGATGGCCGTGCGGAGGCTGGAGATCGAGTCAATGCCGAGCGAGCCGTCCGGGGCTCGCTGGAGGATGGGCTCCAGCATTGGCCTGGCCAAGCCGCCGGCGCTTTCGATCATGTCGGCCAGCCTGAGCACCTCCGAGGAGATCTGGGCTCGGGCGTCGGCCTGCGTCGGCGACCAGTCGTCCCGGTCCAGCACGAGGATGGAGACCAATCCGAGGCGACGGAGAAAGACCATGCCTTCCGCGATGCTGGCCAGCTGGCGGTCGGTGAAGGGACCTTGAATCTTCACCAGGCCGGTGTGCTGATGGACGGGGTCGATGATGGACTCGACCAGCGGGTTGAGCTCCTCCTTCTTGGCTTTACCCTTGACGTCGTTCGCGAGCTCGCCGGGCAGCTTTTGCTTCGCGACCGAAGTCGACTTAGGCAGGATGGCATCAGGTGGCGGTGCGAAGGCCTTGAGGTAGAAGCGCGAGTCCCTGGCCGACGGATTGGCCTGCAGGATGGAGAGGATGAATTCCTGTTTGTTTTTAGAGCCAATGAGCTCCCTCGTCGTCAGCAGCGCTTTAGGGAACTTGCCCGCTGGCTTTCTCGGGCCGCCTCTTGGTGCTGGTGTCGCACGCCAGAGAGCCATCCCTTCGGAAGTCGTCGCATGCAGAAGCGAACCGAAAAACTGGAGTCGCCTTGGTTCGAATTGGGTTGCCTCTGCTCGGCCGGTCGCTGTCTCTCCGTGGCGCCTGGGCTGGCGTCTAGTCTAGAGATGACTGCGAGCATACTGGATTTGCCTACGGAGGTCCGTCCGTCGCCCGCCGTTATTGCGAACACCGAGATCAAAGATTTGATGCCTCTTCATTTACGCAGCTCTTGCTCAGGATACACCTCTTCAGCCAATCGAGCTCGCTGCCCAAAACATGCAAGGGCATCTACTCCATCTTGCACGACGCCTCGGATCGGCACAAGTCCCACTACCTGTGGCTCAAGCTCTGGGAGCCCTCTCTCCCAACAAGCTTTCCAGCTGAGCCCGTCGAGCCGCCCGAGGGCGATGATACTCGCTCTTTCGAAGAGTGTATCAAGGAGCGCCTTACCTATGTGTGGCATTGTCGAGACTGGCACACGTTGTACGCTCCATTCATGCTCTTGCCGAGGTTTGCTGTTGACGCTTACTCGCCCACAGGATGGACGGTGTAAAAGCGAAGAGCCAAGCCTTGTTCGCAAGAACCGTCAGATACCCCATCTGTTCCAAGCCTGTGCTCGACATGGTTTTGCGCATGGTCTTCCGCCACCACGAAACCGAAAACATTCCCATTTACGAACTGCTGCACCCGCCGCTACCCAAGTGGCTCTTCCGAAAGCTGGCCAACGGCACGTTCACCGACGGCGATTTTGATTATGCCCAATTGCTGGTCAATCGGTACAAGGCAGACGTCGATGCGCACCGAGGCTGGGCTCTCGTCATGGCCGTCTCCGCTTCTCACCAACCGCTGATCGACTTCTTGCTGGCCAACGACGCGAGTCCCTCGTCTTTTGGATCTCCTTGCATGGTTGTCGCCATTCGCAAGAAGAAGATGGACATCTTCAAGCAGCTCTTCATGGCCTGCTCGCCGGCTTTGCAAGCGCAGATCGGGGAGGACTTGATGGAAAAGGCAGTTGGGGCAAACGCTTGGAGCATCTATGACTACCTGGTGGAACAAGGTTGGTTCGTCTCGGCCTTTTCGCCACCGCTTACACTCATATCGCGCTGCCAGGCATTTCGCCGAATTTGGACACCGTTCTGCTCTTGGGAAGCGTAACAGCGGCTGTACGGGGTTGAAGGTCTCTTTAGAGTGTTACAAGTGTTGTAATATATTGCATGCTCCTATTTGCGCACGGCTTGCTCCTCCTCTTCGGACTCTTCCTCGCTTTCCGTCTCTTCCTCCTCTTCTGTCTCTTCTTCTGAACTCTCCTCCTCTTGATCATCGCTCTCCAAGAAGCTGTCTAGGTCCTTGAACCCAGAGCGGCGAGGCATGGGAGAGCTCGAGCCGCTTCCAGTCGGCGTCAGCACCACTGGCGAAGCGCGAGCAGACCGGCTTGAGATGGCTAGTGGCTGGCTCGAGAGCCGGTCTTGAGCAATGTTGGATGGCCGAGCTTCCGGCGCCTGAAGTGACGCATAAGGTCGGCTCAAGCGCCGTGATGGGAAATCAAAGACCCACCTCCGCCTGGCGTAGCGCAGAATCGGTCGGTTTCGAAGTCCAATCTGGAAGCGGCCTAGCGTTGTAGAGACTTTTGCCAGTGATGGCCGCCAGCGAGCCAAAGCGTGAAGTGTCGACCGCTTTGCCAGACCAAAGACGTATCAGCAACTGGAAGCCAGAGACAGCAAGGCCAAACGCACCTGTTTCGAAGTGAAACACATCCAGGGATGCACCAAAGAGCAGCTCCTTGGCGTCTTGCGCTGTGATCAAGGGCTTGGCTTTCTCCTTCGCCGACAATGATACGTCTTGCGCAATGGTCTCGCCTCGGGAGAAGCTGTCCAGCTCGTTGACGTCCGGCACCGTTTCAAAGTTGACGCCGGCCTTGGTGAGCAGGCCGCGTAGGAAGCGCGCCCGATCTCGCAAGGGGTAATCGAGGTCGTAGCGCGCCAAAGTTGTGAGGTAGTCGAAGAGAAGAGCGAGCTGACGATGAGCAGGGGAAGTGGCCAGGTGAGAAAGAAGGGTGAGTCGGGCGGAGAGGTTCACGATCTCTATCTTCGCTGCTTGTCCCTGTGGTCACCGAACCCATCAGATCAGCTTCCATCAGATAGCTTTGGCCTCAGCCTGTGACCCACTTCAGCTTTGAACCCTCTTGCGGCTAGACGAAGAAGGTCCGGCCCAAAAGTGGAGATGATGGCGGCGTCCGGCCTCTGTCCAGCCAGGCGATAGACGCTGGCGCGGGAAGACGTGGAGCGGATTTTGTCGGCTTGGAGATATTGAATAAGTTGCTTGACGATGCTCGCATGGTGGGAAGGGGTTGTGGGCTGAAGCTTTTGCAAGAGGGAAGAGATGACCAGCACGCTTTGGGAAATTAGGGTGTCTGCACATCATGTTGATCAGATAGTCCCTGGGTAGAGAGAGGGGGAGCACGACGGACCGTTTTTAGATCGTAAGAAGCCAAGAAGAGTGGCCAGGCAGTTCTGAAGGACTTGCTCTTGCTTGATGGCGCAAGCCCCAATGGCGCCCACCGCTTCCCGCGCAAACTTCTCGTCCACGTCCCTGGAGTACAACTCCAGTTCTGAGAGCACCAGCTTGACGTTGTCAGAGTTGACGAGGTGCACTAGCACGGCGAGCTTGAGGCATTTGGCCTGCACTGGGTCGGACGAGCGGACGAAGAAGTCGGGGAGGTGGGATTGGAAGAGCTGGGGGTGAGATTGGACGATGGAGAGTAGGTCAATCAAAACTAGTTGCTGGAGCTCTGGAGTGGTGTGAAGAAGTCGGAGGAGAGGTCGGATGGTTTTAGGGAGCCAGGAGGGAGGAGCCAAGGCGTGAATGAGGCGAATAACAGACATGGCCACCTATGACACAAATGAGCGTCACTCGAAAGTTAGACTCAGTTTGCGAGAGCGACACGCACTGCAGGATTCCGACTTTGTAAGAGCGGTTCGGCGCACTGGCAGAGCATCTCCAGATCCGGGTCCATCTCTTCTTGCGCGCTCGGCCGTTTTAGATTCGCTCTGGCATACCGACAGAGCACCGCTGCAATGACGCACTGGCCCCATTCGTCGGCGTCGAGCAAGCCTTTGCACAAGTGCCGGTAATGCGGGTGCAGCACCTCGAACCGGTTCGGGCAGATGGTGTCGAAAGCGGCCAGTGCGGCGCCGAGAACCAAAGCAGATCGATCTGAAAGTAAAGTGGTGAGGATGGGGAGGATGCTGCCGAGGTGGGAAGGGTCGGCCTCGTAGAGCTTAGGGAGGGAGGCGGCCACCGTTTTGCGAACATGCCAGTTTCCATCCCTTGAGCTCCTTGTCAAACTCATCACCACCAAGCCCGCAATCGCTTCCAAGCCCATCCCAGACAATACGCGCAAAGCCATGGCTCGCACAGCTGGGTTGGCATCGTTGAGGTCCTTCTGGTACATGTTGACGGACATCAAGGCCAGATCGGGCTCAAGTTGGGCCTGGCGGAGGATGTAGGTGGACACCAACGAGCGGACCGTGAGGGAGTTGGACGAAAGGCAGTTCGTGACCAGCGGGAAGTAGGACGACACAGGCCGGGCTTTGGACATGAGAGCGAGCACCCGCCTTAAGCCTTCCTCCCTGTCTTTGTCCCTAGAAGACTCGAGCAGCTTGCGGGTCTCTTTTGTGGACTCCTCGGTGCTCAGTGCGCCTTGCTCGAGCCATTTGCCGGCGTTGGTCGAGGCGAGCGTCTCGAGGCCATTCGACAGCCCAAAGTCGCGCGCGGCCTCTGACAGGTTCTCCTGCAGGCGGGCAGACAGGCGAGAGGCCGCCGTGGCAAAGGCGGAACCTGAAGTCATCGCCTTTTGATCCTGGGCGAGCTGGCTGCAAGCGGAAGAAAGGTCTCTGCCAGTGACGGCCACCTTCGCAATGGCATCTGGGTCCACAATACTGCCCTTAGGTGTGCCACTTGTCTGATGTTGACTTGGTACAAAGCTCAAAGGACGATTGCAGAGCTCATCGACCGAGCAATTGGCTCGAGTGAGCAGCTTCAAAACGCTTGAATTGACCTTTGCTGAAGGTTGCCCGCGAACAGAGATTTGGGTCATCATGAAGGGCGACAGGGAGTTCACGGGCACGCTGTCAGGGTTTGACGACTATGTGAACATGGTGTTGGAGGACGTGACGGAATAGTGAGTCCTTTCGAGCTCATCTTTGGTGTTCTCCAGAGACTCAAGGCGAAGACACAGTCAAAAGACGGAAACGGGCTACATCAAGACGCAGCTCAAGTCAACGTTGGTGAACGGCAACAGCATCCAGATGTTGGTTCCGGGCGGGCAAGGGCCAGAGGGAGGGGCATCATCATGAATTTCCAAAACGACCGCAGCCTACAAAGCCAGGTAGTCCTTGATCTCGGCCTCCGTGAGCCGCCTGAAGGTCGGCAGCACCTTGCTGTCCTCCTCGTCCGCCAAGCCGTGCACCCTTGCCTCCGTCGTCGTGCCTGCGCCGCCCGCCTCTGCCGCCTCCGCCTGCGTCGAGGGCAGGCCAATGATGCCAATCTCAATCGTCTTCTCCGTCATCTGCCCCTCGAAGCCTTCCTTGAGCGTGAGCAAAGCGGTGTGAATGGCGTCCTCTAACGAGATGTCGTCGTTGTATCTGTGAACCATCTCACCTCGTCAGCACATTGGTCATTGAGAGCTGAGAGCGGAGATTGATGCGCACCGCTTCTCGAGGAAGGTCTTGGCGTTGTTTTGGTTCTTGCCTATTGCCGAGGCCTTCCAAGCCCAGAAGGAGCCGGACGGGTCGACCTGGTAGAGCGTCGGCCCCCGAGACTCGTCGTAGCCCGCGACCAGCAGCGACACGCCGTACGGCCTCACTCCGCTGTGATTACGACCCTCTTAGACTATGCATCGCCTGTAGAGGAGCAGTAGACGCACCCAGACTGGGTGGCGGACTGCATGACGGTCGCCAGCTCCTGGACGAGCACCCTGGTGGGCGGATACTCTTGGTAGATCTTCCAGTACGCCTGGGCCGACTTGCGCGCTTTGGCGACGAGCACCCGAAAGTCCGGGCCCATGCCAGAGTAGACGACGCCGATGTTGGGGCAGATGAGGGCCACCTTTTCAATCATCGAGTCGTCCATCAAGGGGGAGGCCTGCTTCTTCTCCGTGGCGATCACCACCCCGTTCGTCGCCTTGATCCCGAGCGAGGTCGTGCCCTGGTTGACGGCGGACAAGGCATGCTCGATCTGCAAGAGCTTGCCGGACGGCGAGAAGGTCGTGAGGCTGCTCGCTCGTCAGCTCTCGCCCCTTCGCACCTTGTCAAAGCGACGTACGAGAAGCTGTGCGTTGAGTAGCGGGCATCAGCAGCTGCGTGCTTAAGTGCTAACAACAACTCACGAGTAGGAACCACCGCCGGACGCCATGATTTGAGGAGGGCGAAGATGGACGGCGAGGGCAAGAAACACGCAAGCTCGCACAGAAGCGCGCAAGTTTCGCCCGGTCCGTGTGTGGTAAACATGCACAGTTGCTAATGATGCGCATAGCCCTAAAACGACAATGTAGAGAGCCCAATCTAATTAAAAAGTCCGTCCCAAGATCTAATTTACTGCAACGAGGAGGAAGGCATGGGTCAGGAAGTCGACTTGGGCGAGTCGTCCAGCCAGCCATTGTGGATGGCTTCACCCGCTGGCACGCCGTCCTTGTGATTATTGGCGTGGTGGTGAGAGGAAGCAGAGTGAGGCGAAGGGGGAGGCGTGTGGTCCTCCGCCACCGCTGAGAGCTGCCGGCTGGACTTCTTGGTCGGCGTGACCGGGTCGGCGTCGTCCTCTTCCAGTATCGGAGGTGGTGGTGGCGGTGAAGTAAGGCGAGGGGTGGGAGTGGAGGAAGAGCGCGGCCCGCCCGCTGAGGTGGACGAGAAGTTGGCCAGAGGAGGGAGGATGGAGAAGATGGGCCCAATGTCGTCGCTCGGCGGCGGCGAGTAGGCGCCAAATGGGTCCGGGTATGATTGTTGCATCTGTAAGGACCCCGCCACTGTGAGCCTGATTGGAAAGCGGCTAGATGGGCGAGCGCCACTCACCGACTCCAGGACCGTGTCGGTCGTGCCTTTGGTCACAATCTTGTCAAACACTTCCATTTCGCTTCTGACAACTTTCGCAGTCTGTCGCATTGTCAGTTCCGAGTTCCTTGTGTCATCTTGAGGAGACGCCTTTACCTTGGAAGCTATCAATTCCCTGTGGTTGATCAGGTCCTAATATCAGAGCTTGAAACTGATGGCGTATCAAGCATCACCCACCACATCTCCTGCTCGTGTTCGTACACTTCCGAGTAGTGCTCGATTTTGAGATTGTCGAGGTCATTGACATGCGCCTGCAACTCGGCGAGCGCCCGCCTAAAAGCTGAAAGGTCTGCTCCGTCACCAACCCGGCATTAGCTCTCTGAGTCATAGAGGGCAGAAGGGAGACTGAAGACGGACCTCTCTGCTTCTTTCGCCCCAGCTTGACGTTCCTCGACTCTGTGTCCCGGATGACCTTGGCCTTCTCCTGCGTGGCCTTCTCGTACGTCGCCTGCCTCTCTGCTACTCTCTGCTTGTGGGTGTCGTATTCACTGTGCAAAAGCAGAGGCGAAAATTCAGAACACGAAAGTGGTGATCTGAGAATGGGGACCCAAAACGCACTCCATCAACGGGATTTCAAAGCTGCGGTAGAACGAGTCGCCCAGGATCTGGTGGTGCATGCCGAGCAAGTGGTGCAGGCCGGAAGCGGCCAGCAGCTGGTCGCCTGGGCCATGATGAGAGGAGGACGAGGCCGACCATTCTGCCCCGCCATTCAAGCTCCCAGAGACGGCCGACGCTCCCTTCTGCCTCGCGCAGTCCTCCAACGCCGAGCCAAACTCTGTTGTAGCTTTTGAGAGGGCGAGGAGGGCGAGCCGGTACGCCTTGGCTTTGGCCAGCAGCGTGTCGAACGCTCCCAAAGATTGTTGGAGATCCGCTCGGGTGACCACGACCTCTGGCCCTCGTCCTGGGTCAAAGTGGGTGCTGGCCGTCAGCGAGGGCGAGGGAGGGCCGGATTGCTGGTTCCACAACAAGCCGCCGCCGCCTGTTGGCCTTCTCGAGCTGTTCGTCGACCGAATTGACGCTGTCCCGGGCATCGCTGTGGGCCTAAGAGCTGAGCGTGATGCAAATGGGCTGTAGAGCCAAGTGGTGACCAAGAGGCGGGATGATGGTGCAAGGACAAGCCTGAAAAACAGGAGTTTGCTGGCTCTTCCGCAGTGGGCCAATCGCCTCTGGTTGTCCATTGGCTCCTGCTCCTTGCTATGCCTCCATTAAGCTCTAATCATGCGCTACATCATATTCGCTGCGTCCGAAGCCCTGCTCCAGAGGGTGCGCTTGGCCAGCCAGTCAGCCAGGCTGCTCGAATTCGCCTGGCCTGGCTTCCCATTGCTCTGTCGTGCTGTTTGTCTGAATGCCCCGCTGGGAGGTTTGACTGGACAGTTAGTGACACTCTGACATTGGTTTCGAGAACGCTCCGAAGCGGCAATCTGGGCATGCTCGACAAACAACGAGCAGAATGGAGATTTTCCTGGCTTCGGCTGCTTTTCACACCTGTCAAGATGCGATTCTTTGATTGAAGACACTGCTGTTGTGCTTCACTCTCTTGGCATGCTTGAGCCTCCGTTTTCTTTGCCCGAACAACCATGTCGACCTCCAAAAAAGCGCTCTTGCCGGCTGCCGAGGACGAGGAAGACGATGCGGTGTTCGCCCTGCGCCTGCAGCTTGAAGAGATCCAGCTGTTTCGAGAAGAAGGCCTCAAAGGAAAATATGTGCTCGGACGACAGAGGCCGGACTTTGAAGTTGCCACGGACCTCTACCAGGCGGATCTTTGCGGCTCGATCGAGACGGCGATGGATGCTGTCTTGGCCAAAAGTGAGCGACGCTCTATTCTCAATTCGATGCGAACGAAACGAGAGCCAGGCTGTACCACAGGCATCGACAAGGCTCTGGTGTCGGACATCCCATTGCTGATCGAGCATGCCCAACTCGAGAGACAGGCCGAGAGGGATCGGCAGATGGCCTTGCGACTTGGTGGCGTTGCCAATTCGGCGGTCGCTGGTCCTTCTTCCGCCGCCCAAGCCACCAACGCCTACCTGGCCTCCCGTTCGGCTGATGATTCTGGCACCGCTGGGTCCGGTCGGCTTGCCATAGCTGGCCCATCTGGATCTACCAATGAAGAAAAGAAGGCGGCGCAAGTGGACAGGCGGCGAATCTTACTCAAGGTCACGAACGGCGCTCTGAGAGAAGAAAGGCTCGAGGATTCTGCTCCAAGGTACTCCCATCCCCCCGGTATTTGTGACAGATATTGAGCAGGGAGAGACCACAGGCACGATTGCATCATCTGCACCTCGCGCATCACCGACCGAATCTACCAGCCGCCTTGCAACCACGCCTACTGCAGAGAGTGCCTTCGCCAGCTCTTCCTCCACGCCACCACGGACGAAACTCTACACCCCGCCAGGTGCTGCGGCCAAAGCATCCCGCAAGGATTGACCGCGCTGGTGCTCAACTCTCGCGAGCTGGCCTTGTTCAACTCCAAGAGCCGGGAATACGCCACCGCCGACCGCCTCTACTGCTACAACCAGCACTGCTCTTCTTTCTTGGGCGACGCTGGCGCGCTGGCCACCTCGCTGAGGCCTTATGCACTGTGCCAAGGATGCGGGCTCACGACCTGCGCTCGCTGCAAGAAAGAGCGACTCGGTGGGCACCGTACGGACTGCCAGGCAGAGGAGGATGCCCCCGTGATGGAGATGGCCGCAAGGGAAGGGTGGCAGCGCTGCACACGCTGCCGCCAGCTGGTTGAGCTTGGGGTGGGCTGCTATCATATGACTTGCCGCTGCCGCGCCGAATGGTGTTACCTCTGCACTGCTCCTTGTGGGACATTTCTCTTAGAGATTTTTGTGTGACTTCTGTCTAAAAGCTTCAATCAGGGAAAACGTGTGGCTGCGCCCAGTGGGACGAAAACCGGTTGGTTGTCGCTGCCGAGGAAAGAGTTGCTGCCGACCCAGCTGCACGCAACCTCAATCTCAACGCTTTCGTCGCTCAGGTTCGCCGAGCGGCGGCCGACCTGCGCGAGAATCACGACTGCGCCCATGGGTCTTTCTCCTACACGCAGCTCTACGGCAATACCGCAAACTGCGTCAACTGCTACCGCCGTCACCGAATCTTTCTCTGGCGCTGCAACAGATGCCACCAGCAGTTTTGCGCGGAGTGTCGATACATCAGACTTTGATCGGGACTGGGCCGGAAGTCGGCCTCTCAGGATTCGTCGCTTGGGCGTCTTTCCCTGAAATTCTCAGATTTGAGTACATAGACCGTAGATTGTTCTGCAAATGCTACCCTCCAGTACCTGCAACCTCATAGCGAGGGAGCCGTCGGGCCTCCCCACCTCTTCTCCTGGGTCCTCCATCAAGCACACAGACGCAATGCACAAAATCCTCACCGGTCCGGCGTATGATGCTACTTGTAAACGACTTGAGAAGATCCTGGCCAACACACAGGGCCAAGGCCATCAATGGGGGACGGCGATTTTCAACAGGCAAGCGGCTTGCACACTGCGCGCTCGATCATGAATTCTGAGACCTCTCGGATCAGGCTCAAGATGACCAAAGTGGAGATCAGAGATGTCGACGTCTCTCCAGAGGGCCTGGTCGTGCCCAACAAGCGCTCGACTGCCACAGTGGTTCACGAGATCTTGGTCACGGACGATATGCGCAACTTCAAAGGCTCTGTGCATGGAGGCTGCCTCGCGACTCTACTTGATACCTGTACGCTTGGAAGTCTTGGGCCAATGAAGTGCTCATGTGCGAGCCAGGCTCCTCATTCGTGGCGGCCGCATTAGCGACCCCAGACTCCTTTTGGAACGCGTGAGGGTTCTGCCCCTCAATATGATCATTCCTGACCACAAGGAACACAGAGGCGTCTCTACGGACATCGGAATACAGTACATATCGCCAGGATTGGTCGGAGACACGCTCGTGTGAGTATCAAGTTCTGGCTCTGCATCATGAGCGTGATTAACGCAAGTCTCTATCTGACAGAATCACTAGCCATTCTCTCAAGCAAGGAAGGCAGACGGCATTGGCCGAGATCAAGATCACTCGCAAGTCGGATGGGCAGCTCATCGCAACAGGGACGCACGCGAAGGCCAATACGGACAGGCTCAAGTCAAAGTTGTAAACTATAGTGTAGATCGCTAGATAAAGACTACTTTAACGGCACGCTTTGCTGGTTGACAGCATCCCTTTACAAGCGAGAAGTGGTCTTCTTCAACGACGCCTTGACCTCAGGTGTCTGCATAAACTTCTCCACGTCTCTGGCCAGCACCTCGGGCTCTGTTTTGGAAAAGAAATAAGGCGCGCAGAATACAAAAGGCAAAGTCTCGCCACAAACCTTCCAAAGCCAAGAAATGGCCACCCTTTTCGAGCAGGTTGTACCACAGGGGTTGCGAGAAGACCACGCTGAAAGCCTCCATATTGCTGTACATGAGATCTTCTGCGCCTCCACCGAAGGCAGCTGGCACGTGGATCTTGTCCTTTGGAGAATTGAACTCTGGGCCACCTTGCTTGCGGCCTTGGTAGGTATAGTAGCTGCACGTAGGATAAGTACTGTGTCCTGTTGTGCTTGAGAACGTAACCCACAGCCAAACAGACGACGGCCAGGTGTTTTGGAACCAATAAATCAAGCTGGTGGCAAATTTGAGCGCTCGGCCTCCCAGCATCTGAGACTGAAGCTAAAGCCTCACCAATTGGCAATAATTTCATCGTGAGAGGGGTGAGAGTTGTTCCCCGACCAGCGATACATCTTTTCGGCGATGTAGACGATGGTCGCGATTGGCGAGGACGAGAGAACCGCACCAATTGTCTGCTCGCAGTTCAGCGCCGTCCACCTGGACTATAGATGGTCGGACATACATATGGTACAGTCTGATCTGGCAGTTAGCTTCGATTACGACGGCAAGGAGAATAAGAGCCGCTCACGTAGTGCATGTGTTGATAAGCTGTGCCGACGGCCAGGAACTCGTTGAAGCGGTCCGTCCCCTTTTGAGCGACAGCATCCAGTTCGCCCCTCGCCTTGCCAAAGAACATGTTCATATGTACGCCACGGCACCGCTCGGGGTATAGCTGAGCCATCATTTGCGAAACGGCGCATCCCTGGAGACAGCACAGTATTAGCGATCGTTTATTTTAGACTCCACATAACACCGTACCCAGTCACCACCTGGCAATATCTGTGGCTTAGCAGGGATGAGCGCATGAGCAGGGACGAACCCACCTTGCGCCACGTAGGCGTTATAGCCGAGCGCTTGCATGACCTTGTCATGTGCGGTAGCAACCTTTGAGATGGTCCACTTGTTGCCATACTTGGGGGCAGCGCTGTAGCCATAGCCGGGCATCGAAGGCATCACTAGATGGTATTTCTGGCTCAGGATGGGTGCAATCTTGTAGAACTCCAGCACGGTCCCTGCATTAGGCCAGACTGAGCATTTGAAGATCGTAAATCAGCCCCAAAGAGCCAACCGGGCCAGCCATGAGTCAAGCAAATAACATCGGCGTCCGGATTGGAGCACCTCTTGTGAACAAAGTGCATCTCCAAGGTATCTTCATCGGGGATTCCAGAGATAGTCACTTTGCCGTGCTCTCCCATGGCATTGAGCTTGCCCTGCCATTCGTACCAGTCGAAGCCGGATTTGAGGCGATCGACCAGCTCGACGACTCGGGAAGATTTGATGCCTTCGACACGATCGCGTAAGGTGAACGATCAATGTAGACGAAAAGACAGCTACCTACCGAACTCGTTCGCGAAATCATAGTCACTCACGCTTTCGTCGGCACCTTCGACCAGGTTGTTGAGCTGATTCCGCGACATCAGGCCTGTTTCCCTGCGCACAAAGGACATCAACCTACAAAGGGCTTCATGTCTGTGATCTCAGCAAACTGCTGGACTCGCTTCCATTCGCTCTGCGGCACATCGACCCTGCCAAACGAGTCCGCTCGGCAATGCAACGAGGCTCATCAAGTCGCGATACGGACTTGAAGGGCTTGATCGAATTGGACATTGTTGTCAAGCAGCGCAATGCAAGTCTGGATGTTGCCAATGGTCGGAGCAAAAGGGCCATGGCCAACACCTGATCAGGGAGCAGGCGGGGCGAGTTGGTTGCGGCAGAGTGGAGCCCTGCCTCGAACGCGGAGAAACCACTTTTGCCTCGCCCTGCCCTAATCTAGCTCGTTGAGATCTTATCTGCGGACTTGGATGCGGAACATGCGATGCGGCTGCTGTTGTCGAAAATCAGCCCTCCTCGCCAATGCGCCCTCTCCGGCGCGAGTTCTTGGCTGGGTGTTGTCTTGCCCCTTTGCGGCATAAGGGTATCTGCTTCGCTCTATTCTACTACACAAGAAAGCGCAGAATCCATCCTGTCACGAGTGGCGATTTCGACCGTCGCCGCGCCAGCGGCAAAATCTTCCTCTCTCTCTCTCTCTTTCAACCGAGTCTTCACCAACGACAATGCCTCGGCGCCAGCAACGATACTAATCCAATGGCGGGGCGCACAGGTTTGATCGTGAAAGTCTGTGGCTTGAAATGATTTCCCCGCGGGCAGTGAGCAAGCGGAGACCTGTCGCAGTCGAAATGGACCTTGATGGATTGCATCCACGATGGACCGGCTGTTTTCAGACGAGCAACTGCAAGAGGTCTTATTCTTGGGGCCAATCGTGCTTGGCCTGGCGTCCCACCAATATTGGAAGCGCTTCGAGCCCGGCCTGTACCAAGTTCTCTCCGTCATTGCAACAAGCTACGTCGGCGTCGCAGCTTTCCTGCACTTGTCGGAAAGCTATGGCATCGGAGCTGCTGCGTTTGACTCCTTGAAAGCCGTGTCACTCTGGCTGGCCACCTTGACCGCTTCGATTGTCGTTTACCGCAACTCGCCTTGGCACCCGCTCGCCGAGTACCCCGGCCCTTTCCTCGCTCGCACCACTCAATGTTGGTGGTTCTATCACAACTACTACGGCCGACCTCGTTTCGTCGTGCAAGAGCTGCACAAGCAATATGGTGACTGGCTCCGCATTGGCCCCAACGAGCTCGCCGTCTGCCATGCGGACGCGATGCAACCACTACACGGTGGTAATGGGTGGCCAAAGAGCATCAGCTTCGAGCGGGGCTTGTTGACTGAG
Organism: Cystobasidiopsis lactophilus; assembly: GCA_001599975.1. Taxonomy (NCBI): domain Eukaryota; kingdom Fungi; phylum Basidiomycota; class Agaricostilbomycetes; order Agaricostilbales; family Chionosphaeraceae; genus Cystobasidiopsis; species Cystobasidiopsis lactophilus. Next base: position 2,489,956 of record BCIO01000005.1, read on the forward strand.
GCACCGGCGCCACACATGGGCTCGCTCCAGACCCAGATTCACCACAAGCCGCACTCTCTGCGACGCCGACAGGGCTGGGACAAGGCGTTCGCCGCGTCGTCGTTGAAGAATTACGAGGTCTGGGTGTGGAAGCGGACACAGCAGCTGCTGTACAGGCTGGCCGAAGGGGGCGCAGACACTAACTTTAGCAAGTGGCTGGCCATGTTTGTCTTTGACGCTATGGCGGACGTCGCATTTGGTCGGGGGTTTGGTCTGTTGAAGCATGGCGAGGACTACGTAGGCATTTGCCAGTGCATCGTTGACGCACAGTGAGTCGCTCCTTCTGAACGGTGGCGGCCCAAGGCTAAAGCTCCAATAGTATGATTCACGGACTGGCTGATGCAGTTTGTTCTCTTCCTGTGTACATTCCCCAAGCTAAGTTCGTGGCCTCGCCAGATGCTCTGGACAATTCCCATCATTCGCCTGCTGCCGGCACAAGCCTCCGCGGCCATTGCCTTGAAGTTCGCCGGCGATCGCTTCAAGGAACGCCTCGAGAAAGGACCCAACCCTGATATCAAAGACGCGTTCAGCTACTTGATTGCCGACCATGGCAAGGGCGTGCCGCCATTGACCGAATACCAGCTTTCGCGCGAGTCCATGCTCATCATCTCGGGCGGCAGCGACACTTCGTAGGTTTCTCTGCTATAGAGTGCTGTTAGACGTGCTGGCTCATGCTGTTGTCTCTGGCAGGCGCGGCGCCCTCACGTATACTCTTTTTGAACTGGCCCGCCGCCCAGAAGCCTATGCCCGGCTGCGTGCAGAACTGGACACCCTTTTCAAAGACAAGCCTCTCAATTTTGACGATCTAGAGCACAACGCCCCTTTCTTGAACGGGTGCGTCCAGGAAGGCATGCGCCTGGAACCTCCAATCTCGGCCATGAAGCGCGACAGTCCTGGCGCCGTCTTGATGGGCCGCTATGTGCCAGAGGGCACGCCTGTCCGCGTCTCCAACTACGCTCTTTGCCGCGACCCGCGCTTTTTTAGCCCACAGCCCGACGTCTATCGTCCTGAACGCTGGGTCGAGCCCGAAAAAGAGGAAGCGATGGTCAAGATTGCCTCGTCGCCATTGTGAGTTAATGAAGATCCTATTCCAGGCCATAAGAACCTTACTGGTGCCCCTTAGCCTGTTGGGGCCCTACGCTTGCAGTACGTCCACTTTGCGCTTTTTGACTGAGAGCTGGAGGTTCTGATCGTGGGAGCAGTCGGCAAAGCCATCGCCCTCAAGGAGCTGCGCCTGACTCTGGCATCAATCTGCATGTCGTTTGACATCAAGTTTGCCCCCGGCTTTGACGAGAAAGCATTCCTCGCAACCATGTGCGTTTCCGTTAGCCTGTTTCTGCTTCACCAGTCTGACCTGCGCCCGGTTAGATATGATCGCTTCACCACTGACGCTTCGACCGAGCTTCATTTGACGATGACCAAGCGCACAGACGGCGTCGACTACAAATTCGCAGACGACGAGTCGGTCATGGACGACGACGTCCTTCCGGTCTTTTAAAACCTCAGGAGCGAATTCGGACCTCAGTCTGTATAGAAGAGGGTCAGCGTATGATACGTGCAATGTTGCGAGGCAGCTGTGCATTCGATGGCGCTTTGTCGACCCTTTCTTTTCGCGGTGGCGCTCTAAGTGCACGATCTCGTCTCTGGCCTTCTCCGGGCTCCTGATTGGCTCAGAAGGTCCATTGTTAGTATCTTAATGGCTTTGATGTGGCATTCAGGCTGCAAAGACGGAGCAATGAAGGGCATACGCCGAACGCCACCCGATATGAAACTTTGAAGTCCATTTTCTCTACCAATTCCGACCATCTGCCCTCGTTTTTTGTGGGCATTCACTTGGATGGCTTTATCCACAAGAAAAAGTCTTCAAATACGCCACATTGTTTAGAACTTCTTTCAAATCGTTTGGCCAACCCTGAAGGACGTTATCGTCGACGCCGCGGCCCCCGATGCTCTCCTAACCGAGACATCGAGACCTTTTCTTGGCACTTTGGCAGAGGCGTTGGTTTTATAAGCCATTTGCTTCGATTTTGAGGGCTTCTGATCGATTTCCCTCAAAAGTGGTTAACGCGGTGCCCTGCTATACCTTCCGGGTTCGCTTAGGCAGTTCCCTCTAGGAGCGAGTGTATGAATGATTGGGATAGCGATTTAGGAAGGCGTGAAAGTGTGGTTAACTGCGTGGCACGGGCACACACTCTGCGGCGGCACACAGTGCACACAAGATCTCACTGCACTTCCTAGCTGCGCCGCTGGCTCATGCCAAAGTGGTCAATACACATGAACGAAGACCTGCAACCTGCAACCGTACCTCCATCGCTAAGACGCACCAAGGCGATCGCTGGCGGCGAGGACGCGCTGGAATTAATTTGTTTTGATCTCGTTCGTCGACTTCGCGCCCATCCCGCCGCCATGTCTGAAGCGCCGCCGCCCCAGAAGAAGGCCAAGGCCGTGCATCGTAGCCGCATTCAAGGCAGGCTAGCCAAAATGCAAGAAGGTGAGCCCGGTCACCATGGTGCCGTGGGCCCACGATAGCTCCCGCTGCGCTGAGGCACCCGAATGAGCCCCGGACTGACGCTGGCCTCGCAGTGCCCCTGGACATCCTCTTCTCCATTTTCGCCAGCCTGGCCCCGAGTGAGCAGCCCTGTCGGAGCGACAAGTCGGACTAAAGCGCTGACGTGCGGTGCTAAATTCTTTTGAAGTCGATCTGCTGCACCTGGCCCACAGTTCCAAATGGCTTCGCAGCCTCCTGCTCTCCAAGAAGAACGCCTTTGCCTGGAAAACCGCGTTCGACAGCTTCCAGCCCGCTTTGCCCCAGCCCTTGGTCGGCTTGAACTTTCCGCAGATGGCCCACTTGCTCTTCGTCAAAGTAGGTAGACAGCGATTGCGAGCACGACCCCAACTCATCGCGGCGTTCAGGATTGCGACGACTGTGGCAAGTCCGCCCGGAAATTTGACGCCTACCACCGCGTGCGCTTGTGCAACGCCTGCGCCAAGAACCGCTTGCTCGAGAACGCAACGTACGCCGCCCCCGCCGAGGAAGTCTTCATCCGTAGTCTGTGAGTGGCGCGCTACTCGTTGGGCTTGCTTTGAACTGAGCCCTTCGTGGCTGCGCCGCATCGACATGGTAGGATCATTTCGGCGCCAATCCATTTCGGCTGGGAGGCCAAACACCACACATGGAATCACCTTGCTCACCACAGAGGACGCACGTACATGGATCGAAACGAACGTGCCAAAGTCGCCGCTCGCCTGCCCAAGTTTGAGACCGCGGCCGACAGCGACTCGTACTTCAAGCAACTGGTCAGCTCGACCCTCGAAGAATACCCAGCTCTGAAGGCCATCAAGGACAAGACCGATGCCCGCATTGCCGTCATGGACAAGGAGATCGAAGAGTGCGGCACGTTCATCGAAGCCCTCGCCCAAGCTCGCAAAGACGACAACGGCTCAGCCCAGGAGAGGCGAATCAACGTGCGCCATCTATTCCGCTAATACGTCGCTTTGTTTCTCAATCCCCACGATGCGAGCAGGCTGTGAAGGAAAAGCTTCAAGAGCTGGGCTACGAATGGTACACGCTGCCTGACGAGGTGGGTGTTCTAAAGCCGTGTCTCCATACATGGCCCGCAGGCTCACCTTCGCCCTGTTCAGATCTGGGACGACAAGATGCTCGCTCAACCGCGCGATCTTACTCCACTCATCTGGAAAAAGATCAAACAGCCCTTGCTCGATTTGATCGCCAAGCTCCAGCTCCGAGCTCGCAACGAAGCTCGCTTCGCCCAGATGAAGCAGACGTTCGGCGACATCATCCAGGGCTCCGGCGCCTTTGGATATGGCTCCACCCAGACCTTCGAAACTCGCGATGACAGAGCCTACTTCAATCCAAACCCATCGGCGTTGGAAATGTTGCAATTTCCATCTGTCCAAGAGCTCTACAACCGAGAGGAGGAAGTGACTGGCAAGGACTGGGAAGAGCTGCAGGCCGACGTTTGGAGCGACCTCTCGGCCTGGCGCGAGCAAGTCTGTGCGGATCTCGTGCAGCTGGTGCCCGGACACCTCTGCAGGTCCGGCTCTACCCATGTCCTCTTCCGCCCGACTACCGTCTTCAAGATCAACCCTTTTGATGCACCCATCCTCGACACGCCTCGCTATCGCTCCCGCCGCGGCCGCAACGCGCAGCCGAAGACTTTCCAAGAATGCTTTTTCCAGCCTGTCGGACTCGACGTGTCGTCCCTGCTCGGTCATGGCTGCTGGAAGGCGGCCGGCGATGCCGAACACAACCGCGACATCCTCTACGACCGCCAATGGCTGGGCAACCAACATTTGGAGTTCGATGCCGACAAGTCGCTCGTCATGGAGAACCTGATATCTCTGACCGATGTGAAGCTCGAAGACGCCAACGACAAGGTGCTGCAAAAGCTGGGCAAACGCTTTACGTGGCGCTTGCTACACCAAGGCGAGGACCAGCGACGCCTCTGCAACTGGCAAGAGATGGTGCGCTCCTTTGTTGTTTCACACATGAGCTTTATCTCACACTACGAGTATCAGAAACGCTCCATCAACAGTACAGAGGTATTTGGCAACCGCGTGTGCGAATTCCTGTCGGCAGAGGAGGCCGAAGACTTCCGCCAGGACGAGCTCCGGCTCCAGACCGGAATCGTGGGTGATCCGCTTGCTTTCGCTTGAGCCTTGAGCTCATCATTACTCTACGCAGGATCTCTTTGGATTCGGCGATGGGTTCGGTCTCTACGACTCGGACGAATATTCGGATGACGACCTCGGCTTTTGGTCCTTTTATTAGCCTCTTCATGGTCCTCAAACTTGTGCTATCTCTCGGGAAGTGTGTGCTCAAGCGAAGTCTGCGAACAGTTAACGCGTATGGAGCGGGCACCATAGCGTGAAACCATCGTTGCTGCCTGCGATCCTTGACATTTCTTGTTACCTTTCCATCGAGTGTTTCGGTTTACGCCGGCCCGGATTTTGGCACAGTGGAAGGACAAGGTGAAGGCAGACGCCCATCATAGTGGTTGCCTAGCTGCGACCAACCCATATTTACTTCTTCTTCTTCTTCAACGACGTCTCTCGTATTTGTTCTCAAATAATGCCCAAAGCTATGCTCGTGAACCGAGAGTGGTGTTTCTACAGCTTCTAAGCAATTGCTTTCGCCACATCGATGACGGATCGCATGCCGTCCTCTTCCTGCTCTGATCTCTTCCTCCCGCGCACTCAGACAACTGAGAATCACTACAAAGCTCTATTGAAGATGTTTGGTTCTTTAAGATGTCGAGAATTCTGACAAATTTGCCCTGCATTGTGATTTTGGCTTACGGCTCGCCCTAACATAGAATCTGCCTCGTTTGGCCCTAAAATACGTTTGATGGTAACTCAGCATAGCTTTAGTATGATCTATGGCCGTACTCCGTGATTTGCGCCCTATAGCAGCTGTCGTTGCTCCGTTTCTTTCGCGTGCGTATTCAAGCGATCCAAGAACCGCGTATGTCCATTCTCGAGCTAGCGAACATCCCAGGATCTTCTAATGCTATCTAAGAGTGTGTGAGAGAGGCTACGTATAGCATGGCTTCATGATAGGGCGGCGAAGCCGCCCAAAAAATATCTGGCGATTATCTTTGATAGCTCGCGGGTCCAAAAATATTGCCTTTTTCTCCAAAATAGTGCGACGCTTGAGTGATTCGAMACGAGCGACAGAGGGGCTGCCADCGAAGCCGGCGCTGGGACGTTGGGGCGGCGAAGCCGCCCAAAAAAATATCTGGCGATTATCTTTGATAGCTCGCGGGTCCAAAAATATTGCCTTTTTCTCCAAAATAGTGCGACGCTTGAGTGATTCGACACGWSCSACMGAGRGGSTGCCADCGAAGCCGGCGCTGGGACGTTGGGGCGGCGAAGCCGCCCAAAAAAATATCTGGCGATTATCTTTGATAGCTCGCGGGTCCAAAAATATTGCCTTTTTCTCCAAAATAGTGCGACACYTGAGTGATTCGAACACTCGCTCCCAGAGGGAACTGCCTAAGCGAACCCGGAAGGTATAGCAGGGCAGCGCGTTAACCACTTTTGAGGGAAAATCGATCAGAAACGCTCAAAATCGAAGCAAAGGGCTCAAAAACCAACCTCCGCCAAAGTGCCAAGAAAAGGTCTCGATGTCTCGGTTAGGAGAGCATCGGGAGCCGCGGCGTCGACGATAACGTCCTTCAGGGTTGGCCAAACAGTCCAAAAAATTTTATGGCCCGATTTGCACTTTTGAAGGCGTAGTCAAATAGACAAACCCTTCAAGTAAACGCACACAAAAAATGAGGGCAAACGGTCAGAAATTGGCTGAGAAAATAGACTTCAAATTTTCATGTCGCGTGGCGTTTCGGCCTATGCCCTTTATTGCTCCATTTTGCGGTCTGCATGTCATCTACAAGACATAAGAACACCAAAGAAGACATGTGGCAGCAAGCGGGAATCACCGCGAAGGAAAGAGGCGAATTCATGCACTGTGAGTCTGACTTGCGGCGGAAATTTCGCCACCGCGAGCGCGCATTGCACCAAACGACCGGACCCGACATCTAGCGTTTGTATCCAAGCACTGCACGTATTTGATTTCATTGTGTTGACCAGGTACCATCAGCTCGGCCGGTCTGGCTCGACCAACGCGAGGTTGCCAAAAGCGGGCGAGGTGCACACGGCATCGGCTCCAAAAGCGATAGGTGCCATGACAGCTGCTCAGCAAATATATTGCACTGGCAACAGGCCCATCGGAAAAGAAAGGGGCGGACAAAGCGCACCTTGACAAGCATCGACCGAATTTCTGTGCCCCCTCTGTGCCCGCCTTCTGTAAAACATGAGCTTCAGGCTCTTTCTGTTGACCACGCTCCTTACCTTCTGTTCTGTTTCGGCTGCTGGACTATCGGAACTCGACCTGATAACCTTAAAGAAGCTCGAAGCCTTCAAAGTGACCAATGCGACGACCGATTTGGCAGATGGCGAACAAGGTTTGCCTTCGCCCACTATCAAGCTGGTCGCTCGTGCCACAACAGCGTGAGCTTCTCCTCTATCATAACACTTGAGTTAGAAGAGTGGGGATCTGACTCGAGCTCTGGCCAAACGCACAGTGCCGCACTTGCCACCCAAACTTCCTCCATCTATTCGTTTTGCGAATACACCAACTCGGCAACAGGAAATGCAGCCAACATAGGCACATGTGAGCTCAGGACTACACTCCACGCTGTGGCTAGAGGACTGACACGCTATCCCAGACATCTTTGCAAACGCAGACACCTGCGCCCTCTACTGCAACTTGATCTCAGCTTGCAACTCTTTCACTTTCACCAGCTCTATGTGCCAATTGAGCAGCGCCGGCTCTTCGGTTACCGATCTGGATCCGTCCCCGGGGAGTGTGGCCGGCGTGTCGGGTGCCTGCCAGGCGATTCCGTGGGTAGCGTTGCGGTCTTTTCGCTTTGATAGTACTGAGACTAAGCTCAGGAAAACGACTTCCACCACCGCCAAAACGACCTCCACGACCACAGCGAAGACGACGTCGACCACCACACCTGCCGTCACTGTCAAGACTACCTCGACGTGAGTGCTCCCAGCTCTGCTCGTATCTTTTCCAGTTCTGAATACTTTCGAAATGCAAAGGACGTCGACTGCAAGCTATCCCACAGCGACGAGCCAGTCGGGCGAATACTGCATGTACGACGGCTACACATCAGGCCAATCGGCAGACATCGGGAGGTACATGGTCACGCAGAGCATGTGCGCAACCTACTGCGGCTTCTTCCCTGGCTGCGTGAGTCTTTCTGCTTGAGACAATCTGCATATTGGATTCTGAAAAAACGCAACGACAGAATTCATTCAGCTACACGGGCCCCTGGTGCTCGCTCAGCTCTTCTAGCGGAGCAGTGACGCAGTTGGTGGTGTCACCTGGCAGTGTCACTGGCTTGACGGGAGTTTGCAAGGCGCTCCAACCAACCATCAGCACCACGTAAAGCCCTTTCCCATTCTCCCTGTCTGCTCAAGCTCACCTTCCCACGCACAGATCCGTGGCGACCTCCACCACCTCTAACGCGTCCAAAGTCAAGCGGGCCTACGCTCAGGAGACCGTTCAAATCCAAAAGGCCAAGATCCGACGCCACCAGGCCCGGCGGAAGGCGCGCAAGCTGGAGGAGCTCCTCTCCTGCCCTCCCGGGCTTCGCTCGTGCCCAGTGGAAGGGGAGCCAGGGATGTTTGACTGTCGGACCGCCTGTACTTAGAGAGCTTTCTCTCGCACCTTTTAGATTTTGGTTTTTTTTCGCCACCGCCTTGCATTTAGAATACGCCTTCGCACGCTCGTTCACCAAAGTCCAAGTAGTAGTTCGCGCGTGAGAAAAGCCGACAATGCGTGTGCTAATGCAAGGGGAAACGGGTGGTAAGAGATCGAGAAAGCGGGTAAAACGAGAGAGAGAAAGGTGTATGCCTGCTGCGCTGCGAGTGTGCCCCCCAAATGACAAATCCCTAAGAAAGACAAACACAAAAGGCCAGGAAACAAAAGCCGGGGGCAAAGCGAAAGTAGTGAGAGAAAGTTCCATCAATCCACACGGAGGTCTAAGAGGTGTTTCAACGTGAAGGGCCGATCTTGCCGAGGACAGAGGCCGAGTCTTCCAGGTCGTTCGAAAGCGACATGTGCGAGAGGTTGTTGTTGGGAAGACCAAGGTAGGAAGTGGGCGTGGCGGGCACTGGCGTGGCGCCGGGCGAGAACATCTTCATGGCCGCCCGCTCGCTCAGCTCGGCCAGTGGCGAGTCCCTGTGCGTTTAGGTTCAGTTTGATCCACAGATTATTAGGGACGAGAGAGGATCAGCGCACCTCTCAAAAAGCTCGACAGGTGGCGGTCGTTGGGGGTAGTGGTCGAATTGCGTGCTGGCGTTTCGGGTTAAGTGCGCAGCATCCTCGTTGCCCAACCCAGATCTACCCGAGAAACAAGTGTCAACAAACCTGCTGTCAACAATGTCAAGACGGAGGAGCGTTACCTGTACCACTCGAACTTTGCCGGGTTGTCCAACTCGGTCCTCCGCCAAAGCCGACTCTTGGTCACCGAAAACCAGGAGACGACCGACCTCCGATCCGCCTTGCCCGCCTTCCTACCCATTGAGGTGCCCACGGAGGGCGAGTTGGAGGGCGCCCGCCGGTGGTGTGTGGCAAAGGACGAGGGCGAGGCGGGGTAGTAGGAGGAAGCTGGTGGCGAGATGCGACCGGGCGGTACGGGGAAGGAAGAGAGGATGAGCTGCTTGGAAGGCGTCGATTGTGACATCTCTGCTTTTGGCGTCGTCGCCCGCTGCTGCTGGCGCCGCTGAGACCGGAGGAGGAGTAAGAGCAGGATGATGAGGACGACGGCGAGGCCGCAGATGAGGCCGGCGATGAGGCCGGCGTGCGACTTGGACTTGGAAGATGTTGCTGAGGCTGCTGAAGAAGACGAGGGGACGAGCGTGGACGTGGAAGTGGTCGTAGTCAAAGGCGAGACGGAGAAGGCAGTAAAGTCTTGCGTCTGGCTGGTCGAGGCGATCTTGAGCGAGCCGGCGTCCGCGCTGGTGACGAGCGTGATGATCTGAGAGCTCTCCACGGTCGGCCTGGTAGCTGACGACGTTGTTGACGAGTCGGATGCAGCAGCCTGGGAGCGAAACACATGCTGCTCGTTAAATTGCCTGCTCGCGCTCCCAAAGTGTGAAGGCCACCTACACGCCGCTTTTGCTTCTGTAGCCGCCTCATGCCTAAAGGACTAGATGCATGCTGGGCCATTCGTCGTCCGCGTCCAGCCAAGAGCGTGTGTACAAAAGGAGGTCCGGCCTCCCGACACAAATTCGTTTCGTGATGCTTCCAGATGCCTTGTTGAGTTGGGCAGCGCGCGCGTTTGGTTGTTGACAGACAGCGCAAGGTACCAGCCCTTGACAAACAGACAACAAAGAGGGTATCGAGTCGCCGCTGCGGGAAGGGAAGTCGCAGCTGGTCTGGTTTCAGGGAGGCCGCGAACTCGTTTTGGGGCGTAAGAAAAGGATAAGGCAGCCTTGAAAGTTTTACTATTCGTCCTTACGAAATTTTCAAACGAGCATAAGGCCCAAATTCAACCCTTTTCTTGAGCCCGACGCGCTTTTGCCAGGTTGACCTGTAACTGTAACCTGGATGCGGCTGCGATGGACGGGGAGTGCGTCGCTGTCCCCTTCACTGACACTCTGGTATCTCTAACCAAGCACGCAATAGATCGACGTCGGTGCTAGATCTGCCGCCTTTGCGGACGTTGTGAGTTTCCTTCGGGTCTCCCGTCCGCGCTCTCCGTCTTCCCTGCTGAAGCGTGGACAACAGCGACGCCTTCCCAAAGGTCGCCAACACCTACAGGCAAAAGTCGTCCAAAGGCGGGATCGCGACCGTCGTGCTCAGCGCCATCATCCTCCTCCTAGTCTGGCATGAGCTCCAGCTCTTCCTCTACGGCGAGCCCGCCCACACCTTCTCCGTCGACCGCGGCGTCGGACACCATTTACAAATTAACGTCGACATGACCGTGGCCATGCCTTGCCATTGTGCGTTCGCCATTCTGCCCTCTAATGCCTTCCCGCGCATAACACTCTGAAAATGGCCTCGCCCAGATATCACGGTCGATGTGCGGGACGCAGTAGGAGACAGGCTACACGTCTCTGACGAATTCACCAAGGACGGCGTGCGTTTTGTGGTTCGCTTTGCCAACGCTGTTGCATGAAGCTCATATGCCAGGCCGCACGCGCAGACGACCTTTGAAATCGGCCAGGCCCAGCGCATCCGCTCTTTGGAGCACATCGCAAAGCAAAACCAGCTCTCCGCCTCGAGGGCGCTCCAGCAAGCGAGGGGGAAGGCGCGGTTCAGCAAGACGGAGCACCTGGTGCCCGATGGCCCCGCGTGCCGCATCTACGGCGCCATGGTCGTCAAAAAGGTCACCGGCAACTTGCACGTCACGACGTTGGGGCATGGCTACTTGTCGTGGGAGCACACCGACCACGAATGTGCGTTTGCCTCCCTTTGCTCTGGCGCTGTTCTTTGGTTCTGAGGCTTCGGTTTGAACGCACAGTAATGAACCTCAGTCACGTCATTCACGAATTCTCCTTCGGGCCCTTCTTCCCGCGCATTTCCCAACCTCTGGACAACTCGGTCGAGATTGCCAGCTCCAGTATGTTCATTCTGCTCTGCGTGCTTTCTCTTGCTCAATCACGATTGCAGACTTCTACATCTTCCAATACTTCATCTCCGTGAGGGCTCCTTACTCGATTCCTTTCTACAAGAAAGGTGCTGAACGTGGCTCACTCGCAGGTCGTCTCCACCACCTATATCGACGCTTCCAGGCGGATATTGGACACCAACCAGTACTCTGTCACCGATATGTCCAGAGAGACGGAGCACGGGCGGGGCGTGCCCGGCATCTTCTTCAAGTACGACATTGAGCCCATGAAGCTCACCATCGCGGAGCGCACCTCGGTGGGTTGATTCGAGGCTCGCTTTTTGCTCTTGCCGGTGGACTGACGGGCCTCTTCACTCACAGGGCTTGGTGCAATTCTTGGTCAGATTAGCAGGGATAGTAGGAGGGATCGTCGTCGTTTCAGGTTTGCCGTCCTCCCTCGATGTCCGACGATCGCCTAGCTGACACTCAACTTCGTTTGGCAAATAGGGTACGCATGGCGGGTAGGACACTTTGCGGCCAACTTGATCAAGCGGTCAATAGACGAAGGGAGCGTGGCGGCCGGCGCGGAAGCGGTCACAAGCCAAAGACGGAACACTCAGTCGGACGGCATCATCTCCCCACAAGGGTATAAAGGAAACGAAAAGGGCTACTTTTGAAAATGTGTTGCAATCACGCTTCAGAAGTAGTTCTGTGTCCAAAGAAAACTTCCTCCCATCAGTTTCGCCACCCGCCTCGCGATTTTCGAGCCGATGAGCGAGCATTTCAGCCTTTCTTCCGCGCCCAACCAATCTCGGACTTTGACTCTGCGAATGTTTGCCGTGTCGGATAGAGCACTATGACCTCCACTAAGAAGCGAGTCGAGATCGCGCCCAACTCGCCAACAGCAGGCAATCATGTCGCTCATCAAGCGTCAGAAAACAACAATCAGCCCGGCCACTCGCCTGCGGCCACTCCTGCCCCGCTTGGCTCCAACATGAAGAGCGGGAAGCAGGGCAAATGGCTCCAGAGGACTATCACGCCGGGCATCGGCAAGGCAAGGGGGCTCGAGTCGCGCATTCGACGGTTTTCGCCCTCTTGGTTTAGCGTAACGTGGGTCCTTTGTGGCAATCTTGCCGAGTGAGAATTGTTGAGATTGGTCTCAATGATGCAGAATGGGCTCGGGCATCCCTTCCAACCTGCTGTTCCTCATGCCTTGGTCCGCCACGCATTCCGCCTTCAAAGGCATTGGCGCCGCCTTTCTCATTTTCGATATGGGACTCTTTGGACTCTTTGCGTCCATGTTCATTGCTCGATATATCGTTGAGTGTCCTTCCTTGCGTGTTTTCCTCGTGGGCATGGCCAGCTGAACGCGCGTGAAGCTTTACCCGCAAATCTTTCCTGCGACTCTGAGGCACGAGACGCACTCGCTCTTCATCGGGGTGAGATGTTTTGCTTGTTTTCTTCTGGCCTGCGCTGAAAGCGTCGCAGACGATTCCCATGGGCTTTGTCACGATCTGCACGGCCATTGCGAATTACGGCCGGGGTGAGGCATTATCCCCTCGAAGCACCTGAGTCGCCTAGGCTAATCGTGAGCTCTATTGGAATCCAGGATACGACATTAACAGCTTGATGGCTGCTTCTGTCATGTTTTGGGTCGCCGTCGTGCTCTCCCTCTTCTCGGTGTGCATAGTGCCTTGGTTTATGATGAGCCACCACAAGCACCGCTCGGAGGGACTCACTGCAAGCTGGCTGCTTCCATTTGGTGAGCAGGTCTGACCACGCTTGTCATTGTGAACCTCCTTAACCCAGTGACAGTCCCACCTCTCACCGTTGCCGCCTGCGGGTCAACGATATCTGGCTACCTCATTGCCAGTCGACCTACCTACGCCCTCAACATTATGATCGCCTCTTACGTCCTCCTTGGCCTGGGTCTTTGCTCATCCTTCAGCATCTTGGTCCTCTACCTCCAGCGGCTGACTTTGCACCACCTTCCTGGCAAAGAAGTCATCATTTCTACCTTTCTACCTCTCGGAGCATGTGGACAAGGTGGCTTTGCGGCCATCCAGCTTGGCAATGTGGCGCGCCAGCTGTTCCCAATCATTGCCCAACAAAACCCGGGCTCGGAAGCGTGGCAAGCGATGGCCGCCACTGGCACAGCATTCTACGGCGCTGGTCTTGTGTTCGGTCTCTGCATGTTCGGTTATGGGTGCGTGACGGTCGATGCCCCGAGATGTCGAAGCCATCACCGACTTGTTCTACCTTCACAGGTTCTGGTGGGCCTTTTTGGCCGTGACTTCAGTAGGATCATATTATTCGAGGCACCGCAACGACGCGGCGGCCAAGGTCACCTTCCACCTCGGCTTCTGGGCCATTACTGTGAGTTCGGCAGGCTGCTGGCCAAAGAATTACTCTCAAGTTCGGACGCAGTTCCCAACTGGCTCTCTCAACCTTCTCACCTACGCACTCGCTACTGCCTTTGACAACCTGTTCCTCAAAATCCTAGGGACAATCTTGACCGCCATCGTGTGCTGTTTCTGGGTTGGAGTCGCCATTCCCACCTTAATTGGCTTCAAACGGTATGTCTTTATGCTGACCTGCTGCATTAAGGAATCTAACAACGCGCAAAGTGGAACTCTTTTTGACGCGCCTTGCCTGGAGAATGTGGCAGAGGGCGAAGAGAAGGAGTCGCTCGATTCGCAGCAGCTCCACATTCTGGTCGACTCTGAGTCGATTCCGGCATCCCATCAAGTCTAGGCCAAAAGATCTAACTGTAATTATCACTCTTGTCAACGAGTAAGATGTCGGAGGTGGTTTCATTAGAGACTTAGAGAGGCTCAGCCGCCCTTGCTGGGTGCAACGTCTAGACCTCATAAGTCGGATTTAGAGATTTCGGTGGTCGCCCAAGATCTCCCTAACAGCCATTGGCTGGCTACCATCTCTGGCAATCTTAGGCCCTGCCGCCACCGCCAACCGTCGCTTTTGCTCCTCATTCCGCCTCGACCGCTGTGCCAGCATTGCAAACCTCAACTATCGCTTCGTTTGACCTTGCCTGAAAGCCGAGACTTGTTACTGCGGCGGCGTCCGAGTTGAAGCGGCTTGAAAGGGACATCGCCTTTGGTCTGAGTTTGGCGGTCTTGCCCTCGCTAAGATGAAGCTCTCGCACGCGATCAAAGCGCGGAGAATCCATTCAACAACGGACAATGCGACGTTCACCCTAGATTTAGACCCTGAGTGGTGCATTGCGAGGTTAGAGACTTCCTTCCGCCAGCGGGAACAGGTCGCTTAATGCGCTTTCGGCGGCCTGCTCAGTGTTCTTCACGGCGGTGAGGGGAACTGAGAGTCGGTAATAGAGCTCTGGCTGAAGAAAGAACGGCCAGGCTATTCCCTATCGGTCATTCTCGATGTCTGCAACCAGTTTCAAGCGGAGTCCAAGCACCCAGGTCAGCCTTTGTGCTTCTTATCCACTCGGCGGCGGCTTAGGGCTACTTTCAAAACGAATGCAGACGTCTGCTATTTATCCGCTCAGTTTCTAGTGGCCAATTCTCCATCGCCCACGACGTTGACGGTCTCGGTCCAGAAGCGGGGTCGAGGATTCACGAACCTGGTCGTGGACATGGTTCAATCTAAGAAGACCACCATCTCGGCCCAGCTGCTGTACACGTCGCTACCGGACAAGCCAGATATAGCGTCCTCCCTAACACTGCTGCCACCCAAGAAGCACTCGCGCTGGATCCCTCTTCACCAGCGACCATCCACCATTCCTATAACCCCGCCCTTGCCTAAGTTCCGCTTCACGGAGCACTTTACATGGGCCGAGCTGCCGCCAGAAAAGGCGAAAGCCGACCGCGAAGATCAACCGATCACCTGGAGCGCAATCATTGATCTACCCAGCGAAGATCGGGTGGACAGCAGGATGCTAGGCTTCGCGTGTGACATGTTCAAGAACACGCCAGAGCTCTTGGACGAAGTGCCCCCTTCATGGTTTCCGACAATGGCTTTATCCTTTCAAGTGTTTGCCAAGTAGTTTTCCCCTCCACACTGCTCCCACATGATCGTTCTGATTGATCCGCCCTGGCAGAATTCCGAAAGACGATAAGTTTCACCAGACCAAGCTGTTCCTCTTCTCGCATGGCGACTTCTTGAACGACGGCATCCACGATGATAGTTCGTGTTTCTCCGTCATCGCTAGATGTTGATGGGCGGAACTCATAGTGGTGCTCCTCAGATGTCGAGATCTGGACCTGCCCCTCGGACGCATTCGAAAATGATCCCAACTGGAGGGAGTCGATGTTTTGCATCGGCAAGAGCCAGCAGATGGCCCTGATGTTGCCGGTTCGTCGTGATTCTCCTTCTGCTTAGGCAGTGATGCTCAGTCTTGAGATGAACAGTTGGCGGTCAACGAAGGGCGGGCTAAATCTAAACTGTAGAGAGCACAGCGCATGGTACAAGAGAAAGTGGTGTAGAGATGGCATAGGCTGAAGCTACTAATGTTACAATGAATTTGGAAGGATGACCGCCTCGTGCAAAGACAACTTGAAAGGGAGAAACCCGACAGAGTCGGGAGGAGGTCGTAACAAGTGAAGTGATGGAAAAGCCAGGCCGACAAGGCTTGAGGAGATGAAGGCTGTGTTTTACAGGGTCGTCGCGTGTCAAGGAAGAAAGCCGTGGCGTGCGTCTGGGTGTCTTTTGAGGGGCTTCACTGGGAGGATTCGCCACCACCTCTTGACCTGGATCGGGACCTGGAAGCAAGCGATCCGGACTCGGCCACCCTGGCGCTGCCACCGTTGGGAAGCACTGAAGGCAGGGCCCTGCCACCAAATGTGGAGGTAGGCGAAACCACATCGACGGAAGACGCCAGAGACGGTGGGGGTGCCAGTGGCTGATGGGCCCCAGGCGGCGAGACGGAAGCGGCGGTTGGCCGGCGAGACACCGGCAAAGACGACACATATGTGTTGGGCGTGTTGAGGGGCACGGGCGGGGAGCGGTACGAGCTGGAAGGTGTGGTGTCGACAGTGCCGCCGTCGTCATCGGAGGAAGGGGTGGTGAGTTGGGACGAGGACAGCAGGGACGAGCTGGAGAACGATACGGTCCGGTCTCTTGACGTAGAAGATGTCCGAGAGCCGATAGGGATGCCATGAGCGGCCAGGGGAGATGAGGACGGTGAAGACAAGCCGACCAGCTCGGAGACGTCGAGGCCCAACCTGGACCTGAGCTCGATGAGCTCGGCGCGATAGATGTCGTTCTGCCTGCGCAGCTTGATGTACGCGGCCTCCGTGTCGGCCAGCTTATCCCTCAGGCTGGTGTTCTCCGACTTGAGGATGTCCAACACTTCAGCCTCTGGCTCCTGCTGAGGATGCTGCACTAAGTTTGCCAGATTCAAGCCCGACTCTTGCTGCTGTTGCTGCAGCTCGAGCTGCTGCTGGGATTGGACGATGGCCCGAAGCTGCTTCTGCAAGCGGAGCACCATCTCCTCGCTCTCCGCTTCCAGGTCGTTTTCCAGCTTGGCCTTGTCCGCTCGTAGCTGATGTCTCAACAATGAACGTCTGCGCTTTGGGAGCAGCAACAGCTTGGCAACGCCCACCTTTTCTAACTTGCGCGTCAAAGCGTTGACCAAGCGTTCCTCCTCAGCTTCCTGTTAATCTCGTCAGTTCACGTGTCAGGCTGCAGAGGCCACAGAGATGATAAGACGAACCATTTGCCTGACCAGCGACTCGTCCAACGGCGGCGGCTGCGAGTTTGAGGATGTCGACAGTCGCCGGGGCATCAGCGGGTCTTGGGCGGGCGCGAGGATAGGCGAGCGGGTGTGCGTCTGGCTGCTCGACCGCCTGGGCTTCAGCGGCGGCAGGGAGACGCTCTCTGCCATGGCTCGCTCCTGCCTGTCGATTTACCCGAGGGTGGTGTGCTCGGCGGCGGCGTTGCAAAGGGCGAGGGCTATAACGACGTCGCAGTTGAGTCCTGCCTGGGCCAGAGGATGTGTCACTTGACTGGTTCTAGGATCAGTCGAGGCGGTGGGGAGGTCGCCGCAGCAGAGCAAGGAGCGAGATTCGAGGGTCAGTCTCGGACCGCCAACCAAATTGCTGCGCTGCTGGCACACGTTCCAGGTCTCCTTGTTGCTGTTGCCCTGTTTGCTGATGGCTCTGCTCGAGTGTGTGCTCGTGGTTTGGAAGCAAAGGAGGCCGACGAACCTTCAGCAATCCGCCCTGTGCCTTCTCGAAGCTTGCTTGCCCAAAAAAGAACTGGTCTCCACTGTTGGTTGATAGAGTGCACCAGAATGAATATCCAAATCGTCAAAAGACAGCCTAGGATGCTCAGCCTGCCTAGATCTTGCCACATGGACAATTTCAGGGCCGCGAAGGCTTGCCGTCTTGGACCTCCTGTTGCCACCTTGCCGCCTCGCTTTCTGAATCTTCTGGGCTCTGCCCTCCATCGTTGGGCTTACGCTGTTGCCGTTGGTACAATAGCCTTTAGGCATCGTCGAGATTACTCGGTGGCGCGCCCCTCAGTGCGACGTCCAGCCGCAGCTAAGTCTTGTCGTCCCGCCAGCTCCAAGACGTGTCTGACCTCAATGTGGAGCGTTCTTCATTATGCGAGGCCCCCCTCGGTGGCTTGGTTACACGCTAGCTTGCTCGCTGATTCGATTGCCGCACAAATTGCTTGTGAAGCCCTGCCACTAGCGGGCGTCTTTCTGATGTGCCCCTGTGTGCGCACTCTCCTCTCACATTGGCCTTCCCTCCAACAGCACCACAAGCATTTTAGCAAGACGCAGGATAAAACCAAGCAAAAAGCGTGACCTTATCAATGACGTCTGATGTCCAAAACTTGGCTGCTTTCCAGGCCAGCTGTTGCTCCAGCACCACCAGAAAGCAAATTCAACATGTCTTTGAACGATACTTCTTTGAACCCCACGATCGCATCCAACTTGGGCAAGCTTTCCCCATTGCCTTTGGGAGCGGGGCCCTGCGCTGACAAGCAGGCTATCTTGACAGCTCCCGGCGTTGCCAACCCAAGCTCGGCATCAATGTACGACAACGCTCGTTAGTTCCTCCCACTTCTAACCTGGCAGGGCTGCAAAGTTGAAGGCGAACTCGACGGCACAGGCAAGGCCAACAATGCACCCGAGCCCTATGACGCCTATGCTGCCTCTGGCGTACGCGACCTCCAAAACGGCCCAGGTGTGGCCGAAGCAGACGTGACGACCCTGTCCCAGTCCAAGATTGCGCCATTGGAGCCCACCGAATCCACTCGTGAGCCAAGTTTGCCATTCGAGTCTCTAGCCTCTTCTAACTGTCCGCATTGGGGCATCTTGCAGCCGACAGGTTCAACGGCATGGAAGATAGCGCCAAAAGCTACGTTGACCAGGCGTCCCAGCTCGCTTCAAACGCTGCCGACACGCTCAAGAGCTTCATTGGCACCAAGGAGTAAAAGAGATGTGGTTGAACGATCGATTGTAGAAACTAGCCTCTGTGCATTGAGCAGTCGTTAGTCTGCCTCAAGTGTCAAAACCCACTCGCGGCGAGTGCGCGTGCTGAGAGCGTCAAACTGCCTTCGGACGCGGTTGGAGCCAAGCCGCCAAAAAATTGCCCTTTTGGCCTTTGCGCCCTGTGTAAAAGCTCCTTGAATGGTGCACGATGTTGACCGAGGCCTCCATGCCTACTTGTACATGGGTGCCGCGTTTTTGCTCGAAGTCATGAATTGGTGTTGGGCTCCCTGCTTCGCTGTCTTCCTGTTGTGTCAGTTTGCCTCGATTGCCTTCCAAATCAAGGCCTCATTGGGTTTGGTGGCAGTTTTCACGACACACGAGCCTTTCTCGCAAGCCTCGCAGACATCAATTTCTTTGATTGGCACTTGCAACCTGGCGTTCCAATATGGCACCGTCTCTATAATCTTGCCCATATGTAATCGGTACCCAAAGATGATGAAGCCTTTGATGTGGGGGTCAATGGTTGTGTCGTGGCTGGCTCTCTTCTTGGCGTCCTTTTCGACAAAGTAAGCCAATGCATTGACTTCCTCGCAATGGCCTAGTCGTGTGCTCATACATACTACCAGAGTCTGGCAGCTCATCCTAACCCAAGGCGTGCTTCTCGGGCTGAGCACCGCCTGCATGACGGCTCCTTACGTGACCTGGACGAACGAATGGTTCGTCGAGAAGCGCGGGTTCGCTCTGGGCGTCATCTTCTCCGGCGTCGGTGAGCTTTTGAGCCCGTCCCAGCTGAGGATTGCCGCAGCAACCATGAAACTGACGTCCGGCAGGTGTCGGGGGCGCATCATTCCCCATCCTCATCTTCTACATGCTGGAGAAGCTGGGCTATCCCTGGACCATGAGAGCCTGGTCTTTCATTTACGTCGGCGTCTGCAGCCTCGCCATTCCTTTCATCAAGCCTCGGATGCCTATTCCTAACATCTCTGGCAAGCGTCCACCCCTTCGCCTCAACCTTGACTTCCTCAAGCACCCAATGTTCTGGCAAGGCCTTCTCTCTTGTGCACTGAATATTTACACTACCGGGATCTGACAGTGAAACAACAGGTTCGTCTGCGTCACATCGGCTTTACAAGCGTTGGCCTACTTTCCGGTGTCTTTCTACATCCCTCTGTTAGGACTCTGTTATTGCTGCACTCATTCATCCCGTCTGAATGAAGGAAACAGGTACATTCAAAGCTTGGGCCTACCAACGCTCACCGGCGAGGCGGCTCTCAGCGTCTTCAACATTGCGGCCTGCGTCAGCTACATCTTCTTTGGTGCTCTGGGCGACCGCATTTCTGTCTCACACATCATGTTTGCATCGTCTTTTGGCAGTGCGCTGGCAGCCTTCCTTGTGCGTGGTTTATGAGCCAGCCTTTTGCTTGTGCCTCGCGTTGACACTTGATATGTCCTGGTCACTCAGCTCTGGGGATTTGCCAGCAACCTTGCGATCACAATAGTGTTCATCATCGCCTTTGGCTTGTCTGCAGGCGGGTTCGGCGCCGTGTGGATGCCGGCCGCCACCACCATTGCGAAGGGCAGCTGTACGTGATGCGAACCAAGTTTTGAGCCGCTGGCTCACAGAGACATTTTAACAGCTAAGGAAACGAACCCAAGCAACATCTTCGGGATCTTCTCTGCCACCAGAGGCGTCACTGGTCTCTTCGGACCTACCATCACGTCTGGTCTGTACCACGCCACAACGAATCGAACTTTTTACGGCAACTATGGCTTTCTGGCATGTTGTCTGTTCACGGGCTGCTGTATGACGGCTGCCGTTGCTTCAAGTGTCGCAGCTGCCATGACCAACCGAAGGCTGCTCAAGAGACAAACGACTGTAGACTCTCGCAGGTCTGATGTAGAGTTGACGGATCGCCCAGCTTCTGTGGCCAATTGATATAACTTAATGCACCATTTGCATTGCTCATTTCCCCTAACGCACCATCTTTTGCTGGGCAAGAGTCTGTCCCGAGCTGGCTGCCGTCCAAACAGCCGGCTCGATGTTTTCTTCCCGCCTCGTCGACATTTCCGTGTAAAGATTTTCCGATTTGTTCTCAAGATGTTAATAGATAAAAGAGATGGTAATCAAATGTGAGGGGCGCTGTTTTAAAACCCCAAATCAGCAGGAATTCACGCTTGGACCCAGATTGTACGCCTACGTGCCAAATTCTGCAGCCGCCACCGCTGTGGCGTCAATCTTTGCTGCTCTTGCCTTGGTCATGATCTATCAAACGTGGAGAGCGAAGGCTGGCCGGGTGAGTTTGACGAAAAGCGTTGCGGAGGATGCGCCCTCTGACGGAATGGGCAGTACATGTGGCCGTTTCTGGTCGGAGTGTCCGGCGAAAGTGTTGGATGTAAGCGAGTACATCTTGAGTTCTCTCCTCTTTCTCATGTACGCTTCGCCAGATGGAATCCGCAGGATATCGGGCCAAACCCCATTCAATTTGACTCTGTACATTATCTCGCAACTTTTCCTTATTCTGGCCCCCGTCTGTATGGCAGGTAAGACATTTTGCGATGTTATTCAACTTCTGTTACTGACGACTGACGAGGATGGTTCAGCTACCGAATACATTGTCTTCGGCAAAATCATCCAAGCTGTCGGCCAGAAATACACACCTGTGAGGGCACGACGCGTTACGGCAACCTTCCTCATATTCGATATCATTTCCTTCCTCGTACAAGGAGCTGGTGGCGCGATTTTCGCGTCCCCAAACCCAAAGATGTGCGAGCGTCGTTATCGTCCCTTCAAGCGCCACCTCATAGCGGAGTTGTACAGGTTTAAGCCGGCCAAAGCGATCTTGACGGTCGGATTCCTCATCCAGGTTGGCGGCCCCTCGCAGGTACAGGTGCATAATTTGATCTGACCACTTTGTCGGTTTGCAGATCGTCTCCTTTGGGATCTTTCTGGTCTTCGCCGCTATCTACCAAATCAGAGCGCGGCGAGATGGCATCCGACCCGGCGATTGGTCTCGCTGCCTCTACACGCTCTATTTGGCATGCTGTTTCATTTTGGTGCGGTCAATATTCCGCACAGTGGAATTCGCCTCCGGCCAGGGCGTCACCCACGGCTACCTGCTCACGAGAGAAGCGTGGTTTTACGGCCTCGAAGCGCTTCCCATCTTCCTGGCCTGCGTCACCTTCATTGTCAACTCGCCGACCCGGTTCTTGCCCCTGCAGCCCCTGGTGCGCGAACCCGCATACTCCGCCATGGCATCTCTTCCAAGGAGTGGCAGTGCAAAGGACGAGTCGTCGACTGAGGAGGGCGTCGTGATGCCAACATTGTAATACGAACGTATGCTGCACCATGTACACACCGGTGGACACGCGCGCGCTGGTCTTCGCATCTGAGCTCGACGATGGCGGACCAGCTGCTCTTGCGATCACTTGCACAGGCTGGCCGGTTAAACGAGCCGAGGCTTGATGACTATCGCCAAGGCTATCGCGCACACGAGGGAAACCAGAATCGAGCTGACAATCATCCAGGCCTTTTCGACCTGCCGTTAGGAAGTGCCACATCAGACTCGGTCTTCGCTCTTGAGAGGGACATGAGGTCACTCACCTGGTCCAAAGGCTGAAACTCGGGTCCAGGGCCATCACCAAACGTCTCATTGGCGCCCAGCATTTTCCATCCTGCAAGGGTCGGTCAGGAAATGTTCAAACAGAGGGTGCTTGCAATCAAAGAAGCGCACCTCCTTGACCTCCAGCGCCCCGGTTGAACGTGTTTTGCATCAGCTCATCGTGACCGTCTTCCTCCTCCTCTTCTTCCTCCGGGCCCCCCTTTTCCGGGTCAACACCCGCCTTGTGCACTTGTACAGTGGATTCGGAAGCGGGCGTGGACACGGTTGAAAGCCTAGGTGACCAGTCGTGGAGGGTTTCGGCGTAGCCCAGCGCTTCGTCCTCTGGCGAAGAGGCGCGGTCTTTCATGCTTTTCGCTCGCGTAGGCGTCTTGCTCGGGGGGTTAAATGCCAATCAAACGTCAAGGAGTTGCGCGTGCAGGCTTTTGGGGAGGGAAGGATTGGTCGATGAGAGCCAGCCCTTCAAGGCATCGACCGTGTCCAAATCCGAGGCAGCGATCGTGACCTCCGACGCCACCGGATACTTGCGGCACGGCATCCAAACTGGGATCGCCATTCGTGCTGCCAACGTCGAGCTGCGACCAGCCTTGATCCGAATAAGCGACTCCGAAAGCCACGCGGCGAAGACCAAGATCACCGTGAAATCGCTGGCTGGCCTACAACAACGATAAACACCTCCGCCCTCCGGCCCGGGCCGCGCTCTTGCACACGCTCGTCGAGACGATGGAGGCCACTGTCAGGCTGAGCCCGTCTCCGTCATTCTCGCTCGCTGTGGTGGGCTGGTCAGTCGGCTTGTTTGCCCCATCCTGGCGGCTTGCTCATTGCGGATCGCCCAAACAGCGGTGGAGGGCCCAACGAGGACAACCTGAGCTGTTATTGTGCGCTATGGTGCGCGTTCTGAATGCATCGGGAGCTGACGAGCGGCCTGCGATAGTCCTCAAGCCATTCGCGGCGAATTGGGCGGATGGCTTCGTGTCCTTAGAAGCAGGTGCGTTGGCTGCGCCCCTTTTGCCTCCTGGTCGTTTATCTTGTGTATGCAGGCTCTGGTCTAGGGGCAATACAGCGTTTATTGGCTGAGAAGCCGGCAGCATTTCAAGATTTTGAGCAGGCTGACCCAGCGGCGATCTTTGCAGCCTGCGAAGCCTTTTTGATCACCCATGCCCACTTTGGTGCGTTTGGACTGTCATCCAATGATCCTTGCTTGTGCTCACGGCCTGCCTCGAAGACCACATTTCCGTGAGGGCGGGTTCACTTCCCAAATTCGGAACCGCTCCGCTCAACGCTGCGCTTTGCCGCGCGCTCTGTCAGGGACTCGTATTGGCAGCAGGGTCGTGTCGCAAGCCTCAACGGATATATGGCTTGAAAAGGACGTTGCAAAAGTGCGTTCTTCATGCTCCGTGGCTTGCAAGCGGGAATTTGGCAAAGAGCGGAAAGCTCACGAATGTTGTCCCGCTCGCAGCCTGGAAAACGTCTTTGACGGGGGAGTCTGGCCTGCGCTGGCATCCTTTCAGGACGCCAAATCACCTTACACGTACAAAGTGTGAGTTTGCGTGCTCGAGTCGTGGGTCAAGTCGGGTCAATTGAGGCGCCGCCCGCCACCAGTGTCGAACCAGATGGCACCTCTTTCTCGCCCATCCAGGCGCTTTCCGTGAAAGGCTTTCCCATCAGCCACGGCACTTCAACCAAAGGCGACGCTTACGACAGCACGGCCTTCTTCCTTCAGTCCACCTCCACCGACCGGGCTTTCCTCTTCTTTGGCGACGTGGGCGCCGACTCGTGCTCTGTTCGACCGCGCAATCTAGCCGTGTGGCAAAAAGCCGCGTCGCTGATGGCGCTGGGAAAGCTGGACACCGTTTTCATCGAGTGCTCGTACGATGTGCGGTCTCCCGTTTGTTTTGCTGTGCCAGGCCATCTTCTAAGCCCAAAGTGCACAGTCGTCCCGGAAACAAGCCGAGTTATTTGGACACCTGTCGCCGCCTTATTTGTTTGAAGAGCTGCGGGTATTGGGCGGGCTACGCGCAAAGTCCATCTCAGGGCGGTCGAACGACTCACTGCGAGGGTCCCTTGTCGGGTTTAATGGTCTGTTCTTGCCGACTATCCCGTGATGGCACATGCTCACTTGGTGCTCTCTCACAGTATGCATCATTCACATCAAGGACAACACCACAGCGAACGGGCGGACAGGTCGGCAAGTGATCAGCCAGGAGATTCTAAAATTAGAGGCACAAGAGCAGCTAGGCGCTAACTTTGTAGTGTTGGAGCAAGGCATGCGCTTAGGTGAGCCTGATCGTCTTCGCTCTTGTGGGCGGGCAGCTGAAGCTTCAGTGAGAGCAGAACTGTAATGCGCGGGTTCACCTTGATTTTGTTGCAGGGTTGTACGAGTCCCCCTCCTTCTTTTAGTGTATTATCTTATAGCATTCTTTGCAACCCCTGTGAGATAATTGTGCGGGCAGAGCAAAAAGGCACCTGCGTCTCCGCATCGTCGCGATTTGCATGAGGACGTCCTCCTTGTTCCGCATCTGTCGAAAACATGAGCACTGTTCAGGTTGCCGGCGTTACTGTTCCTAAAGGACTGTTCATTGGAGGTAAACGGATCACTTCTATCATGCTGAGCTAGCCTCACTCGCTCCTGCAGGCAAATGGGTGAAGGGTAAGCGGCTATCGCGCGTATGTCCTGCTGGTTGCAGACTTAGCTAGAACGCTTCGTTGCTTCTGTAGGCAATGGAGGAGACCTCGAGACCATCAACCCTGCGACCGAGGAAGTCCTATCCATTCTCGAGACTGCTTCGGTCAAGGATGTGGATCTGGCTGTCGCTGCCGCTCGCGAGGTTGGCCCCTCGCTTCTCCTGCCACTTTACGGTCGGCTGACCTGCTTGTATTAAGGCTTTTGAAACAACCTGGGGCCTCAATTGCAGTGGCCAGGAGCGTGGCCGCTTGATGTACAAATTGGCCGACGTGGGTGTCCTACAATCTATAGCAGGTGAAGTTTCTAATGCCTATTCGGATGATGCAGGCTCTCGAGGCCGATGTCGAGAACTTGGCCCTGGTCGAATCCTTGGACTCCGGTAAACCCCTGGAGTGGTGCAAAGCCGACATCAGCGACAGCGGTTTGTGGCCTCCCAATCTTCGCAATGAGAGGCCTGTCAACTAAGTTCGGTATTGATTCCAGCTGCTTGCTTTCGTTACTTTGCGGGAGCTGCTGACAAGATCCAAGGACACATTGTGGAGCGTACGGATCTTCCATTCCTGTGCAGGCTCTCCGAAGATAGCTGATGAGCGACCTCGAAGTGGACGCCAATCACCGAATGGCGCACGTCTACAAGTATCCTAGTCAGTTCTCATGCTTCTTGTCTTGCCCCCATGCTGATGTGTTCGGGTCGCCAAACCAGTTGGAGTGGCAGCTCAGATCGTTCCTTGGAACTATCCCATGTAAGGACATTCTCATATTTCTCGATCAAGAGTGTTGATTGCAAGGCGCGTAGCATGATGCTTGCTTGGAAAGTGGCTCCGGCTCTTGCCACCGGGTGTGCTATTGTCTTCAAGGCCGCAGAGCAGACCCCCTTGACTGCCCTGATGTTTGCGTCCATCGTGTCGTCTGTTGGCTATCCAGCTGGCTCCTTCAACGTCCTCACTGGCGTTGGAGCCGTTGTTGGCCAAGCGCTTGCCGAGCACATGGACGTGGACAAGATCGCTTTCACTGGATCCACTATTGTGAGCTGAGCATTCTTCTAGAGTATAACACAGTCGTGAAGACCGGAGGCCAGACGGGTCGTCGAATTGCCACCGCAGCGGCCAACTCTAATCTCAAAAAGGTCACCCTCGAGCTGGGGGGCAAAAGCCCTAACATCGTATTCGAGAAGGCCGACCTCAAAGAGGCTGCAAAATGGGCCGCCTTTGGTATCTTTGAGAACCAAGGCGAATCGTGCACCGCGGGGAGCCGGATTCTGGTCCAGGAGTCTATCTATGACGAGTTCGTGGGCTTGCTGGTCGAAGCCGCCAAAAAGGTCAATATTGGCAACCCCCTCGACAAGGACACTTTTATGGGAGCCCAGGTCAGCAAGCAACAGTGGGAGAAGACACTGGGCTACATCGAGAAGGGCAAGGCTGGGGGCGCCAAAGTTGCCTTCGGTGGCGGAAGATTTGGAACCAAGGGCTTCTTTGTTCAACCCACCCTCTTGGCCGACGTGACCATGGACAACGTCGGTAAGCTCTTGCCGCCAAAGGAGTTGAAGCATTGTTTAACAGGCGCTTGTAAACAAATTCAGCGGCCAAAGAGGAGATTTTTGGACCTGTGGCCTGCATTATCAAGTTCAAGGATGAAGCCGAAGGTGAGGGAATGTACCTGCTTTGCGAATCAGACTTCTGACTCGCCTGCACAGCCATCAAAATCGCAAATGACACGAGCGTGAGCCTCTTTGGTCATCATTTGATATCTTACGTTTGCTTATCTTCCAGCAGTATGGACTGGCTGCTGGTGTGCACACTCTTGATGTGAAGCAAATGGCCCGTGTGACCAGATGGCTCAACGCCGGCACCGTGCGTATCTTCTCCTTCGACTGTGTCCAACCTGACAAAATACTTCTTACAGATCTGGCAAAACCACTACGTGCTCTGCAGCCATGCTGTGCCGTTCGGCGGCTTCAAGAGCTCTGGGTGGGGCAGAGAACTTGGCCTTGAAGGTGAGCGTTTCGCCTCAATATCCGGCGAGCATTTCTTGACAAATCCACATCGCAGGCATGCAAGCCTATCTCGAAACCAAGGCAGGTTTTAATGCTCTTGTCGAACGAACACAGCTTGATGGAGTCATCTTTCACAGGCTGTTCACTCTAACTTCAGCGCGGACCCCTTTGACTGGCCCGTTGTTCTCTAGTCTGGCTGTGTGTCGCATGAGGTTGCCTCTCTACCCAAATAAAGTTGACGATGGACAGTGTGCAAAATTTGCAAGCCCATATGTTAAACAATCTACGAAGCCATTACCCATTCGCCCCATTTGCCCTGCGAGAATGAACGCACGAGTCAATTGCCCTTGACCCGTAACCATAAGTCTTTGCTGAAAGAATACACTAGAACAAGGCCTGCGAGGCGCGCTTGTCCTCAAACCCAAAATTCTCGTCGAGAGCTGGCCGCTCATTGCCATACGCTGGCGACGGGAGGCTGCTTCCGTTGGTGCCGTTGGCCGGATAGGAAGGGTATGGCAGGTTGTCGTCGTCGGCACCATCCGCATAGGAGGGATACGGAAGGGAGTTGGAGGGCCGCTTGATGCCCATCGCACCGACCGGCAGGGGTGGCGAAGTTGGTCGCTCCGGAAGGCTGTCCATCGCTCTCTGCTTGCCGGCTTTGATGTTGGGATCCCGATGAACAGGAGCGCTATCTGACATGGTCGAGCTGAGCGAGGCGGCAAACGAAGGTGGCCTGGGTCGGGAGCCGAACGAACTCGCAGATTGTCCGAGCGGCTCGGTCGGTCTGCTGCCAGTCAGACTGGCTTGACACGAATAACAAGGCGCTTAACTCACCCCGAGGAACCAGATGTGGAGTAAAGACCCGAGGAAGGGCTGCCGCCAAAGCCAGCATCTTCCTTGGCATATCGCTCCCGCAACGCAGCCTTCTCTTCCGCCACCGATTGCAGGGTAGGGACGCCAAGGTCGGACACAGGCGTCTGAGGTAAGCGCGGAGCTTCATGGAGGGCGTACTTGGCTTTGAGAGCAGCCTTTTCCGCGGAAACCGACGCCAAAGCTTCAGCTGGCAGGGCACCGACCGGGACTGAGCCGCCGTTCATCTGAGGTGGCGGCGGCGACATGCTGTTGCGATCTCTGGCCGCGATCGCAGCTTCATACAGTGACCGCTCGTCGGAGAAGTTGTTAATGGACGAGGCGCCTGACGCCACCCGCTTGCCTTGGGCGACGGCGGACGGCATAGCGCTGCTGCTCGAAGAATAGGAACGAGCAAGCTGCGCCTTCTCTTCTGCGGCTGAAAGGTGAGGCTGGGGCTCGAAGGAGGTCATTGGCGTAGCGAAAACTGAAGGGGACCAGGGTGAGGCCGGCGTGCCCGAAGACCCGGCAGCGGCGTGAGAAACGAAGTAAGTCTGTTGCCTTTCAACGACAGCAGCCATGGCTTGATCATCTAGGCCGAACACTCATACGGATTAGACAATGTCGATCCAAGAAAGGGCCAGAGACGCACATGCGGAGACAGCGGCCAGCTCCTGTTCTTGTGGAGGCCTGCTGTTGGTCCATGAGGACGCCGAGGGCAGATATGCGGCCTCCCGGAAGGCGGCCTGCTTTTCAGATGCTGCTGAAGCGTATTCGGTCGGCAGAGGGCCGCTGGGCGCTCGGTTCTGAACACCCTGTTGTGCCTCTTGGTAGAGCCGCACTTTTTCGGCTTCGGCAGATTCATAAGGCTGGCTTTGGGTTTGGGGAGGCGTCCGAGGGGTACTCGAAGAGGCTGCTGCGACCGGAGCGGTAATTGGAGCTGGGTCGGGGACAGGCGTGGGCGCAGGAGCAGGTGCCTGGGCGATGGCTTGTGGTGGTGAAACCGGGGCCGCCGTGTAAGAGGGAGACTGCCCGAAAGAGGCAGCGACAGCAGCACGCTCGAGAGCAGCTTTCTCTTGCGCAGCGGAAGGGTAGCTGACAGGCGGTGGCGTAGTAGAGTCCTCGTCTGGGTTGGTGACGAAAACTGGCGCGATGGAAGGGCCCGCTCCACCTGCGCCTTGCTTTTTGATCGAAAGGCGACGCTTCGCGTCCTCCACCAGGAGTGAGCCTTGACTGGGGAAGCGATTGGTGCGATAGTTCGCTTGCAGCTGCTGGCCGAGCAGCCCGGCGTGATCGTTGTACAGCGAGTCGTCAGTGTCAGAGCGCGCAGGATGGGGCATTCCTGAATTGCGAGAGTAGTCGGACAGTCCATCTCTGGCTCTCGACCCCGCAGCAGAAGAGTGGGCCGACGGAGGCATGACTGAGCCGATCGGCACGTCCAGGAAAGCTGGCACAGTGCTCGACGCTTGCATGACCCGCTCCATCGCCTCGGCGGCTGCGCTTTGATTATAGTGGCCAACGGTGAGTGGCAAGCCATCGATCCTGCGAGCGACCGTCAGCGGGAAGGCGCCCAGTGAGTAGAGCAGGTAACGCACTCGAGCGGCTCCAGATCGTCCGCACCAGAATTGGTAGTTCTTTCCACAAAGGCGGCCACTTTCACGAAGTAGCTGATGAAAATGTGGCGGCCAGTCGAGCAAGTGATCCTTTCGTGCTCTGGCGGGATGAGGCCCTTGAGCTCGAAGCGGTGCTCTTCGTTTTGGTACAGCAGGATGTTGCAGTTGGACTTGATGTTGAAAACGTTGTTGACGATCTGCCTGGAAGCCCCGGGGTCGGTGGACTTCAAGTCGCCTTTGGTGGTAATGACCTCCTTCAGCGCAAACTCGAGCCGGGAGACCTTGACAGCGTCGGGGCGGGCCGATTTGAGATGGATGGGCACGATGACGTTGTCGCCAGGTCCGTACGCGACGCACTTTCGGCGGGTGAAGAGGGTGATGTTGCCGCGGGACGCCGCTCGGTCCTCAGTCAGAGCGATGTACCGGTAGATGGGCCACGTCGACAGCAGCTCGTACTTGTCGAGTTGAACGGGGTAAGTTTGTGAGGCGGTCGTCTCTTTTGGCGAGGAGAAGCAAGATCTGGAAGAACGGAGCGGCCGGCGCCAAGGCTTGTGAGACAGCGGTACATTTTTGTAAACAGGACGAGCTCCCGGGACGCACTTGCTGTCCTCCATGTACTTGAGGGTGGCCACCAGGTCGTAGGAGATGCCGGAGACTTTAGACGGGAAGGACTGCTCCAGCGTTAGGCTTGGCGGAAGATCGGCGGGCACAGGCAGAACGAATTCAAAGGACTGCTGGTTGATGTTCTTGTAGCCGCTGTACTGCCCCACCGACCAGACCGTCGATTTGGACACCAGCTCCTTGTACTTCTCGCTCGACTCGGCCTCCCGGTCGACCCGAGTGACCGTCTCCAGCTTGCGCAAGGCGATGGTGAGCTCGATACCCTTCAGACCCTTGGGCTTCTTCGGCACGACCTCGATGGTGCCCATCAGGGTTGCTGCCTTGTCTGCAATGGGCAGGCCAGGGAAGTTGTTGACGAAGGACCGGTTGGGCGGCTGGCCAGGTCAATATCAGTCTTGGGAACTTGTCTCAAAGTCCCGCTCTGAGCGACTCACCGCCCGGATGACCCTGCGATTTGGCCAGAGTGAGCTGCCTGGTCATTGTCGGTGGTGGGCTACTTACAGGGAGGCCATCTCAAGGATTGGCGGCACTACAGAAAGAGAATCAGAAGCTGCAGCGACGCTGAGCAGTGTCGATCAGGCGCACAACCTCTTCAGAGCTCCGCTCTCCCCAAGGTTGACGTCGCACACAACATTGGCTTCACAGATGACTTCTAGTTCGGTCGACTATGCTGCAGAGCTTGGGCTCGAGACGCTGTCGTTTGCCTCCATGTCTTCTGGGACGCTTCCCTCTTCGCCCAAATCCACAACCAATGTGCGCCAAATGTTGCCTTATTGAGTGCCTCAGGTCTGATTCACCCAGCAGGTTCTGCCTCTGGCAACTCCCTCGTCGACTTCAAGCAGCTCGTCTACTTCTCACACCGGACTTATTGTTGGCCTGTCCGTCGGTCTGAGCGTTCTCGCGCTCTTGATTCTGGTGGGCTCGGAATCTCCCATTGCCGCTCCCCTTTTGCTCATCCATGATCAAGGGCGCTACCTACACCATCTATCAACGGCGTAAGACACGCAAGGAGTTCAATAGGCGCTCCCAGAACATGGGCCTCCGCCAGATGACGTCGGCTTCCTCTGTCCTTTTAGAGGTGGAGAGAGCTGAACCCCTTTGTTGCGCAGTGAGACTCGAGTTTGAAAGTGCATCGGCAGCGTGTGTATTCGTTTGTAGAGCTTCACCTTTCCATGTAGATCGCATTTCAGTATCAGTCGTACTTTGTTCGGTGTTCGAAGGGCGAATGGCATCAAAATTATGAGATGTAACAATTTGGATTGAACAATTCTAAGAAACACCAGGGGAATCTTATGCAGGGCGGGCGCACTGAGCGGAACTACTCGTACAATCTAATAAAGGCGCGAAACCAGATGCACAACCCAATGCTGAAAATGCGAACCGCTGTGTGACCCAAAATGGAACCCAAAATTGACCCAAAAGGCGGCAAAGGAGCCTGTCCTTGTCAAGGCGATTGGTAGTACAACACGCTCGGTGTGGTGGCGTGTAAGGGTGGATTTTCACCGTTTGCGCAGAGCGACAACGGCGACTTCGAGCTCGAGTGTCCTCAGAGCCCCACCTTCGATCTTTAAGAAGCACAGCTTATCAGCAACGCAACGGGAAAGAAGGTGAGCGGGAGCTTACCTTTTCGGTTAAGGTTTCCCAGAGCGTGTCGAGGATTGTCTCCGTGTGCGAACGGCTGAGGCCGCCTCGATTGCGGATGACATGGCGAAAGTGCGCCTCGTACATGTTTTGGCAGAAAGCGAGGACGTGTTCGGCGTACACGCGCTCGGTGAGGAGGCCGGACTGCAGGGCACGGCAGGCGGGGTGGAGGAGCGTCAACGCGGACTCTTTGACGGCGGCGAAAGGCAGGCTCTGGAAAGGTGACGAGTTGGGGGTCGTAGGCTCGATCCCGCAAAGCCACTCCAGATTCCAGTCAAGGGCGTTGGACCGCAGCACGGAGGCGATTTGCCGAGGCGACCGCAGGTGGATTGGCACCTGCAGAAGAACACTTCTTCAGCTATCGCACAGAAGAGAAGATCATCTGGAAAGCTCACATCTAGTAGATGCCGAGCGATCTCGGACCGAAGCAGGCCGCAGCTGACAACCCTCTGGATGCAAGTTGCCAAGACGTTGGTCAGCGACTGCCATAGGTCATTGCGCTGGTTGCTGGTGAAAGTCGGTCTGGAAGGGCTGGAGCCGGACCGCCCTCTTGTCATGGTTTGCGCCACCATGGCCCGCTCGACCGTCGCCTTGGATGGCTGCTTCAATGGCGACGTGAAGCCCGGCGAGTGGAACTCGGTCTGGTCCAGGGCACCATTCTCTCGCCTTTGCAAGAATGCCATGAAAAGCAGGCCACCAGTCTTGAACTCCGTTGCGCGGGTGGACAAGAAGGTGTCGAGTTCAGTGTGCCCCGCGTTGGTCGTCTTGGCAGAGTTTTGCTTCCAGTGGAGATCCATCAGGCTGAAGCCGAGCGTGACAGAGCGCGGAGCTGCCACCGGCTCGCCAAAGGGGCGGATGGACATGTTGGAGAAGACGCGACCCGCCAAGGACGGCTGCTGCGCCTGATGCCACGCTTGGCTGCAGTACTCTTCGGGCTGGGCCGTGGCTGAGAAGGCCGCTTGGGCTTGGCCGAGATAATTGGGCGAGCAGTCGGTGTGGAGGACGGTGTAACCCGCTGCAGCTTCGAGCTGGTTGAGCATGGTGAGGACCGGGCTGAAGAGGCCCGCGGACTGGCTTCGGCTGGCTCCGTACTCGACCAGCGTGACGTTCTCTTCCGGCTGGAAAGGCACATCATGGATGGCCTGGGCCAGGATTTGGAGCACCTTCTCCCACAGCGGCGCACAAAAGTGGCCCTTGCCGTTGCCCATCAGCGAGCCTTGCGGGTCCTCGGTGTTGTTGCAGAGGTGTTGCCCAGTTGGCCGGCTGTCCGGGCGCTGCGGCGGGGACAGAGACGCGAGCAGCTGGCTGATGTCGGCCGTGACGAAGGAAGAAGGGTCTGAGTGGCGGCGAAAGTTGAGCAGCTCTGGGTCCTTCTGGCTGTACTCTTGCAAAAGAGACAGGACCGAGTCGAGATGGCCGGTGCTCTTGCGTGACCGGGAGATGATGGGGTCGTCGGAGACCGATTGCTCAGGCGGGGTTAAAGGAAAGGGGTTGGAGGAGGCGGTCGAGGAGCGAGCGTGCCCGCGCCAAGAGCCGTCAGAAGAACTGGCAGTGTGGATGCTGGTCAAAGAGTGATTGTGTTTGAGCGGCGGGCGGTGTGCTGCTGCGGAGCCGGCCGGCGACGCGGGCGAGGAGGACGCGATTCGTTGCTGGACCAAAGGTGGAAGCATCAACGAGAGCGAGTCGGAGCCTTCGGCCATCCGCCGCTGGGCTATGGTCGGCGCGTACTTGGGAGAGGGGTGCGACAAGGAGCCGAACTCGGAAGCTAGTGGTGTCGCCGGGCTTTCCACCAAGCACGGCTGCGTGCTCTTGGGCGACCACACGGCATCCCCGTCGTCGACAAGATTGAACGCGTTGAACTCTGGGAGTAACGGCGGTCTTGACAATGGGGAGCTTGGGGTGCTGTGCGAGCTCGCGTCGATCGGCATGATGATGATGAGAGAAAGGCAGCCTAAGGAAAGGAGCTTCTCGTGAGAAATTTGCTTTACAGTGACGACAACAGATCGCCGTGACCTACGCAAAA
The DNA here is from genome assembly GCA_001599975.1 of Cystobasidiopsis lactophilus. Classification (NCBI taxonomy): domain Eukaryota; kingdom Fungi; phylum Basidiomycota; class Agaricostilbomycetes; order Agaricostilbales; family Chionosphaeraceae; genus Cystobasidiopsis; species Cystobasidiopsis lactophilus. The sequence goes on from BCIO01000005.1 coordinate 2,523,605, forward strand.
GTTAATGGGGCACCTAAATTGTGGCGAGTCCAAGAAGAGCGAGCGACTGGAGTGTGGAAGTGTGTAGCTTGGCAGTCCCTTTAGAGACGCTGGTTTGGAAAGAAAACCGTCCGAGCGCGAGTGGCGAAGATCATGCGACGAGGGTGGCTTTGCGTGTGAATGTGTCGAGGTCGAGAGTGTGTGTCGCGAGCCCGACAGTTGCAGGTGGGTTTGAAAAGGGGCCGAGCCTCCTCTTGTTGATAACGCCCTGCCGGCCTCCTTCGTTCAACGTCCTGGCTCGTGCAAGGTTGGTCGATGCATTGTAGGATGAGCCAAAGGGAATTCGGTACCTGAGGCAAGTCGAGAGTCCGACAGCACCCCCGAAAAAAAGTTTAGGCCAGGCAACTGCGGAACCGAGTCTCGCAAGCAATCGCGCCCTTGGACGGGCTTCTTGGCGGCCAGCTCCTTTGAAAGGACGGCTTCCAAGAAGCTACTGGCCAAGAATTCGAACCAAGGGAGTGGCAGTTTTGGCACGCTCTACGCAGGCTCGCCCCGGGCTGCTGTTTCAGAACGGTGGGACACGCGAAAGGCGTTGGACTAGCGTGTGATGGACGAGAGAGGGAGCAGCAGGTGTTGGACGTGGAAGAGGGAAGAGAGAGACGACAGAGGTGCTGGCAGGTCCGAATCGGTCTGGGCTTCAACTTGGGCGTCCCTGCTTGCGTGCGGCTCCACGCAAGGCGAAGCCGGTGGCGTCCAGGCGCACGTCTTTCGTGGTCGCAAGCAGAAGTATCCCGCACTCGAGTCTCTCCCCAACAAGAGACGGCCGGCGAAGAAGGGACCTCCGTGTCTCTCAACTTTATCGTCGGGTCCCGAAAAAGGCGTGAGTTGGAATTTCTGAACGTGAAATGGCGATCGCGGCCCTTTTCAAATGTTCTGGACCTGTCACTACTGGCCTATCACCAGTGAGCCGCCGTTGACAGGCTCGAATCGCTCCTCTGCCGCAAACCGCCACAGCTCAGGTTGCTCCCAACATGTCAGGCATGGCTTCCCTGCAAGATTTAACGACGGCGCGGCAGAAGAGCAAGGATGAGCGGCGGAAGGAGAAGGACCTCAGCGCAGCTCGGCAGGCGGGCACTGGTGCGTTTCTTTCAGGCTGCCTGCTCATTTTGCTGCCCTTTGCCGGTGCTGATGATGACCTTCGAATCACAGCTCAACCCGAGGTGGACACGGTTACTGGCAAAACGTAGGCGCTCTCTCCCTGTTCACTCTCGTAAAGGCGCCGAGCTCAAAGGATGAACGCAGCATCAATCCGCATATTCCAGACGCAAGTCCCCTTTGGCTTCCCCTATTCTGGCTTGTAGAGAGTGAGCTGATAGTCTAAGCGAGCAGTGGATGGCCAAGCCGTCGTGGTGGCAAGACACCGGGTCAGGCCCCTCGCTCAAGCATCAAAAGGCGCCGGACAGCTACACGTACGACCCGTCGGCCGCCAAGCTCGAGAAGCACATCAAGCGAGGCAAAGCCGGTCCGGCGGCCACCAAGTTCCGCAAGGGCGCCTGCACCAACTGCGGCGCCATGACCCACCAGAAAAAAGACTGCCTCGAGCGCCCGCGCAAGGTCGGCGCGGCCTGGAGCGGCATGGACATCGCGGCCGACGAGATCGTGTCGGACGAGAACGCCAAGGGCACGGCGTGGGACGAGAAGCGGGACCGCTGGGCCGGCTACGACCCCGCCAACCACAAGAGGGTCATCAAGGAGTACGAGGCGCTGGAGGAGGCCCGCAAGCGCTTCCGCGAGGAGGAGCTGGACAAGACGACGGACATGAAGGTCGTCGAGAAGGTGGCCAAGGCGGGCAAGAACAAGGCGAAGCAGGACGAGGACGACTTTGGGTCGAGCGACGACTCGGACGAGGAGGACGAGACCAAGTACGCCGACGGCGCCGACGTGGCCGGCCAGAAGCTGGACACCAAGAACCGCGTCACCGTGCGCAACCTCCGCATCCGCGAGGACACGGCCAAGTACCTCCGCAACCTCGAAGCCGAGTCGGCCTACTACGACCCCAAGACCCGCTCGATGCGCGAGGCGCCGGACGCCTCCATCAACCCGGAAGACGCCCAGTACGCGGGCGACAACTTCCACCGGCACACGGGCGCCGCCCTCGAGCAGCAGAACCTGCAGCGCTTCGCTTGGCAGGCCGAGGCGCGCGGCCAGGACGTCCACCTTTTCTCCAACCCCACCCAGGCAGCCCTCGTGCACAAGGACTTCTTGGTCAAGAAGCAGGATCAGAAGGAGAAGTCGTCGACCTCCATGCTGGACAAGTACGGCGGCGAGCAGTACTTGAAACTCCCGCCAAAAGAGCTTATGCTCGGCCAAACGGAGGACTATGTCGAGTACGACCGGTCGACCGGCGCGCTGGTCAAGGGCATCGAAAGGGCCAAGGCACTCTCCAAATACCCAGAAGATGGTGCGTTGACTCTCACTCTCACTCTTGCCTCCGTGGTCTTTGATACTTATTCTGCGTGCAAACAGTCTACCCTGGCAACCACACTTCTGTTTGGGGCTCGTACTACAAGGACGGTTCATGGGGCTTTGCCTGTTGCCACAGTAAGGCGTTCGGTACCATTGGGGTCTTTGAAGATGATGCTCACATCCTCTTGCAGGTTTGCTCAAGGGGTCGTACTGTGTGGGCGAGGTTGGGCGGAGGGACAACGCGGTCACAGAAGAGTCGCGCATGATCGAGCTCAAGCGCAAGGCGGACGAGGCCGCGTCGGCGCCACCACCGGCCAAGCGACAAGAGACCGACTCAACAGCGGCATCAGCACCGGAGCGGAAGATGCTCAAGTCCGGCGTCAAGTACACTTCCAACTACCAGGAGAACGAAGACGACGAGGAGACAGAGCGCTTCCGGAAAGGTGCGCCCCAATTCTACTTCGAGCCCTCTCGTCCATTACTGATGCCCATCTTCTGTTCACCAGACCGTGCGGCATATGAGGATCCTCTCAAGAATATTCAAGGCGACGAGCTATTGCCACTTTGAAGAAGTGTGTGGGGTGTTGTACATTGTTCTGACGAGGCATCAATTTCAGATCCCTTTGCCCTCAAATCTATTCGTCTGACGACGACGACGACGACATCTCTACATTAGTGACGATGCACCAGTACTTTCGGGGTGACTGGGTTGAAGAGGTCTCCGCCTGTTCCGCAGCATAACAGCGCTTGATGCGAGAACGACCTTTCGGCTGCATGCGCTGCTTCTGCCCTTTGGTTGCTTCCATCTGTTGCTTTGCCCGTCGGCGTCGCTCCTCCGCCAATTTCGCGCGGTTGGGCGATGGCGCCGCCAGCCCTAAGCCCTGCAACGCTGTCTCCACCTCGTCCATCTCTATCTTGGCCCGTTGCTGCACCCTTCTGCGCTGGAGTGCTTTGCAGGGGCTCTCTTGTAGCTCGAGTTGCGGGAGATCTTGCAGCGAAAATTAGCTTGGTCGACTTCGCACGTGAAATGGGCAGCCAACCTGATGAGCCAACGCCCTGTTCGCTCCAAGCGCCATCAGGCGTCGGTGTCTTGCCTAGATATGCTTCTAAAGTGATGAAGGGGTTAAAAAGAGCCAGTGGATCCTATGTAGGAAAGGAAACCGACCGAGGGAGTGGTCCAAAGCCATTTGAGCGCCACTGGACTCCGAACAGAGCCAGTCCCCAGTTGAAAGCAGGTCAATGTCCATGTTGTGAATGATATTTAAATTGAAAGCGGTGGATGCAGTGCAAAAGGGAGCGACGGAGGAAGGAAACGGGCCACCGACCGTTGGCCGTTAGGCCCATCATGATGAAATCCAAATGACTCAGTCCATTTGTGGCAAAGAGCCGTCGAGACCCAAGACGTGCAGGGATAGCCTATTTCTTTCCGCCGCCGGCCCTCTTGATCTTGCGCTCCTTGCGCTTCCGCCCAATGACCGACTTGACGCCACCGAACTTCTTCTCCGAAAGCTGCGACAGCGGAACAGTTGTGGACACCTTTTGCTTCTTGCGAGATTGCGCCGTCTCTGTTGGCTCGTCTTCCTCAGCCGCCCGCTTCCTGGCTTGACTGGCTTCCGATCGCTGGCGAGACTTGGTCGCTTTCTCTTCCCGCCGCTTCACGGTGACCGCGTTCCTATCACAAGAAATGAGCAATAACCAAAGAAGGTGTTGATTGAGAAAGAGCGCACTCGATACTGAATTCGACAATCAAGGTCCGCGTCATCTTGGCTTCTGCTTCCCGCTTGGTCTTGTCTTTGGCCACCGCCTCGAGCTCTTTGAGGCGCTCCTCCAGCTTGACCAAGCGTTCTTGATCCGCTTCGGACTTCGTCTTTTGGCCAGACACCCGCTTGATCTCCGCCTTGGTGCTGTCGAGCTGCCAGTCTTTCAAGAGCTGGCCAACTTCGGGGTTGGCATTGAGCCATCGTAGAGTCTTCAGAGCGTCTTGATGGCTGTCCAGCTCCAAAAAGCCGTAGCCTTTGGACTTGCCGAGACCAGTCAAGCCATCGGCCTTGTCGCTCGAGCGGAGAATCTTGGCCTGGCTGACTTTCGAAGCCGGGATGATCTTGCCATTGCGCTCTTTGGTCTTTGGCGCCGCCTTAGCACCGAGCACCAAAGGCTTGCCGTTCTCGTCAACGTCTTCCGCCTCGCGCTTTTCTTCCGCAGATAGGCCAGGTCGAGAGCCAGCCTTAACGTCGGCGTTGAAAGACTTGACGGCTTGAAGACCAAGGCGACGTAGCATAGAGTCGGTCACGTAGAGCGGAATTTGGCGGATGGACAGGCGAGTGCGAGAAATGTAGAGGGAGGGGTTAGTGCGCAGCAGCCCTTTTCGAGCTGTGAAGGACGCCTCGCGAGCTTCGATATCAGGCTTGGTAAGGTCGCGAGCTTGGAGCGAATCGGCTTCAATGGCTGTAGCAGGTCGGTCGGCCATCTCAGCATTCGGAAGCATCGAATGTGACCAAAAGTGTAAGACGCACCTCCTTCCTTGAGCAGATACAGATTGCGGCGATCCTTCTTGCCAGACTTGCGATCGCGTTCGTCTCGCAGCTGGTCGGCGTCGTCTCGTGAGACGGCGAGTGCAACACCGAGCACTCTGCCGTGCAAGCTTAGGGCGGCAGCCGAGCTGGACGACGGGTCGACAGCTATCACTGAAGGTTGAGAAAAAGGATTGACGGGTGCCTGGAAGGGAACAAGTCTTTAGTATTTGCAAGACAGGCAACTCGCGAGTGAAGGAACAAACCTTGAGAGACGAGTTCTGCGCTTCTAGAGACTCGGACATCTTGAGCACTTTCTGGGCGTCCGAGTCCTTGTAGAAGTGCACAAAACCGGTGCCTCGGGAGCGGCCGCTGACATTGTCGACAACGATGCGGGCGTAGCGAACCGGCCCAAATGACTTGAATCTGTAAGAACACATAAATCCGATAGCCGTTCTAGGGCTTGTGCGGGAAAGGCCACTCACAGCGCGTACAGCTCATCTTCGGTCGCCTCGAACTGGACATTGCGGACGAAAAGGGTGGTGCCTTGGTCTGGCTTCTTTTGCCTCTTCTTTTCGCTTTCCTCGTCCTCGATCAGGTCTTCCGGATCTTCCTCTTCGTCAGAGTCGGCTTCCTCCGGTGACATGTCGCCTTCCGACTCGTCTTCCTCCTCCTCTGGCGAGAGGTCCTCGTCGGAGTCTTCCTCCTCCTCGTCTGACTCCTCCACCTCTTCCTTTTCGGCCTTCGCTTTGGACTTTGAGGTGGACGCTTCTTCTTTGGCAGGCGAGTCTTGCTGCTGGGCCTTCTCGAACTCGTCCTTGCCCACCGCCCAATCGACCGCCACCGGCCTCTCCTGCGCTTTGAGCTCTTCGACCTCTTTCTTTAACCTTTGCCTGGTTTGCTTCTTGCCCTCGCCGCCTTCCTTGATGCGCTCCGCTCCAAAGCCTGGGTAGAGGCCCTTGCCGTTGAGCTTCTTGATGGCGTCCTCGGCGGCCTTCTTTTGAACGAACCACACGAACGCAAAACCGCGTCCTTTGCCGTTCTTGTCCATCGGCGTTTCGACAGAGTGGATGGCACCAAAGGGAGCAAAGGCGGCGAAGAGGTCGAAGACGGACATGCTGAAGTGCAGGTTGCGCACGATCAACCGCGCGCCGGCGGAGCGGCCTCGGCGGGTCAAGAAGTCGGTCTCGTGTTTGAGGGAGGCGATGACGAATTGGGAGCGAAAGACGTGGTTGTTGAGCTTTTGGGCGAGCTGGGCGGCGATGCGAGCCGTCGGAGCGTAAATTTGAGCTGTACCGTTCACCCTCAGACATCGCTTCCGATGAGATGAAAGGTCAACGTACCAGTAAGATACTCTTTCTCGGGCTCGCCAACTTCCACCTCCAGCCTAGCATCCGGAACGACGTTTGGCATGGCGGCCATGAGCTTCTTGGCCTTCTTGTAAAGACCCTTCTTGAGCGCCTCGACATCTTCTGACTTGGACTCTGCCGACTCAGGGAACAGCCTGACGACGACGACAGAGTTGTGGCCGGACCACTCGGAGCGGGCGGGCGCAGGCTGCTTTGCAGCCCTCTCCTTGGCCGCCTGCTTCCTCTCGATCCAAGCGGGCCGCTCTGGCGCTTCTGTGACAACCGTAGCAGCCTCGTCGCCGGCCCTGTGGCGGCGGTGGGCCCACTTGACGGTCATGGCCGAGCCAGCGTCAAATTGGTGCGAGAGCTTCAAAGCCGCTTCCGCGTCCGTTTGCAGGGCGAACTTGATGTAGCCATAGCCCTGGGAGAAGCCGGTGGCCTTGTCTTGGACGATGAAGCAGGACTTGATCGGCCCCACGCTCGAGAACAGGTTGGACAGGTCTTCGGTTGAGAAGCTGGCGGGCAGGTTGCTCGCTCGCACCGTCGTCAGCGACTGGTCGGCGTCCGCCAGCTTGGGCTTCTTGCTGCTCGTGCTCGCTTCTGGTGTCGCCTCCTCGGCCGCCTCAAAGTAGCGCTTCGACATGGTGCGTTTGGGTCAAGCAACTTTTCACGCTACAAAATTTTCTTGACCTGATCCGTCTTACTTGGGGTCCTTGTTCTTGGCCTGTTGTGTGCTTGTGACTCTTAAGCGTGATGAATGGATGGATGCGTCGCCCGGATTCGCGTTCTAAATGCCTTCTTGTGGCGCAAGCCTGCCCTCATTGACCAACCATGGCCTGGTGCTCGCGTGAAATGGGTTGAGTGATATCGACTTCGTTCTAGCACTCCCGTTCTATAAAGCATGCTTTCCCGTTGCCGAGTTTGTTTCCCGCTTGAGAGCTTGATGAGCAAGGGAGAGTTTGATGAGCAAGGGAGAGTTGCGCTTGGTGGCCAGTCATGCAAGCGCCAAGCTTGAACAGCTCCATGGAGCCTCAGGTTCGGCGCCATGCCTGTGGCATCCTCCTTTGATCGCTTGCTTTGACCACATTTCAATGGCGAAGGAATTCACTCGAGACGGCGCATTTGGCTGGATCGCTCGGCCGCGTTGATGCGCATGATTTTCGGCCTTTTCGACCCAACGCGAGGTTCTGCGCGACCAGCAGCCCTCCAAGGATGATTGCATGATTATACGACTGGTCTGCGCTAGTTTGCGACCTAAAATGTTGCAAAACGCTCGTGATAAGAAAGGCCCCGAAGGCGCGAGGCTATTTGTCCGCGGTTGAGTGCGAGGCTTCAAGCTTGTCCTCACACCACCGTGATTCGAGAGTCGCACTTCTTTACGCTCGAAGCTATCATGTCTACTAAACTCTCCGCTTGCTGTTTGTCCGGCCACTTGCACAAGGGCACGCCAGAAGGCAAGGACATTGAATTCGCCGGCCTGCCGACTTATGCTGTTGGCGACAACGTCGCTCAGACCGTGGTCATCATTCCCGTATGTCCTTCTCACACTCTCAGCTGATCGTTTGAGCTCACGACAAGGCACCAGGACGTCTTTGGCTTCAAGCTGAATGTGCCGCACTGTCCTCTTTTCGAAATTGACCCACCCTGATTGGCATCGGTCATGCGCAGAACATTCGCCTGGTGGCCGATGAGTATGCCAAGGTCGGCAACTTTCGCGTGCTGATCCCTGACTTTCACCGAGGTGAGCCGTCATTTGACGCTCTTCCTACGAAGGCCTTTTAAGCTTCAGCTGTCAACAGGCGACTACATCAACTCTGACAACATGCAATATCTGACTCCTTTGAAGTCGACCAAGCTCACCCCGGACGAGATTGGCGCCAAAATGGGCAGCATCTTCCCCGATGAAGTCCAGCCCGTTTGTGCTGTGTCCATAATCTCACTCGCTGCCTTCTCATAAACGTTACACAGTGGCTAGGAAGGCAAGGCGACGACATCGTCAAGCCCCTCATGTCCAAGGTCATCGCCGAGCTCAAAGCTGATCCCGCTGTCAAGAGCATTGGTCAGTGCAGTCACCATCGACGGAAAATGATCGCTGCTGAAGTAACACTTTATCAGGTCTTGTCGGTTTCTGCTGGTGCGTTGTCCTCGAACTTAGACGCGACGGTGTGCAAACCCGCTTTGTGCAGGGGTGGACGACATGTTCTGCTTTTGGCTGATTCGGAGGCTTCCTCCGTTGAGTGCGTTCTCTTCTATTATCTTACAAGATGCTTTTTAACGTAGTTTTTCAGCGCCGTGGTCGCCAACCATCCGTCGTTCACCGAGTTCCCCGCCGTTTTTGAAGCGGTCAAGTGAGTACTGAGCCTATCCTACATGGAAGAACTCACGATTCCTCCAGAGCACCCACTCTGATCCAGATTGGCACCAATGACTCTTTCTTCCCTGATGACCAGGTGAAGACCGTCAAGGAGGAGATCTTCGCCAAGAAGGCCGATTCGGAATTCAACGTCTGTAAGTCTCGCCGACACTGGCATAATCCACAAGTCGCATTCACTGACGAGCTTTCCTATAGACGAAAACGCGGCCCATGGTTTCGGCTGCCGAGGCGACCAGAACAACGAAGAGGTCCGTCAACATGCTTGTCGGCCGCGGTGGCTTGGTGGCGGGCTGACTTCTTTGTACAGGAAGTCGCACAGAAGGATAAGGCCACACAAGCCAGTAAGTTTCAAGCTGCGCAAGGCGGCACCGCTTTCCATCCACGCTCACACGGTCCTCCTTCAAAGCGATTCTGTTCTTGCAAAAGCACCTCAAGTAGTCGGGCCTGCCGATGGCAGCTCTTGATAGATATACTGCTCCGACACACAGACTCCTGCCGTAACAATGCAAAGCCAATTTGGCCCAAACGAAGTGGCCGCACCCACAAGCTCGCCCGCGCCCAAAATGCGGAGGCGGCCTGGCCGACTTCCTCCCTTGAACCGGTCCAGCATCAAAGGGCAGATTCGCCAGGTCAAAGGTCTTTATCGTGACCGACGCACAAAGCAGCATCCCATCGAAAGACCGCCGCACTTTTGCAGGGCGCCTCTTCCCGCTTGCCACTTTGCTTTGTCCCATCCTTAGCTTCGACCTTCCTGTTGCGCTCCCACCTTATCTCTCACCATGAACGGCGAAAGGGAAAGTGGTGATGACATTATGATCTCGCCGAGCTCGGGCAATAGTCAGCTGCCGACCCCAACAAATGGCAACAGCACATCGAAAACAGCCGTCAAGACCCGCGACCCCATCGCCAGAGCTTGCAACGTTTGTGCTCGACGGAAGATTCGTTGCTCGGGTGGATTGCCGTGTGATGGATGCAGTGAGGTTCCCCAGTGTTGTCAGGGCGGGCAGCGCTGAGCTGCCCGAGTTTCGAACAGAAAAAGGCAGCCACGAGTGCATCTACACCAAGGCCCAGCGCAGAGGGCCAAAGGTGAAAAAGCCCCAAAATCTGGTCGCTGCCGGTGCTGCGCCTCCACAGGTCCACCTCACGACCTCCGACTCTCTGAACGGCGCGACAGACATGCTTCAGCAGCCGGACTTCAGCGGCGTCCTCAACACTGACTTTCTTCTCTCTGGGCATCACTCCATGGGCATCGAACTTGAACAGGTAGACGCTCCTTCTTCTTTGATCCGGCACAATCTCATCGATGCCATGTTTCCCAAGGCCGATGCTCGTTCTCCTTCAACGCGGCAGTCTGATGAAGCCTTTGCCGACCGGTTGTACTCTGCAGACGGCCCTTACCTCGACAAGTTCCACAAGCTCTTGCCGCACGAGTTGCAACAGCAACACCCCAGAAGTGGCGCGTCTACCAGTGCCGAGCCACCTCAAGCGTTTGCGTCGTTCCCGGAGCCCACCATTTCTCGCATAGAAGAGCTCGCTGAACAAAGTAGTACCCAAACCTTACTGTGAGCGGATAAGTTGTCCAGTGCGAAGTGAATCTCTCTCATCGGGTGCGCTGCCGCAGCTACGACATTTACTTCACCTTTGTGCATCGTGAGCTTTTCGCATATGTTTTTGAAGCCTTCATTTGAGCCGTGTCTTGTCTTCGGCAGCTGTAAGTGATCAAAAGACCTTTGAGAAGAAGATGTGTGGGCTCTGCTGACCGACCGTCCCGCAGCTTTGGCCTGTCCTGTATCGGCCTGCCTATGACTGGAAGGAAGTCGCTGTCAAGCACCCCCTACTTCATCTGGCGGTCCTCTCCATTTCTTCCCGCTATGACTTGCAACGACAAAGCGCCTCTGCGCCCAATGGCTTCAAAGCAAACGGGTAAGCCTTGCCGTCTCCCCTTATGCACTATTAACTGATCTGGCTTGCAGTCCTGAAGCTCCTTACCATGCCTACTTGGGGGACTACTATTTCCAGCGCGCCCGAAAATTACTTCACCCGCTTGACACGCCGACGACCATCGAGACTGTGCAGGCTCTGCTGCTCTTGTCTCTCAGGGAGGTAAGTAGGTCGAGATTCACAGCTACGCGGGCTGAAGGGAGTTCAACAGCTCGCTCAAGGTCGAGGAGGCAATGCCTACTCGTTGACTGGCATGGCCTCAAGAATGATCTTCGACGCCAACTTCCATCTGTCGCCTTCTTCAGAGAACGGCGATGCTTCGGATGTGGTTCGAATAGAAGGCCAAAAGAGGGCAGTCTGGTGCGCATTCATCCTGGACAAAGTGAGGCTTGCGGATACTTTTTTTCTTGTGCCTTCACTGACGAAGCACCTCCAGTACATCTCTCTGGCCTTGGGAAAACCCTTCACGATGCGAGCGCACGACATTGTAAGCGGTCACTACAGTAACACCTCGAGGTTCGCCTGAAAGATTGCATTTCAGGAAACCGCTTTCCCGTCCTGCTACGAGGCCGACGAGTATGGGCTGTGGGAGGCAGACGCCAAACTGATCATCCCCGCATCTGCGGCAGAGTACAAAGGAATAAAGACGCACGCGATGACCAACTTGGCGGCCTTCATCAAGCTTTTCTGCGTTCTCGAAAAGATCCTCGACAACATCTCGCGCTATCGCCGCCACACCAGTGAACAGCGCGCCACCAACCTGGCCGACCTCGATTTTGCGCTCCAAACGTGGTACAACGAGCATAGAGACCTGCTTGACTTTTCCGAAAAGCCAGCCAAGTTGCCGCCGCACCTTCATGCCGTTCGCCTGTGGTACAACACCTGCATCTTGATTCTTCATCGCCCATTCATCCCTCTCTTCCGGACGTTCCCTCGAGAACAAGGCATCAAGTCGAGCTACACCATCTGCGTGGAAGCCGCCAACGCCATCAACTCTGTCATCGCCCGCCTGGATTCGACGTTCGGTATCTATCGCCTGTCCCATTACATTGTCTTCGTTTGTTTTCAAGCGGGCATCCAACACTTGGCAACTTCCGCCGCGGCCGACCCGGCGCTGGCTGCCCATGGCACTGCGGCTCTTCACCAGGTGGGCTACTCAGTGCTGTGCGCAAAGACGTGCACTGAAACAATCCTGCCTGCGAATAGGTCATTGGCTGGTTGGACTCCATAGCCTCTACCTACTCCATTTCACCAGCCTACCAGCACGTCTTGCGGTCGCTGCAAAGCCTCAGCCAACACGAACTGCGCTCCTCGGAGCAAGTTCGTGAGATATTGGCATCTCGGCGCGGCTCTCGTGCCTCGTCGCCCATCCAGTCTGGCTCCAATCTGCAAGAGACCATCCCGGTCACTCAGCTACTTGGCTTCAACCCGCTGGAAACTTTGCACGACAGCTTCTTCGGCGACATGCCGTTTTCGTTGCCCCTCTCCTCTGAGGACATGGGCAATTGGAATGCTTTCCAGGCAGACTACTCGTCCTTGCTGAACTTGTAGCTTCGTTGTGCCTTCCCGTGTATTTGTAGCTTGGGTGTCAACACTACTTCTAATTCCAGACAACTACCAACTACCGCTACAAACTTTGGCGACACACGTTCAAACCGCAACGTCCGCAGGCGAGCCCTCGTATCGGACCAAAGGTGCTCCAATGGCATCAGCGAGGATTTGCATTGCCACGAAGCCTGGAGCTTGTGTCAGTTGCTCCCTCCATCGATGTGAAACAGAATCACCAAGAACGCACGAGTAAAGTATCGAGCATGAGCACAACCTCCGCCGTTAACCCAGAGGTTTTCGACACCCGAGAAGCGGAAGGCGCCACTGACTTCACCCTACGCACGGTCGATCAGATCTCTAGGCTGATGGCAGGCTGAATAGTACTAACCTCTTCGTCGACACCCCAGTAGCGCAGAAGCTGATTGGCCAACTTGTCTCCCACGACTTGAGCAGCAGCGAACTTGACGTCTTTGTCGAAGCCTGGGAAACACCTTCAATGCTCACGCACTGGCTCAAGAATCCAAAGAGATGAGCCTTACCTGTGGCCCAGACAATAACATCTGCGTCGAGCTTGCTTCCGTCGGCGAATTCAAGCCCGGTGGGCGTGAAAGCCGCGATGGGCGAGTCGCCCTTCACCTTCACCTGCCCCGCGATAACTCTGTAGCTCCTTAATTAGATTAACGCGCCAAGCACTATGCAACGGAAGACGAACTTCTCGGAACAGCCGACATCCCTGCGACGAGGTCAGAAACCGCACGAGTCGGTTCACAGCGCGAACTCACATGTAATGGCCACCTGGATCGAATCTAGTTAGTCTTAAAAGGAAGACTTTGATCGCGAAGTCTTACCAAAACGGATAAGGAGATGATCCAGAAAATCGGCGTGGCGAAGAACCCGGAAGCCAACTTTCTCCAAACTGTCCTCCAACTCAGGCTCGGCGTCGTGGCGGGACCAGAGGAACCAGTTCGTCATGTGTCGGGCAATGGCGGTCGGGGTCGACCAGAAAACTCTATCTGACACCTCTTGCGGCAAGTTGTCGTTCCAGACTACAGGGCCAATCTCGGTGAGAGGGTCAACACCACGAGAACAAGAGCTTCAGCTCACCCATGTCAAAGAGCTCCTTGAAGAACTTCCTAGGAACCACGTAGGTGTTTCCGCGCTGAACCATGGTCACGCTGGACAGTCCGGCTTCAGACATGTCGGCAGCGACGTCGTGGCCCGTGTTGGCAGTGCCAACAACGACGCCCTTCTTGCCCTTCCACTCTTTGCAGTTTTTGTACTGTGACGAATGGATGGCGATGCCTTTGTACGACTCCTGTGTTCACTTGTAAGGCTTTTCGCATTTAACCCGGTTTCCGTTCTTCGTACCTCTCCCGGATATTTTGGCACGACAGGCGTCTGTCCACCAGGACCGGTAGCCAGCACCAAATGTTTTGCGGTCAGGACGTGGGTCTTCCCATCGTGCTCGACGGTGGCCGTCCACAGCTTGGTCTTGTCATTCCATTCCACGAGGCCCTGTACACGCCTTTAGAGTTTCACACCCAACCATGATAAGAGTATCTTACCTTGATGATCGCGGAAGTCCATACATTCTGTGAGGGGCGTGAGATAGTGCGTCCAGCGACGGTCGAAAGGAAGACCCACAATGCCGAACTGCTTGACATACTTCTGGTATCCAGAGGCAAGGGTCTTGGTCGGGAGCCATTCTGGGTCATCTTTGGTGAACGTTGGACCGAATGGGAGATCATTGAATCTTTGACCGGTGTGGAGCTGACAGGAGCGTCAGAGCAATTCGCCTGTTTTTGGCACCCTCAGAGCTACACACCTTCGCAGAGTCGTATCGATTGGTCCAGTTGTCGCCGATTGCGGCGTTGCGCTCAAGGACGACGTACTTCAGGCCCACCGATTGGCACCAACCGCCGGTCGCAAGTCCACTGCGTTTGTCGTCAACGCCAAGCCAATACTACTACACCATGGGCACTGCTTACCTTTGGCCACCCCCGACAATGACTAAGTCGCCAAGGTTTGGGTCAGCCCGCGGAGCAACAAAGTCAGGAAGGACAGCAGCGCCTACTGCAGTGGTACATGTCCTCGCCATGGATGCCGTTGACGCCGTTGGCAGCAGAAGAGTTTAGTTCGACATCGCTAAGGCCTTGGGTGATAGCTTCTGGGGACTTTTCTTTTCGCAAATCCACAGCTTCGTAGCCTTCGATGTCTTCGAGGAGCGTGCACAGCATCCAAATCTTCCACTCCTTGCTCTCGTCTTGAACAATACTGCTCGATCTTGGTTAGAAAGCACCGTACAGGGAACAAGAATGAATGAGACACTTGCTAGAGACCTCCCGAGCATTTCAGCTTTGGCACTTCGTTCGTCTGAAACGTAAAGCGACTCTCGATCCAGGCTGCATCCGGGTCTATGAGAATGGAGACACATCGAGCAGCAAAGAGACTCTTACTGCCAGCGTTTCGCCACGAGCCAGGGATGATCTTGAAGTCCGAAGGCTTCTTGTAAGCAGCCACTTCGGCCCAAGCGGGGCTGATGCGGGTAGGACCATAGAAGGTGCGCAGGTTTCCAGTGAGTCCGAATTGGTCTCTCCAGAAGCCATCCTCGGTGAACAGGGCGGAGTTGACGCCGTCGTTCAGCTTGTTGGTCATGGAGGTAGCCGCCTGCTCCACGTCGATCGCAGTGTCGATCGGTTGGCTGGGCAGCTTGCCTGGCAGTTCATCGAGATGCTGGACGTATTGAGGGGCGCGCATGATGTCTGAAGCAAGAGAACAAAAGGTTTGGGAGAAGAATGAGCGGAAAAGGCGTTCGCAAGGTCCGCTATTTAAAAGTCCGGGGAAGATGGAGGTGAAGGGCGCGTGAATGCTGACGCAAGCAAATAATTTCGCCGAGGTGGTGTGGCGAAGGTGGCCAAACCAACCCAACCAAGTCCCCAACAGCGATGCCTATCACACCTTCACCTCAGCTCGTTGCGATTGTGGCAAGTAGTGGGAACCCTCGAAAGAAGTGCGCCCCTGAACGAGAACAGACAGGAGGCAGTTCTGGCATCGGCCTGGCGACCGCCAAGCGCTTCATCAAGGCCGGTGTCGCAGTCACAATCGCAGACATCCAACAAGAAGCTGGCAAGAAAGTCGAGGCCGAGCTTTTGGAGTCTGGCGCCAATGTGCTTTTCGTGAAGACGGATGTCACCAAAGACGCCGACCTGGCTTCTCTTGTTCAGCAAACTGTCGCCAGGTTTGGACGCATCGACTTCGGAGTTAACGCAGGCAAGCCATTTTCGAGTCATGTCGCAGCAGCAGCTCAAACTAAGTGCAATCAGCGGGCGTTGCGGGACCGACCGTGGAAGGTGAGCTTGCACGAAGCCATTCCGGTGACCCACGTCTCAACCGAGCTTTCAGGCCACATGATTCAAGACAAAGACTTTGCTCTCATAATGGCAATTGATCTAGAGGGCACCTGGCGCTTCAGTAAAGGTCCGAGGCTTCGATCTAGCTAGCCTCTGTAGGGAAAACTGATGCGCTCGGTCAGCGCTCATCACGTACTGGCGAGGAGTCGAGCCTCGTATACTTCGAGACGATGGCGAACCGTTCACTCGGGTTGAACAGCGAGGCTCCTTGGTCAATGTCAGCTCTTCGCTGGGCAGCGAGGGAAAGCCTTATCTTGCGGCCTACTGTTAGTTCTTTCCTCTCCACATCTGACTTGAGGCCTGACATCGCCTTCAAGGTGCGGCTAAACACGGAGTCATTGGCTTGTCGAAGACTTTGGCAATAGAAAATGCCAAATGTTGGTACCGTGTTCTTGCTGTCCCATTCTACAGCATAGCTTAGCTCTGCACAAAGATGGTATTCGTGTCAACACGTTGGTTGCTGTGCCTTGCATTCCCCGAAGTCAGACTAATAGTCTTGAGCAGCGTGTCGCCTGGGTTGACATGGACTGCGTAAGGATCGCCTTACTTGGCTTATTAGCTCAACCTTCTGAGAGAAAACAGTGTGTTTAATCACCCTGGTTTCGACATGGAGAAAAACGGTCCTATCTATCTCGCTGGGCAGCCTGTGTGAGCACAACTCCGGAACTGCTACTCAGTAATCTGACCCTCTCGGCAGTTCACGTTTTGGACATCCTGAAGAGATTGCCGCTGGCATCTACTTCACTGCATCGGTGAGAGAGTCGCACGACTTGGCCGCATTTCTTCTCTTCTCACAGTGGCAAGCAGGACAGCGCAAGCTTCATGACAGGCTGCGACTGGGGCCGTAAGCTTTTCGCCCTTCCTTCCCATACGACTCATATACTAACGCTATAGCCTGCAAGCGGACGGAGGCTCCCATATTCGTTGATCTCGGTGCACACCGAAGGCGTGCAATGACACTCTCTTCCCCCATTCCGTACCCGCTCGTCGGACGCCCGTCGGACTTTGAGGCCTCTTCAGTAAGCCATACAACCTATCGGCCGTGCGAGGCGCCCTTCACAAAAAAATTCCGAACCCCCTCACTTAATTGACCGCCCCTCATTGGACGCGCGAAACCTTGCTCTTGACCATCAACAATGGACTTCTCTGCGTACACCGAGAGCGTGATTGCTGCCATTGGTCCAAAGGCTAGCCCTCGCGTCAAGCAAACTTTGTGGGTTCGACCTCTCCCGACATTGTTGAACGCGGCCGACGTGCTTCAAATAGCCCACTTTTGATTCGCAAGCTCCACGAGTTCTGCGTCGAGGCAGATGTCACCATTGAAGAGTGGCTTGAAGCCTGCAACCTGATTGTCGAAGCCGGCAAGGCGTCCTCAGCTGCCCGCAACGAGGTCATCTTGTGCAGCGATGTCTGTGCGTACTTAGCTCGAAAGCATGCGCACCGCTCAATCTTCTGGCAGTGGGCATTGAAAGCTTGGTCGGTGAGCAGTACGAGCCGCAGCCTCACCAGGCGGCCTTCTCACAGCTAGGGCTCAGATTCCCTGGATCATGTCCGCGCCACCAAAAACAGCAAAACCGCTGCTACGCACACCGCCATTCTTGGCCCCTTTTACCGTACCGGCGTGCCCGTTCAGCCCAACGGCACGTCGATCGTGCGCTTGGACGAGCCCGAAGCCGAGCATTGCCACCTATACGGCCAGCTCTTCGGCAAAGATGGCAAGCCCCTCAAAGGCGGCATCGTTGACGTCTGGCATGATGATGTGGACGGCCTCTACGATAGCCAGTGCGTCCTTCCTTCCCGTGTGCTCGTCATGATCTCACTAATGTCCCCTCTGCCAGAACGCCTGACAAGCCTCAATACCACTGCCGTGGCCGCTTTGAAACTGACAGCGAAGGGAGATACGACCTGGTCTGCCTCAAACCTTGTCCCTACCCAATTCCGTTCGACCACGCTGCTGGCACGCTGCTGACCTTGATGGATCGCCACCCTTACCGACCGGCGCACATTCACTTCATGGTCGAAGCACCTGGCCACAAATCGCTCATCACTCAAGTGTTTGATCGTGAAAGCAAGTATCTTGAGGACGACTCCGTCTTTGCCGTCAAGGTGAGCTGCCCGCTGCCAACAGAGCTTTCGCTCATCTGGTCGGATTGTAAAGGACGACTTGATCATCGATTTCCTGCCCGTCAGCTCAACTTATCAAGCACCCGCTGGATTTGAAAAGAAGGTATGCTTCAAACGCTCCCAGATCAAGTCTGAAGTGCGCTGAACGACTTTTTGTCAGGTCAAATGGGAGCTTCGTTACGACATTCATCGTAAGTACCTCGGCATCGCAAACAGTACCCTCTGAAAAAAGTGTGTCTTTAGTGCCAGCAGCCACAGGCAAGGGCGAGGCGGAGGTTGATGGACCTGTTGGCGGCGAGCCTAATGGCGTCCATTGATCGATCGCCAAGGCGGATTAACTCCATCGAACCAAGTGCTTCTGCACCCTATGATATGCCGTTCTATCGTGAGGCCTTGCAAAATCTTTGCCTACAACCATACAGCGGTCGCCGCGCCACCCTCCGGCAGCCTGAGGCGAGCTACCTCGGACAGGCTGCTGCCGACCCACTTCAAGATAAAGACAAAGCCTTCCTCGCTGTCCGTCAACGACAAATATTGCGCCTCTTCGCTGCAGCCCGGCATAGGTTCTTGGCTCGAGATGTGAGCCTGGCCCGAAACGCGAAGATGACCCGAAAGAAAGCCTGGCTCACCTATTGCATTTGCCCAACCTCCGGACGTCGGAGTTTCCCATATGCAAGCGGGTTCCTGGGATTGAAATAGACCACTCTGAGCCAGCCGAAAGACAGCCACATAGCCCTTCGTCTGCGGCTCTAAGCCTCGAGTCGAAGCGAACAGACACGGAGGAGCGGAACCACTGCTCAACGAGAGCCGGACTTCGTCAGCCCAGAAGAGTTTCTCGCTCAGCTCTGCCGGAGGCATCGTTAGCCTCGTGGGGGCCTACACTGCGCAATGGCGGAACTCACCCTGCGGTATGATTCGCACTCCTTCGCGCCATTCCAGCACCCCGTTGTTGAGTTCGAACGCATCTACCATGCATGAATGCTCTTGCAAGGAGTAAACGATCTTGCCGTTTGGGTGAGGCCAAGCATGTCGAGGCCCATCGGTGACCCGGGGCGCCACCACCTTGCGCCTGTTTGAAGTGCTCCCATCTGCATCTACATCCAACATCCAAATGCAATTTCGGCCGCTGGGAAGGAAGGCATCAGACCAGAACCCACGATATATGTGAAAATAAAGCAACCGGCGTACATGTCCGCAACGTAGAGCAGTTTGCCATCAGGAGACAGGTCGGCAGAATGCGCACCGTGGCGCAGCCCTCCAAAATCGAGCACTTTGCCCGACTCTGCCTGCTGCTTGCCGTCGTTGTCCAGGAACGACAAACGCTGGATTTGAGAGACCAGCTGTCCGCTGTCGGCGTCGACACGGAAAGCCTCGCCGCCTGGACCCCCCGCTGAATACACGCTTGTTTCAGAAGCGCAAACGTAGCCGGATCGGGTGGCCGTGGGCAAAAAGTTGATGAGCGCTAGAGACGGTGGATTCGTGGCTTCAACGGCATAGGCCGCCACGCCAGGAGGCTCGGTCCAACAGGTAGCATAGAGTCCTGATGCCAAGAAGGAGGTCAAGTTGGAGCCAGCGCCACGCGCAATCAGCAGAAAGCCACCAACGAGTTTTGTCGGGCTGTTCGAATAAATGAGCGACAGCGGAAAACTAGCCTTGCGGTTTGCTCACATTGAAAGCCAGCCACGAGTGTGATCCTAAGGCATCGATGCGGCGGGCCAGAGTCAGGCTTTCCTTGACCGGATCAAAGGCGAGCACTGCCAGGCAAAACGCGCGTGAGGCGACTACGCAAAGGTGACAAGTCTAAAGAGCGTCTCACCATAGAGATCTTTCGAGTCAAACGTCCCGACTATGAGATGCATGAAGATATGCAAGGAAGAGCGCACAGGTGGCAAAAAGGGTCAAGCCTCAAATTGAGCAGGCAGCCCAGGTTCGGACAATTATATTTCAGATGCCAAAGTGAATACGTGGGCGGCATTTTACACAGGTTGGATCAATTTTATGATTGCCTTGTAGCTTGGGCGTAAGCGAGCTCAGCTGCGCCTGGATGTAACAAAGGTGGCGATTGCTTTGCCAACCAGCTCGGGCGATTCCAGGGGGAGCCAATGTCCAACGTCTTCAATGACGATTACTTCACAAGGCGCAGAAATCTTCGACTTGATGACGTCCAGCATCTCTGGAGTGGCCATGGCGTCCTCTCGTCCGCCGAGCAACAAGGTTGCCGCTTTGATCTTCGTGTATTCGGGGTCGACGGCTCTCGTTATGGCCTCGCATGTAGCTGCATCTGGACCAAGGAGAGTGATGAGCGGTGGGTTCAAGCCATGCTGTGATGCCACTCACAGGCGGCGGGCGAGTTGCTTCGAATCAAAGTTTTGACAAAGTTGTAGACGACCCGGTTCTCTTTCTTGGTCTTGACTGACAGAGCGCCTTCGGGGATGGAATTTGATAGTGGTGTCATGCCTTGGTCACGGGCGGTTGCCGCTCTGGCCGCCATAGCTTTGATGCCAGCCTCGTTCGGTTGACCGATGCCGCCCACGGAGACTAAGTAATACATGGCTTAGTGATTTATCAGGCAAATTCAGTAGGATCTGAGACACACTGAGCCCATCCACGCGCTCGGGATAGCGAGCGGCCACCGTCGAGCAGATAAGCTGCAAGTCAGAATGAGCGTTCGCTTTCTTGGACTTTCTAGAAAAGAAAGCTCACACCAGATACGGAATGGCCAACTATCGTAGCGGAAGGCAGGCCGAGAGCGTCCAAGATGCCAACAACGTCTGCCACCAAAGTGTCGATGCTGGCGGCGCCTGAAAAGGGCGATTGTCCGTGGCCATCGAGGTCTACCATGACGATAGTGTGGGTATCACGAAGACCAGACGCATCCACTGCGGGCGCAAAGAAGGTGGCGTTGCCTCCAAGGCCATGGAAAAATACAATCGCGGGACCTTGGCCAGCCACATCAACTCGCAATCGCTTGCCGCTTTTCAGGAGGAGTAAATCTCCTTCGAAAGTGCTGCTCAACCACAATGAGTAGGGCAAAAGTATCTGTAACGTCCAAGGCTTGCCCAAATTGGTTGGACTGTGCGGCCTTGCGCTCCTTGGCGGCCTTCGCGGGAGATGCATCCTGTCACTGGAATGAGAGAGATAAAATGAATGGAATTATGTTTTCCCACAAAGAAGACTTGGTAGTGCGCCATCTGATAAGTTTCGCCGGTTTCGACCAAAGTCATCTTGCTCGCGGCGCTGTTAGTGCAATCAGGAAATCTTCCACACAAACGGATACCCACCTTGGCAGCCCATTCAATGGCATGCGCCTTTGTAGAATGGGTCAAGCGAATCAGCAAGGCCTGCTCTTTCGGATCCCTCGACGACTTGCCTTGAAACCATTCTCGTAGTCCAAGGAAACGTGGCCTTCGATCATGACCTCGGACCAGGCGTCATTTGAGAATACCTCTTTGAGCTCGTGCTTCCGAAGTGCCACTTGGTCCCACATCGCCTTGCGGAGGGCTGGTAGCTGAGACGCTGGGGTGCTGGCGTTGCCAAATTTGAGGGACGCGCTGAGTTTACATGAGCGTAGACCTGTCGGCTAGCAGATATCAAATGTACCTTGAAGTGAAGCATTGGATGTACTGCAAAGCAAGATGAGGCAAGCCCGGTAACCTTGAGAAACAGCCACACCTCCTGCAGGGCATTGCGATCATCAGTGACCGTGTAAAAGTGCTTGATGAAGGCCAGCAGCTTCTGAGGCGTGTCCTTGGGATACTTGAAGTTGTACGCCATGAGTAAGGAGATGGAAGAGCGAGCGCAAAGCACCAAAATCGAGCTTTAGGTCGCAGTGGGGTCGAAGCCGGCGAAATATGGACAGCACGCCAATGGTCCTTACTGGCCTCCATACAGTGCATTTGAGCTATATACACTAGCAGATGAGGTCCGGGATCTCCGTTCCCTTGACAAAGGCCGCAATGGCACGGTTGATGCCCTGAATGTGGCAAATCTCAGGCTCTATGGCCGGGATTTCGTGAGCTTGGCTTACAGTAAAGAAGGCCCCGTAGTTTGCTTCGGTCCCGTAGCCGATGTGTGGAGATGCCACCACATTGGGAAGGTGCCGCAGAGGCTGAGAGCAGTGGTTCAGCACACGGGAACTGCATCGCCAGGTGCACTTACATGATCTTTCGGCAAGGGCTCGACCGCGAAGACGTCCAAACCTGCACCTGCAATGATGCCATTCTGTAAAGCCACCACTAAGTCCTCCTCCTTTATGATAGGTCCCCTTGAGGTCTGCACAAGACGTGGTCAGTATGGATTCCATTGAAAGTCAAAAGTGTGCCCACGTTGATTATAAATCCTCGTGGACCGAGTGCTTTTA
Source organism: Cystobasidiopsis lactophilus (assembly GCA_001599975.1). NCBI lineage: Eukaryota > Fungi > Basidiomycota > Agaricostilbomycetes > Agaricostilbales > Chionosphaeraceae > Cystobasidiopsis > Cystobasidiopsis lactophilus. Next base: position 2,545,666 of record BCIO01000005.1, read on the forward strand.
AGATCTTGGCATCCACTTTGCCACGACTGCGATCGCTCAATCGCATGTGGATGCTCAAGAAGTCGGACTTGGCGGCCAAATCTTCAAGGGAGGCCGCTCGAGTGGCGCCAGCAGCTTTAGCAGCCTCTTCGGTAAGATTCTCGCTCCATGCCACGACTTTCATGCCGAAAGCTCGAGCGATTGGTACCAGCTGCGAGCCAATGCCGCCAAGGCCGAACAGGCCCAATGTCGAGCCGAGCAGATCCCTTCCAACTGTAGTCTGCCATGTGTTGTCTCTGACATTGTTGAGTTCGATGAGGGCGTTCTTGGACAGGCAGATGAGGAGGAGCCAGGCGCATTCCACGGTTGAGGACGTGAGATTGGGGACGAAGGACGACTTGGTGCTGCTGTACTTAATGCCCAGCGCTTTGCAAGCTTGGTCATCCACCGAAGCATTACCGGGTCCAGTTGTGACCAAAAGCTTGAGGTTCGGGAGGTTGGCGAGGATCGACTTCGTCACTGGCGTGCGTTCTCGCATCAAAACCACGATCTCAAAAGGTTTCAAGGTGTTGATGATTTCTTGCTCGTCCGTGAGGTGGTCTTTTAAGACCGTGACCTCGGCTTCCTTGGGCAGGATGGACCAGTCGCCTGTTCAGCGGCATCAGCCAATCTTCCGCTTCGGCCACAATTGTGCTCGCTGACCGTATTTTCTGGCGGCGGCGATGCCTTGGTAGTCATCCAGCATTATGACACGAACCATTTTGCACGCAGAGGGAGCTGGGACGTGGCTGCTTGCGAAAGAGCGTCCACATCGCCAGCGGCATCAAAATCTTTGCGGGCCATCCTGGGAGGCCGGTCGATTCTTCCGTGTCTCGAATCCTTCCCATTATTGGCGAATGCTTATCTCTAGAATGCTGACGGCTGCCCGCTACGGCCGAGATCCATGATGAATAACGAGCAGCGCGGATCCTCCCCACCACCCCTGCCCTCCCTCCATTCGGACAATTACTCCTCGGACTTCTGTTGCAGTGTTTCGCGCCTGATGCTTCCAAGAGCACACTGCCATGTCGAAGCTTGATGTTGTGGTCATTGGCGCCGGCGTGGCTGGCTTGTCTTGCTCGCTCAACCTCGTGCGCACGGCGAACCGCCTGGGCCGCCCGATCAGCGTGACTATTTTCGAAAGCCGCGATGGTCCTGGTGGCACCTGGTCTACGGACGCCGTGTATCCAGGTCTCATTACCAACAACTCGTGGAAGTAAGCTAACGTGTCTATAATACCTAGCACCACTCGGTCCTCATTTGACTCTCAGAGCCATGTTGATCGAGGACACGGACGGCACTATGGCTCAAGCATTTCAGAAGAATGAGGAGTACGGCGCTGGTCCTGGCCTCTTCAGAGCCACTGGACCGGCCATGACCGTCCACTTGAAGCAATTGGAAGCGAAAGTCCTTTCTGCTGGCGTTTCCATCCACTACGAAACCGAGGTCGTGTCCGTCACCAAAGGCAACTCTGGTGGTTGGACAGTGCAGTATCGTCGCAAAGACTCAAAGGGCGAGCTCATGACGGTGCACACCGACAAGTTGGTGGTCGCTGCCGGCTCCTTCTCAACCGCGTCCGTTCCTGTCTGTGCCGAGCCCTACTGGCAGTATCCCCTGCCCCAGTCGATTTCCGAGCCGCTTGTTCTTCACACCCAGCAGCTGTCCGCCCCTCAGGTACAGCCGATCGTCCAAAAGGCCAAGGAGTTCATTGTGGTGGGAGCGAGCAAGAGTGCCATGGATAGTGCGGAGCGATTCGCTTTGGTAGGTCACGTTCAGGATCAAACAGATCTACTTGCTGAGTCCAGAGTCTACAGATGGGTCGAAAAGTCACGCTGGTCGTCAAGAACGCACCCTACTTGGCTCCACCCAGCTTTCATGACAAGGCAGGCAACCCCCAAGATGCTGCGGCCGGTGTCGCCACGCGGCTCTTTACGGCTCATATTCCTTACTACAAAGACCCAGTGACGGGTCTCGTCTCGTCCGGGGGCGTATTTGCCAGCTTCTTTCGCTCATTCCTTCACGGCACCTACCTCGGCTCTGTGCTGCAGAAGATGCTTGAGACCAAGATCACTGGCATCTTTGCAGAGTTCAACATGTGGGACGCTAGCCCCAATAACTTGGCCATGAAGCCAGGTGAGCTCGACCAACTCGCCTTCCAATTGCCTCCACCTGAGACTTGCTCTCAGAAACGCCTATGACTTGGATGGAAGGAAGCACTTATCCTGGCCCCGAACACCTGCCAAGGCTCATCCAAGAGGGCAAAGTCTCGGTCGTGCGAGGTGCCGCCGTCGGGTTGAAGCCGTCCAAGTCGCCCGACGCTTACGCTTTGGACGTCCGCCTCAACGACGGCTCTCTTTCGACCATTGAAGGCAACGTCTGCGTCTTTGGAACTGGGTGGAAGACCGGCGAGCACGTCTTCTTCGACCGCCCTCTGTCCAACGAGCTCGGCTTGCCGCACAAGTACCTGCACCTCGCCGACCGCCCAGAGCGAGAGGCTCTTTTTGAAGAGCTCGACATCCAATCTCTGCAAAAGCTGTTGGCCGAATGCCGAACACTGCGCAACATCCCATCAGAATGGAGTTCGCCCAACTATGGTGCTCGCACAGCCGGTATGAACCCCACCACCAAGGTCGCCCCTTTCCGCATGTAGTGAGTTCATATATGGCTTCTACATTGTGCTTCCGAGCTAGCTTGCTGACAACAGTCATTGAAAAGCCGCACAATGGTCCCCTTGTCCCGTCTGCATCTTAAGGACATCGTGAATTCTTCGCATCATTTAACTCTTAAAAAATCCAACTGAAGCCCCTGAAAGGTGTTTCCCGGCATTTGCACCAATAAAGTACGTCGCCGGTGTGCTGTATCTTGACGGAACGCTTTTATATCTTTATTGACCTCAACAGGCAAACACCGTTTTGGCCGACATCCAAGCGCACTGGATCGCAGACTATTTCCTGGACAACTTGCCGGAGAACAGCATCCCGTCTTACTCCAAAGCAGCCGAAGAGATCTCTCTTCACGTCACATGGTCCCGTCGCCTTTTTGGTCCTGCACAAGGCGAGATCGCAAGCTGGCTTGGGACCGCCTGGTTTGAGGTGTGTGCTCGTGCTGACTTGTGTCGTCCAACTCAACAAGGTGATTCAGTACTGTGGACGGCTCTGCAAGGACATGGGCATCGCTGCGGACGGGCAAGGGTGCGCGCTTTCCTGAGCTTCTGCAAGGCGCATCTTATGTCTTTGAGTCACAGCATGACTGGTGTGATCGACAGCAGCTCGTTCCAGGCGGAGCGCAAGCGAGTGGAGCGCGATTGGGCTCGTTTGCAAGACTAGGTTTTTTGTTCTGTAGGTAGCTGCAATTCAGGGCACTCGACGCCTCAACGATTCTAGCTTTTCAGGTCCTGCGTTTAAGATATGCAACCTTGCTAAGCTGACAAAATTCTAAGCGGCGCTAGCAACCTCCGATTTCTTCGCCTTCAAAGCCACTTCAATGGTCGGATAATCAGTCTGTTGGTACCAAATGAGCGCAATCCCTTGATATAGTTCCACTTCGCAAATACACTCACATATCCCTCTGCAGGATCCTTGTTAAAGTTGTAGAACCCGAAATAGTTGAGCGGGAAGCCGAGCTCTTCGTTCATGGGAAGCCCATCGAAGACACGCTTGGCGAAACTGAGGGGCAGAGTGACAACGTCAATGGAGAGTGGTAGAACGAGGGCCCGATGAACTGACTCTGGATTCTGAATAAAGGGTCGACCGAACAGCGCCACGTCGATTTTGCCTTCCTTGACCAGTGTGTCGGCCTCACTGGGCGAAAGGTCGCCGTTGAAGAAGACTTTGGTCTTGCCGTTGCTCTTTTGAACCAAGGGGCCGAACTCGGCCAAAACGTCCATCTGCGTGGCGCGCATCTTGCCATCGACCTCAAAGTCCATGAAGGGGAGGTACCTGACGAGCGCAACATAGCCGATGCCAAGCTTCAACGCCCTGTAGCAGCGTCAATCCCGCTTCTGGGCCTTGGCTAATTGTACTCACTCCTCAATCACGAGGCCATAAGTTTCCTTGGTGTCCGCCTCGCTCATGCCAATGCTGGCATCACACTTCAGTCAAGCCCTGAACCAATAGATCGGTGTGGCTTACTCGTTGCTGCATCGTAAGTGAGAACGGGTTCGAGCCATCAAAGCCATCGCGATGCATTCAAGTCACTCACAGGCCACCGCAAGGGTTCTGACCATATCATTTAGCGAGATCGTGGAGAAAGTGCGGAGCGCACTCACCAGCTTCAAACCAATCTTGCTGGGCTCATACACTTCGGCCATAGCCTTCAAACATTCCACGGCGAAGCGAACGCGATTGGCAGCAGATCCTCCCCACATATCGGTTCGCACGTTAGACGTGTTGTCCAAAAATTGCTGGACAACTGCAAAAAGCTGTCAGCCTGGGCAGAAAAGTAACGAATGGCTGGGCACGAACGGTAGCCAGCCGCACCGTGCAGCTCTATGCCGTCGAAACCAGCAGCCTTCGCATATTTAGCACCCTGTCGGTGTTCTTCGACCAACTCCCATGGATCAGGGTGCGCAGGAGCCTCCACGTAGGTAGCATCGTTGAGCTGTCTGAACTTGCCGCCACGAGCAGCGACTGCAGATGGAGCAGCCACAGGCTTTCCAAACTTCTTTTGCAGGGGCATGTCTGGATGAGCCACTCGACCGACGTGCCACAGTTGAGCTACGATGGGCGTGTCCAATGCGTGCACGGCGTCCACGACGGGTTTCCAAGCGTCGGCGTGCTCTTGCGAGTAGAGGCTGGGCACGTTGGGATACTCGCTTCCTTGGGGAGAGACGAATGTTCCTTCAGTGATCAAGAGGCCAGCACCGCCTTTGGCACGTTGGGTGTAGCTGTTTGGTTGGACTTCAATAAAGACCAATGAGAGGCAATGGAGACTGTCCCTTACAATTCGACGACAGTGGAGTTCGCATGGTCTTCTGGAACGCCTCTAGTTCGGGTCATTGGTGACATGCCCACGCGATTCTTGAGGACCAAGCCATCGGCCAGAGTCAGAGGTTGGGCCAGCGATTTGAAGTAAGGGGCGCCTTCGTCCAGTTGCTGGTGGGTTATGCCGTTCGTCGCAGCCATTTTGTGCTAAGACCGCTGATTGACGACGCTGTATGCAAACAAGAGCTCCTCAAATGGCGCCAGCAAATCTGCCTGCCATGAATTCTCCGAGCTCGGTGGAGGACCGAAAGCCCGCTTTGGGCGTTCGGGTAAGCAGTTTTCACAAGGTGTGGAACAGGCGTGGGCAGGGATTCCAAGACAACTAGTGGCATCAGGGCATAGGCATGGTTGGGATAGGCAGAGGGTGAGAAGGCGACGAAGAGGGCCGCGGGACGCGACTGGAGGGACTCCGCGGTGCTCTCGCCAAGCTTAGCCCCGTTCATTTTCAAGCTCAGAGGTCTCGAAATGCAGACATCGTCACACGACGAGAAAAGGTATTATGTAGAAAGACGGTGGCAAAAGTCGAAGAAAATCTTGACCCTCGCCAATCAGCTGCCGCTCCGCCTTCATCAAATTCAGAACGATTCATGCTTGCTTCGTACGTAGCATGTGAATTGGAGTGCAGCGCAGCGGCCAATTGCATTAATTTGAGTCCGGTGGGGACCTTCCCTCTGCGTTGCCTCCTCTGTTCTGCTTGTTTTCCCTGTCTCGTCCAACATGGCACCGTCTGTCGAGGAGCGCCTGGCTAAGCTAGAGGCCAAAGAAGCGATCCGAGAGCTCGTTGATTCGTTTACTCTGTTCTTGGACGCCTTGTCGGCCAATCCGACGGCAGAGAACCACGCCAACTTCGCCGGCATCCACACCGACAACTGCGAGTAGGTCCAGCCTCTGCACTGGGGAGAAGGTCTCTCGAACATAGAGGGCGTAGGTTCCTGCACCCCATCTCAGAAACAGCGGTCGGTGGCAAAGCCATTGCCGACATTGCCAAGGACCAGCTTCCCCTAGTGTTCTGTGCGACGCAGCATTTACTGTCCAATGTTCGCTTCATGTCACTAGACATAGAAAAGGGCGACGCGGAGTAGGTTTTCACGCGGGTTGTGTGTCTGTTCTCAGACCTCTCGTCACCAGGGTCATTGCGAACGCTAGCTACGTGCATGTATGGCATCCGAGACCCGGCATAGAAGGACCTGATGCGCTGAAAGAGTTCACTCGGGTTCGTCTCTTGCCCCAAAGCTCAGAGACACGAAGGCTGATTTGGCCTTTTACAACAGACCGGTGGCAAATAGTAAGCTCGCCTCGCGCATCAGTGAATTTTCTCACCTTCATCTTGCGCAGTACATTTACGTTCAAACGGGTAGGCGGAGAATGGAAATTGAGCCGAAACAACTTCCGAGCTATTTGGTTTGAAGGACAGGGTGTGGTTTTGTAGCAGCCGGAGCCCGTTCAGAAGCCGCAACTAGATTGCAACTTCTAGATTAATCTTAGTTGCAAGATTACGATGCAGAAAGCCCGCCATCCAGCCTCATTTCGGTGCCGGTGACCTGTCTGTGTCGTCAACGCATGCAGCCATCCCCTGAAGTATGAGCACCCACAAAAGAGGCCTCATCGGAATTGAGAAAGTATATCGCCACTGCAACTTCTTCTGGGTGGGCAAATCGAGGCCTAGAGGCAGATGAGCGGAATAGCAGGTCGAGGAGAGAGAATTCTCACATTGGCTGCAACGAGAGCATCTTGCGGGTGGCTTCCATGTTGAAATTTGGACCTTGTAGAATGGGAGTCCACACAGCTGCTGGACACACCGTGTTGAACTGTGGGGCGACCAACTGTGAGTTGAGACCGAACCTTCACTGAAAGCTGTAGCCTACCCGGAGTCCATTGTTGGCATTTTCAGCCGCAAAGTTCTTAGTGATACCTGAAACGCCATGCTTGGCTGCCGACAGGCCGAGCATATGTTGTGCAGAGTATAGGCCGGTGATACTGGAAATGTTGACGAGCGCCCCACGCTGATAGACCTTCGGCAAGCCCTCGGGAGAATCATCTCGCAGCAGCCGAGGCTCTGTAGACAGCCAATAGGTCGTGCAGGTCTTCGTGAAGAAGAAAGTGCCGGTCATGTCGATTTGGACGACGCGGTCCCAGTCTTTGGCTGTCAGCTCGTGAGCCGGCACAAAGGCGCCGCCTGAACCAACACCTTGAGCCAGTGTGCAAGAGATACGATGGCCCATCTCACCGATGCCAGCAGCGTGTACGGCGCAGTCGAGTCGGCCAAAGTGCTTCACGGTGTCCGAGATGGCCCTCCGGCATGACTCCCCGTCTGCCACATCCAGCGCAAAGCAGATAGCAGAACCACCTTGCGCATTTAGTGCGTCTGCCAGAGCTTCTCCCGCTTTCACGTTCAAGTCAAGAATGGCGACTGAATGCGTCTTGGCGAACAGGCGTGCGCATGCCTCGCCGATGCCAGACGCGCCCCCGGACTTTGATGAACGGTACGATGAGCTTCGATACGCAGTATAGTGGCAGGTAACTGACGATGGCGACAACGAGTTTCTCAGACATGAGTTCAATGGCTTTGAGGGGACCAGCAGATTTGGCGACGGAAGGGCAAGGCAACGTTTGACGATAATAGCTTCAATCTCGATTGGTCTCGAGACTCAGGCAGGTGTCGTTGACGGTGAGAAAGCACATTGTGAAATGGCAAGTCCGAAAGCGGCGCTCGGGAGCAACTTTAGGTGAAGGCTTCTCAATTTGTCCGTCGCCTCATTTCACATGCAATTCGGTCACTTGGGGCTTTAAGGGGCTAGTATTGCATGGCACAGCTTCAAAGGGGCTCTCCGGATCCAGAGTACCAACATGTCTTCATCTCGTTGCGGGTGATTTGCCACCCATGAACAGGTGAACGGCGGAGTGAGAAGCTGGAGCAGCCAGGTTAGACTTTGGCACTACCGCCCAGTCAAAAACGCTTACTGATACTTCCCGCCGATCTGCGATGAGAGAGTCAGCCAATGCTTAGAGACAAAGGGGGGAGCAGGCTCACCTGGGTGTATTCCTTCAGGTGGTCATTGCCTGTATATCCTTCGCGTGGTTTCCAGACATGCCTAGCCCAGAGAATCAATTCTCGTTTGGAGGAATGTTGAACAGGGACACTAACGCATAAATACAATCGCAAATACACCGGCAAGTACCTTTGTCAACATCCAGTTCCAGGAACTTGGGCTGGCCCAGGAAGTGTTGGCCCTAAGAAAGCTTTCAAATCAGAGAGGCCATATCGTGGTCGAAGTTCGCCCACGTCTGAGAAGGCTGTGAGCCCAGTGACGGCCATCGTAGCAATGTCTTCTCCGCCGATCAGTGTGGCGACTGTAGGCCAGCTAGCTTGAGCGCTGTGTGGCATCCAATGATGGAGATGTCTTACTAGGGTGAACGAACTGGGCATCTTCAGCGTGAATCTTAGCAAAAACGGCGCGTTCAGGTTCGGCCTTGCTCTTGATGGCTACAGAGGTAGAATAAGAAACTGGCCGTCGCGTGCGAAAGGCGAGCCCTTACTGGCATCCTGAAAGTGAAATATAACTCAGAAGGCAACCCAGGACACTGGTAATGATGCACATACCAGAGCGAGGGTAAATCTGCCCAGCAAATCACGGACTTCCTCCTTGGCCTCTAGAAAGAGCAGGCGCTTCTCGAGATCTTCGACTGTAGCGGGCATGCTGGGTTTGATTTGGAAGTTTGCTAGAGAACGGTATAGGGAACAAGAACAAAAGAAGGCGCAGAAGTCCAGCGGAGGCGGGACCAATGAGAGCCACGGACAATTAGAGCTGATGCGAAGGAGGGGCCCCAGACTCCAACGGACCCTGATTCATCACTTATTTCGGCCGACGAGAGCGAGGGGTATCACAAATCAAAAGTCAAGTCGGCGCACAGATCCAATCGGAGGCTGATCTGGAACTCGAGAGGCAAAAATGTGGCACGCTGGCCCATGGCACAGACAGGAACGGCCCTCTTTTCATCATGCGTCTATGAGAGACGATGGTAGCAGCAGACAAGTAGTTTGAAGCACTTGATTTGGAGCAAGTGATTTGGAGCAAGTTCAGCTTCGAAGATTGGTCGGCTCCGGCATTGCCACAGTCGCGGCTGCAAAGTTGTGGGAAAGAGTTTCATGCTAGGAAAGAGCAGTGTTGTACAATGAAGATCTCGACAGGCGCGCAGTCGCGGCTACGAGACAGCCAAGGCCTTTGCCTTGCGAAACGCGTAGAACGGCGCCCGAATTGGATCCAGCTGGGAGCCCAGTTGGTCGTAGAGCTGTTTCTCATAATCAGACTCTCCGCCCGTCAGTAAACGAAGAATGAAAGAGCTGACCGATGCGGCTTCCGAGGCCTTTGCTGGACTCTCGGCCAAAGCGTCCGCTTGGTACTCGACTTTCAGCGGGCACGGAATCTTGGGCTGCAGGGTGTTGACCTTGTCCAAGTACGATGACAGAGGCTGGTTGGCGCGCTTGAGCACGCTGTTCGAGATCCCGAATGAGCTAAATGCTGTGGGTGGTAAATCAGGCCAGCGATCCTCACCCTCGCAGGTAGTTCCATGCGCTGGCGTTGGCTGAGACCAGCTTTAGGCGGTCCAGCGCAAACTCCTTTTCGCTCTCCGCCAGCTCTGTACCCGGGAAGATGCCGCTTTCAAAGGCGACGAAGAAGCGGTGCGCCCAGGCCGAGTTGTTCCGGATGTCCTCCGCGATCAAGCCCTCGCTGTAGGTCAGCTCGGCCTCCCAGACCGCCTTCTTCTCTTCTGGCGAGAACTTGGTCGACTGCGGCCCCCAGAAGTGGCAGAGGATCATGTGGCGGTAGGCCCAGGTGTGGTAATTCTTCGCGTCGATTTGGAGGGCCCTGGAGCAGAAGCCCAGCTCTCTTGAAGGGTCGTCCAATGCTAACACGACGAGCTTGCGGTGTTGCCTTGTTGTCCGTCTGGCTTAGCTGTGCTCGGCGAGGGCAGGCAAACGAAAGGGGAAAGCCCACCAAACTTGATAGCCCTTGAGGTGGACTTTGATCAAGCCCTCCATGAAGTCAAGCTCTTTAACCAGGTCGGCGCCCGGCATGGTGGTCAACAGCATCGACCGGTAGTTCCTTCGCTCTCGCCTTGAGTGTCCGCTTTTCTTACGAGAAGAGGTCGGAGGTGCGAGAAGGCCTACCAGACGGTGAACATGCCAGGGTTCTTTCGAATGATGGTCTCTGTCAGGTCCAAAGCGCGCTGAGACTTCTCCTCCACGGACTGAATGTACCGGAAGGCGTCCATGGCGTGGCGGTCTGAGAGAAGCCAGGCCCAACGCAGTCAGCAACGGACCGTGATGGCAGTACAAAGCACGAAATAGAAGCACATTCTGGCTCGTAGGCGATCGTCGCCATGGCATTTGACGGGTCGTCCTGTTCAATTGGAGTGATGTCCATCCAGCCCGGCTGCAGCCAATTTGTCAGAGTCTTTGTGCGGCGTTTCCACTTTGAGCCTACTCTGAGATCATAAGGCAGGACATCGCTAATAGCAGCCATCTCTCAAGGTTGTGGAAGAACAAAAGAGCTGCCTGCGACCACAAACTTTCCTTTTCTTTCTTTTTCAACTTTCTTTTCTCGTTTTCCCACCTCAAGCGTCCCACTGCTCTTGGACTGCAACACCCTGCCCATGCCTGCTTGGGGCGACGATTCCGACGTTTGTGCCCTTCATTAAAGCCAACAATGGGCTCTAGTTGATAGGAATGAACAGAGACGTCGCAGGAGAAGCCGCTCACGAAGCAGAAGCAGAAGCCCGCCGCCCCGTCGCAGGTGTGTGCCTAGCTCTTCCCTCCCCTGTTTGCGCTGCTTGGCCCAGGGCTGAACACGATCGGGACGGCAAAGCAGAGAACGCTCCCGCTCCCGCTCGCCCAGAAGAAGCCGCTCGCCACACCACAGCAGCCGAGGAGGAGACGACATGTCAGAACGCCGCACCGCCAACCGCGAGGTCGCCGCCGCTGAGGCCGCCAAGCGCTCCCAGAAGGCCAACAGGGTGTATGTGGGCAACCTCAGCTTCCAGGTGCGCTGGAACGACCTCAAGGACTTTATGCGAGACGGTGAGCTGCTCTGCGCATTAAAAAAAAATCCGTTGGCGGCCGGCTCACTCGCCCTCGCGCTCAGCTGGCAACGTGGTCTTTGCCGAAGTCATGACCTTGCCCAACGGCATGTCGAAAGGTTGCGGGTGAGGGGAACATTGGCTCAAGAGGCGAGTGTGAAAAAGGACCTTGGTCTGACTCGGACACCTCCTCTGCAGCGTGGTCGAATTCAGCAACCCGGAAGAGGCCCAGAAGGCCATCGCCGAGCTCAACGACAAGCCGCTGCTCGGCCGACCGCTGTTCATCCGCGAAGTGGGTCACTGTTCTCCGCACGACCCCTTTTCTCGTTTTTCCTTTGTCCCTTGGCCGCCGCCGCCGCCCTCCTGCCTGCCGCCGGGACTTTGTGCTTGGTGGTTGGAGGTGTATGTTGTGTGTTGCTGTAAGGACGGTCTGGGGAGCGGACAGGCGGCCGACCCCTCTTCGTTCATTTTTTGGAGAGAGAGACAGGATGTCAGGAGGAAAACAGGATGTTGACTTTTGGTTTGGTTCTTTGCTTTTCTGCAGGATCGAGAGGATGAGGCGCGATTCGGATCGGCGGCTGTCAGTGGCAGACCTGGTTTTGATGGCCCTGGCCCGGGCTCGCACGGCGGCCACCGAGGTGGTCCCCCTCGCAGCGGCGGCGCTTTCGGCGCGTTCGCCCCCCGCCCGAGCGCACCGGCCTCCAAGCAGCTTTACATTGGTGGCGTAAGTGGACAACCTAAGGGGGATACCTTGCTGCGGGCGGTCAAGAGCTGACTTGGTGTATCCCAAAGTTGAACTGGGAGGTGGGCTGGCAGGACCTCAAGGACCTGTTCCGACAGGCTGGCGACATTGTCCGCGCGGACATCCACTTTGGACCGGACGGCAACCCCAAGGGGTCTGGCAGCGTCACCTTCAGCTCGTCCCACGATGCGGCGAACGCCATTTGTGCGTTTCCTGTCCATCCTCTTGCCGCCTCGGCTCACTGTTTCGGGACGATTGCACAGCCATGTTCAATGGCGCAGAGCTGAACGGCATGGTGCTCGAGGTGCGGGAAGAGCGTTTCGCGGCTCCCCAATCGGGCCCCTTTGGCTCTGGCATCGTGCGAGGCGGAGGCTCCGGTGGGTTCCGCGGTGGTCGAGGCGGCGGACGCGGTGGCTCGGCTGCTCCAAGCGGCGGCTTCGACGCTGCTCCAAGGGCCGCCTTCAACGCCCCAGCCAGCAACCAGATTTTCGTCAAAAACGTAAGCTGGCTTCCACGCCCTTCCTTATGTCTTCTCACCCAAGCTTGCACACAGCTGCCCTGGTCTACCTCCAACGAGGACCTGGTGGAGCTCTTCCAGACCACCGGCAACGTCGAGTACGCCGAGGTGCTCTACGAGGGCGGCCGCTCCAAGGGCGTCGGCATCGTCCAGTTCACCTCCACCGAGGAGGCCCAGACTGCCATCGACAAATTCCGTATGCGCCAACGCTCTTGTTGTTTAATTTCGCTCATGTTGAATGCAGAGAGCTACTCATATGGTGGCCGCCCATTGAACCTCGAGGTGAGCTTGAGTTCACCCCTTTGGTCGATCTTGTTACGAACATGCTCCCAGTTCAACGGCCGATACCGCGACTTTGTTGCCAACCCTCCCGTTCAAGGTTTGCCTCCCGTTGCCAGAGCAGAAGTCAAAGCCGCTGACTGCATCGACCTTTAGGCGAGGAGTTCGCTGCCCAGAACAATGGCAGCTACGAAGCGATGGAGACCTCATAGCGGACGTACTGAAAAGGAAATCATGGAATAGGTCTTGCAATTTGACTAGGAAGCACGGCTGCTTTTTGGGGAAATGCGAAGGGACCACCATTTTGGACTGCGCTGAAGCGGAGCGAGTTTTGGCGCAGGTGAGCTGTTGACCTCCAACTCTGGCCAGCGCGGCCTGTAGGTCCATTGTCACAGCTCAGGAATCCATCCAAGCTCACTCAACAGCTCTGGCTAAGGTCGTCGCATCTGGTTACGTGGCGTTTTGTTGACTCGTCGGCTGGCCTTCGCTTGAGCTGGTGGCTGCAAACCTCGCAAAGGACTGTTGCATGGTCCCGGCCTCTTTATAATCAGCTTCTGCCTAGTAGCAGTGCTCTGCGCGCTGCTTCTGTGGGAGCAGCTCTGTCCCAAAAGGTGAGGGCTTGTCGCTCCGTCGAGACTGCCGTCGCCCGCTCGTTGCTCACTCAGGTCCTGCCCGGTTCAGCCACCACCTCGGAGGTCAGTTCGTGGTCTGAGAAGCATGCCGGACCCTTCATTAACATACCTGGCAGGTTTTGAAGCGCCCAAAGGCCGTTTCGGCACCGCAAGACGGGTCAGTGTCCGCCTGTGGCGGCCTTGGGTTTTTTTCGCTCACGCCCTCGCTCTTCCGCCTTCAGCCATGCGCCAGGACGACGGCCGTGATCGATGGCAGCAGCGGGACGCCCCCAGAGACCGCCCGTATGGCCAGGCACCCCCGTACGGCCGCGATATGAATGGCCACGACCGGAACGGACCGCCGCCCAACGCTTACCCGCCGCAGCAACCCCAGCATCGCCGTGACAACTCCCGCAACGATGACTATGGCCGTCAAAGCTACAATGGCGGCTGGCCAGACCGCAACAATGGCCCCAACAACTCGCAGGCACCAAGGGGAGGCAGAGATGGCAGAGACGCGGGGCCCGGTCCAGGTAACTACCCTTTCCACTCCCCCTTCTCCCATTGCGCCAGGCCAGAGTTCTAACTGTCGTTGTTTTTTTCACCCTCCCCTTCTCCCAATCCCCATCCCCTATCATAAACCTTCACTTTGCCAATGTCAAATTTGTCGTCCGTCCCCGTCCCCAATAATTAATCGACATTAAAAGCTCCACCGCAACCGCCAGCTCCCACCAGAGAGCGCGGCTCGTACCAACGTCCGACAGCCCGCACCGACGCCTCGTCCTCCAACGCAGCCTATCGGCCACCCTTCCCCGAACCACTTGGCCAGTACCCGGATCAGCGTCGGCCCGACAGCAGGTTGCCACCTCAACTCCCTTCTAACAGAGAACAGCCGAGCAACAGTCGCAAGCACCAGGCGCCGCAGGACGATGATCGGGGGTCGAGCAAAAAGCCGAGGTTGGACGCTCCTCGCTCAGACAGGTTCGATTTCCCTCTGCCTCTGAATGGCTTTCCTGTGCTAACACAACATTTCTCAGCTGGGGCGAAGGTCCTGCGCCGCTTCCACCCAAGCCTGTAACGCCGTCCGGCAAAGGGTCTTACGTTCGAGCGCCAAAGCCACCGTCGCCCGAGAAGGCAGCACCTCCGCTGCCGTCGCCTGGCCCCAATACCACACTTATTGTGAGGTCTTTACAACCAGATCGGCCGCCTTCCAAACCCGCACCGGACCCAGAACGTCGCAAGCGGTCGCCCTCGCCTTCCGCCAAATCCCACCACTCTGAACGGCGGCGGCGGTCTCCCGAGCCGGAACGGCGCAAGCGCTCGCCTTCGGTGGACTCAGTGGGACGGATCCGCCGGCGTAGGTCGCACTCGGCCTCGTCTGCGTCTTCAAGAGGCACCTACCGCAGGCGAAAGAAGGAGTCGTCGGTGTCCCGCTCGCCGCCTCGCCGATCCAGCGGTGGCGGCGGTTCCCACCGGCGCCGGTCTCCTGATAGGTCAACGAACGGCAAGAGCAGTCGCAAGCGTTCGCCACCGCCCACCTCCTCTTCGCGGCACTCTGGCCGGAGCCATTCCGAGCAGCAACCGGCGCGCGGGCGAGAAAGTCGAGGCCGGTCCAAAGACCGGGAGCAGCCATCTTCAAGGTCGGGCAGGGGATCACGAAGATCACCGTCGCCGTCTCCCGAGCGGTCCAGTCGGCGAAACAACGCTTCTCGTGGCAGATCGCCATCCCCTCGCTCCAGAGCCACCTCTCCACCTATCGCTTCTCGACACCGCAGCCGGTCAAGATCGCGTGGCCGTAAAGATGGCGAAATGGACGTCGATCCGCCCAAGCGGCAGCGCTCGCCCATCCCAGAGCCACGACCCTGGGTCGACGATGAAGGAAAGGAGGCCTCTGGACCGAAAGGCAAGGGTTGGGGCATTCCGAAGACCACGCTTGGGTCTGGAAAGGCGCCGTTCGACCGTCAGCCGCCCCAACAGCCATCTTCCTCGTTGGGACCTGGCTTCAAGCGCGCTATCAACAAGCCAACACAGGGCAGCACTAACCCTCAGCTGCGCAAATTCTTTCCTGGTGATGAGGACGACAGCGCTCGCAATTCCGTCAAGGCCGAGCCACCACCCTCCGGACCTCGCGGAGATCAACAGAGGCTACAACAGCTCCAGCCGCCATGGCCTGGTCCGCAGCAGCAGCAACCTCATCATCATCAACACCAACAGCAGCAGCAGCGACCTGGACCTCAGGAGATGGGCTGGCCGCAGCAGCAGCAACAGCAACAGCAGCGGCCGATGCACCCGCCACTGCAGTCTCCTCTGCAACCGCACCAATCCCCTCCGAAAACACCGTCCGCGCCTTTTCCTAACGCCCAAACCTTTTTCCACCAATCGTCGCCTCATCTGCCCCCCATTTCGGGGCCTGATGGAACTGTCTATACTCCGGTTATCGTAACGACGGGCCCAATGCCGCCTGGCGGTAATCCTTCCTTCTTTCCACAAAATGGCCTTCCCATGTTCATGCCTCCTTTCTTCCCTCCAGGGGCACCGCATTTCATGCCACCAAACTTTCACCACGTGTCGCCGCAGCAGCGGTTCCAACAAGGTGGCTTCCCACCAGGCGGTTTCAACCCAATGGCGCCGCCTCCCCCGGGGATGGTCATGGGCCCGCCTCCAGGCTATCCCATGCAACACCAGAATGGGACGCCGCCGTTTGCCGGGGCTCAAGGGCCTTTCACTCCTCCCTCTCTGCCACACTCTCAACCCAATACTCGCCCCGTCACTCCCAACGTGGCGCCCGCGTCGGTCGCGCCCCCTCCGTCACCAGCCCCCGCTTCTGCTTCTGTGATGCCCATGCCAGGGCCAGTAGCAACATCGGCGCCCTCCGTGATCGCACCCGCGCCGCCTCCAGTGCCACCGACCCCGCCACCGGCGCCGAAGGTGCGCACCAAGGAAGTGTACGAACGATTAAACCAGGTCGGCGAAGGCACCTACGGCAAGGTCTACAAGGCTCGAAACAAGGAGGACGGCTCGCTCGTCGCGTTGAAGCGCATACGCATGGAGGCGGAAAAAGATGGCTTTCCGATCACCTCGGTCCGAGAAATCAAGCTGCTGCAAAGTCTCCGGCACGAGAACGTCGTCACACTGGCAGAAATGATGGTCTCGCAAGGCAGCGTCTTCATGGTCTTCGAATACCTCGACCACGACCTCACGGGCGTGCTCCGGTGCTCGCACATCCACTTCGAGCCCGCGCACCTCAAGTCGATCATGGGCCAGCTTCTCTCCGGCCTCGCATACATTCACGATCGAGGCGTCCTTCATCGCGACCTCAAGGGCTCCAACGTGCTGCTCAGCAAAACTGGCGTTGTCAAGATCGCCGACTTTGGCTTGGCCCGCTTCTACGCCAAGTCTCGCCAGAATGACTACACCAATCGTGTCATCACTCAGTGGTATAAGCCGCCAGAGCTCTTATACGGGGCGACCGTATATGGCGCGGAAGTCGATGTTTGGAGCGCTGGGTGAGCTCACACTGCAGCCTTGTGCAGCTTTGCGCCAGTCTAATGCCGCGCGGTCAATGCAGATGCATCTTCCTCGAGCTCTTCACCCAGCGGCCGGTTTTCCAAGGCCAAGACGAGATCCACCAGCTGCACACCATCTTCCAAATCTTCGGCACTCCAGATGCCACTTCATGGCCGAAGCTGTACGACCTGCCTTGGTATGAGCTGCTGAAGCCCAAGGACCCAATCAAGAATCGCTTCAGAGAGGCGCTCGGATCGTGAGCCCTCTCTCTCGTCCTTTGCGCGCTGCGAAGCATATTAAGGCCTCGCGTTCTTCAGAAAATATTTGAAGACCGAAGGTGCAATGGAACTCGCCGAAGCCCTCCTCTTCTTAGATCCGTTGGGCCGGCCGACAGCCAGAGCGGCCTTGGACTTTGCCTACTTCACCACCGAGGAGCCGACAGCGGTGCAGCCTTTGATGTGAGTTGCTCGTGAACATAGAACTGCTAGGATGTTGTCTGATAAACTGTTCGACCAGGCTCCAAGAAGTGCAAGGCGACTGGCACGAATACGATATCAAGATGTCGAGGAACAAGGGGCGCAAGCAATAGCAGTTCGAGGCGGCACCAGGGTCCATCTTCGCATCTAGACTGCATTCACATAGCATTTTCCATTCTACAGCTGCAGACCGCAACTTGCTTCGGCTCAGCCACACCGGCGCACTGACCGGCGTCCCAAGGGTCTGCCGCTTCTCACCAAGAGCAACATGGTGTCACACCTTCTTGACCCTCTACTCCTGTGGATTACGACTCTTTTCGTCAAGCTGGAGAGGCCTGTGCACTCGAGCTTTGCCTATCGTGAGCAGCTTGCCACGTTCACCCATCAAGCTTGGAATCGCTCTGACCTTGGCGATAGCTCGCTTGACCGCATTGCACGCGCTTCGCACCAGTCTTGCCTTTCGCAAGAAGACTGGCGGTGTCGGCGGGCGTCCCCTCAAATTGAACCTCCTTGCGGACATCGCTGGCTTCCTGATTCTGAGCTGGGGCGGTTCCGTCACCTCGCATTATCTTCTGGGGCTGGTGCCGCCTCCCGTCTTTTCTGCCGACCCATGGCTAGCCTACATCCCTATTCACCTGGGGGTGCTGCTCGTCACCTCAATCTTCGACGTGCAGCCTTGGCTCCAAGTGCTCGACATTCCCCTGGCGTTCGCGGACGCTCTGACTCGAAGCAACACGGTCACCAACAGTGTTAATCTGTGCAAGAACCACGCAAATCCGCAGATCGCTTCCTCTCTCTTTGCTCAGCTGTTAACTTCGGCAATCGCATGCACGGCCGGCGGCATCATCTGCGACACGGTCCGAGCCCATGAGCACACTTGGAGTCTCACTAAACCTTCGTTTCTTGGGCCCGAAGCTTCTCTGCTCTCAACTCTCGAAATATGGAGCGCGGCCGCTGCTGCTGCGATCTTCGGGTGGGTTGCTTCGTATTGATCATGTTATACGCCAGCTAAGGGCGTTTCTGGCAGGGCCTTGACGGCTGTTCACCCATCCTACGCCCCTTGGGCGGTGTCTGCCATTGGATTAAAGCATGCCAAACCGTTGTTCCGCCCCTCCTCGGCCAAAGCCGCTGTTGCTTTGTTCTTGGCCCCTCTATACACCTTGAAGGCCTTCTTGGTGTGGCGCAGATCAGGCACCCGGCCCAGAATCCAGCAAGGGGTGCTACAACAGCGAAGAGACGACGCCCAGAAAAAGAAGCTGAATTAAAGCCCGATCAAGAATACATGTCAAAGTCGTCGCGCGTCGAGCTGCACCTTCATCAGCTTGGGCGCACACCAATTTCTTTTAGCTTCAGCTCTCACCTGTACCGATTCCCCGGCTCGTTCTCATGCTCCGCCAGCATCCTCTCCAGTATGCCTTGGACATCCGAATGCGCTCCTGCTCCCACCACCCTGAACGGCATTCCGTGGACGTCGACTTCTTGTTCTTGGTCGAAGAGGAATTCAAGTGGCTCAGGAGGTTCGGGGTCGCAAACTTGGCGGCAAGAGGGGCACTGGGAGCTGGACTAAGTATCCTCTGAGGATGTCATAGATGGCAGGATCTTACTCACTGTGTTGTGAGTCGCAAGCCACTTTCTTGCACACTTCTTGCAAAGAAGGTGTCGGCAAGGCAATCTGCAAATGCCAGCGTCTGCCAATGGGAAGGCCGGGGAATCGATGGCTTCGGCAAACTCCTCGTCGTTGAATAAGTCTGCGAAATGACTGTAGCAAACTGGACATTCGTCCTCAGAGGCCGAGACTGTCGACGGCTTCACGGGTGGCAGGCCATCAATCCATTCGCTTCTTGCTCTCGTCCGTGACAACGCCTCCTCTTGAGCCGCGGCCTCTGCTTGCTCTTGCACTGGCGTATCAGCCCTCTCCTGCGCTGCATCCTGGTCTGACTGCATGGTGTCGCCGTAGCGGAAAGAAGAACGAGAGAACCGCGCAAGCTTCTCCCGCCGGAGCTGACGACGCGATGTTGGTTTCTGCCTTGTCTTGCCATCAACCTAGCTCCAAGCGATTGAAACGTGCTGCAGAACTAACCGTCTGCCTGTGTTCTGTGCGAGTTTTTGCCGCTCGGTTGGGGTCCGTCTTGAGGCTTCGGTTGTGAGTAGTCTGAGGAGTGGCGGCTATGCTAGGAGCTCAACATACACGCTTGGGGTTCTGCTTTGTACAGATTGAGGAATGCGAGTCCCAGCCATCAACCCGGTCCCTGGCGAGTCAGCGATTGCCGACGCCATTCGAGCCAGAAGAGGGTCTTCGGAGCTCCTG
Organism: Cystobasidiopsis lactophilus; assembly: GCA_001599975.1. Lineage (NCBI taxonomy): Eukaryota > Fungi > Basidiomycota > Agaricostilbomycetes > Agaricostilbales > Chionosphaeraceae > Cystobasidiopsis > Cystobasidiopsis lactophilus. The sequence goes on from BCIO01000005.1 coordinate 2,565,184, forward strand.
CCCTTGGACTGTGCTCTCCTGAACAGTCCTGCCATTGCTGCCGGATGGAACAACTTGCTTCAAGCAGTCAGAACTGGCACATCTATTCCTGGCGTCCTTCGAGAGTTGGCCATCTGTCGAGTCGCCGTCCTTAATCGCGCAGCTTTCGAGTTTGAACAGCATGCGCCCGTGGCACTTGCCGAGGGTGGTACAATCGAGCAATTGGCGGCGGTGCGAGACATTACTCTCAAGAGCAGTCCGGCTTGGGACCAGCGCGAGACGGCCGCCATCGCACTCACCGACGCCATGACGCTTGATGTGGCTGTGCCTCAAGCATTGTACGACTCAGTGAAGACTTCATTTCAAGAGGCTGTCGGAAAAGAAGATGTGAACAGAGAGATGACAGAACTGGTGAGCGCTTATCGATTTGGCTGCATTGGCCATCTCGAACTCGTAATGCAGGTCTCCACTATTGCCACTTACAACTGCAAGTCCAAGTCCAATGAGGTGGTTCTGCCACCTTCCAGGCTCATGTTTTGACAGTGGTTTCGCGGTTTCTCGTTGCGTTGGATGTGGCGGACAAAGGCACTTCTCACGTCCCCCTGCCAACATCCAGAACAATGACCCATTATGTGACACTATACGACGACGCCGAAGAACTTCCCGTCACGATTCACACCGCGATTCGGCCGTCATCAGTTTGGGTTTTCGTCGCTCGAGGCCCGGAGAGCGATTTGGTGGACGCAATGATTGCGCGGTTGGCTCCGAGGTGTAACATCATGGTGTTAGATGTGGAGTACGTTCGCACGGTACGGCCTTTTGGCTTGCCGGCTACTTTGAGTTTTCTTCCTCAACGCGAGGTCTTCTTCACAGCCGTCCGACATTCTAAATCTTGGCCCTATTGCTGACCAGTGCGACATACACCCCATGTTTGATGTGTCTGTTATGCCTTATGGCATGCTCGCCCACCTCGACGTGTCGGTGTCCAAGGCCATCATCACCCTTCGTGCAAATGATGCTTTGAGCCCATCCTTTGGGGAACTTGTGTTACAGATTCACGGAGTGAAAGGACTCCAGATCCAGTTCGGTGACGCCCCAGCAGCACCCGGCTGGACTGTCCATCACACGAGGGCAAGCTTCAATGGTCGCTCGCGAGAGGTGGGACAAACAACCTGCCCAAACACCTCTCTAAATGGCAAGCTTATGGCCAAACCAGGAAACTGCAAGCGCGGTCGACGCAGTGGAGAGTTTTCTATTCTCTTAGGGACGGCGGCAAAGCGAACACGGGTATCAAAAATGCATAAGATGAATGAGAGAACCCGCCCCCTAGATTTTACTCCGACTTCCGCTGCTTGAGCTCTATTGATTCTGGCTCTGGAGTGGCGCTCGACGCCCGGTGTGCCGGCACTGGCACGGGCACTTGATTCGGCGGGTGCACGAATTGTCGCTGTGCGACGACGTTCTCAGCACTGCTTGCTGACCGTCTTCAGTAAAAGAAGGACACCCACTAGCTGCTCTCTCGCGATAGCCAGAGCTTGGTTGATGGCTGCTTCCCCAACCCGCAGTGCATGATCCGTCTGCCAACACCGAAAGCGTCAGTGATCGCCAAAAGCATAAAGTTAGGGGGGCAACGCACCATGCCAGCCTGGTAGATGGCAAAAGCAATGGCAGCGAGGACGGCGAGCATGGCAAAGTAGAGCGGGTTCTTGAGCACGGCGACGAACTCGTTCCAGCCCAAGAAGGCCATGACACCGTACAGCCACATGGGCACCTGGCTGATGGAGGAGACCAGGCTGCGCTTGGCCTCGACGTAATAGGCGTCCGCCTCGCGCCGGAAGCGGTTGGCCAAGTCGGCCACTTTGGCCTCGGAAAAGATCTGCAGGGAGCCGCTGTCGTCCTCCTCCTCGTCTTCCAAATCGCCGGCCGGAGGGACTTCTGGGAGGAGGGCTGAGTCGGTGGGCGCGATGGCGCTGTACAGTGGGATCAGCGCCAGGGTCTGCGACGAGGACGAGATTTGCTAAGCCGTCAACCGACTTTGAGGCAGAACGGCACTCACCTCGTCTTTGGCGGTCTTGAAAAGGGCGTCAATGTCGTCGGTCGGCTTCCAAACGCGGGGGATGCCGCTTGCGTCGTACCGGAACTTGTCCTCGAAGGTGAGCTTGAGGCGCATGAGCATGGCCCCGTCCGTCGTCTGCTCGGCCACCTTGGACCGGAACGCCAGCCAGGCCTTGGCTCGCAGCAGCTTGAGCGCAGTCGAGTTTTCCTCCTCTGTGCAGTTGAAACCTGTTCGCGCAGCGGAAAAACCCCAATCTCAGCCAAATCTTTTTGAGAGAATACGGGAAGGGTCGACGAACTGGAGGCTTTGGCAGAGTATGTGGAGGTGGCCTTGTCGAGGGCGTCCTTGTAAGCGGCGAGGATGCGGTCCCAGAGGTCCTCGGCCGGCTTGCTCATGGCGAGCTCGATCGGTTCTGTGAGCTGCTTCTTCAAGGTCCTCTGTGCAACGAAACATGAAGGCAAAGAATGAGGATCGAGGCATTCAAAGGAAGGGGATGGATCGCGCACCTCGATGGTGGTGATCATCTTCTTGGTCTCTTCCGCCCTGGACGCGTCGGCGATGGCGTTGATGTCCTCCTGCAATTGGACGAACGATTCTTGGTATGTCCAGTCGGTCTCCTCCAGCAGCAGTTCTGTTCACCACGAAATGCAGGAAAGATCAGGATGTGATCAAAGGAGAGCAGCGCAGGACGAACGTTTCGCTTCCTTGGAATACGCCTCTTCCGCCTTCGCCTTTGCCTCTTTGACGACCAGCCCAAAGTCGTACTTGTCCGCTTTCAGCGCTTGCTCGATGTCGGCTTTGAACTGCTTGACGATGACCTTGTGCAGGTTCTTGAGCTGGCCGACGAACAGCACGCTCAAGCTGGCATTCAGCTTGCCCAGCAATTCGAGCCGCTTGCGCTGGTACACGGCAGCGTGGTAGCGAGAGGCGGAGGTGTCGAACTCTTTGAGCGCGGTGGAGCGGGCCAAAGCCATGATGGCTCCCAGCTCGACGACGTGGGTGCCGGCAGCGATGGGCTGCTTGTGCGGCGTGATTTGGGTGTCAAAGATGGAGAAAACGCCGGTGGCGATCTCGTCGCAGCGGAACTGGGCGAGCAGCTCTTGCTGGGTGGGCAAGTCGAGGTCCTTGTTCGCTAGCACCTGCTGCCAGATGTTGGACATGTAGGCGGCCAGGCCGTCGGCGGGAATGCGTTTGTGGTAGGTCGGTTTGAAGACGTAGTCCGGCGAGGAAGGGTTGGCGAAGCGGTGGCGGAGGTCGAGCAGGCGGGAGGCGAAGAGGTCCGGCTGGAGCAGCTTGTGCGGTAAGGTGTCGAACGCCATGTCGAAGTAGTCTGACACTTGGGAGTCTTCCAAGCCCTTTGGCTGTGCGTCACGACCAAGAGAGAGAGAGAAAATCAACGGAGGACTCTCTCGTAGGTGAGGGGCCAGACGCACCTTTGAAATGCCTTGCCAGAGCCTTTGGATGTCGGCAGTGAGCGTGTTCTGCAAGTTGACCAAGGGCGTAGCGCCAATGAAGTCGCGAATGACAAAGAGCAACAAGGTCTTGTCCTGCTGCTTGTTGGCCGTGGAAGCGGAGGAGGAGGAGGCTGCTTGGAAGAGGGAGAGGTTGACCTCCATGACGGTCTTGAGTAGGCCCATGTTGGCCCCTTGATAGAGGCCGATCTGGTGCTCCCAGATGTTGACGAGGATGACCTCGGCGGAGGCCATGGAGAACAAGGCCGACTTGCGCTCAAAGTCCTGTTCGTCAAATACACGGAAAGTCACACGGCGGTCTGACGGATGAACGGAAGGGTTCGACGAACCTGGTCCTCGCCGCGCTCCCGGCCATCAGTGCCCTCGACGTCCATGACGAGGACGGGCATGTCGACGCCCTTCGACATCCAAATGCCTTTGCCACTCGCCCTGAGCTTCCCACTGCCTTTACTAAGGAATTAGACTACGCACCTTTGGTGGTCTGCCTTCTCTGAGTCTCAGACATGACTTCGAAGCCGGTGCCAAACACGCCATTGAGCAGCGTGCCTTTGACGCCCTTTGCATCAGCTTGCCTGCTAGTCAAGGCAGGGACTGTAGCTTACTCTTGCCAGATGACTGAGAACCAAAGACAGAGACGACGTCGTAGTTGAAGCCGGCTTGGTCGAGCTGCCACTTTGCCATGAACGAGGAGAGGTCCTTGCTGTATCGTCCTTGCCCTGTCAGCCTTGGTTCCCGCGGCTTAAAGGCGCGGGCAAACTCGCGTGAACTCTTGCTCCTCATTGATGATCTCTGTGCGCGCCACCGTCAGCGACAACTCCAGGCGGGCGGCGAGACAGCAACTCACGGAGGATGGGCGAGTCCCCCGACGACGACGTGTCGCCATTGGCCGCCATTGCTGCTGCTTTGATCTGCTGCTCCTCTCAAGCTCGTCTTCTGTCCCTGCTCGAAGCTGAGGTCTCGGGTGGCAAAATGCGTGTGGTTGGCTCTCGCAACTCAAAAACAACATGCCCCGAATCTGAGTGACATCAACGCTTCCGCTCTCGATCTTGTGGTTCTGCGTTCTGTTCTGCTACCACCAAATTGATCATGGTGGACAAGCGAGAGCGCGACTCTACTGGCACTCCCCAACCCAGCGCGCCGCCCGCGAAGCAAGCCAAATTGGACCCGGAGGACGGCTCCATCCAGGGCAAGGACCACGAAGATGCCAAGGACTCGAAGAAGGTAGAGACAAAGATGGCCACTTCCAAAGAGGCCGAAGAAGTCGAGAAGGAGCTGTAAGCTCTGTCCGTTGCCTGTTTGCCACCGCGCCGGCCTCAAACGGCATTGGGACACCAAAGGGACGAGGACGAGAGCGTGCTCCAGCAAGGTCGCATTTTCTTCTTCTACAAGCCCAAGGTAAACGTCATGCCTTTCCATCCGAAGGAACAAACCCTTGAGTGTTCCGTTCAAAAAGGTCAACTTGGACTCCCCCAAATCCATCAACGACGTCGCCCGCTTCCACCTCGTCCTCAAGCCCACCTCCGGTCCCACTACCTTGATCTTGGTCGGAAGGAAGTACCTGCCCAGCCCGACCCACTCCCGCCAGCCGATTTGGAGCTTTGTCAAGGAGGTCTCGGAGGACGAGAAGGACATCAGGCAGCACTTGGACGCTTACTCGTACGAGACCAAAACCAAGGGGACCAGCGAGGTTGGAGAGGATCGATTGATCGGCGAAGTGAGTCCTCTCCTCGCCCCCCGAGGTGCTCTGAGGCTGATGGGATGGTGTGGCAAAGGGCGCTTTCGCTCTCGTCTTGCACACTGGCCGAGTGCCCTCCGATACCAACACCTCCCTGTGCTACGTCTTGGAAGCGCCCGAGGAAACCGGCGAGGTCCAGAAGGCGTTCAACTTGCAACAGCGCGGCCAGTTCGGCGTGAGCGTCAAGAACCCAAAGACGGTTGGTGTCTGCCCCTTACCACGCACTTCATTTTGAAGTTAACGGCGGCGGTGAACTCCTCAGGGAGACCCGCCAAATGCAGGCTTGAAGGAGCACGCCAAGTTCCCTGACGAGCGTGGGTCTTTTCATTTGCCCTTTAGCGTCTTGACTGTTTCTGAAAAGCGATGACATGCAGTGCAAGACAAGTTCGAAGGCAAACGCTGGCTGCCCATCGTCGACTTTGCCTACCTCCAACAGCCCAACGCCGAGCTGCTGCTCTTAGCTCAAAAGGGCGAGTTAGGGGAGGAGAACAAGGAGGAGGAGCTGGAGCACCTCGCTGAGGCCGACCAGGAGCAGAGCGGAGGGACTAAGTTGGCCAGCCAGAGGATCTTTGACGAGCTCGGTGTCCGCAGCAGCAAGGACGACCAGGTGGACGTTTCGGCCATCAAAGGCGATTGGGCTTGAATCCATGCGACACACACCAAAGCGAGAGCCTGAATCTCATGTACAATGCGAAACATACGAAAGTGAGAGGAAGGAAGAAATGGGAGAGAGTCTCGATCAAGAAATCACGCAGTTGCCGTCCTCCTCCCCCGCCGCTTCTTGGGCCATGCGTTGGATGTCTTCCCTGCTGATCGTAATGTGCTGGTTTGCAGTCTCGTCGTCCTCCCCGTTCGCGGCGCGCTCGCGCATGATCCGAGTGGCAAGCATGCCCAGGATGTTTTCCATGCTCGGCGCGAACACTGTGAGGTCAAAGATGGACTTCACGCGGGTTTCAGACCGACTGGGCAAATTTGGACTCACGTCTTGCATTCCGACCATGCGGGAGTTGATTGGACCTGGCGATGTTGTCCTTGTCCGCCAAAGCCGAGAAGCGACGAGGCCCAGAGGTCGTGGGACAGAAGATCTTGATGGTCGAGTCGATGCCGCTCAAGGCCAGCACGGGGAGCGTGGGGTGTGGTTGAGCCACGTTGACGACCGCCTGGTCGCCCTCCAGGATCTGGACGATCTCGCCGGAAAGCTTGTCGTACATGAACATGCGCCCATCGTCCGACCCGGACAGCACGAACTTGTCTGTTGTCATTGACTATAGAGTTGAGTATGCTCTGGAGGTATCGCAAACGCGACTCACCCAGAAAGCCAAGGTTGACGTCCTTCACCGTCTCGACGTTTCGGTGGCCAACAAAGGTCCGGTACGGTTTGACCATGGGCACGTCTTGGTGAGCTCTCCGCTTCATCAAGCGCATTTGCCGATAGCGCGCTGCAGGCAGGCCGGTCTCTTCTCCACCTTCTTCCTCTGATTCGTCAGAGACTGGTTCCTCTTCCTCCTCTTCCGGCATCTCTTCGTCTGTTCCTCCATCTTCATCTGGAGATTCATTCTCGTCCATCATGTCCACGTCGGTGCCGTCATCCGATTCCTCTTCCTCCAACAAGTCGACTTCGCCCATGCTGTACACAACCTCGACCTCGCCGTCGTCGTTGGTGTGGAGGTCAAAGCTGACCGTTTCCGGTACTTCAATAGGTGCAGAAGACGGTGACGCAGAGCCGTCAGCTTGGACAGCCTCGCTTTCCGGTTCCGCCGAAGTTGAGGTCGAGGACGAGTCTTCCGTCTTGTCTGCTTTTCGCCGGGGCGCTTCTAAACCGGAGGCATCACTTCGCTTGCGTTTGACTGTCGAGGGCGGTGTCTCTTTCGAAGAGGGAAGAAGGTCGCCTGAGAAAATATCGAAGAGCGCAATCGGGCCTTCAGAGTAGGACAACAGGAGCTCGCGGCCATTGTGCTCGGAGAGCTTGACGGCCGTGATGTGGTGATCCAGGGTAGCAGAAGAAGAACCAGAATCGGGCAGACCAAATCGGCGGACACACTGAGAGGTCAAGTCCGGCTTGACGGTAGCTCCCCATTCGCGAGCAAAAGACCGGCCGTCTTGCAAACGCGGAAAGTCAGCTGCAGCCCGTTGTGTAAATCTAAGTCACTCACGCATTCTTCGATCATGAAGGAACGCCCAAGGAGAGGTGCCCGCGCAAACAAACAGTTCAGGTCTTTGCTTGGAGACCGAGAGCGAGTAGAGAGAGATGCCGTGTGGGTTGTAATCAGCCAAGGGTGCGCCACAGTTGGAACGACCAGGAATCGAGCAGATATGGTGTTGCCGTAGGTCAAACTGGCGGACCGTGCCGTCCTGCTTTCCGATTTTAGACATCGCCGCAACCAAAATCATCAACCTCACCTCTGAAACAGTCAGAAAACAGTCTGGCGAGTCTTCGCATGAGATTCGTTTGACACGATCGGTGTGACACCTCTGTGCGTTATGGTTCAGGAGGCTTCGCTACACTGATGGTGGCAATCGGACTTACAAATTGCTGAAGCAGGACCGAGTCCGCCGAGTGTTCGGCCCATTCCTTGCCGGCCATTTGTACTAGCGTTGGAGACTCGCTTTTGGAGAGATCGAAGACTTTGACACGACCTGTTGCCATGACAGTTCTGTGAGTCGTGAACAACTGGAGATCAAAAGCTGGGCGCACCGTCGCCAGCGCAGCTGATGAGGCGAGTGTTGGCGCAATACGGGCTGAATTTGACGGAAAAGATGTTGCGAGTGTGACCTGGGAATCGCAAGAGCAATAGGATGAGGTGTTGATCGACCTTGTGCTCGAGTTTGAAGCCTTACCCGTTCGAATCACTGAAGATAGCCCCAAGCCCAAACTGGGTGAAATACTTTCGATGTCGTTGACAGGGTCTGAAGCGGAAGGATCTTGTCCGAGCTTCCAAAGACAGACTCGAAAGTCATCAGACCCGCTGGCCAGGAGCGAGCCGTCAGCGCTCCAAGCGAGAGCATTCACGCAGCCCTGCCCGCATATGACATCGGAATCAATGTCATTGTCTGATTCACTTGTAGCTGGTTTTCCTACAGTGTGCCCATGCGATGGCTCTGACCCACTGGCGAAGGCAAACCTGTCAGATGGCATCCTCCTCTCGAAGCAATCAACCAGCTTACTGGTGGTAGTCTCTCTCGTTTCCTGAGCCTAGAACTTGAGTTCTATCCAGTCGAGAGAGGAAGGCAAGGCTCTTCGCGTGAGCCTCTTGCTCAAGGCGAACGGAGCCTTCCAGCCTTTGGGTGTAGGCCGCATCGCCGAATGCGTACTCCAGGGAGTCAAATCTTAGATATTTCTTAGTCATGCGCAGGTTGGATGATGCAAGGAAACCGCATCGAACGTCGGGAGCAAGAGGCCCGCTTTGGGGCTGAGTGGCAACGCGCATGAGACCTCGAGGTGGTGGTTGGCTTACAGCTCTAGCCATGCATAGTGCTCCCCTACAATAGATACAAGGCCGGCCTAGTACGGGTAAGATTGCTCCTTGTCGTCCTCCGCGATGATGCCCGCCGCCACCTGTTTGGCGTGCGCTTCGTCCAGCACGGGCAGAACAGCAGGGGCAATGATCTCCTTGCCCTTGTACTCCGCTACGATCTGTGCGTCATCATGAGCATCTGAAGAGGCGAAACGAGCGTGCAAAAGAGAAGGCGAACAGGATCCCAGCCACGGATCGCAGATGCCAGACGTCCGGGCACTCGAGGTTCGTCCAGAAAGTCCGAAAGAGGTGTAATATAAGTGCGAACGGTGAATAGAATGACGCCGGTGCGGGGCATGCGCCGCAGAGTTTGACGCTCAGACCGGAGGCGCAGTTCGGTGGCAGCTTTGATAGGCTGTGGCGGGTCCCACTGGACTTCACCGGATGCAATAAGGTCTGGGTGTGGTGAGTGAGTTTTGTGATGGAACAGCTCTGCGAAGCTCGCCCATTAGACGAGTAGGCGAAGCACATCGAAGCAGGACTCTACCTTCTTGGCCCATCATCTTCTTGTTCCATGCAAGCACGTCGTCAATTTGGAAGACTGTTTCACAAAGCTTCAGTCAAGCAGATGGGCTCAGACAGGGCAACTCACAGTAATTGTTCCGCTCGACCGGCTTGTCAACCGTCAGCCGCGAAAAGAACCTGAACCAAGGTCTGAGTCTCGCTAGGAGGAACGTGGGAGTAGAGTTAGTAGCTTACTTTTCCATTGGTGTTTGGAGCTTGGATTCGAAGTGCGGCACGTCGCTGCTTTTGTGCACATCTCTCAGCCGCATGCCGAGCTTGTCCTTAAGCCTCCAAAAGCCTGGGGTGAGACCTGCACCTCCCATCAGATAGTGGTGGCCATCTTCCCGCTCCAGCATCATGAATGTGTCGTCTTGAATGATTACGCCGCAGACGGTCATCGGGTCGGCCAATTCTTCGTTGCCACCAGGGCTCTGCTGCAGCCGCCACTTCTTCTTCCGTAAGAGGCACTCAATCTCTTGAATTTCTTGTCCGCCCGCTGAGATTTCCGACCCTTGAGGGTGACACCGGTAGAGCGTTGGGTAGCGTTTGGAGAGGTAGGATGAAAGCTCCAACGCGCACTCCAAAGCTGCCAGTTCTGCGCCAGGCAGAGTAAAGACCAGGTCTTTTGCTTGTGTTCCCACGCGCTCTTCCCGGACTTTCACGTATTCGGGGAAAGTATGGTCAAGTTGAATCCACTCTGTCTCCAAAGTCAGTGCTTGTCTCACCCTCTGGTATAGCATGAAAGTCTACCTGGCCACTCCATGCTCCGTAGACCCATCGTTTGATAGTATACCTGGTGTACCTGAAAGTCAGCGTCGGGCCAATAGCTCCAAGAAAGTCGGAGCGCACCCCGAACCTGAAAGGCCTGTATCGCGGCGGCAACTTGTCTAGCACATCGTATGGAGCTGGTGGGACTTCTGGATACTTGAAATCAACAGGCTGCCATTCTGTCAACAGGCGAGAAGTGTGAGCTTCAAATTTGGAACCGCTTTCGAAAGCTGTTCGGAGAGAGCGCACTGCCGGCAACGCGACCGATCGGCTTGATGTCAGGGACTTCATCACTCTTCGTCTTGGTCTTCAGAGAGGAAGGCTGAGGGACAGCAGCTGGTTGAACGTAGAAACGATAGAAGCACGCCGCCACGGCGGCGATAACAGCCCAGGTCAAAGGCTCGAAGACTGCGCCCTCCAACAGCGTTTGGAAGGTTGAGAACTCCATCGTCTGAAAGCAAGGTAGAGGCCGCTAGGGTCGTTGAAGCTTTGCAAGGTATATAGAGCCCTCGAAGGGCTCATGAATTTTGACGCGCGAGCCGCGACCAGACGCTTTCGCCACCGCTTGAGTCCAGCTCCGCTCCGCCTCGGACTCTCTCTATCAGCCCTCTTGCGACTCAGAGCGGCACCCATACGTATGCATATAGGGACACCGCAATCCATGGAATAGCAATTTTAGAAGAGCAGGTCGTCGAAGCCCGAGTTGTTGTTGGACGACGCGGCCGGAGTGGACCAGAGGGTCTGGTCGCTTTTGGCTTTGGCCAGGTCGGCGATAGTCTGGCCACCGGCAGGTTTGGCAGGCGTGGCGGCGGCGCTGGTGCTGCCGCCAAAGGAGAAGAGGTCGTCAAAAGCGTTGGCGGGGTTTTTGGGTTGGGACGAGGCGTTGGAGGGCGCCATGGGCGCGAAAGAGGAGCCCATAGGTGGGATGCTGGAAGTGGGAGCTTTTGGTGCTGGCGATGGGTTGAGAGAGGCGAAGTTGGCGTTCGAGATGGGTGGGCTCGCAACGGGCGAGGTGAAGGCGCTGCGAGTTTGGGTGGGCTGGATCGCAGGGGCTCCTCCCATCATGTCGAAGAAGTTGGGCTTGGCAGCAGCGGCCGGAGCAGGTGCCACGGGCTTGGCAGCTGGTGGAGCGGCCGGGGTAGCGGTCTGAAAATCATCAAAGTCGTCTGTGGAGCGGACGCCATTCAGCTCCCCACCAGCCGAATGACGGCGCATTAGCTCACCATCTAGAGAAGCGGCCACCGGGGCAGCGGGCTTGGCGGCAGGCGCCGGTTCGTCGTCCCAGTCGTCGAACAAGTTGACCTCCTTCTGTTTCGGGGCCTGGGGCACGGGCTTGTTGGTGGTGGGGGCGGGTGTGCGCGAGTCGCGCTTGCTAGGGGCAGAGGAGGGCGCTTCTTCCCAATCGCCAGCGTCGTACTCGTCGAAAGCGGCCGACTTGCGGTTGGACGAGTCGCGGAACGAAGAGCTGCCACCGCCGGAGGAGCTTTCCGGCTCATATCCTGTGGCATCAGGAAAACGGAAGACCTCAGCTTGTGTACGAAAGGTATGGAGAGGCAGCGTAAACGCACCGGCTGACTCGTTGCCAAAGCCACCATACCGGCCACTCGAGCCGCTGGAGAAGCCTCCACTAGAAAAGCCACCCCCCGAGCTGGCAATGCCGCCGTACTTGTTCTTGTTGGCCTTGGCCTTCTTGCGCTCGGTGCGGATGCGCTCGACGTCCTGCAAGAGCTCGGCTAACTCCTTGGCGCGGTTGCGGACTGTTCTCGAGCACACAGCTATCCATCAGCACAGCCACCTGATGGAGCAGAGGCCTGTACAAACCGTTAATGCCCTGGTCCTTGCCCTTCTCGTCGATGTAGTGGAAGTTTCTGAGGATCTTGATCATGGACAGGTGCGTTCGGGCGTCGTCGATCACCCGTTCCGAGCCATTCTTGACCAGGTACTCTAGCAGCTGCAAAGCCTGTGTGTATTATCTTGAGCTCAGGCACGCAACACAGCGGAGTGGTGCCAAACGAACCTTGTAAATCTGGCGCCATTCGCTGGCCTCCTTCTCCGTGAATCGTTTGTCTGCCCGGCAACCTTATGAGACCCTGGTCCTCTTGACTGGCTGTTTGCAACTCACAGATCGTGGGCATGATTTCGTTAAAGAGTTGACTGCCGACAGAGGGAGTGAGCAGGGACGCGTTCCCAGGTCCCAAGCGCAGTCGAGCTCACAAGTTGAAGGTTCTGTAAGCCAAATTGCTTTGATGAGCCATGGCATCTCGGGTCGAAAGAGGACACCGGCTTACCCTTGGGCGATCTCGCCCATCAGCGAAGAGCTCGCGCCCCTGGGCGAGGTCCGCATTGGTCAAATGCTCAAGGGTGCCAATCGCCTTGGGCACGGGCTTACCATGCGTCGTCGTTGGTCGCCTCGCGCACTTTAGCTTCCATTTCCGTGTACTGCAAGTCACAGCTCGTCATCTTGTTCATCGAGAGGGAGCAGGGACGGCCAAAGCTCACGTTCATGACCATGTTCTTGGCCTGTTGATGTTTTTGAGGTCAATTTGGGCTCGCGAGGGGCGCAGGGGCCAGCACTGACCTGCGAGTAGACGCTCTTGATGTCGTACATCGTCACTTCGGACAGCTGCTTGCCTGTTGAGCGCCGAGGATCAGTCCGGGAGCAGCGCGTCTTGTTTGGGAAGGGGTCGCCCACCCAGCGATTCGAGATACTGGCGCTGCGGTCTGAGCACGGCGCCACGTCTTTGGAGCAGCTCGAGCGACTCACTTCCATGGTGAATGAGTGTGGGCGTAAAGGGGAGATCGTCGTGCGAGTTCAGGCGTTGGCCAGTGGCGGCGAGCTGCCAGGCTTGTTGAGGACACTTGGTTCAAGAACTAGTTGTGATTTCTGCTTTCTCGTACATCTCTCTGCTGGATCGCCGCTGCCGTTGCCCAGGCATGCTGTCCACTCTGCCTTGCGTCTCTGCGCTCTCGCTTCACTTCCGGACCTGGCTTCTGCATGCATCCTCTGTCGTCTGCTCCATGACAGAATCGCCGCCATGTTGCTCTGTGATCTAGCATGGAAGCCTTGCGCGGCACTAGCTGGATTCGAGGAGTGTACTGTCCCCATAAGTGCTTCCCCAAGACTTCAACCTACAAGCTGCCTCGCATTGCCCCTCCTGTTTGCCTCGATGCGATCATTCAATGTCTAGCTCTCGTGCTTTACGACTTCTGTGCCCACGCGATATGCATTTTCAAGAGGCCGCCGCGGATGCTGGATGAAACAGTTTCGTCTCCAAGCAAGACCACATCCCTCCTCTATTCTTCTTCTGCTACCGCCAACTCGCTGCTCTTCCTTTTTTGCTTTTATCTGTGACTGGATCACTTCACGCCAGCTTGACGCTGCCGTTTGTTATATTCGCTGGTCCGAATTTTTGTCTACCTCCAACATGCGCTTCATCGCTTTGCTCCCGCTCTTTTCCCTCAGCGCTCTGGCTCTCCGTCCCAATCGACACACCAACGCCAAGTTGAACCGCATCCGTTCAATGAACCGCCTTCGTAGAGCCATCGACGTGTCCCAAGTTATTCCGTTCGGTGTTGAACCTGGCCAAAACCCTGACGGCACCGGCAGTAAGTGACCAGTCTTCGCGTCCTCTCAAGACCCAGTTGAATCGGAGCGTAGACTGCGCTGGCTTCCAGGGCAAGGCCATTCCTTGCAGCTGCCCGCCTCCTCAGGACTTGTTTAACACCGACCTCGCGCTCAATGTCGCCAACGGCCGACCTGTCAATGTGCGTACTCCGGACGCCTTTCCAGGACCAGTGTTTCATATATAAAGCGAACAGAACTCGGGTGCTGCCCCCATCACTTTTCCTTCGGGTTCCGACCCCGCTTCCATCTTGGCCCGCCTCAACGCCCAGACTGAAACGCTCCAGAATTTGTTCGGCCCTGGTGTTGGCTGCCCCCAAGTCGCAACAAACTGGGGTGATGTAGCAGCTGCTGCAAGAGCCGCTCTTGACAGCGGCGCCACCGCAGTCGCCGCAGCCGCCCCTCCACCCGCTGCCTCTTCCGCGCCTCCTCCTGCTGCGCCTGCTCCTCCTCCAACGACTGGAACTTGCTCTAGCGGCGCCTCTTCCACGGACGCCACCACGCCTTCTACTGATATTGGCTTCGACGCCTCCTTGGTGCCAGAGTTCAACGTGGATCGCGGCATCCCAGACCCGAATGGATCCGCCAGCTGCGTTGGTATCAACAACGCCCTGATCCCTTGCCAATGCCCTCCTGACCGAGAGACTTTCATCAAAGATGTTGGTGGATTTCCTACGGACTCGGATTTAGGCTGACGGGAAGGCGCAGTTGCAACTCAACCTAGCCAACGGAGGCATTCCCGTCAACAACACCAACGTCGGCCCTTTCACGTTTCCTACCGGCAACTCCAAGCAAGACATCCTAGCTCGATTGAACGGTGAGCTTCCATCAGGTACAGTGCTCCTGATCTTCGCGGCTAAGAGACAATCATCAGCCGCCACGCTCACCCTGCAAAACTTGGAGGGCCCTGGAGTGGGCTGCCCGCAGGTGTCCACGACATTCGGCGCTCAAGCGGCGGCCGCACAGGCCTTGCCTGCTTGAGTTGGGTTTGATCGTGGTCGGCTTGTTCAAGCTTCGTAGACAGGCAGAGACTCTTGGTGCTGGCACCAGTTGCGATTGTAGCGGAGGAGTTTAAATACAAGTCTAGGTTAGAAGCGTCTATCCGAGTTTTTCGTTTCACTTGCCGTCAGATGAGCCGACCATAGCGGCCGCCCCCAGCGTGTCCTCGTTGGCTGTCAGGTGCAGATTCTTCAGCCCCGGGGCTGAGATGCGGCGCGGCAGCGTTTTGGTGGTCGTCTGAGTGGCGTCCGCATCCGCTCGCTCTGGCATGACGCCCTCCTTGCCGCTATTGCGCCAGATCATCTCCCGCTCGTCCAGAAGCGTGTCATAGCGGTGGCGAATGCGAACATTCGGGATGTTGGTCTGGACAATGTCGTTGCCGTCGACGCCTGGGAGGTAGAAGTCTTCGCCGATCCAGTGACTGCATTGAAGCTTCTTAGAAATCGCCTGCTGAGCGAGATTTTGAGCGTACCGCTTGATCTCTAGCTCCCATCCGGACTGCAAGACCGAGTTTCGCGCCAGCTCGCACATGTCTGCGGGGGAGAGCCGGTAGATCTGGGCCGCCACGCTGTATTCTTCGAGAAGCGGCTCCTTGGTGAAGGAAAACTGAAGCGGGTCGTCGGTGCTCAAGCTGACGTTTAATCCGATCCGGAAGTAGTTGGGGAAAGGGTTGCGGTCGTAGGTCAAGAATAGAGCGTTGTTGCTGAGAGGGGACATGGCAATGCCAATTTGTTTTAGGTAGTAGAGGTAGAGCAGAGCTGGAAGCTTGCGCAGAAGAATGCCGTGGGAGATGGAGTGAGCCGTGAGGAAAGCCGAGACCAGATGATTAGGGTCGCCAGCTTCTCCTCCGTGCGGCCGAAGGACCAGTGTATCTGCTCAGATCTTTTGAGATGACAAAGAGTCAGTTACACGAAGGTAGACTGACTGAACCCCCGCTCGTGGCGCCAATGATTCAAGCTTGCCATGTTCGCATAGAGGTGGTAAAGCCAATCTACCGCTAAACGTCAGTACGAAGTCTGTCATAGAATCGGCCCAAACTTACAATCGTACGGCGGGTTTTGGGTCGTGTTCCAGTCCTTTGGGAACGGATACTTGCGATACAGTCGCTTTTCAGCCTTCGACTCGTCGTCGACTGAGTCGATGCCGACCACCCGTTGAAGGAAGATGTGCAACTCCGGATGCGACTGCGGGTTCTGCGTCACTTCGAACAAGGGTTGGAAGATGTCTTGAAGGACGTCTAATGAGTTGCCAGTTCTTGAAGGATTAAAGGGCGGCAAGCGACTCACTGACTAGCACATCCTGAAAGTTGTCGACGATGCCTGACCTCTTGTACTGGTCGTACAACCTCGGCACCTGGATGAGCCACCGCACGTTGTCGCTGAACAGCTTGTGGTTGACCACCCATTTAGCCAACTTGTCCCACTCCTGCAGATTGCGCCCGTAAATGGAGATTCGGTATTCTGCCATCTGGTATTTCGTCTGGTCGAAGTCGACGAAGATCTCTGAATGATACCATTCGTATCAAATCCCTACTAGGATGCAAGGAAGGCACAAACCCTTCGTGATCTCAGCCAAGTACCGGCCCTCAATAAAATTGTCCGTTTTGAGGAAGATCTCTCTCAGCCTCGACTCGCCTGTTCCCGATGTTCATGACACCTTCGGTAGCAGAATGAAGTTGAACACACCTATTGGCGAGTATTTGAGGTTGAAGCGATCGAAGCGGTGGAAGGAGTTTTGATGGGCATGCATGTCGAGGGTGTCGATGGACAGGTCGTACGCCGTGAGGTTGAGCGACTCGAACACTTGTGAGAGTGTCAAATGCTTGTCATCTCTATAAATCACCACGTCCTGAGGTAGACCAGTGACTTGAGCGAAGTTGTGCCGAGGGCGGTGGAAAGCTCACATCTGGGCTGCGCTTCATTTTGGACTTGATGAAGCGAAGCAAGTGCTTCTGATTCATGCTAGCCGAGTGATGCACGTGCGTGTCGACCTTCCTGACGTTGTAGAAATCACGATGCGGCACCCGCTGTTCTCGACGGCGTCAGAGACTCGAAGTCAAGTGGCATTCGACGAGGCTCTGACCTTCATCTCGGCCATTTCCTCAAACTCGTGCAAGAGGATATACATGTTCCACTTGGAGTCCAGGTACTTGAGCCGGCGAAAGGCGAACGACTTGGCCGGTCCATCGCCGACCACGTTGACGACGAACTCGAGGTCCTTGAAAAACTCTTTCAGATCGGGCACCTGGTAGATGGGCTCTGCCTCGTCGTTGTTCGCCGCTTGCTCGGGGTTGGAGTAAATCTGGAACACGCCCCGGTGGTTCATGGCGTATCCAAAGCGGTGCACTTCGGTAGGGATGTTGCACTCTTCCCAATGAAACTCGGCCGGCTTGTAGGGAGTCTTGACCTTGGCCTGGGGAGGAGCCAGAGGGTCGTTGAGTTCCCAGTGCTGGGGCGGCGCTGCCGGGTAGACTTTCCAAGGCTTGAATTTGGGCGGCTTTTCGCCATTAGAGTTTGTGGACGGGCACGGGGAGACGTAGGTGGAAGTCGAGGTCGAGTCAGGCGCAGGGTTAAATTGGCCGTCGTAGTTCAAAGGGTTGTCTTCGAGCCGCTGCCGTGACATCTTCATGTACTTGTCCCTCAGCTCCAAGCATTTCTGGAAAGCTGTCGTGCGATTCAAGCTTCAGAGCAGAATGGAATTCTGTAAAGAGTAGCACGAACAGATGTAGAGCTGCTCGAGCTCGGCGGTGATGTGTGATTCTGATCTTGAGTTGAGCGCAAGGTTTGCAGCATCGGTCGCACGAAAGCCTCACCGCCAGTTCCAGTGTAGCCTTCATTAATGGCATCCATATGCTCTGTTTGGGCCGAAACATGTCAATAGATTGACAGAAGTCCGAATCGAGTCCGCAAACGCACCAGCGTGTTGATTGAACAGCGGTGTCGACGGGCGGGCACTTGGCGACGGCGAGTGAAGGCCTGGCGACGGCGACGCATCTCTAGAGACCTGTGAAGGGCCACAGTGCGTCAAGTCAGGAAGCCAGGATCGGCTCGAAGTATTCACCTCGCGCTGTTTTATGACAGGCGAAGGGGGATTCGAAGTGTCCAGCAGGTGATTGATGTAGACTCCGCTGGAGTTCCTTCTGAGCAGCTGAGGCGCCTTGTTTGGCGTCTGAAGCGCGGCCATGGCGCCCTCAAAAACGTGTCCGGCTAGTGCGAGGGCGGCTGCAGGAGTGTGAACCATGCATGTCTCTGCCCATTGCAGCCATCGTCCCATCTCGCTCCGCCGGTGCCGACTTGGCCAACGACGCTAGGTTTAGCAAACCTGCGCAGTGACAGCGACCACCAGCTCGGTCTGACCCAGGTGCTATTGGCAGCCCGCCTTTAATTTGAGCCCTTTGTTGTCCTCCGCTTGAGTTGACGACCTTCGTGCCCGTCGTCGATTTTGCTCAGCAGAGCAGCCCCAGCAGCGGCATAGAAAAGCCCTAGCTGCACCTGGCAGCAGCAACAGAGCGCAACAGGCAGCTTTGGTCCAGCGTCATTACCCACTCCGACTTCGTTTAAAGCGGCCCGAGTTCCCACGCTCCATGCAGTGAAGACATGTCAGAAGGCTCTTGGTCCCAGACAACTAGGCTTCTTATAGCCCTGTGCAACTACCCGTTCACGCCAGCGGACGATGATCCGAACCAGGTTCGTCCTTGGCCTCCTTTTCAAGGCGCTATCTTCTGAACTCAAATTTCTGGACTACGAACACAGATTCCGCTCGAGCTGGGCGACAACCTGATCGTCTTCGAGGTCTTCACGCCCGTCCAGCCAGATCTCCCAGCCTGGTTTCGCGGCTATGTGATCACCTCGTCCGACTCCAGCAAAGAGCATCAAATCCATGTCGGCATCTTCCCGGCCCAGAACGTGTCCGTCAGGCAAGAGGTCGACATCCCGGCTGCCTTACCCAGGCCGGAGAGCCCGTCGGTGGCGGCATTCAGCTCGAGCTTAGGGCGGAGGATGGAGCCTTTGCAGGAGGAGGACGAGGACGAGCTGCAGATCTCCATGGCGCCCGCCGCCTCGACCTCCACCCCGGCCAGCAAATCCAGCCCAAAGACCAGGAAGCAGCTCCACCGCATCTCCCTGGCGTCGCTCGTGTCAGAAGACGCCCGCCGCCTCTCCTTCCCGACCTCTGTCTCCCACCCTGACGACATCCCTGACGACCGCCCAGCTGCTCCGCTTCCCTTCTTAAGACCAGCAGACGAGACGGCGGCCGGCGCCCAGGAGCCATTGATCGACGAAATCAGCTCGGCCATCCGCGAGTGGACGTCTTTACTTTCCACACATCTGGTCAAGAGGGACTATGCGCTGTTCTACAAGACGAAGACGGCGATCGAAGCGTTGCACGCAGGGCGCAAGCGGCTGCTGTTTGGCGGGCTTTCTCAGGCGGAGCTGGTCGAGTGGCGGGCGCAGATGGTCGACCTGCTCGTGCAGGGCAACCAAGCCCAGTCGTTAGACATCATCCTCCGGGATCCCAAGACCGGTCATTTGGTCACAGTTGAACCCATGCCCACCGGCTCGACGTCGATGATCAAGACCTTTGCCCTCCATGCCCAGCTCGCTAACCCCAACGCTCCGTCCAGCCACGACCTGTTCGGCCGGGAAAACTTGGCAGCGACGGGCGACATGACTGTCGATCCCACTTTCGCTCTTACCCTCAACTTTAGAGACCTCCACTTGATCCCCGGCGTGGCGGCGGCGGCGGACGTCGTGGTGGAGCTCTTCTTCTCCCTTTACAGCTTCAAGGAGGGCCGCTTCTTGACCGAAGAGTTTTGTGTCCTGCTCCATCACGGGCAATTGGCGCCAGGCCAGCTCAAGGAAACTTGCTTTGCCCACCTCACACCCACCGAGCTTCAGTCTCAGCTCTTCCTTGTCTGTCGCTTGGTCCGAAACGGTGCACTGCCGACGACCGCAGCTGCGTCCACACTCAACGGCAAGAGCAAAAGCCCGCAGCTCGCCAATGCATCCACTTTCTCGCTGGTCAACGGCGACGATTCCTCATCCCTCCACTCTCGCCAACCCGACTCGTTCTCGCCTACCAACATGCTCTTTTCTGTCTCTACCAGCACTCAAAGCGCAAGAACACCTCTGGGCGGAGCGGCTTTGGACTTGACCGCTTTCGCAAAGTCGGTGGCGCGGACTGAGGAAGTCAAAATCAAGGTGTATGCGTCCACTGTGGAAGCAGACTTTTCGACCTTGCACGAAGACTTGATCAACCGACGCATCAAGGATTTTGAGGCTCATCCTCGCCTGGACTCTTTATCGCTGTCTTTGGCTCTGGCCGAGGGCTTGCCGTCCTCAGAAACGTACATCACGCCGCGCCTGGCTTTGTCGCCCACCAATCAGGTCGCAAGAAACGACCTCTATGTCAAGCTTTGGGCTGGCGACTTTGCTGAAGCTATAGCATCGCTCAATGCCTCCAACAGCTCTGGCAGCATCAACCGGTCCGTTCGCAATCTGTCCCAGCTGGCGTCATCCTCTGCGTCTGCCAGCCATGTGAAAAACATGGAAACCTCGGTCGAAGTGAGGAACAACCAGGGCGTCTTACTGTCGGACGCGCTGTCGAGGGGCACCAAGGAAAGGGTGGACAAGTTCGTTAGCATGGTTTTCCGTGGCAATGCCGCCCCTTGTGCGCCGATTTCTTTCTTTTTGGTGGCTGTTAGACGCAATACTGAGCGTAAGGATTAGCGTATGGGGAGCTGTTCAAGGTCTCCCTGACACCAGCCGAGATGGAGACGGCTCATCTCTTCTTCACCTTCAGGAATCGGGGGATGCCGACGTCAGCTGCGACCAAGCGCAACTCCATCATGGGCTTGCCTTTCTCTGGTAGCTCCACCAACTTGGCCAGCCCTCCGATGGGGCAAGGCCCGGACCGGCCCTACGCTTTCGCATTTGTCCCGTTGTTCAGCAAAAATGGCGTCCAATGCCTCGCTGATGGCGCCCACGAGCTACCACTTTACCGCTACTCGCATGCCACCAACAACTCAGCGGCCTACTTGGAGGATTCAGCCGCCGTCGCCACCAAAGACCGCCTCACCATCCGCACCTTCCTTTGCTCCACCCAATTCACCCAAAATCCCACTTTGGCTCACCTTTCAAAATGGGAGTCTCTCTCCAAATCCGACTTGCAACAGGTCGTGGGCCAGGTCAAGTACATCGACGAAGACGAACTCAGCCTGCACTTTCCCCTCATCATGTCGGTCCTCTTCAAGCTGTTGGACATGGATGGAGCGAGCCAGACAGTGTTTGGTTGTTTGATCGCCATGCTCGGCGCCATGAACAGCCACAAGACCGTTTTCCACGGCTTTGTCGCGGCCAACTTTGTCTCCAAAGACTACCGCCTGCTGTTCAAACTCTTGCAAGAGCTGCTACACAAACCCGCGTCCACTGACACCCGGTCTGCCCTCAAAGTCCTTCCGTCGCTTCTCACCCTAGTCATGCAGTGCCGGACCAACCAAAAGAAGGGCAAGACGATTGGGTCCGAAGTGACCAACGAGCAAATCCAGGCGGCCTTCAAAAGGGAATTGGTCGGCATCTTTAGCAGTCTGGAGGCGCTTGTGGCCAATCCAGATGTGCGGCTACGAGGCACCCAAGTGTTGGCCGTCCAGACCTTTCTGCCCAGCTTGCTCGTTGCCTCTTCATCCATTCCTGATGCCGAGGCGGTAGAGCTCGTTGTCAGCTTTGTGGACGCCATTCCAGGCTCGCTTCCCATAAAGAGTGCCCTCAGCAAAGTCGCCTGCCTCGGTCAGCTGGTCCAATCCCCTCTCTTCGAATCGTCGGCGCTGCGAGCCTCATTGACGCCATGCCTGGTGCGCTGGCTCAAACCCTTCTTCAAGCTCGAAGCTTCGCCACAAGCAGACGGCCCGACCAAACAAGCTCACGTCGACGCTCTTCGCTTCGCCAACTCTGTGTTCGCTGCGGTCCTCGATCGACTGCACACCTCGCTGTCCACGGCGCAGGTCAAAGACGAAGCCTGGGACAGTGTCGAGTACTCGTTCGGCCTCTTGGCGTCCATCTGCGATGCCTCCAGAGAGCTGGCCACGCCAGCTTGGCAGACAGCGCTAGCAGCGCACGCATCGACCCCGCCAGGCATTTTCCCGATCTCTTCACCGTTGCCGCCCTGCGATCTTCCAGTTCTTCAGCAGGAGCTGGCCGTCACTTTTGCTTCCTGCCTTATGCTGTCGCGCTCAGACCTCCTCGTCAGCCACTTCGCCCTTTTGCAAGATATGGAAAGCACGCAGGGCTTCTTGAGCGGACTTCAGTCCCAACTAAAAATGGCAACCAAAGTCGTCTCGCAAGAATTCTGGCCTTCCACCTGGCTCACTTTGGCTCTCGGCTGCATTAAGGTGGGCGCTTGTGCTGGTATGCTTGTGGCCGAGCTGACCGCTCGCTTCAGTCTGCTTGTAAACTGCTAGAAGCTGTCGAAACGGTGCTCGAGAGCAATTGGCTACCTACTCAAGACAAGGTGCGTGTCTCGCTTTCTCAACGTCGCGCGTATTGATTAGCGGTCCAGAGCTACAACTTTCAATTTGGTCTTTGGCGTGACTTCCTTGGATTGTACCTGACTGTCACCCGAGTGGGTTCCACTTCCTATTCGGCTCTTGTTCGACCTCACGTTCCAGCAACAGAGCGAGATGCTGACAATTGAAGATTTTTTGCCTCAACGACGTCGGGCGGTTTGGCGCTGTGGGTTCCCTCTACGCCTGCTGACCTTCTGTTTCCTAACGATCTGCGAGCAGTGACGGGTGATCTTCGGGGAAAGCTGGCCCGGTCCTTCCAAAAATGCTGGGAGTGAGTCTCGGTTCTTTGGCTGGATGCCAAATGCACCTTTTGAAACGCAGCATGTAGCTTGCTTGGATGGCCAGACAGGCGAATCTTTGCATCTTCTGGCAGCCGTTCGGCCACTCGCGTGGGCGGATTTCAAGTTCAGCTCGGACCCTCGATCTCGGAAGGGATCGTCGAGCTGACGCTGTCACACCACGACGACCTTCGGAAGATGGCCACTTGGGTCCTGTTCACGCTGCTTCTGGGCGAATGGCATTTGCACGGCAGTTTCCGTGAGATGCAAAATCAAGGTATTAGGTTTTCCGCCAGCCTCCGCTGAGAGAGGCTGAATTGTGGACAGTGGTGGACACTCTGGATCGCCTCGTCAATCAAAAGAGCGGAGACGAGCTGTCCAGAGGAGTTTTCCTGGAGCATTTGAGGGCACTCTTCGATGCTGCTTCGATCGATGATGCGCTCAAGGATACGGCCAACGCCTTCTTGGACTCGACGTCGACCTTTTTGGATCTTCTTCTTGGCGTTAAGGACCTCCCTGAGGGCGATGAATATCTCGCAAGTTCTCTCCTCTCCTGTGTGGCGCGCGTTGGCCATTCTAAGTTTGACCTAGGATGACCGCATTATTGGGACGCTACGGCTGATGAGCGTGCGTTACTTCCCGTTTTTATAGATGGGTTTCTGATGCGCAACAAACAGTTTATCAAGCACATCTCGTCCTCCACCATCTTCTGCAAATGTATGTCTTTCTCCCTTCCTACATTGAAAGCCTCTAATCGCGGTCTCTCGCTCTCCAGACGTCCAGTGAGCTTCATGTGTGAGGTTATTAGGCCAATCTGACAATCCCGTTCCCTCCAGTCGATTGAAGGACTACCACATCCAGTGCCAGTGCTACACCGAAGCGGGACTCGTGCTGAAGGTGAATTGTTTCTGGTCCAGTTTATTGGCACTATCTGATGTTCTTCAAAGCTGCACGCCGACCTTTATTCGTGGACGCAGACCGCTGTGGTCGAAGCCCTGCCAGAGTTTGGCTTTCCCAAGCAGTGCGTCGCTTCTTAACCGTGTTATCGGCGGCTAACCCCGTTCATAGGAGCGAGTTCGAGCGCAAGGAGCTTCTTTACATCGAGATTCTTCAACTTCTGGACCGAGGTCAAGCTTGGGAATCGGCTTTGGTGCTCACGAAGGAGCTCCAGCAGCAATACGAGTCGCAAATCTTCGCCTACGTCCGACTGGCAGAGATTCTTTCCCACCAGGTGTGTATTTGACACCGTCAAGAGAAGCGCCTGACGGTGTCTGATTAAATTGCTTGCAGAGCGAGATGTACACCAACATCGTGAGGCAGCGCCGCGTCTACGCCAAATCTTTCCGTGTCTCCTTTTACGGCAAAGGCTTTCCTGCTGGTGTCCAGAATAAGCAGTTCATCTACCGCGCTAGCCCAGGAGAGACATTGGCCAGGTGTGTCGGGCGCTCACCTGATGGCTTGCATCGCTAACTGACCGGTCGATCGTCAAGATTCGTGTCGGCCATGCTCGCCAAGCATGCGTCTGCCCTCCTGTTGGACAACGACGCTGTTCCGAGCGAGGACGTCCAGCAGTCTGCGATGGCCAAATATCTTCAGATCACGGAAGTTCAGCCGGAGCCCGACCGCTCGTTCCCGATCTTTCAAAACCCAAACGTGCCAGCGTTTATCCGCGAGTACTACGAGCACAATGGCACCAACGTCTTCTCCTTTCAGACAGCCGTGGTTCGCCCTCAAGTGGACCACAGCTACCTTGGTTCGAGGGGCACGAATGCCCAGATGCAGCTCTTCTACTCGACCTGGACAGAGAAGACGCTCTTGGTCTGCACCGACGCTTTCCCGACAGTCCTCAAGCGTACCCAGGTCGAAGAGATTCAGACCGTCCTAATTTCGCCGCTGGAGACCGCCGTCGAGACCTTGCGCTCCATGCAGTCCGACCTCGCCTCCATGCAGGAACAATTGACATCTGCCACTGGGCCCACCAGCGTTGAGATTTTAGCCATGAAGCTCAATAACGTCGTTGATCCGCCACCGATGACTGGCGTTCCGTTTTATCGCCAGGGTCCGTTCGAGCTCGAGCGTCCAGAATGCCTTCGAGCTGACTTCGTATACAGCCTTCTTCAACTCCGAGTATGAACTGGCCAATCCAGAAGCCGCTCCCCTGCTTGTCCAGATGCGAGCCATCATCGAATCGCTCACAGAGGTCATCCACGCCTGCCTAATCCTCCACGGTCGTCTGTGCCAGCCCGAAATGCTTTCGTTCCACGCTACGTTGCAAAAATGTACGTCCCGTCGCTATTAATCGGAGGCATAGCCCCTGGCTGACGTCCTTTCCTGTAGACTTCGTCAAAAATGTGCGTCTTGGACTTGCTTGTTGACTGCGACCCGCAAACTGATGGCCTTTTCATGCCCAGTTTGCCGAGGAAATCAGGCGACTCCAACCTGCAGCGCTGGCCGAGCACGAGATGGCATCCACCTTGAACAAGAACGGTGGCCTACACTTGGACCTTGACGTCCCGAACGGCACAGAGGCACCATCAAGCGACAGCGGTCACCAACCTCGCAAGGAGCGCTACTCGATGCAGCTCGCTCCGCCAGAGTATGGAAGCAGCATCACACGCTCCCTCTCAAATGCAACCTCTACAGACGGGCCCGAAAGCCCCAAGCCCGGCCTTCTCTCCAAATTCAGCGGCCCGGTTCGCCGCGCATCTCAAACCTCCCAGACCTCCCAGACCAATGGTGAAGGCCGCCGCAACTCGACGCTGGGCAAATTTGGCTCTCTCAAATGGAAGTCCTCAAAGGGTTCACCTTCCTCTTCGTAATGTGTAATTTTCGGCATGCAGATCTTCTTCCACACGCATTGTAAAATATAGAAAAGCAAAGAGGGTAGCCTGAGGCCTTAATTAGAAATTCACCAGTGGCAACAGACCACGAAAGATTGCGACGTTGACGCCGAGATGGCCTGTTTTGAGTGGTTGTGTGGAGTTCCATTCCAACCGTGTCTCTATGGTGAAGGCTATGGGGTGCAGACTTAGCGCTTCCACACTGGCTTGCGCTTTTCTGCAAACGCGCCCATGCCTTCCTTTTGATCGGCGGTAGCAAAGGTGCCGTGGAATAGAGCGCGCTCGTACTTGAGTCCTTCGTGCAAAGAGAGCTCGAATGCTGATTGGGAGCCATGTTAGCGTGAGATCGAGTCGGGCCGGAAGAAGACGGCTCACCGACGTTGGTCGCTTCCTTAGCCGCTTGCACAGCGATCCTCCCCTTGGACGCAATCACTTCCGCCATTTTGATGGCCTCCTTCACCACCTCGTCCTCGCCCTCGCCGACGACCCGGCTGACCAAACCCCATTCGGACGCTTCTTTGGCGGTGACATTGCGGCCCGTCAGATTCATCTCCATGGCCCTCGACTTTCCAATAGCTTTTGTTAGGCGCTGGGTTCCGCCAGCACCGGGAATGGTGCCCAGGTTGATCTCGGGCTGGCCGAAGATGGCTGTGGGGGAGGCCAGCATGATGTCCGCCCTGCGCTGAGTTTTAGCACCCGGCAGCTTCCTGCCTTTATAGGAATAGGTCTCACATCATTGCAAGCTCACAGCCGCCGCCGAGCTATTAAAGGCGCTCAGCCTGATTGAAAATGCCATGTGCAGGAAAGCTACGAACAGCGTATCCGGAAACCGCCGCGATGATGGGCTTGCGAGTGTCGGCCACCTTTTGCCAGTCGGTCAGAAAGCGGCTTTGGTACACATCGTCGAAGGTCTTGTCCTTCATCTGCTTGATATCCGCGCCAGCAGCAAAGGCCTTCTTCGAGCCGGTGATCACGACCGCTCCGATGGAGTTGTCTGCGTCAATTTCCTCCAGAGCAGTGTTGAGCTCCTTCATGAGGTCGGCGTTGAGCGCATTAAGCGCCTTTGGGCGGTTCAAGGTGATCAGGGAGACATCGGAGTTGGCGCCCTCCTTGGTGACCAGGATGTTGGCGTACGAGTTGGAGAGAAAGCGGCGGCCAAGAGCGAACGCTGGGGCAGATGCCCGTGCCTGGCGCGCGAATAATGCCATCGTTGTTTGCTGCAAAGCAAGTCTGAGGAGTGCTGGAGCTCCCCGATCATTTTGGGAGGCCGCTTTGTGAAAGGTTTTTCTGGCGCATTTCACGTGCACAAAATCGACTGAAACACAGAATGCACGGAAAGCATGGCTGGGGTCGAGCAACGATGGCCCTCGTCACTTTGTCTGGCTTTCCTTGCTCTGGCAAGAGCACGCGAGCGCAAGAGATCAAGGCACTTTTGGAGCAGCACACCGATTTGTCGGTGGCCATCATCAACGAAGAAATTTTGAACCTGGAGCTGAAAGCGTACAATGGTGCTTGTCTCCTTCCCTTTTTTGGCTCTTGGATTGGCACTCAAGGCCCCAATGATAGACACGCGAACGGAGAAGCCATGCCGAGCCACTCTCTTCTCAGCCACTGTTCGCAGTCTCTCAAAGGATCGAATCACGATTTGCGACGCCATGAACTACATCAAAGGCTTTCGGTACCAGCTGTACTGTGCAGCAAAAGAGGCAAGCTGTCGCACTCTAACGGTGAGCCGCACTGTTTGCTCTCATGCCTCGCGCAAATCTCACGGGCAGGGCGGTCGCAGATTCACATCGCTGCGCCGCCGGACAAATGCTGCGAATGGAACAGCTCAAGAGAAGGAAGAGCTTATAATCAGGACACGTGAGACTTTGGCCAGCGTTGAAGACTGCGGCTGAACTGAGGAAGCAGGCTCGACAACCTAATTTCTCGCTTTGAGGAGCCTTCGTACGCGACACGGTGGGATTCGCCACTCATCGTCCTACCCTGGTCGGATACCCAGCTACCGGAGGAGGACATCGTAAATGCCGTCTTTAAAGGCTTGCTGAAGCCGCCGAACCTCGCCGCCGTTCACGTGGGCTTTTCTGTCTGTCTGGGTGCGTCGGCGAATTGGCTGAGTGTTTGCCTGGCACCAGTCTCGACGGTCTATCGGGGACTATCTCCAGCGGCTAGATGTGGTCACCAGCACAGTGGTCCAATCGGTCCGCGACTCCCAGCAGATGCAGAGCGGCTCTTCCCTGAACCTGAGCATTGGCGTCGACGACGTCAACTTGTCCCTGCAGCTATCTGTCCCGCCCAACCAAGCGGTCACTCTGCCACAGATGCAGCGCTTGCGCCGGCAGTTCATCGCCATCAACAAGCAAGCCAACGCGGAGCTGAGCTCGCAAAAGATCGCCGAGCTCTTTGTCGACTATCTCGCCAGTTCACTGTAGAAACAGCAGCAAGCGCGCACGCGAGAAAAGTTTATTGTAAAATTCCAACCTGGTCGAAGCAACAACGCTTGTGAACCTTTGTATTTTGAACGCGGTCCCGTTGCTATTTGGAACCCTTTTCTCTTCCCAAACCGAAACAGAACATCCATGGTAAAACTTTTGCACAACATGCACTTGCGGGTGTCGTGTATGATACATGAAATTGGCCAAGGAGAAACGAGAAGAGGGAAGTCGTGGTGGAAGGGGGTTCATGATGGAGAGAGTAGCTTGATTTCGTGAGGAGACCTAAGTCTTGGTGGTCATGGCTCGAGAGAAGTTTTGAGAGGAGTGTCGTCAATGGCGTGAGAGGATCATTCGGTAAAGGAAGCTGTATGGTCGTTCAATGGTCTGGGAAGGGCGCAGGGACGGGCGGAAGCTGGCGCCAGTAGTCGGCCGCTGCGTCGGAGAGGAGATTGCCTTGGAGCGGAGGCAGGGAGACTTGGGCCATGTCGTGCTCCCTGTTTGGTCTGAAAGGTCGCTGGGTTGGCTGCGATGGGTAGCCGGTGTCGCGGCCGGCTTGCGGGTGACGCTCGTCCCGGTCGCTGCTCATAGAGTAGGACTGCTGGAATGGGGTGCGAGAGAATCCAGCAGGCAGGGTGTAACCCCTTGTTGGGGTTTGGCTGCTGACCTGAGGAGGGCGGGCAAAGGGAATGCCATCGGGAAGAGCTGGCGGTGGCTCCGCTCGCGAATAGGCTCGGCCTGAGGGAGGCGTATGCTGCGGAGCGTATTGTGTTTGGTGCTGTCGGCCGCCTGACATGGCGATCGAGTGGCGCAAGCGGTTGTGCTGGCTTGGATAAGGGTCCACCCCGTGCGAAGAGCGGCTGCCCGCGGAGCTGCTGAGGCTGGTGGTCGGGCTGTACATGTAGGGCGAAGTCGCCGCACCGTAAAAAGCCTGCTGAGAGGGAAAGGACTCGGTCGAAGAGGACGATTGGCTCCAGCTCATCGGGTAGGTGGTGGGCGACATGCCGGTCGGACTGCCCGTGGAGCTGTACAGGCTGTCGCTCGAATCGGTCGACGAGCCGCGGGAGCTTCCAGAGCTGGTGTAGCGAGCATTGGTCACCGACTTGCGCTTGCCCTGGTTATTCGGTCGGCGGCGGTACACGTAATCTGGTGGCAAAAATGGTGAGCGCCATTCAAAATATAAGGTCAAAGGCACCTACTTGGGAAGCGCTCATGGAAGGCGTCCTTCAGGATCTTGGCCTGCTCGATATAAAAGCCTTTTTGCAACTGCGGGAATGACGGCCGGTAAGCAAGAGGCAGTGTTCGAAGAACCCAAGAACTAACGGGAGGCAGCGTCTTCCACTCGGCACTGAGCTCTTTAGACATTTCTCCGGTCTTGAGGGTCGGGCGCTCTCGTTGCAAGTCAGATCGGCGATGGCGCGAGTCTGGCAAAGGGACCGGGTCAGTTCGGGGCTATCTTAGAGTGGTGCTCGCAGGCTGTAGACTCACATATCTGCGGCGGTAGGCCAAACAATGCGGTTTAGATCAGATACAATATGGAGGAAGCAAATGGCCACACCATGAAAGCGTTCATCGGGCGCCGGGGCGTGCTGACCACGACCTTTGAGCTGGTCATTCCCTTGAGCGGCGGCTAAGAGCGGTGCTCACCCATCAACGTGCAGCTCTTGGATCAAGAGGTCAGGTGGCGCCACCAAGCCGCTCGGGTGGAGGGCCTGCTGGGAGTGGCCCAGCGTGGAATCCTCATCCGAGGCGATGGGGTCGTCCTGCCTGCTATCGAAGTTGAAATCAAAGTCGAGGGGAGATTGCGTCGGTTGGAAAGCGGGCACTGTGAAATGCGGGTTCCCGGTCAGTCCTCGGCTTTTGATTTCGAGTAGCGAAAGCGATGAAAGAAGCTCAAGAAACGCACACGTCGGCGACAAGGGTCCGCCACCACCCACTTGGCCAGAGGTCGACTGGCCGGCGTCCGAAGAGGCGGGTCGGTTGATTGCGTGCTGCTGGAGCGGGAAGGGCAGGTGGCTGGCGCCCGACGAGGAGGGGAGCGGTGGCGGCGGCGAGAGCAAGAAGGGCGCCGAGTTGAAAGACCAGTCGTCGGCCTGGTTGAGAAGACCGTCTTGGCCAGGCGCGCTCGACACCATCACAGCCGGGTGCTCAATCCCCCCGCGCTTTGACTGCTGAGC
The DNA here is from genome assembly GCA_001599975.1 of Cystobasidiopsis lactophilus. Classification (NCBI taxonomy): domain Eukaryota; kingdom Fungi; phylum Basidiomycota; class Agaricostilbomycetes; order Agaricostilbales; family Chionosphaeraceae; genus Cystobasidiopsis; species Cystobasidiopsis lactophilus. The sequence continues at coordinate 2,595,119 of BCIO01000005.1, forward strand.
CAAACAACTGCTTGAACTGGGCGGCAAGCTCTTCAATGGCTCAAAGGGCCCTACGTAAGCTTTGTGAGTGAGAGCCGGGTAGACGGCTGGCAAGAGGTGAATCGCTTGCAATTGAGAACTTGGTTTGTACGGCGGCCAGCGAGCCGATGAAGATGTGTGTTGGCAGCTCAAGAGAGAGCAAGTTCAAACTACGTTGGGTTCCTTGGGCTGATGCCGCTGTACGAAAGGAATTGAATGGGGAATTGAGTCTGGCGCGTGGCTCTTCAAGGGGGGGCACTGCCGCTGATGTTTGAAGACGATGCTTAAATTTTGCGACGCGACGTCGATGTTGATAGGCAAGAAGTGGAGCAGAGGGATTATGGCGAAAGACAAAGGGGGCTGGATTCGATGAAAGAGATGGCCTTTTGTTTTGCGGGAAGGGGATTTCGTCGAACTCGTAGGCCACAGCGGCTGATTACAAGGGAATTATAGGTCGTGAAGTCGTGATCGTGAAGGTCGTTCCAGTGGTGGACAGAGACCAAAGAAGGTGCAGGGAACAACCAATCACAAGCAGAGAAGTTGGCCGAAATGGGTCCACACGGCTTGCTGTCAATGCACGCAGTGGATGCCCTCAATCGTCTTTCTTGTGCCAAGTCCACCATCACATTTTGTTGTGCTGTTGTGCTTCTTGTTCACTTAGCCTGCACAGTCCGCTGCACCTAAAATTCGCCTGGGATTGGGAGAGCTCGGTGGCAAAATCGGCGCTGGCCCGGTTGCAATTAGCCTGCTTCTCGAAGTGCCGCGCGGAAGAACGCCCGTTTGTGAACGCATCGATGTGCTGGCCTGGTCATGGACGTCCTAGTAGCCCGACTGGAATTGATGCGCTCCAAGGAGGAGAAATAGGCTCCGAATCGCTCGATGGCTGGGCTCCGCTGCCATTGACGACGATCTGGCCCTTCTGATCTTCAAACTTTTGATTGTCATTGTGTTGGACTACTGTGCTTTCGGACGCTCTCCTGCCGCGGAGTTGGCATGCTTACAAGAGAAAGGCGCCTAGCGCCTGGCCCTTGCGCCTGCTCGAAGGTCGCTATCTGCTGCCAAGTGATAGTCTCGGCCCAGCCCATAAATCCCTATCGAAGACGGGCTCGGTGCTACATAGCTTGGCTTTTAACGCTTCGCCTCTCTTGCTATCGTGCTCAGACCAAAAAGCCGCGGTGGGAGAGAATTCCGCGCCACATCGCCACCTCCTGCCATGCCGACTGCGCTCCAGAGTCCGGGGCCGCTGTGTCGACCTGATAAGCCTGTCACAAAATGACCCCCCGTGCTTGGCCCTGGACGATAGGAGATCCTGCGCGGCTCAACTCCTGGGCCGCCCGAGTGCGGGATAGCGCTTATTGGTGCCAAGGCTAGAATCGCGCTGGCCAACTTCACCCTGATAACTCTCTTTAACTCTGCACCACCTCTTTGAAGAGCATCCAAGATGGGCAAGGACGAGGCCAACACCGCAGTGTCCTCTGTGACCGATGCCGAGTCTCTCCACAAGGATGGCGGCGTCATCCTCGCGGACAACAATAAGCTTGAGTCCCTAGGTGGGTTATCCAGCTCTTCTTTTTACAATCAAGTCTGGTCTAAGGGGGCCTGCTCACCATCAGGTTATCGCGCCGAGTTCAAGGTTGGTCGTGCCATTGCGCGCTCTCGCCCGCCAGTCTGACGGTGGCGACTGCAGCGAGAGTTCAACACTTTCACCGTCTGGTGTGTGTCGTTTGCGGTGTGAGTCATTCTCCAGAGCCAAAGCCAGCTGCGTTGGTCGTGCCCTGACCTTTATCGCGCTCCATCCAGCACTGGCCTGTTCGTCGGCATCTCTGGGTCACTGTACGCCACCATCGGGTACTCCGGATATGCTGGATTGGTGTGGGCTTGGCCGGTGTGCTCCATCTTCGTCATCTGCGTTTCCCTGTCGATGGCCGAGCTGGCGTCCTCCATGCCAACCGCGGGCGGTCTCTACTACGCTTCTTACCGCCTCGCTCCTCCCGGTTATGGCCCAGTCTGCGCGTGGATCGCTGGATGGCACAACATGTTGGGCCAAGCCACCTGCGCCCCTTCGACTAACTGGATTTTCGCGGCAACCATCATGGCCTGCGTCTCCCAGTACTATGACTTCACCGCGACAGCGTGGCAAACATACTGTACGTGCCTCCATTACTTCGAAGAAAAGGCAGCCGGGCTTATCCGATAGGAAACAGTGCTTTACCTGGCTGCGCAGACCATGCACTTTTGCCTCGCCTGCGTGCCAACTCGGTACTTGAGTTACATCAACACTGCCGGAGCAACGATTCAGGTCGCTTTGATCTTCATCTTCATCAGTGGGTGAACTTGCCATGAGTCCAATGGTCATTGCTGATGAGACCACATGTGAAAAGTTGTGATGCCTGCCGCCACGACGCACGAGCCCAAGTTCCACTCCTCCAGCGAGGTGTGGGGATCTGGTTCTTTGATCAACGGCACCGGCTGGCCCGATGGATTTGCTTTCATCAGCTCTTTCCTCGCCGTCGTCTTCTGCCTCGCCGGTTTCGACGCGCCGTTCCACTTGTCCGAGGAATGCCAAGACGCCGCCAACTCGGTGCCTAGAGCCATCGTCGGCACCGTGGTGAGCACCGCCGTCCTCGGCTGGTGTGTCTCGATCGTTTTCGCCTACACCATCTGGGACTACCAAAGCATCCTGGCCGACTACGGCCAACCTTTGGCCGGCTACCTCGTCACCCTCTTGAACCGCCCTGCCGCCATCGCCATGGTGGTGCTGTGCTGCCTCAGCATCTGGACCTGCGGCATGGGCTGCTTCACCGCTTCTTCGCGCATGGCCTTCGCCTATAGCCGCGACGGATGCCTCCCCTTCAGCAAGTGGCTGTGTGTTGTGCACCCGAAGACCAAGACCCCTATTCGCGCCGCCTCCGTCATCTGGGTCTACGGCGCCCTCATCGGCCTCCTGGCCCTGGCGTCGCCGGTCGCCATCTCGGCCATCTTCTCCCTCGTCTCTATCGCCCAATTCTTAGCCTTCACCTGGCCGGTGGCTGTCAAGCTGTGGAGTCACCACACCAAGACCCAGACGTTCCAGCCCGGTCCATTTAACTTGGGCAGATACTCCATCGCCATCAATTGGATCTCAGTGTAAGCGTCGCCAGTGTCTTGCGGTGGTAGGGTCGGTGCTGACTTTGATGCGTAGGCTCTTTGTCGCTTTCATTGTGCCCATCCTCTGCTTTCCTTCGTTCCCAGCTGGCCAAGGGTTGAACGCGCTCAGTGAGCCGACCTTCTTGTTGTTCTGAAATTTTCCTGATGGCTGATAATCCTTTATAAGCTATGAACTACACCTCGGTCATTTATTTAGGAACTATGAGTATTAGTTTGATTTATTGGGTTGTGGACGCCAGAAAGTGGTTCAAGGGGCCAGCCAACAACCTCAAGAACTTCGAGGGTGTGGAAGCCGTCCTGCCGTATGTCCCTCTTTTTATTGTCCCACTCAAGCCAAGCTTACGTTGCTCGTCCACAGTGAGGCACCGTACGAGGACCACATGGCCAGCCCGGCTTTGGAGAAGTAGATATGCGTATAGGGCATGCATAGAGAGAGGTTACATAGAGACGGTTGTGCATTATCAAAACAGTATTGTTCAAATCAATTCTCGAGAGGGGAACAGTGGCGTTCACCCATGCGGAGGTAAAACCACTGTCGCGGTCGCGCTCAGTGGCGAATTTTGGACTCGCCGAAAATGCGCTCTTACTCTTGACCATATCGCCAACCCTTCTCGGCTGCATTAGTCCATCTGAGCCCAATTCAGCTTGATTGGGCACTAAATTCGCCCCCGAGGAATCCTCTTCGCTTTCGATAAAATTTCGCGCCCTGCATCAAAATGGAGACTTTGTCGTTTCCCAGCTTCCCGTCTGGTCTGGCACAGGCCACCTTGGTCCTCTTCGAGAATGTTCAAAATGCAGCAGACCTAAGGCAGCGCCTGTCGGAGGCTTCCAAGATGACCGGGCCAGAGGGCGACGCTGAGAGGGCAAGACTGGACTTTTGCTTTTTGGACGCAACAAGGGTTCGCCTCTACACGCTGGCCAGTTTGATGCTCTGCTTGACTTTGGAAACAGATTTGCTCGCGGCTGCACATCCAAACCGCGATTTTTCAGGCTCTCCTCGCCGTCTCCCAAGGCTTCGCGCGGACACCCACCGTAGTAAGTTGCTGCTGCCAACGTCTTCACGCTCAAGCGCGCAAATGATCGAGACTGAATGGACCCGCGCAGCATTCAGAGATCTTATGGATGCTTAGCCCGTCGACCAACATCACAGACAGCTACAAAACCTTCGGCCTGGCTCCCTCAACCCAAACCGTTCTGCTCGTCAAGGTCGGAGATGCAACGAGTCGCTTGGAGGAAATTCAATCTGTAGTGAAGGGCGAGCTGTCTTCGGTGTCTCTGCTGGACAAAGACAGCACGGCTGACTGGGCAGCTTTGAAGAAGGTGGGTCCCTGTCTCGCAGTCTTCTCGTTTGGCGAGCCATTGATGGCAGGTTTCAGCACTACAAGCTCGCAAACGATGCCACTGGGTCGATTGATCAATTGAAGCAAGCCATTGTTGGATCGGTCTGCCTCAAAGCTGTGCCCTGATTGTGCGCCCAACCCCTTACCGACTCGCCTCGCCTCGATCAGTAGATCGTCGCCGCCTTCATTCATGATATGGCACTTCTTTCACTCGCCAGAGCTGCCTCCTTAGCCATCACTGTCGCCCACCACCACTGTCGAGACAGCAAGAGCGGCTTACGTGATGCGGACTGCACGCGGCAAACTCGGCGCACTTTGACCCTCTTCCTGCGACGACCACGCAGCTCAATGGATCTTTTCTGCTCTGGCGTGCCTTTGACTTGGTCTGAAGAAGCGTTGTACGTGGGCTTTGGCTGGCTGGATGCGCTCGGAGCCTTCCTTTGACCCTCCGACCGCACTTGTGACAGCGAACTGCATTTGGCCCGCTACCTGCATTCCTCTGAATTGCGGATTCACGACATCTCGGGACTACCAACAAATTTTCAGGTGCGCCTTCTGAAGGCGAAAAAGAAGAGGGGCACGAGCCCGCAGCATCGGTTCCGCTGTGCAATTGTCACAATCGCAACTGTTGCTTTGGCCCAAGCTTTTCTGCGACGCTACGGGGGCGGAATTACAATCTCTTCTAGCGGCCTCTTAACGTTCAAAGCTGGCAACCGCGCTCCAGATCAGCTCCTTGTTCAGCGCCTGCGCAACGAGCCGTTCGAAGATTTGAAGACGCGGCAGAAGCGGATAGATAATGAGCGCCTGCTGGAAGCTCGCCTAGTCCTTGTCAAAGTGCACACGGGAGCCCTGGTGGCTGGCGACTTTTCCACAGAATGGCCCTCGACAACAGAACAAGGGTCGACCATTTCCTTTCACGATAGCACCAGAGCCTTGCGTATCGCTCTGGGAGGTGCCATGGACGTCGTCGTTCAAGTGCATCCTCTATCGGTAGCTCGTTGGGCCTGCGACGAAGGCACTGGGTCGGTCAAGCGGCTTTTGCTGGATTTATTGCATCCTCCAGTCATCACCGCGTCCGGCGCCCCTTCTAGCACATCTTCGATGGCCGAGCTTCTCGCCGGTTTGTCCCTAGAAGACCCACCACGTCGGAGGGTGGCCGCCATGTCCCCGCAGCAAGCACCGACCGCTCCCTACTCGATGCGCGGCCTGGTGCTGGAAGTCTCCGGCCCGACGACTGCTTTTTTCGAGGCTGCCAAAGCCCTCGGCTTTCGCGAGCCAGACCGCGAAGCAATCACAGTCTCGGCGCAGCACTTGTATGCCCCGGACAATCTGGCCTTCGTCCGCGCTTGGCAAAATCGACAAGTCAACATCCCTTTGATCTTTGAAGTGGAAAAGCTACTGTGCAACACGACCATCTTTGCGCGCGATATCCGGCAAATCCTTATCAAGATCGACCGCGATGGCCTGCCGGTCAAGGAGGCCACAGTCGCTTTGCGCACGCTAGGGGTGGAAACAAGCGCAATGGCAGACGAGGACGATGACATGCTGTCTCCTCTCTTCCTCTTCGACAAAATCTTGAAGCGGCCCCACAGGCGCCGCCTTCAAGTTGCAGACGCCGGTAATAGTTTGATATACCACGTGTAGGTCTCTGTCCGGCTTCTTGATCTTGTGCCTTTCTCAATCGTCTTATTGTGCAACAGTGTCGTCACGCCCACTGCAAGGAGGCTCGAGGGCCCATTCGAGGAAAGGTCTAACCTTGTTCTCCGGCGCTATGCCAACTTCAGCCACCATTTTCTGCGAGTCAGCTTCTGGGAAGAGGATATGGGCCACTTTTCTTTCAGCAGTCACCAGGACGAGGTTGACTATAAAGCGACCATCGACGACTTCGTCGTTTCCAAAATGAAGCAAGGCATTCAGCTTGGCCCACTTCGGTACGACTTCCTCGCGTGGACGATGAGCGCGCTGCAAGACCACACATGCTGGTTCCTGGCGCCTTTCCAAGAGGGCAACACGACAGTCACCGCAGATGTCGTTCGTCGGCGAGCGGGCGACTTCAGCAAGATTATCTCTCTACCTGCTTGCTTTGGAGCCCGGATCTCGCAGAGCTTCACCGCAACCCTTCCTTCGATCTCGCTGACGAATGACCAAGTCAAGAGGGCGAGTGAAGTCTCTATGCACCCATGGCGTTTCTAAGTTTCAGCTGCCACAACAGATCCCTGATGTGGTGTCTACCACTGGACAAGTGATGACCGTAAGTGGTTGTTCACCGGCACTGTGCTTGTTAACTAGATCAAAATCGCAGGACGGCTGCGGCACTATGTCTCTCCAGCTAGCGCAGTCGATTCGCTCAGCCCTGAGCCAGAATAGGCCTCTCGGAAAGCCTGCCCTACCTTTGCCCGAGTGCTTGCAAGTGAGGATTGGCGGAGCTAAAGGCATGCTTTCCTTGGATAGGACGCTAGCAGGCAACACTGTTTGCTTGAGACCGTCAATGGAGAAATACATAGCGACAGAATTCACCATGTGAGCGTCACCTTTATGTCTTCCTCTGGCCTATTGTTGATCATGCTTCAGCGAAATCGCAAGCACCTTTTTCCGACCGCTGTCCTACTTCCTATACCGAGGCCTTATCGATATCCTTTCCGACCTAGGCGTGCCAGATCAAGAGTTCTTGCGGCTCCAACAGGATACAATCGCAGTAACCAACAACAGTCGCCGTACCGCTCAAGGACTATCCAACCTTTGTCGGATGCACGGCTTGGGCACGGCTTTTCGAGCGCAATCGATGCTTGCCAACATGCGCTCTCTCAAAGTCGAATTTTCCGCCGATCTGGCTCGAGACGACTTCTTCGTCTTCGACGTGGCCGAAGCTATGGTCACAGAGATCCTCCGCCAACTCAAACACAAAGCTCGCATGGCCATCCCAAATTGTTACACTCTTGTAGGCGAGAAGCTTGCCAAGGCATTCGAGCTCTGACGCTGGCTTGCAAAGGTCGGGATAGCCGACCCTTATCACAATTTGCCATCGGGCACTATCTATGCCCGAATCGAAGCCAAAGGACAGCCATTCTGTCTCTCTGGCCGCCTCGTGATTTCCAGGAGTCCGACTGAGCACCCCGGAGATGTGCAATTTGTCCACGCAATTGGCGCCGCGCCACCCAACCAATATCCTCCGAACTGTGTTGTCTTTTCGACACAAGGCAACCGCTCGTTGGCGTCTGCTTTGGCTGGCGGCGATTTTGATGGCGATTGTACGTGATCTGCACTCCAGAAAGACTCAATCTCATCGCCACTTGAATCAGTATTCAATCTCCTGACTGACCAACGTTTCTTTCCAACGAGAATCCACCCGCCCAGCGACTACCAACCCCCTCCTATCAAGGATCTTGGCAGACCTTCAACTGCCTCCGACTTGTGCGAGTTTTTTGGCGATTACATCCGGAACGACTTCCTGGGTATCATCGCCACACGCCGTTTGTGGGTCGCCGACCAAAGTCCTGGCGGCACGTGGAGTCGAGACTGCATCCGCCTGGCCGACTTGGCTTCCAAAGCGGTCGACTTCCAGGTGATTGTCCACGTTTCTTCTTTATCGCAGCAATGTTGCTCACATCACTCCCACTAGAAAACCGGCACCCCTGTACTCATGACCGAATTGCCACCCACTCCCTCTCGCCTGAAACCTGATTTCCTCAGTCCAGAAGGCAAGACTGCCACCAAGCGCAACTTTTACCCAAGCTCTCGAATCTTGGGCCAGCTTTACAGGGCGATCGACCTCCCTGCCCCTCATGATGCACAACGAATCTCCAGCACGCGCCTTCCCGAATTCGAGGATCTGACATCTCTGGCCCTCGACAACCCACCAGGCTGGCTATACAAGATATACAGGGCTTTAAAGGCCCAGCTCACCAATGCCTATGTGCCCCTCGACGTCAGAAACGGGAGAGAAGAAGCGGCGCATGAGCTGGTCGAGTTTGCCCGCGCCCTGCGCGAAATTTGCGCCAGCAACTCGCTTTCAACCAAGAGGGACCGAATGGTCTCCGAAGCGGAAGCGTATGCGGGGGTGATTTTAGGCTATGCGTCTCAGCAAGCGAAGCGCAAGCATGCGGTTGGCCGCCTTCGGGAGCAGACACAGCAGCTCGCAGACTCCTTCATTGACACTTGGCAAGACGAAGAGGGTCGCCACGACCTCACCGCCCAACGATGCTGGGTCGCCTTCCTACTCGGCGCCGCCGCCAAAAGTGACTACTTTGGCGCCAGCACGTTCTGCTATCTGGCGCTCCAAAGCTGCATAGCTGCGCTCAAGCGGCTGCTCAATGACGAAGATTGGAACGAGTGATCGAAGCTTCAGCGCAGGTTGTCTATTTGCCACCTCAGAGTAAAAGTCCTTGATTCCCTGATACAATGCGCTTTCAGACCTTCAGAAGTACTTGCTGCCTGCTCCAATGGCCAACAGGGCAAGGGTGACGCTGTGAAGCACCTGGGCCACCGGAAGACTGGGCAGCGACGCCACAGAAAACACTGTACAACCGCTTGAGCGACAAGCACGAAGGCAAGGCAGGGGAGAGAACGCACTATGAAAGCCAGTCTGCACCGCAATGCTCGCCAAGTCGTTAGCCTGCCAGGGCCCCTTCTTCCCCGACAGCCGGAGATAGGTCAGGCCGGAAAGTAGAACTGTCTTGCTCAGTGCAATGTCGAGCGCACAACTTCTTCGGCACCTACAGTATGCTGTGCCCTGGGTCCATCCCACAACTTCTGCAGCGTGAACAACAGCCATGAGAGGAGCGAAGACAAGCCGCCTACGTGCAGTTCTTGCTGTGTGGTTCGAGCCGAGAGCAAGAATCGCGGGAGCCAGCTGCACCTCGAGACGATCAGTCCCAGTCCCGCAACCCTTCCAGAGCAGGAGACAGGACTTGCATCGTTCACGCCGACCTGGCATGCACGAAGCCCAAAAGCTCAGCTGCACTCGAAAGCGTCAAGGCTGCAAGCACTGACAAGATAATGGCCCACAGCCGTAGCAAATGAGACCACGCCCGCAAGCTTCAAAGAGGCAGATTGAATGCCGGACATGATAAGCGCGCGGTCAGTTGTAGTGCAGGTCGACCGGGGACAAGGTGCACTGAGGAAGGCAGCCGCCAGCGCGGGGAATAATGCGGACGTAGAGGCTACATAAGCTTGAAGCGATTAAAGCTAAGGTCAAGATGAACATCTGGGTGAAATGCTGTATGTGTATGTTGCATGCAAAAGACGCTCTCTCTCTCTCTCCTTCGTAATACAAAATTCGACGACTGAAAGTGGGAATAACCAAGGGCGTTAAGCGTCCTCCCTTGGGTTCGTTCCGTCTGGTGACGGCGCGAGAACGCGAACGTTCGGAAGAGGTAGGCTAGAAGGAGGTTCGGGAGTGCCAGGAGATGGATCAGCCACCTGGCGGTGGCGTTCGATGTGGAGGTGCGAAGCAATTACCGATGCCTGCTTGTCGGCCGCGGCTCGGTCAAAGTTGAAGCCCGCGGTCAATGAATGCGGGCTGGTGGTCGAATTGTCCCTGCGCCGCGAGAAACTGGACAGGATGCTCATGGAGCCCCATTCGACCAGCTTTTTGGACAGCCAGGTGAGCTGCACAGGCTTGGTGATGTAGTCGTTGCAACCTGCGGCCAGAGCTGCAAGCCGATCGGCTTGCCAGGACGAAGCCGTCAGAGCAACAATGATGACAGGGAGGTGGTGTGGCGAGCTGACAGGCGTTGGTGTCTTGCCGAGCTGGACAGGGCTTTCCACGGTTGGCGTGCCTTGGAAGGCGATGTTGTTCTGGCGCTCCAGGTCGCGGATTTCCTTGGTGGCTTCAATACCGCTCTTCACTGGAAGTTGGATGTCCATCTGGAAGAGGTGGCGCGATTAGTCGTTTGGTCTGCGAAAGGCACAGAAAAAGGCGACGTACCAAGACCAAATGAAAGCCGCCGACCTTCCACTTGTCAACCGCCTCTTGTCCGTTGTTGGCAATGGCATGCTGGATGCCTTTGCGCTTCATGAAGGTGGAAAGAATGGTTTGATTGATAGGGTTATCTGAGATTTGAAAATTAGGGTCCGCCGCGTGATTCAAACATTGGGCAAGCAAGCCTACCTTCAACAATCAAGACGTTGATTGGGGGCACAGCCGAATTTGCTGTCGATTTGCGCACCGGCTTGGCGCGCTTGGGCTCGGCTTTCGAGTCCCTCCGGCGGGCTGGAGGTGCAGCGGTAGCAGATGGTGCCGTGCGCGCCGTAACAGAGGCCGCAAGTGGACTGGAAGGCAGCTGGACCGAAGAGCTCGAGTTCTCTCGAGCGTGCCCGTGCACAGGCGATGAAGGCGAGCGCGGGGAGCTTTGGTGCGAGGTGGGGCTCGCCGGCATGTTGAGGTTAGGCGATCGCGTCATCACAGGCGAGTTGGATGGGGACATGGCCTGCTGGAAGCTGGCTGGTGCGGTCGTCATGCGCACAAAGGGCGGTGGCAATGGCGCAATGCTGGTGGGCGAGCTAACCAGGTCTTGTGGCTCGTCTTGCTCGGAAGGCGGCGAGTAGGTGAACTCTTGGAGGGTCAAGGCTCGAGAGCCAACGTCGGCCGGAGCGCTGGAGGTGGACAAGTCGCGGCCTATGTGGCCCAGACCAATGTGCTTCGGCGTGATGACTTGGATGGAGCCCCCCGGGCTCATGACGGGCGATGCAGGGGAAGGTGGCAGGGCCGGTGTGGGTGGCCCTGACCCAGCCTCGTCATCACCGTCAGGCCCGGACTCGTTGGCGGACTCGGAGCTGCCGTTGTCGTTTGTCTTTGCCTCCTCTTCCTTGCCGCCTGCTATCACCGCCTTGTCCTTCTTAGCGTCTTTGGTCTGGTCATCAGACGGCCGACGGTCTCGGACTGTCTTGCTGGTGCTCGTACTGAGGTTGCTGGGGTTGCTGATGGACCGAGCCTCGCGAGCGGAGCCTGGCGGCCCTGCTCGTTTTAGCGGCTGGAAGAACAGGCCTGTGTTCTTGCCGTCTGGGGTTTGGATGACCAAGCCCGAAGAGGCGTTGTTGCCACCTAAGTGGTTTACCGACTTGCTCATGTATTCCATGTACTCGACAGCTTCGGTGGAGCTGGCGCGGGGACTGGGCGGATTTGAGCCATTGGAGAGCAGTCCAGGTGTCCGAGGGCTGTTAGAAGAGGCGGCAGCGCTCGTCGGCGACCCAGTGGCCTCTCGAAGCTCGGATGCTTGCCGGGCTTCTGCGGCAAAAGCTGCATCGAACTCCTGCTGGGTAGACGACGGGGCGGGACTGGGCTTGGAGCTCGAATTGAAGAAGATGTGGCCGCCAGGCGACGAGGGAGAGGTGGCGATTGGGGACACAGTGCCATCCAAGACGGGCTTGCGGACTGCGGTGTGCAAGGCGGTGAGAAGCCGGCGTGGTCCAACCGGCTTGGGCAGGACGAAGACTTCAGGGAGAGGGAAAAGGTGGGAGGCGGACCGGAAGATGGATTGGACGAGCTCGCGGATGTACCGGAACTTGGACAGAGAGGTGAAGTAGATTATGGTCAAATTGGCGGATGGGTTGGCGGGGCGAATCTGAGCGCTGGAGCGTGTCCGCCGACTTGATAACGCCGGTCGCTTGTTGAGGAGAGTGGAGTGGAGGTGGAGTTGCGGCGCGTGGTTCTTGATGAGGACAAGCTGGCGCCGGAGAATGGAGATGTCGTCGTCGACGAACAGGAAGCTCACTGAAGGATCTAAAGCAGCATCCAGAGGCAGGGAGGAAGCCGGCTTGGGCGGCGGCGCGTGAGAAGTCTCTGAAGTGGGCGCAGACGCAGAGGCGTTGCTGCCGGCTTGGTGTGGGTCGTTGCTCCCGCCAAACCCGGAGTCGTTGCGCGTAGGGTTGACCCGAGCCGGAAAGTCTTCCTTGCTCCCACTGCCTTTAGAGAACTGCGGGCTGCCGCCGCCTTCGTCGTCGTCTGGAGGGTCGCTCGACACATGCGTAGGCTCGAGGCCCCAAGAGGTGAGGTAGCCGGTGAGATGCTTGGCGAACAAGCTCTTCTCTCCCGAGTAGATGACGACTCGCTTGCCCTTCAGCGAGAGCTCGGCAAAGCGAAGAAGCTCCGGAATCTGGTTGCCCATAAGTTCGGGACCTGCAAGCTTTGAAATCTGACGCACCGTGGGTTCTCGCATGCCGTCTGCAGAGTTACGCCGCCGGCCTGGACCCAGCATCTCCTCGGAGCTCTTGCCGTATTGCTGCACATTCGTCTCGACAAACCAGGTCCGGGTCATGACCGGGTCGTCCGTCCGCTTCATGGGCGTGATCACAAAGCTGAACATCTTGGCCAAAGCCGAGACGGTGGGTTGGCGAGCCAGAGGGTCGCGAATGTCTGGAGATGGCGAGGAGATGGGCGAAGAAGTGTGGCAAATCTCCAGGGTGACCTGCCAAGTCCGCCCGGTTGGTAGATCGTCGTCCTCGTCTTCCATCACGCTGAAAGCAGAGCGCGAGGAAGAGGTGTCATTTCGCCGAAGCTGGGGGCGTTTGGTGGCAAAGAGCGGCACCATGTTCATGCCGACCTCGATGACATCGCCGGAGCGGGCTTGGAAGAGAACATGGCTGAAGATCTGGTGTTCCAGCAAGCAAACTGATCAGTCGGAGTACCGATGAGCAATGGAGAATCATTCAAGGACGCACCGTCATGATTGCCACGGCAAACCCGGTTTCGTCGCCTTTCGTAAACAGCTCCTTGATCCCGCCACCCATCTTCATCTCTCCGACGCCGTGCAGATCTGTCGGATGGACGCCATGGTAAAGCACCAGTTCGATGCCCAGGTTGGCCGCGTAGCCAGACAGCACATCCAGCACACTCTGCAGCAGGCCACCCAATTCGAAAACAACAGGGATCACGCCGGTGCTGCCACTGGGGACGGCGTCGATCTGGTCCAGACACATGCTTTGGGGCAGGTCGGAGAGCTGGGGCGATGCAAAGGGCATTAATGGCTTGGGCGAGGAGTGCGGGCTGCCGTAATTTGAAGCCAGGCGGTTCACGTTGTCATTGATCCAGTGGAGAGACTTGATCGCCCGCCAGACGGCAGCAACGCTGACGGCAGGCAGTGGGAGGGCCGAGGCTGCCAGCTGCTCGTTCAGGCCACAGGGCATCATCGACGAGTTGGAGACGGAGGCCGCGAGCGACGGGGCGGTCGTCGTTCCTGGGTTGCCGTGAGAGAAGGAGCTCGAGGCAGGCTCGGAGACGTGCGTGTTCAAGGAGGTGGTCGACGGAGCGTCCAGGTTGCCGGACAGATACGGCGACATGCCCATGCCGGCGGGCACGATGGACTGCGGCGCGAGCTGGAGCAGGCTGAGGGTGGCCGGCTGCAGGACTAGGTTGAACATGGACTGCAGGACGGTCGTGGAGGACAGCGGCGGGGTGATGACGGGCGTGGCCGTGTTGAAGAAGTGGGAGCCCTGCAACGGCGTGCTGTCGTCGTCGAAGCCCGACTGCTGAGGGACGTGCTGCTCGGCGGCGCCATTCCGGGCTGTGATCGATGCGACAGAGGGCGAGGCGGGCTGCGAGTGACTCGAGCTGGCCGTCACCGACGGGCTTTGCAGGGGAGTGACCGTGGACCCTCGAGTGGAGGCCTCCTTGCGAGACAGGAACGGCCGCTTCTTCTGTTTGCGGAACGAGCTGGCCTGCGATGACGCTGTGGACGGCCTCTGGCCCCTGTAGCCTGGCACAGAGGGCGAGGGGAAGGGGGGCGTGGCCGTGCCGTCGCTGGGGAGGGCCGCGCTAAAGGCGGAGGAGGTGTAGGTGCCAGAGGATTGGGACCGGACGAGCGACGGCCTAAAAGTGTTCAGCCATTGCCGGATCCTCGAGGGTTCTGCGTTCGCTATCAGCACAGACGTCGAGCGCAGCGGCAGAGGGCGAGACCCGCCAGCCTCGCTGTCCTGCGAAGAGGACGCCAGCTTGGCCGATGATCTGGCGGTGCGGGCCGCAAATGGGGGCGCTGGACACTCCTCAGGCTGAGCTTAAAGCCTTCTGCTGGATCGCCGGAGGAGAACACAATTACAATCTTTGGTGGACTGACCTCCAGCCTCTTGCGCCGAGGCCAAGGACCAAAAACTTGCTGGGCCGATCATGGTGCTTTGCCAGCCTGCTCCGGTTCCATGCTTTTTCTGAGATATTATTGCACGCTTCGCTTTTCTGGTCATTTTCGCCCTCGCATGAAACCCAGTCCAACCCGACTCGCATTTGGCCGAACCTGCTCTGCTCTGCTGCCTTGTCTTTGATTACTTCAATGCTCAAACCGAAATGCATCAGACCGAATCTGCGGCCTTCTCCTTGATCTCGTCGGTGCTTTGCTGCTTGGAGGGAGGCGCGCTCTGCGGGTCGCCTTGCGCGAACTTGGAGTGGTGACGCAGACGCGGGCCGTATTTGATCAGGGCCTGGGCGGATTAACAATCAACTCGTCGGTCAGCACTCTCGTGATCAGGCTGGTACCTACAGCAAAGATAGGTATCATGACGATGGACAGGCCGGCGAGGAGGGAGCAGCCGCCACCGATCCCTTAATCCATCAATCAGCCGCTGGGCAATCGGTCTGCAAATCGTGACCTACCGAGGACTCTGAAGAAGTGGTGACCGAACAAGGGGAACACAGAGGCGATGGTGCTCCTGACGGCGTCGTTGCCAGCGAGGATCGACCCTTGATACTTCGGATATGATATCGACAGGTAGAGCAGGATGCATTGGAACACTGTGGGCGACAGTAAGAAAAGAGCACAGAATCAGAGGCAGCAGATGATCCCTACGGTGGAAGATACCAGGAAAGCTGCACTCAAATTGGTCAAGCACGCCACCACGCATTGAGGAAAGGGCACCTACTATAGCGCAGCGCCAATCGTCGGTCCAACCCACATCGTCTTCGCAGTCCAGCCGAACATGAACAAGCTGACCGGAATGAAGAAAGAAGAGAAAAAAGCCAAGATGAGAAAGTCTTCTGCTTTTAGGCCGCCTTTGCGCTGGGCCATTGCCGGCAACATCTTGGCGTTGTAGTAACACTGATGTCCAAAACTCCGTAGCATCAGAACCGCTTTCCATAGGCAGCACAAACACATTGTAGCGTACGTAAAAAGCGAAGGTGAGGATGCCGCTAACAACGAACCCCAGGAAGGGGAGACTCGAGATTGACAGCGAGAATCCAAAAGTGTCGCTGAATACAATGGGGAAGGCCTCAAACCTGCGTACTCAACGAAATCAATGCCGTGCTCGGGTGATTTAAAGGAAACTTGCCCACCAGAGATAGAAAATGGCATAGGTGAAGGCAAGGTAGACGTTCGCAAAAGCGACGGCCGGCTCTAGAGAGAGTCGCAAGGGGCGCCAGAGCGCAGCCTGGACGAGCTCCATTGGTGGCGTCGAACCTTGCTCGATTTCGGAGATGGAACGCAGCTTCCTGTTGCCAGTGAGTTTGCGCAGGCGACGCGCTCGGCGAAGGAGGATGGTGCCTTCGTAGGTCTCGGGCAAGAAAAAGAAGAGCACCAAGAAGCCAAAGGACGCCACCCAGATAAGCTCAAAGATGGGCCAGCGCCATGTTCGGTATTGAGCCGCAAACCCGCCGATGACTGATGTTGCTCGAAGAGTTGGAGTTGCGACACCAAAAAAAAGTCAAAGGCAGTGCTCACCTGGTCCAGACACCGGTCCCAATACTGCACCGAGCGACCACACGCCAATCACGTAGGCCAGTTGGTGAACCGGCCACATGTCGCCCATCCTAAGTTTGGTCAAAAGTTTGGTCAGCTATATGCTCATCGGGCCAGGAAACACACGCACGTAGCTCCTCCGGTTGCAAGGGCTGGAGAGCCCGCAAATCCTGTGAGGAATCGAAACGCCAGAATGGTGGGCATGTCGAAAGAGAAGATGATGGGGAACTGGAAGATGACGAAGAGGAATAACGCGCTGATGTAGACCGGGTTGCGCCCGATGCGCGGAATCTCTTGGAGTGGCGTCAAGAAAAGCGCGCCCAGACCGTATCTGACGTCCATCGCGCTTAATCTTAGCTCTGAAGTCCGTGAGCAGAGTGACACACCCCATCACAAAAAGGGTGAGGCCCAGAACAGCTTGAGTGGGGGTCGCGCCCAAGTCAGCAATCAGACCAGGTTCCGAAGCCGTGTAAATGGCAGAGCCAAGGTAGACGCTGTAGGTGAGCAAGACGACCAAGAGCGTTGTCCAGCAGCGTCGTCTGAAGGGCTGCTCGTCATTTGTCAGGATAGCGATCAGGCAGTGTGAATGGTGGACAAAGAAGGTCACTCGCCCAGTTCCTCGGGTTTTCCGGATCGTCATCACCTTCCCAAGTCACGACGACGTAATTGTACTTCCTGATAGCCTTCTCAATCTCGGTCAGCTCTCCTTCGTCGACCAGTGACTCTTTGCCGTTCAGGGAAGCCGAAGAGGGCGAGGCCACAATGGTTGTTTGTCCGTCGCTTTGGGGTGGCGATGGGAGAGCCTGGAGCTGGGGACGCTGCTCGGTGGTTCCATTCAGGGTCGATGGGTCGCTTTTGGTCTTTGTGGTGTCGTGCGGAACGTGGTGATCGCCGCTGAAGGCAAAGGACTTCGAACGACCACGRCCAGCGCCTTGGGCTCCGGMCAGCTGATCGCAGATGCCGTCTTCAAACACCAGCTTGTTGCAGTGAGTGACATTCCTGGTGAAAGTTGGGCGAGTGGCACCGCTGACTGTGGGTCTCTTGGCCAGAGGATCGCCAGCTCCAACAGCAGCAGGATCCTCGCTCAGGCGGACCTCCTCTTCATGCGGGAGGACCCTCCACAGGGAAGGCACTTCCATGAGAGTGCGAGGAACAGGCGTTTCGGTGCCAGACGATGGCGTCGTCTGACCCGACTCTCCCTTCTTGAGATACCGCTCTGGTACCACATAGTCGGCGCGCTGGTCATTCCAAGAGAGTATCTTGCCGCCAGACACAGTGTTGCTGGTACATACGAACGCAATTTGAGAGCGATAAGAGATAGGACAAAGTAAAGAGCTTGCATAATTTGTCCAGCTGTTGACGAGCGGAGGAGAGCGTGCCACACCATGATGCTACCTCAAATGCGAGCTATGGCCGTCGAAGAAAACAACAGGGCAATTGGGACAAAGCGTCGCTGCGAAGGTCGACGAAGGAGTCAGCTTTGATTTTTTGCTTATGCACTTCCGCTCCACGCTCCGCACTGGGGAACGCTAACACGTGTCGATCATGTCTTGGACGCTCGCATTTCACAAGCTCGTCCGGGCCAAACCCGGTTGCATTAGGCCGAACCAGCAGCCTTCTCCTTGATCTCTTCAGTGCTTTGTTGTTCAGAGGGTGGCCCGCTGGGCGGATCGCCTTGGGCAAATTTGGAATGTTGACGAAGGCGAGGGCCGTATTTGATTAGTGCCTGGAGCCAGTTGTTAACAAGGCTCGTGGCCAGATAACAGGACGACCTACAGCAAAGATCGGGATCATGATGATCGAGAGGCCCGCCAGGAGGGAGCAGCCGCCACCAATTCCTGAAACCATTGATCAGCCGTGCGCAAGCGGTGTGTAGTATGCACGTCGTTACTCACCGAGGACGGTGAAGAAGTGATGGCCGAATAATGGGAACACCGCGGCGACGGTGCTTCTCACAGCGTCATTTCCAGCGAGGATCGATCCTTGATATTTCGGGTAGGAAATGGACAGGTAGAGCAAGATGCACTGGAACAAAAGGAAGATGCCAGGGAAGCTGTAGCTCAAATTGGTCAAGACCCCGCCGCCAATTATTGCAGCAGTGGACTTACTACAGGGCAGCGCCAATTGTCGGGCCAACCCACATCGTCTTCGCGGTCCAGCCGAAGATGAACAAGCTAATTGGAATAAAGAAGGAAGCGAAGAAGGCCAGGATGAGAAAATCCTCGGCTTTCAGGCCGTGTTTGCGTTGTGCCATTGCCGGTAACATCTTGGCGTTGTAATAGCAGTAGAATGTGAAGGTGATGGCGCCGCTGACGACAAAGCCCAAGAAGGGCAGGCTCCCGATTGACAGCGAGAATCCGAAGGTTTCGTTAAACACGATTGGGAAGGCCTCAAACCTTTTCACCAGACAAAATCAATATCGTCTTCTAAATTTCTTCTCAAGGGAAACGCGCTCACCAGAGATAGAAAATGGAATAGGTAAAAGCAAGGTAAACGTTGGCAAAAGCGACGGCCGGTTCCAGCGAGAGGCGCAACGGGCGCCAGAGCGCAGCCTTGACGAGCTCCATTGGTGGCGTCGAACCTTGCTCGATTTCGGAGATGGAGCGCAGCTTCCTGTTGCCAGTGAGTTTGCGCAAGCGACGCGCTCGGCGAAGGAGGATGGTGCCTTCGTAGGTCTCGGGCAAAAAGAAGAAAAGCACCAGGAAGCCGAACGCCGAGACCCAAATAAGCTCAAACATGGGCCAACGCCAATCTCGATACTGGGCCGCAAAACCGCCGATGACTGATAACGTTGCTCGGATTGGAGCGATGGCAAAACTCGCGAACAATTGGTGCTCACCTGGTCCAGACACGGGCCCCAAAACCGCACCAAGCGACCACACGCCAAGCACGTAGCCCAGTTGATGAACCGGCCACATATCGCCCATCCTGAGCTTGGTCAGCCTGAGAGCAAATCGGGACAGAAAACGACGCACGTAGCACCGCCGGTCCCAAGAGCTGGAGAGCCCGCAAATCCCGTGAGGAATCGAAAGGCTAAAATGGTGGGCATATCGAAAGAGAAGATGATGGGGAATTGGAAGATGACGAAAATGAATAACGCGCTGATGTAGACCGGGTTGCGCCCGATGCGCGGGATTTCTTGGAGTGGCGTCAGGAAGAGCGCACCAAGACCGTATCTGAGGCCCAGATGTAATCAGCCTTAGCACTTGCGTCTAATGAAAGGGCAGCGCACCCCATCACGAAGAGCGTGAGACCCAGCGTGGCCTGGGTGGGAGTCGCGCCCAAGTCGGCAATCAAGCCCGGCACTGAAGCTGTCCAAATGGCAGACCCAAGGTAGACGCTGTAGGTGAGCATGACTACCAAAACTGTCGTCCAGCAGCGTCGTCTGAAGGGCTGCTCGTCATTTGTTAGGGTGGCGGTCAGGGCGAAAGATCACGAGATTGTCACTTGCCCAGTTCCTCGGGTTCTCCGGATCGTCATCCCCTTCCCAAGTCACGACGACATAGTCGTTCTTCCTGATCGCCTTCTCGATTTCGGACAGCTCTTCTTCGTCGGCCAGCGACTCTTTGCCGGTCAGGGAGGCTGAGGAGGGAGAGGCCACAATGGTTGTTTGTCCGTCGCTTTGAGGGGCGGATGGGAGAGTTTGGGGCTGGGGACGCTGCTCGGTGGTTCCATTCAGGGTCGATGGGTCGCTTTTGGTCTTTGTGGTGTCGTGCGGAACGTGGTGATCGCCGCTGAAGGCAAAGGACTTCGAACGACCACGACCAGCGCCTTGGGCTCCGGCCAGCTGATCGCAGATGCCGTCTTCAAACACCAGCTTGTTGCAGTGAGTGACATTCCTGGTGAAAGTTGGGCGAGTGGCACCGCTGACTGTGGGTCTCTTGGCCAGAGGATCGCCAGCTCCAACAGCAGCAGGATCCTCGCTCAGGCGGACCTCCTCTTCATGCGGGAGGACCCTCCACAGGGAAGGCACTTCCATGAGAGTGCGAGGAACAGGCGTTTCGGTGCCAGACGATGGCGTCGTCTGACCCGACTCTTCCTTCTTGAGATACCGCTCTGGCACCACATAGTCGGCGCGCTGGTCATTCCAAGAGAGTATCTTGCCGCCAGACACAGTGTTGCTGGAGCACACGAAAACAACATTAGAGTGATTCGACAACAAAAAGCCACCCCCATAAAGCTTGCATTATTTGTCCAGCTGTGGACGAGCGGAGCAGTGCGTGCCACACCATGATCTTGCCCTATTTCCACGTTATTGCCGCCAAAGAAAAGCACAAGTTTTATAACAGGAATCGTCGCTGTCGAGGGTCAATGGTCGCTGCCCCTTGAGTTTTGGCTTGGGCCTTCCGCTCCGCTCTGCCGCTCTGACTAGCGGGCTACCACACGTGGTCAATCTTGGTCTTGGCTGCCGGCTGCACCAGTTTTTCTGGGCCACATTCAAACTTGCCTCCAAACCACCCAGGCCGCTGTACTTGCTCAACACCGGTGATGGGTCCAGACATGCTACTGTGCTCTCCAGAATACACAGATTCCAGCCGCCCCTATCATAAGCAAATAATGCACTCATGCTAGCACGATGGTTTCTCCGGACCATATCCGCGGCCGATCATGCTATGGTTCGTTTGCCGTGAGCTGCTTCCGGGAGGATCTTGCCGGGCTGCCAGACAGTGAACGCGTCTTCACTGGCTCAAGAGGAGTACAACAAGGAAATGCTCACGTTCATGATGTTTAAGGGATCAATCATGTGCTTGATCTTGCGGAGCACATCGACGGTGCCAGCGCCCAGTTCGGCTTCCAAGTAGGCTGACTTGCCGATGCCAACCTGAAGTGAAGAAGTGGGTGAGATTCAGCTTTGAGATCACGGCGGTAGAACGTGATGCGCACGCCATGTTCGCCGGTGCCTGGATCGAAGAGCATAGTCAAGCAAAGTAACGAACTTGTCAAGCCTTGGGCAGACTCACAAGTGCCATCCAAGCGCTGTGCCCTTTCAACCTGTGTTTGGTGCTCATGCTCGTCAGACTCAAATTGTAGAGAGTTAGAAGGACAGGGCGCACCATTCGATGCATGACTTCTTTCGCCCGGACCTTTTCCTCCTCATTGCTGAACAGGATCAAAGCGTGAAGGTTGCCGTCGCCAGCATGGCAGACCAAGGGCGCCACCAGGTTCGATTCGTCCAAATCTTGCTTGACTTCTTTCATCAGAGTCGGGAACTGGCTGATGGGGACTGTCGCCGGCCTCATGTTAAAGGCCAGGCCGTCGATAAGAGAGCAACTTCAGACATACCACAGACATCTGTGACGATGCATTTGGAGCCAGGGACTACGACAAAGCTCAGAAGAGGAGAGCCGAGTGGTTCAAAGAAATTTGCCACCTACCATAGTCGAGCGCCGACCAGAGCACCACTTTACGAGCCCACCATAGATCGTGCTTTTCTTTCTCCGACTTGGCAAACACCAACTTGGCGCCCTGATTGTCCGACACAATCTTCGTCGTACGGGCGACGTCGATTTTGATCTGCTCCTCTGACCCTTGGAACTTGAGGAAGAGCGAAGGCTTCTCCGGCCATAGACGAGCTCCCTCGTTGGCAGCACTTTGCTTGTTGACGGTCTTGATGCAGAGCTGGGCCCGCAAGGTGAGCTCCTAGTTCTTAAGAAAGGCACTGAAGGAAAACCCACATCATCGAGCAGCTCGATACACTGCAAACCGACGCCCGCCTGGACCAGATCCCTCACAGCAGAAGCCGCCGCCTCGACAGTTGGGAAACCTGCAACACCGACGCTGTGCGGCAGCAAGGGCGCCAGCTTGAGCGTGGCTTCCGTCACTATCCCAAAAGTCCCTTCACTGCCTATTGTGCTCGTTGTGTATTAGCAACACTTTGGCTTTAGAAGAGGGCAGCAAGGGCCTTACCGATAAATAACCGCCCAAGGTCAGGTCCCGCCGAGCATTTCCTGTTGAGCGCCGTAATTAGCGAATATCCTAGTAAGGTGGCCCTGGATCCTCACTTAGCCCTCTGCCGTGTCTTGATGACTTCCCCAGAAGGGAGAACGATGGTCAAGTTCAGCACATTGTCCCTCATCGTGCCGTACCGAACCGCATCTGACAAAATGTTAATGCTTTGCTGCGAAGAGTGGCCATAGGAAGTACTCACTGGTTCCACTGCAGCCAGTTCCGATCATTCCACCGATCACTGGAGGGCGTTGCATTAGTATTGTCGACTTGAGCGATGGCTACAGCTTACTAGCGCCCTGGTCGCATATAGAAGTTCTTCAGCTTCAGGGTATACCTCCATAACATTCGACTTACCGGACCAGGGTCCTGTCGAGATGTTGAGTTTTAGCGGGATTGTGCCAGGGCAGAATGCAAATAACGTACGACTGGGAAGAAAAGACCGGACTCTTGGATTTGGTCATTCAACGAATCATACGAGATGCTGAAATATAATGAGCGGGGGCCTTTGTTGAAACGCAGCCAGAGTGTGCGTACCCAGGCTGAACGACTACATCCAAATCGCCAGCTAACCGAAAAGCTGTGTCAGTGAAGCTCTCTTTCAAAGAGCACAAGGCACATACTGTGCAGCTCGATGATCTCGTTCATGTTCTCTGAGAAGTCCAGAGCAAATGACAAGCCAGGAGCGGCGACCGGGTCGGCGGCCAAGCCCTCCATCTTTGGAACCGGGTCGCCTGGTTGATAGTCCGGGGCGTAAAAGTGGCCTTCTAGTGATGTACCACCTGAGAAAGGAATGAGGGGCACTCGATGCTTCCTGCGTTTGGCTGAGATGAGAATTTGTATCAAAATAAAAGAGGCCTAATGCTTACGCCGCAGTCTTGACAATATTGACAACGTCTTCTGTCGTCCGCGGATAGAGCACGGCGCCAGGTAAAGCAGCAGGCTTATGATCTGGGGCTCGTTTCCAGTCAGTTTCTGGCGGCCAAAAATGGCAGCAATTCGAAGCGCACAACACCAGTCCGACGAGCCGTGGCTCTCCAACAAATGCCCGTCTTTCGAAATGCAGTCCTCTGGCAGGAGGTCTTGGATCTCTTTCAAAGCAGCATCAAAGTCCTTCTGGGTCGGAGGGCGAGGAACTCCTTCTGCTGCTGTTGAACCGACCGATCCACCAGCGGCAAACTGAAAGAGCCCAGCGCCAACCATACCGGCCACTACGCTGAGCAGCCAGGAGAACGGCTTCTTGCCATTGGCAGCAACAGGGGCAGCAGCAACCGGGGCAGTGGCATAGGATCTCGCTGCAAGTCGAGCTTTCGGAAAGCGGGGTGGTGCATGAGTGCTCTTCCTGAGCAAGGGCGCGGCCTGTCGGCGCACTACAGAATTGGCCTGCATAATTTAGAAAACTGGCTGGCTGTCCCAGGAAGAGAGGCGCTTTGTCAGGCAGCGTGAACCCCCGTGGCTAATTTGCTTCGCTTCCGGCCGCCACCAAGCTCAGCTCGCCATTGAAATAGTCGCTTCGGCATCGACAGGGATGGATCTGAGTGGGCTGAGCGAGGAGCTCAAGCTCAGCGTGCTCTCCTTCTTGCCCAATGCCTCGGATCTGGCCAGCGTCGCCAGGCTCAACTCACGGTGGAATCGCCTCTCGCTCGATGAAGGGGTGCGTCAATGCCTGGCCTGCCTTTGTCTGATCGCCGTCCGATCTGACACGCCGTGGTATTGATACAGATCTGGAAGAGGCTGTTCCAGCGCCACTACCCTAACAGCAAGTCGCTGCCAGAGCAGAATAACTGGCGCAATTTGTTCCGGCTGCAGACCAACTGGAAGCAAGGGCGCGCCAGCAACAGCTTTCAAGTGTCGCTGAGGAGCAGCATACTGGCAGAGCCTCCTCCACCGACCTCGTTTGACGATAAGCCGGCTCAGCCAGAAGGGGAGGCGGACTGGCCGAGTCCTGATGTGCTCGTCGCCTTCCACGGTCCGCACCTATTCTCAGCCGCGCGCACAGTGGAGGCAGAGCACCCGATCCCGCCTGTGCGGCTAGAGCGCATGCACACCAACGGCACGTCGGTCCTGCTGGGCGAGCTGTACTCGCAGTCGGTCCTCGACTACTACAGCTCGCGGCCACACCTCTTCGACAGCCCGCACTTCTCCTTGCGCATCACCGAGCTCCGGATCGACGAAGCGCTGTCCATCTCGAGGGACACGCTGAGGCTGGCCGTCTTCTACTCCACCGGCCAGTTCGCGCTCTTTCAGATCGAGTTCTCTTCGCCCACCGAGTTCACCTTGGTGGAAGAATACGCTCGGACGGCCGTGGCGCCCGATCCCATCATCTCAGCACGATACTTCTGCCCCATCTTAATAACGCTCACCCAGTCGTCCACCCTCAGCTTCTACCTGGCCCGCAAGTCTGAGGCCGAGCCGACAAAGTTTAACCTCGTCCTCTCTCACCCCGCTCTTCGCTCCGACCTGGTGTGGAACCCAACTGTGCTCACATTGAAGCGGTTGGGCAAGCACAAGTTCAAGGCGTCGTTCGTGTTTTCCACTCCCTTCTTCGGCTTGCCCTCGTCCTGGACCATCGGCATCCAAGAGTTCCACCTCTCCATCCCCAAGGACGCTTTTTCAGAAGAAGGCATGAAGGTCGAGACCTTCTCGGCTACCTGCATCCCTCAGGGCAGCAACGTCGCGCCTCTAATCACCGCCATCCACCAGTCGGATCAGTACATCGTCACATCCCGGCTCGATAATACAATAGACCTCCACGAGGTGGTGCCTCTGCTAAGTGCAAGTGGAGTGCGCAGCCTGGCGCTGCGGCACCGGCGGACGCTGTTCGGGCACTCCTGCTCCGTCAAGAGCATCATGCTACAAGGGGCGCGCTGCGTTTCGGGTGGTCGGGACGGCAAGCTTCGGGTGTGGGACATCCAGCAGAGATCAGCTTTTGATGCCGGGGTGGAGGTCACAGAGTCGAAAGAAGAGGGGGAAGAGCCATGGCCACGGTTCACAAATGTGGCCCAACTCGAATCACAAGCCGAGGAGCCAAGTGCTGTCGAGTGGCTAGGGTGAGTCAATGCTGCCTGCGCCTCAACTTATCGACTGATGCTGACATTGTTTTGGTGGCGCAGGTTCGATGACGAAAAGATTGTGCTTCTCGAGTCTCCCAGATCAGCTTCCCGCACCGACAGCAGCAGACGAGCGCCCGCGATAGATCGAGTCAAAGTGTTATCCTTTACATAGATCCAGCTTTCCTACAGGCAAACCTATTGAATGGAGCTTGTTGTAACCCTAAGCATCTCCATATCGTTCATGTGTATCCTCGTCCAAGAGTTCGTGTAATTGTATAATACAACGCGGCGGCCTGCTTGAGCCTAGTTGTGACGCGCGCGCTTGTTGGGAGAGCCAGTCAAGTTGTTGAAGATGATATCGTCGTCGTCCGAATGGGCCGCGACGGCTTCGGCCATGCCGGCTGGGATCTGCGAGGAGGACGCCGAGGGTTCGGGGAGTTCGGTGAGCGTTGGCACGGGTTCGGTGAGCGAGGTGTTGCCATCTTGCCTGAGCGAGCCTTCCAAGAGGTCGTCCGGGTTGGGGTCGACGGTGGCTCGGCTGGGCATGACGTCGGAGGGGCGCTTGTAGCGACGGTTGGGCGCGACTTGATGGGAGGCGTTGTTGGGGTCGTAGAATTCGCAGTGGGAGCGGCCGCCGCGTCCCTTGCAGGTGAAGCTTTGGCAGATGACGCAGGAGCGAGGGGCCCTCCTCTTGACGTCCAACGATTCCGTTACACTTCCTTCAGCTCCTTCGCCCGGCACCATGACATCAGGGGCCTCGCCATTGTCGGGGGCAGACGAAGGGCCGGCGACGGGGCTTTCGGAAGTCGAGCCGGTGATCAGCGAACGCTTGATGACGGGACGGGCGGGGACCAGCCGCTCGTAGACGACAAAATCTGCAATCCAAGGTCAATCTAAAGCTTGGGCAGCGAAGGGCAGCACGGCTCACAAGCAGCAAGTTGACCATCGCCTTTGTATGCGGTGGGGTCCAAGGGGCCGTAGAGGATCGGTTCGGTGACACCCTCGCCGTTAGTCTTTGGGCCATAAGTATAAGGGCCAAGGATAGAGTTGGGCTTGCTCTTGATGAACGAGTTGGGCACGCCCAAGCCACCATTGAGTTGATTCATGATGGCGTTATGGACCTCGTGCGGGTGGCCGATCTGGGCGAGCTGGCCTGGTGGCAGCTTGAGGAAAGCGGCGAAAGTGGGATCGGACAGGTCCAACTGGGCGGGATCGAAGGCTGGGACAGTATGCGCCTCGCCCGCTCCGGAAGGGCCGGCCATCGCGGACGAGCTTTGGCCCTGTGAACAATGACATCGCTTTGAGCGATCCGCGGACAGCTCATGCACCATCTTCCCACCTCAAGACCAACAGAGTCGCCCGCCAGTGCCGGATCAAGGGAGAAGCCGAGCATGTCATTGATGGTGTGGTCCTCCATTGAAGAATCGCCAGGTACATTCTGAGGCAGGATGGCGACATAGTCTTCACCGATGGGCGGCAAATAGTCAGACGGTTGGACGTTGAGGTTGTGGTTGACGGGTGGCGGAGGCGGGGCCGGCTTCTCGGGCTTGGGTCGGGGCGCGTCTCGAGCAGCCAAATCCTCCTTGGTGTAGGTCACAGTGTTGCCGTTCTCCACCACGAAGGTGACGGACTTCAGCTGCTTGGGATTGAACTCCTCGTGATTGCCGACCGTGAGACCTAGTGCCATCCGGCTCAGGCCTTTCACCCGAAGCGTGGGAGAAACTGGAAGACGCACGACTGAACAATTGGGCGACTCGTTGCAGCTCCGTGGGATTGGCCGCCTCTGGCAAAGAGCCATCCTTCTTGCGGCGACCAGCGCCCGACCGTGCGCCTCCTGGCAACCAAATTGTGAGCGGGACGGGTTTGCAACAGCGTACTTGGGACGAACCGGCGCTGTAGTAAGGCCAACTAGTCAGTTTGTGCGTGGGCAGGACCCCAATGGGCAGAGAAGTAAACACACCCGTGCGATTCCTTGTTCTTGCTGCCTGGACAAAAGACGTCGGCCTTTCAGGGGTGCACTGGCGAGCTTGATACTTAAGAGCTCACCTGCAGCCCGCGTTAGCTGCTGACACAAGGGTAGAAGCAGGCTGAGACCTCACCTTTAGGCCTGCCCACCATCTTTATGTCCTATCGAGCGCAATGGGGGCACTAAGGTCAAAGTTGATTTAATATGGCGACTCGGGAGGGTCGCTTGAGGCTCGGGCGGCTTCTGAACCCTCGCTGGATTGCTCCAATGAGCCTGGATAAGGTCCTACGCGCAAGGTATTGCCGTTGCAGGGCAGGAGCCCCTGCGAGGAGGGTCCTCCAAAAAATTTCTCAACTTGTGGTGCAAACTTCAATCTAACTCCTGCTCTTAAGCCATGCTCTTTGCCCTTCTGACTCTCTCCCTTTGAGCTCTCGAACCTCCTTAAAAACATCAAATGCCAATGTCTTCTCGATGAAATTGCTGTTTTTGCACGTCTGCAGCATGAACGCCACTGCTTGCCTCGGGCTCGCGCTCCAAGAACGGATCGAGTTCTCGCGCATGGACTGAGCAAACTTATCTCCTTGCTAAAGCCTGCTATGATATATACACTCGCCAGGCCCAATCGTGGCCCATTAAATTTAGCAAGTCTGGTGGATCTTGCCGGGCGCCGCCGCTGTTTGGCGGCAAACGATGATGCATGGCCTCGGCCCACGTCTTTTGGAATTGGGTTGCACATGCTCCGCACCTATTATAGACTGATGATAAGCCAACCGCGGATAGTAATGTCCCGACCGACTCAAAGATTGGCGCGCCATGCTCTCCCGACAATGCCCCTTGTCCTCGATTTGTCCCATCAGTCTCCCCCAGCATGCTCACTGTTGTAGATCCCAAGCCTGGCTACGATGAGGACAAGAACGCAGCGGCGTCTTACAGCCAGCCCGCTGAGCTCGAGGGCACGAAGAACTTGACCGATGATGAGATCCGCCTTGCCCAGATGGGCCACGTCCAAGAGCTGCCCAGGCACTTTGGCACTTTTGCACTCATTGGCATGGCTTCCAGCATCACTGGTGAGTGTCTGAGTTTTATCCTTGACTTTGTAAAGCTGTTGTTTATGTCCCATCGTTTTTCCCAGTGAGCTGGACCGGCTTGGGCCTTGGACTTCTCAACGAGATCAACGCTGGTGGCCCTGCTAGCGTTATCTATGGCTTCATGCTTTGTACTATCGCTCAGCTCTTCGTCGGCGCTACCCTCTCCGAGCTCGTCTCGGCATACCCGGTGGAAGGTGGGTGTTGAAAGTGTAGGGCTGCTGGCTTCTGAAGCTCATCGTTGTTCCATTCCCACATGGTAGGAGGGATGTATCACTGGGCAGCTGCTGTCGCGCCCAAGAAATATAAGGCGCCTTTGTGAGTTTCTGCCCCTCACGTCCAAATACAACCTATTAATGGCTCGATGTTGTGTAGCGCATGGGCAGCTGGCTGGAACTCTTGGGTCGGCTGGACTTTCACAGCGGCATCGACCAACTTGATCTGTTCCCAAGCCTTCATGGCGTTCATCGCCCTTTTCAGAGAAGACTTTGTCGTTCAACGCTGGCAAGTGTTCGTCGTCTTCCAGGTCATCAACATCATCGCAACATCCTTGATCTGCCTGGGCAACAAGGGCATGCCCTACATGACGTCGAGTGAGCGCTTTCTTCGATCCAAGTGCTCGCCTTTCTGACCTCGGCTGCTCGCAAAGTCTCCGTTTGCTTTGAACAGCTCGGTTGGATCACAATCACCATCGTTTGCTTCGCCATGGCTCCCAAGCTCAATTCAAGCAAGTTTGTTTGGGCCACCTTCATCAACAACACGGGTTGGAAGAATAATGGCATCGTGTTCCTTACCGGCCTCGTCAACCCTCTCTTCGCTATCACCGGATTTGACGGCATCAGTCGTAAGTTCCGCATCGTTCTATACAGAACAGACCCCAAATTGATCGCGGGACACGCTCCAGACATTGCGGAAGAAATCCCGAACGCCTCCGTCAATGCGCCAAAGGGCATCTTCGCCTCCATCGGCTTTGCATTTGTAAGACGTTGTCATTATACGACTGTGCGCGCTAGAACCTTGCTGAATGACCTGTCCGTTTCATCCAGGTCTCGGGGATGTTCTTCCTCTGCGCCCTCTTCTACAGCTTGCAAGATCTGGATGCGGTGGCTGCATCCACAACAGGAGTCCCAGTGGCCGAGATCTTCAGGCAAGCAACTGGGTCGAACGGAGGGGGATTTGGGTTGCTGTTCATCCTCTGGCTGGCCGTCTTCCCTTCGCTGTTCGCGACTTACCTCGCCATGTCAAGAATCACCTGGTCGTTCTCTCGTGACAACGCTTTGCCGTTTTCTGGCTTCTTCAAAGTCATCAGCCCTCGCTTCACCGCCCCGGTCCGCGCCACCTGCATGTGCTCGACCTTGATCGCGGCGATCGGGTGCATCTACTTGGGCTCTTCGACGGCCTTTGGCGCCATCCTGGCGTCTTCTGTTAACCTCATCAACTTGTCCTACTTGCCATCGTTCCTCGGCCTGGTCTTGACCAAGCGCTACTACCTCGAGAAAGCGCCCTTCCAGCTCCCCTTCTTAGCCGGCATGTTTGTCAACACTGTCGCGTCCTGCTGGGTCATCTTTCAGGTCGTCTTCTTTTCCTTTCCTTTCTACATGCCCGCCACTGTGCAGAATATGAACTACAAGTCAGTGCTCTCGCTTCATATAGGTGCTGTGACTGACGAGTTTTCTGCACTAGCTCGGTGGTCATCGTATCTATCCTGCTCCTGGAATTCATCTTCTACTGGTTCAAGAGGGAGACTTTCGCAGCGCCCATGGTGGCTCGCGTGACGCAAGACCATACAGCCGAAATGGTGGCGAGCGGAAAGATTGCAGCTTCATGAGATGTATCTGTAGTGGAACGGCTGTATTTATATAACAATAGCATCCTGTACTTCTTGGAGTAAAGCAACGTTTGCGAGACCTAGAACTTCGCCACCGCACGACTGGCTCCAAGGCGCAAAAATCGCCTTTTCGTCCCTGCCACCATCTCCTATGGCAGATCCTCCAGCCAAGCGTCTCAAGCTTGAAGATGCGTTCGAAAAGCCCGCTTGGGAGCCTCAATGGCTGGCCAATCCTATGCGACCTAACAAGGAGCGAGACGAGGCGAAATTCGTGCCAGTCTTTGGCAACTACCGCGGCTACTATACCAAGCGAGGCGAAGGGACCGACTCCAGGCTTGCACTGATACCAGCTGAATGGGCGCGAAATAAGAGGGTACTCGACGTCGGCGCGAACAGCGGGAAAGTGACTCTGGAAGTCGCCCAAACTCTGCAGCCCTACCGGGTCACTGGCGTGGACATCGATCAATTTTTGATGTAAGATGCACCACTCATACCACGGTGCTCGAGCTGACACCTTCGAACCAGTTCATTGGCCAAGAAAAATGGTGAGACGACCCAATTTTTTTAAGCTAGGAGGATTTGCTCTGATACTTTTGAAAGTTCGCCACGTCTTCTCGCGCCAGTCTCCACTAGACTCCATCATTCACGAAGGCCAGGATCAAGAGGACAACCCTACGCCCGATTACTTCCCGCTCTCGATGCCACGCATGTTCGGCCATCTTGCTCAGCCACCCAGCGACTACCTTTTCCGCTACGAGGAGATTGGAGGAGAGGAAGCCCTCACCATGACACAGAGGAACGGAAAACGCGGCGGCCGAGGCAAGGTGATGCCCAGAGAGATCAGGCTCTTTCCGAAGAATGTGCAGTTCGAGAAGGCGGACTGGGTGGAGCGCGAGATCGAGGATGACAGGAGAGGCTATGACCTGATCTTAGCGTATGCTTCCTATTCTTTACAAAGCCGCAACCCGTCCTGACGCAACCATTACAGCCTCTCTGTCGTCAAATGGATCCACATCAACAAGGGAGATGAGGGCTTGATCAGCTTTTTCACCCGCGTGTTCGAATGCCTGCGGCCAAATGGGCGCTTCGTGCTGGAACCGCAACCCTGGTCCTCTTACACCAAGGCCAAGAAGATGTCGCCAACCCTGCGAAGCAATTACGACAAGCTCACATACCGGCCAGACGACTTCCCGAAGATCTTGTTGGAGGAAATCGGATTTAAGTCAATGGAACTTTTACAAGAGGGGGACGAGAAAGGATTCAAGAGGCCGCTGCAGGTCTATATCAAGGCCGGGGGCTCTTTCATTTGACCAACTTCCCACTGCCTCGCTACCAAGCATTTGCGTCCGCCTCCAAGTTCATGAGCTGCTCCAAAGACAGATCGAGCAGGAACGGTAGCGAGTTGGGATCGGAACGAAGCGGATTTTGTGGAGCGGCCGTGAGGATGTCTGAAGGGTTGACACTGGCAGGGTTGACGACGAGCTCCATGATGGTGCTCAACAAGCGTTGCTTTGAGACCCGTTCTTTGTTGGCAGGGTCTGAGCTGCCCACGAGCGGCAGAAGGCTGTCAATGACTTTGACAGCCTTTTCACAGGCCGCCACTCGAGTCTCCATCAAGACTGCGTAGCTCTGTCGGGTACGCATGAGGTTGTTCAGAGCTGCTGGTGAGCAGCTGCGCGTGATGGCGGCAGTGATGAGCATGAGCGCTCCGTCGAAGGCAGAGAGTGGGAGCCTGGTGTCAATAGTCAGCGTAAACACAGCTTCAGCAAGACACAAGCGCCAAACTGACCAGCCAAGATTGGTATTCAAATTGAAGCGACCTCGCATCTCCAATGGAACGCGCAGCCAAGCTTCCACCACCGCGTTCAAGAGCGAGACGACGGCGTGAGCATGGTCGAGGCATAGTTCTTGGCTGCGGGCGATGGTCGGCGTGGATTCGGTAGACACCAAAGCTCGGCGGTAGAAATGAATCGACGTGTGGAGGTAGACGGTCGACAAGGACAGCGAGCGCTGTGCCCTTTTTGGAGCCTCGCGATCCAGCACATCGAACATGTTCCGAGTGACTTCTTCGTCCGAAAGGATGAGCCCGATCTCTTGGGCATTCTGATACCATGCGTCTAGTTCGGCAGCGATGCGTCGAATGGTGCTGAAAGGCACGAGAGGACCATCTGCGATGGCGACGACCCATTCTGCAAAGACGGTGCCGAATCTAGCGCCCTTGTCAATCATGGCCCAAATTCGAGACCATCAACGAAGTTCGTGGACTTACCTGGCCATGGACTCAAAGTAGCGAATGCCGACAGGAGTTGTTGCCTCGACTGGGAGTGGATTGATTTTGACCGTCCGAGCATCAAGATAAGCAGTCTGTTAGGAAGTTTGGTCGGCCCGGAAATCACAGCGAGCACGGAAAATGCGGCAACTCACTGCTTCATTGTGAAGAGCCTGGTACTTGTCCAACACAAAGCAGTGCACTAGGCATTTTCGGCTGCGCTCGTAGTCTGGCTCCGAGCGGTCGCGCATGCGATGCAAGTTCAGCCTGATGCAGCACATGCAGGCCGCGCTGTTCGCCTTGATTGTCGCTTCGGCCTTCATCTTGCTGGCGAAGATCACCTCTTGCTCTGCCAGCAGGAGTTCGATGTAATCCAAGGAGGGGTAGTGAAAGGCGAGGCCCATAAAGCTGGCCTCTTGCTTGGCACTGTATTATTGCTTCAGCATCCTTTGATTGACTAGCCATGACAGAAGATGGAGTCGACGTACCATTCTTCCGAAACGCGGTTGACAATCCATCTCGACTTGGTCACAAACTTGAGCGACTCGGACTCGGGAATGACGGGCACGCCTTGGACGCGGGACAGAGCGGCCAGAGCGGCGTGGTGGATAGGGAGGGTCGCGCAGCACAAGGCCAAAACCATGTAGGCCGTGGCGAGGGTGAGCGCCTCGACCTGAGTGAACAAGTGGTGTGTGGAGGCGCGGAGCATGAGCATCAAAGAGTTCCAGCGCTGGTAGAAGGAGGGCATGTCTATTGAGAACATGCAGACCTGGCAGTCGGCGTAGGAGGAAAAGAAGAGCTCCAGCACGTCGAAAGGCGGCAAGTCTTCCATGGCGGAATCGAGCCTGACAAGCATGACGGCGGTCTCAAGGTTCGTCTTTGTCCGATCCTCGAACATGGTGTGGGAGGCGTGCAGGGCGTGGAGCAGCGAGCCGCCGCTATCGGGGTCGGCGTCGATGGTGTCCTCCAGAAGGCCACTTTCGTTGTCCGTAGATCCCTTGCCGAGTCCTCGGTTCTCCAGCATCGACTTGATCTCCCTCAGCATGCCCATGATCCTGGTCCAACTCTCAGCGGCGGCAACCTCAAGGACAAGATGGCACTCACTGGTCATCTCGAGAGCTCGAACTGCGGCTGGGACCAGGCGTGGTATGTCCGTTGGCACTCGGTGGCGCAGCGGACGAGGTGCTGGCGACAGGTCGGCCGGCGCCGTCCTTGGGCTGACCTTGACATTCGATTCCGCGCATGGAGCAAGGCGTGCAGGGCACCTTTTCACCTCGGTCGCACCTATTCAGAACCTCATCATCAGCAAAAGAAACGTTGGCACCAAAGAGTGCAAAAACTCGCTTGATTTTCGAAGTCCGGCAGTTCACACAAGAGAAAGTCGTTCGAGGGCGCTTTGCTGGGCGAGGCTTGCCAGCGCCATCGCTGCCACCATCTGGCGGCGTTCCGTCTCCATTGGGCTGAATCAAGATGGGGCTGGCATGGGCCAGCAGGTTGAGAGCGTCGACGTTCATCACCGCGGATTCCGGGGCAGGTCGCACTTGCTTCGTCCGCGGGCCAAGGAGCGTTGGTCGAGGCAGGGATCAGCTTGCGTGGAACGCTTGAGGTGTGGACGAGAGGCCAATGCTGCTTGTCCGAGGCCAGTGAAGGGACGTGATCGACGTCCAGCTCCAAAGACTTGTTTGGAGTTTGAAGCTCGTCGGAGCTTGGAAGACAGCAGCCAGCGGTCCCTCTCTGTGCCTCCTCGCTCTCCTAGCTCATGGAAGATGAAGCACTGGAAGGCCGCTCATTCTACCAGGTGCTCAACGTCGAGAGCGATTGCTCCCAAGAAGACATCTCAAAGGCGTTCCGCTCGCTGTCCTTGCTGTACCACCCGGACAAGCAATCTGGGGCAGATGCGAGGGCAACAGCGGACAAGGCGTTTAGAAGGGTGACGAGGGCGTACGAAGTGCTATCGTCCCCTCAGCAGCGGGCTATTTACGATGTGCTGGGCGAGGAGGGATTGAAGCACAAATGGGACGTCGGGCACAAGCTGAAGTCGCCAGCTGAGGTGCGTTCCTACTCTTTGGATACTATTTACATCTGTCGATGAATGCTAAATGCGAGCGGGCAGATGCGCGCCGAGTTTCTGGCGCAGGTCCGCAACAAGGAGATGGAGAATTTGGAGCGCAATGTTCGCACCAAGGTCGACACGACATTCTCAGTAGATGGCACTGCTTTGTTCGCGCCTGGTCACTACTTCCCAGATGGCAAGGGGAGCATGGCAGCCCGAATCAGCAATTTGGGCGTCTACAATTTGCTGGCCAAGAACGCCTTTGACATCCCAATATCGGACAGCACAAAGCTCTCTTTCGTTTCGACTTGCCTCATTGGCCGGGTGCGGCCACAAGCCGGAGCCAACGTCTCCGCCACCATCCGCCACCGCTTCTCTCGAAAGTGGGACCTCACCCTCTCCAACACCATCTTACAGCCTTGGGTCACCAATGCCAAAGTGGCTTATGTTCCGGACTCAGACTCGTTCGTTAACTGTTCGGGCTCCTTCCGCTCGCTCGACCGGCCCCCGCCATTTGTGTTTGGCTTTGGTCGCCAAATCTCTCCCGGCGTGACGACCTTCGTTAACTTCAAGTCGGGCGTCTACCAGCTGGGGATGTGGGGGTCGGGATCAAGTCAGCTGCAAGAGGCCAATCCACCCAGTCTGACAATTGGAACCACCAGCCCGGCTTCCGGCTGGTCAGCCAGCATGGACACCAGTGTGGCGGACACACACTTTTCAGTCAACTACGACGCTTTGAAGTTCTCCGGTTGCAAAATTCGGCTTGGCGGGTCGATCTCGTTGCACGGCAGTTTCAATCTCACCTGCACGGGGGAGCAAGCCGTGCGCGACATGCTCATCGCGCTCATTCTGTCGTGCGGCGGCGGCGGCATCAACCTTAAAATCAGGTGAGACTCCAATACCACATCGGAAGTGTCCGACTCTGATGAGAATTGGCTGAACAGGTGGTCTCGCTTGGGCCAGCGCGTCATCATCCCTATCGTTCTCACTAAGGAGCCCGACTTCTTGCTGGCCGCCGGCATCCTTGCCGTCCCAGTCACGTCGGCTCTACTCTTCAACCAAGTGTACTATCTTCCGCGCAAGAAGCGGAAGCTTGATGCGTGAGTCTCTTGGAACCGCCATGCTGCCCGGGCACTCTTAATCAGCTGCGACACAGAAAACTTCAAGAGCTGCGACAAGAACATGCTGAAATGCTGCAAAGCCGGCAGCAAGAAGCGGAAAACGTCTGCAAGATGCTCGAAGACGTCGTCCAGCGCCGCATAGCCTCAGAAAAGGCCAAAGACGGCCTAATCATCACTTCGGCTATCTATCGAGCCAAGGAATTGTCGGCTGCGACCACTACTCAACACGAAGGCGAAGACGGCAGCCAGTTATTGCAGCAACTCGACGTTCGGATTCCGCTTCAGTCGTTGGTCACCAACTCCCAGCTTCTCATTCCGTCCGGGCGACCCAAGAGTGGGCTGTTGGGCTTCTACGACCCGTGTCCAGGCCAGTCGAAGGTTTTGGTTCTCGAGTACGAGTTCGGGACGCGGCGGCACTCTGTCCAATACGCGGACTCGGCTGCTGTCACACTACCGCTAAGATTGCATTTGGTAGACGAAGAGTGATTTGCGCTACATGCTCGCTTGGAGGAAATGCCTTGCTCTCATGGGGCCTCAGAGTAGCTGTCGCCACTGCCCACTAGCTCGCCGTTCAACTCGCCTTCGGACTTGGCGGCGATGTGAACCTGTTTCCTCGAACAGCCACTCATTCGCTGCTGACCAACTCAAATGGCTACAAAACCGAAGCTTGTTATCCTTGGAGGCCACGGCAAGGTGGCGTTGCTGACCACCAAGCTACTTTCGCCGCGCTGGCAAGTGCACAGCGTCATCCGCAATTCCGAGCATGCCAGCGATATTGAGCAAGTCGGGGGCCTGCCCACTGTGCTCTCGATCGAAGACAGCCCTGTGGAAAAGTTCACGGCGCTGTTCGAAGGAGCTAAAGCCGTGGTGTGGTCTGCTGGAGGCAAGTTTTGTCGGCGGGGAGTTGCGAGCGAACAGAGTTGGCTGACTGATTGATGTCGTACAGCTGGAGGCAAAGGAGGCCCGGAGAGGACCAAAGCTATTGACTGGCACGGTGCTATCAAGATCATGGACGCCGTGGAGGCATTGCCAGAGCCCCGGCCGCGCTTCTTGACCGTGTCTGCTATTGACATCCGGAACTTGGACAAACCAGTTCCTTCCCACTATGTAGGCTCGACGCTTTGCAGAGCTTCTCGTTTCAGCTGAACGGTACACGCCAGACGAAGGCCGACATCGCAGCTTCCGAAAATCAAAAGCAGCGCTTGGCAAACTATTGCAGTCAGCCAGCTCTTCGTTCCTACTAAACGCTGTTTGACGCTCTTTTGATCTCCTACAGAGGCCAAGTACGAGGCCGACCATAACCTGGTGTCAAGGACGAGCTTTCCGTGGCTCATTTTGCGCCCGGGCACGCTCCTCGACGAGCCTGGCAAGGGCACCGTGAACCTGGGCATCACAGGTCTCAGCCCTTCGGTGTCTGTGAGAGGATATATCTTGGTTGGTCTCATGGCTCGCTAATTACATTCCACGTCCAGAGGAGCGACGTTGCGGCGGTTCTCGCTGCTTTGGTGGAACGCGAGGATGCCAATGGCTATGCGTTCGACTTGGTTGGAGGGGAGACTCCGATAGAGCAGGCGGTGACGGACGCCATCTCCAACAAGGCGTCGAGCCTCAACCACTGAAATTCCGAAATCCAGCGTGCTTCTCTGCTCTGGTGGAACGGGTCTTGCATTGTAGGGCTCAGGTATTTGGCGCTTGCTTTTCGACGGAACAACGGAGCAGAATAGACCAAACGGGCATTGCCGCCAAGCGTTCTCACGCAAAAAAAAAACTAGACACCACAACGCTCATGCGAAGGCCAACATTCGAGTGCTTTACATTCGCTTCTTTCCATCCACGGAGATCGTCCCTGCACCCATGTTGGCGACCAGCAGCAATCCACCAACGATAGACAGAGTTTCTGTGACGGGAAGTGTGAGCAAAAACACTCGAGAGCCAGAGACCGCTTGCCACTCACGGAAGAAATCGTAACGTAGGAAGTCGCGTTGCGGGTGGGCTGAGGGCACCATCCAGAAGTTGTTCATGAAGACGTTGACGATGGAGAGGATGATGACGAGGAAGAGAGCGGAAAGCTTGGCCTTGAAGCCGACGGCCACCATGATGCACGCGCCCAAGCCGAAGATGGAGACCAGTGCCCTTGCGAACGTCATCTTGCCCTATTTCAGAGCGCGTCAGATCCCATGGGCCAAGAATCAGAATCTGTTTAGCCCAGAACCCACGTTGACGATGAACCCCAGGAATAGGAAGATCAGCAGAATCCGGCCAGCCAGTTGGAAATAGGTCTTTTTGTCGTCCTCTGACATGCTGGGAATGCCGGCGAACAGATTCTTGCGCTTGGACAGAGCGTCGGAGAAGACCATGAGGAGGCCGCCGACAACGGACAGGTTGCGCAGGAAGAAGTTAAGGTCGAAGATCAACCCATAGCCAAAGCCCTGGGCCAAGACGACGGAGAAGAGGCCAATGACTGAGATCTCCGGGTGCCGCTTGGCAATGACCAGCCCCGAACAGATCGACATCACCTATGCGACGCTAAACGTTAGCGCTGCCGGTGGGGTGTACCGGGTCGACCAGCAGCACTGGTACTCACGAGGATGTTAGTGAGCAGGAAGAGCTGGCTGGTGCCCCAGTAGAAGCCCCGGTGCCGTTGGAGGTAATATTTCTGATCGGTCCACTGCGTTGTCATTCTGCGCGACCCTTGCACTCAGTCTCGGCGCCAAACACAGCCAGAGAGAGTTTATGAGGAACGCACCTGAGCGAATCCTCGAGGAAGGTGACCACGATGAGGAAACGGCCGATGGCGGGCAGGTAGGGTTTGATGGGTTGCGAGTAGGTGTCCATCAGGTCCTCGACCTTTGCCGCGTAGGCCTTGACCTGCTCTAGTGGCGAGTCCGGGTCGGCCACGGGCTTTGCTTGCGCGGCGAACGCAGACGTCGGTCCAGATGGCGCCGCATAGCTCATCCGGTGCTGATGGCCAAAGGTGCCCGCTGGGCCAGGGCTCGACGGGTAGGCCGTGTAGCTGCCGCCTATGGAGGCCTGCGAGGCGTGCCGTTTGACGACGTTGGGCGGCGTGGCAGTCATGGCAGAGTCGACAGAGATGGGTTGGACGAAGAAGTTGGAGAGACGAATCGTCATGCAAGCCGCGGGGGAGTTCGCAGGAATGAGACAATGGGATGTGGGATGCAAGATGTTATTTTACATGCAGAAGACCCAAGCAAGAGGGCTGTGTGCGCCAATCACTCCGGCGACTTCTCCAGGGCGGCAATGCGAAGGAACACCGCCCGCAGGTGGGCGCTTTGGGTTCGCTGCCAAGCCATCACCTCGCTGCCCAGAAACTGCTCCATCCGCCTGTACACTTGCCGAGCCAAGTTGGGCAACTCTTTCTTCGCAAAGCCGTCCATGATGGAGACGAAGGTGACGGCTGTGGGGGGCGGCAGAGCAGCAAACCGCTCCGTGGCCGAGCCGAGAGCTGCGGCGTCGCCCTCCATTCGGTTGAGGATGTCGAAGACCAGTCTCGGGTCGGGTTGATTGGCGAGGCCGGCGACTACCACCGACCAGTTGTGCGCCGAAGCGGTGACCCCTCTTGCTTCCATGTCCGCCAAGACCTCCAGGGCCCTGTACGGGTTCTTTAGCCTGATGACGAGGTGTTCCAAGAACGGTTGGAAGGTCAGCGCGCTGGGCTGCGACCCCACCGGCAGAGCCTCGTCGAAAGCGCGCGAGAGGTAGGAGGCGTAGATCCCTTCGAACGAAGCCAACCTCTCGGTATGGTGGCGCTTTCGCAGCCGCACGACATCCATGTCGCACCTCAGCACGGCGTCGATCGCACAGCGGATCATGTCCCGCGTTGGGTAGATGCGCTCGTGGAAAGCCTTTGCCTTCTCGTTGACCGACACTTCAGCCTGCTCCGGGGTGCCGAGCGGCAAACATCTTCTGCTGAAGTAGTTGAGGACTGCACGGGGGCGTTTGGTGCGATTGAAGTAGATAAGAGTAGCGGAGGCCCAGAGCCGGGTGGCTGGGTCGGACCTGCCAGCTTGGGGTTGAAGTTGGCTGAGGGCAGGTAAGAACGACCATGGGTGGCTCTTCTGGTGTCTCTTGGCGGTGCTGGAAAAGTGGATTTTGCCCATAAAAGCCGCCAGAAGCTGGGGCGAGATGTTGTGCACGGAAGTGGAGCTGTGAACTTGCTCCAGAAACTGCCGAGATGTATCCAAATCCATCTCGTCCAGCGTGTTGAATCCCAAATAAGGCACAGTCGACTGCTTGTGACGGGAGATGGGCACGGCCACCGCAAGGCGAGCGTCCTCCTCGGCCATCATCACGTCCCGTATCGAATCCGGGTATGTCTCGGCAAGCTTGTCGTACAAACTTCCTGCAAGGCGACTGTAGGACTGGTAGGCAGGGGACGAAGGCGACAATCGTCTTAGCTGGAAGGACAAGCGAAGGATGACATCTCGGTAAGCTGGTCGAGCCTGGTCGTCGGCCTCGAAAAAGTCCTCCTCCCCTTGCTGCAAAGGTGCCAATAGCCACTCCGCTGCAGTCTTGACGTGCCCCGCCGACAGGTGAGCCCGCAGGAAGGCCCTGAAAACCACATCCCGCTGCCTCCGAGTTGTGGAGCGGTACCTCCGCACCATATTCCGGTCAGATGACGCCACCAGCTGGTCGAAAAGAGTTTTATCAAGCTTGATTGCCTGTCGGATCCCTAGCCAAAAGGCTTGCGCTGCGGTCGGCGAGAGTCGATGGCCCAATGCATCCAT
The DNA here is from genome assembly GCA_001599975.1 of Cystobasidiopsis lactophilus. Taxonomy (NCBI): domain Eukaryota; kingdom Fungi; phylum Basidiomycota; class Agaricostilbomycetes; order Agaricostilbales; family Chionosphaeraceae; genus Cystobasidiopsis; species Cystobasidiopsis lactophilus. The sequence goes on from BCIO01000005.1 coordinate 2,635,350, forward strand.
GACCGGTCTGGTCTGTAAAAGAAGACCACGAGAAGCTGCGAGGGTCGCAAAGCGTTGGAGCTGATCTTGTGTTGTTGCGGTGTTCGGTAGCTGGACAAGAAGCGTGTTGGCGACTCGAAAACTTTCCAGAAAGGGGGCGGCCACAGTCTGCCGGAAGACGTCTTCGATTGGGAATCTAGGCACGAACGAGAACCATAGGAGGAACCGTTCGACGGAGCCAGACTGCAGTGCTGTCAAGGCGTGCCGAAAGAACAAGACATCCTTCTGGATGATCTCTCCGCTTGCCAAATAGTCGTCCAACAGCCTCAGCGCGCCTTTGCTGTCCCCCTTGTCCAGCAATTGCAACAAGCTGTCTTTTGGTGCTCTGCGCCGCAGCCGGCTGGCCAGAGGCTGGGCAGCCTGGGTGTACTCGGCGGTTTTTGGCTCCAAGAAAGATGCAGGATCCAAAGGTGCTGGTGGGACAGCTGCCGCTTCGACGATGCGCTCCGTGACGATAGCTATACGCTGCGGTGTCTTGGTTATGGGCCAGTCTGCGGTGAGCGAGATGGCAGAGTACGGTCGGCGGGCAGGCTGAAGCCGGAGGACATGCAGGAGCTCTGGAGGCAGCAAGCGAAGGGCTCTGTGTTACGCTTGGTCAGATCTTGCAACATCTCTGACATTTGCAAGGTCACTGACTGCATCTGGAGCCAACAAGCCTGTGGCCCAAAATTTTGTTCGCTCGGTGCGGCCGTCCGCCTCCAAAGTGCTCAGAACACCTCGTTGTTTGCTTGCTCATGTTCTGCTGGGCTTCCGTGTGGTTCTCTGGTGCATAAAAAAAGATAATGCATGAGCGCAATGCTGGCCTTCAGCTTCTGGCTTGCCCCCTCTCAGCTGGCTCAATCTGCGTGCGGCGTCGCTCACGGCAGGGCCGGCTCCTCAACCTGCAGTCTCAGTGCCTTGCTCTAGCCCCGCGGATCGCTTGTCTTGCCTGTTTCGGAGGGCTTCCCAAGCAGCCGCCACGCTCACAGCCTGATCCCTTGGCCAGAGGAAAGTCTGTCGATCCTTCAACGCCTCCGCCTCGCCTCATCCCAGGGCCCATAAAAGCTCGCCYAACTCGCCTCTTGTCCTCTCTCCATCCACTTCYRCATCTCTCTCCCATCCTTTCTAACCCTCCAAACCAAACGCTCAACAGCCAAAATGGTCTCCAAATCGCTCTTCGCTGTCTTCGTCTCCACTCTTGCCCTCGTCTCCGCTGCCCCGGCCAAGCGCGACACCTGCAAGCCCAACTTCCAAGGGCAAAATGTGAAGATTGACACTGTCTCGAGTGCGGGAGTTGACCTGCTGTGGTCGGCCTACTCGACGGTGAGTTTGCCCTCGCCTGCCTAACTTTGCTTCGGATGCTCAGATGTCCCTCCCAACAGCCCGCAACAGTCGGAGACATCATCTACGCACCCAGCGATGTCACCTTCTCCCCCTTCCGCTTCGAGTTCACCGGCTCGCCCTCCAACGATTACATCTTGAAGTGAGTTTGCATTCTTGCACTTGTCATGAGCATGGACTGACGGTCTTCGCCCAGGCTCGGTGATATCCCGGACAACAGCCTTGGTGCCATTGAGGTCCTCGACTACAACACTTTGGCCGTCGCTCCCCTAGATGCCATGTAGGTCTTTCAACCTTGCCTCATTCGTGCTGCAAAGCTCACTCTCGATCCAGCACCAACCACTTTGAGCTTGCTTGCTCGTGGTGCGCTGCTCCCGGCACACCCTACGCGGACGGCGAGTATGTGGGCTCTTGGTGCTCCATCATCGACACCGAGTCTGGCTTGGCCGTGCAGCAAGCCGGCGGCTACCTCCAGCTCGCCCCTCTCGTCGAAAGCGACACCACCTTCTACCACTCTTTCTCTGCCACCACGGCATAGACAATTGGGACAATTTGGATTCAGGTGAAAACGGACCTTCTCACGCCGCACACTTTTCTTGTAACAACTGCACGTTGCATTTTCACGACCCATCGCATCACTTTCCTGCCTCTGCGCTTGGAGCGCAATGGCCCTGCGAGGTCCAAACCCGGAAAATAGTGCTGAATGACACCTGTCGTACGGATACTTTATTTCAAGCATTTATATCGCATGATGTCGTGTGTGGTCATCCTTTAGTATACAATGGAGGAAACGATGGGTCTTCAATGCTTGCCCTCTGGCTTTGTCAGAAAGTCGAGCGGGACGACCGACAACAGCAAATGAGTATCCAAATCAGGAGGATGGCGCCGACAACCGAGCCGATGACAATCCCGGCGATGGCTCCGCCGCTGAGGTGCTTGCCCGACGAGACTTCAATAAGGTCAATGTTGAGGCCGATGGTCTGGTTGAGGCAATCGAAGTAGGTAGCGTTCAACGTGGTGGGCAGAGCGGCCGGTACCGCGTTGGTAACGTTGGCCGGCAAAGTGGCGTTGTCAGAGGAGTCAATTTCGATGTCAGGCAGCGAGTTGTTGTAGCCCTCCAGGTAGAGACCAAACGTGTTGCCGCGGTAGTATTGGACGGCATTGATGGGAGCAGCCGTCACGTTCGCACCGTACACCGAGCCGAGGATGGAGCAGTTTGAGGCCAGAATGGGGAGGATGTCCTCGACCGAGTTGGTGTCGCCGTAGATGTAGAAAGCATTTTCAGCTGGAGGGGCCGTGCCGTTGGCACTGGAGCCTGGCACCGCAAATGAAGGGAGCAGCGTCCAGGTGGAGAGCTGACCACCCGGCCTGGCTGTGGCGTTGTTGTAGATGCGGCTGCCGTAGTACTGCGAAGGTGGATCGACAGCGTTAGAATAGGGTAGACGCTGTTAATCAAAAGACGCTTACGTTCTGATAGGCACCATCATAACACAACGGCCAAAAGATGAAAGGGAAGGCGGCAAGGCCGACGGCGCCGCCAAAGCCAAAGCCACGGCCAAATACAGACGCCCTAGTGCCGCCGCCAATCGAACGGCCCGCAAAGGCCTGTCCAGATGGGATTCTGGAGACGCGGCCTCCACCTTTGGAAGATGAGCTGCCACGGACAGAGTAGGGCGGGGGCTGCAAAGAGATTGACTGTCAGCAAGTGGCGGACCACCAATCAAGCTCTACACTCACAGGCCTGCTGGGGGTGTAAGGAGGAGGCCTGGAGCCACCAGAAGATCCTCCTTTGCTTCCACTGCCTGAGGAGCCTCCCTTGGATCCGCCGCCTGAGCCTGAGCTGCCGCCACTCTTGCCGCCGCTCGAGCCTCCACCGCTCTTTCCACCTCCGGAGCTACCACCAGAGCTGCCTCCACCGCGAGCTCCTCCACCACCGCCGCCGCTGCTGCCGCCTCCACTACTTGGAAGCTTCTGGATCCTGCCATCAGCGAAGAGGTCAGGGTGTACTTCGGTGACCGGGTCAAATAGAAGGAGAGTTCTTACCCTCGACGACGTTTCACGGCCACCGGGATGGCGTTGACATCACGGATCTTGATCTCTGGGAGAAGCATTGCGAGTGTGAGAACGGAAGGTCAAGATATTTCGACTTTGTGAGCAACGAAGAGTTGACTGATGGTTGGCGAATGCTGCCAAAGCGGTGGAGCGAGAGAGAAAGGGAAGAAACCCCTCAGCAGCAAGTCAACGGCTGACGACACTGCCTTGCCAGAAAGTTTTGACCAGTGGCATTCCGAGAGACCAACGGCCTCCAACTCGACCTCGCTGGCCCCGCCGCGCCACTACGCGCCCAATCAGCACTATCAGGCGATCTGACTCGAGGGAATGATGATCGCAATGATGTTATACGCGGCATCTTCATTTAGGTTGATGCGGGGGCAGGCAATGCAGCATGGCGCAGAATTTCACGATGATAGCATTGTCCACTCTGGTCTACTTTGATGAGGCACAGTGTTGTCATTTTGATAAGCTCAGGCTTGAAGCAAGCGCGTCGTGCGAAGCTTTTTGGCAGCTTGCGAAAGGGAGCTCAAGACTGGTGTTGGGGCGGTGGGTAAAGACTCTAAGAGAGTTATGGCAGTGCTGGAGTAGCTTTTCAAGCATTACAAGGGTTTATGAAAGGAATTACAAGCAGGCAATGCCCAAAAAATCACTCGATGTTGATGGACCTGGCCTCCGACACGACCTTCTTGGGCACGGTGACCACCAGGACGCCGTCCTTCAGGTTCGCCTTGGTCGCGGCTGGGTCGATGGTCGCTGGGAAGCGCAGCGAGCGAGAGAAGGAGCCGACGTAGCGCTCGGTGTAGTGGGCCTCGCTCTTGGGCTGAGCAGGGGTGGCGGCGACCGGCTCTTGAGTTGCAGCCTCTGTAGTGGCGTCCGCCGCTGGCGCTTCAGGGGCTGGAGGAGGGGAGGAAGACCAAGTGCGGTTGACGGAGCCGCTGAGGGTCAGAGTGGTGCCGTCCTCCGAGAAGCTGTGAGCGCAAAGAACAATTCAGCCTTTGCAGCGCAGGTGGCAAAAAAAAAAAAAGAGGGAAGGGCTCACTTTAGGTTGATGTCCTTCCTGTCAACGCCCGGAACCTCTGCATGCACTTCAAATGCCTTGTCCGTCTCGATGCAGTCCAAAGRGGGCCTGGCTTCGAAGCCGTCCGAGGGCCGGGGGAAGGTGGCAAATGGGCCGTGCTCCAACGCTCGGATGGCCGCCTTGAGCTCGTGGGGGAAGCTGGAGCGGATGGATCTGGGGAAGATGAGCGACATGATGTGGTTGTTTGGGAAGTGGATTGGTTGAAGGAGAGCAAGAGAAAGAGCTGCGCTTTTATAGACTTGGGAGAGAGAAGCTTCTCGAAGGCCGGAGGATGGCCTCGAAAGCGCTCGAACAGTCAGGTTCATTCGATAGCACACGCAAGTGCCGTCTCTTGCAACGTGGCATCGAAGGCCAGGTAAGCGCGGTGCCGTGGCCGGCTCGTCAGGTGAGAGTGTAAGTGTTCCGCTCCAGCTATTTCTCTCCCCATTGAGCTCCTGATCCTTATAAAGCCTCGTGAAAGTATCTCACCTCTATTTCAAGCTGTTCTTTGAGCTCATCTAAAGCCTCGGGCTGGATCAAGAGATGGGTGTCGTCCAGGTCCTGCACGATGATGGGGTGCTGCTCGTTCATTTGGAGGATGATCTGCTTGACCGCGGGGTCGCTGTGGATGCTCTTTAGCATCATGTTCGACGCGAATTGAGCATGGCGCAGCTTACCAGGTGACGAGGACAGCTGCAAGTTGGCAGACGACAATTTGAGCTGAGCCAGACGGGCTGGGCAGATGTAAGCAGTTGGGAATGCCCACCTTTGAGAGCCCTGACCATTTACATGCACTTTGAGTCTGTTGTAGTGCTTAAAACCGCAAGTAGGGAGTGAGACTTGCGACTCCGCCGCCGATGCTCGCCAACCCGAATGTGTCCAAGGACCGCCACCTGCTTCTTTCAAAAGTGGAATCCAAAGCACACGGACTCTAAAGATGGACGACTTTGGACTGGGCGCCGCCCTAAACAAGTTGAGTGCGACTCCACCAGAGAGATGACGACGCCATCTCATCTGCGAGGGGCCAGCCTCCCGCCTCGATATGCTCTCGAGTCTGACACGGAAGAAAGCGACTTCGAAGACCCAGACGAGCTTTTGAACGAGTCCAGGCAGCCCAAAGCTACAAAGACAGCCTACCAGCCGCCTACCATTACCTTCTCGTCTCCTCTGTCGGCCGGCAAGCCAGCGATCATTGCGATTGACCGTGCAGGCGAAATCTGGTCGCAGGGTCTGTTGGAAATGCAAGACGCTACTGCTTTGACTGTGGGAGACGACCAAGTGAGTTAAGCTTCCGCCAAACTCGGGGAGGGAAGCAGGTCTGATGCGCTTTCTGCGAAGGTTGGTTCTTCGTCGACGTTGCCCGAATCTACCCTGCTGTGCTGTTCTGCTTCACACCTTCCGCTGGGCCACCTCGGTCCTCTGGCCGAGTTCATCCTGCAAAGCCTGCAACCCAGCTCGTAAGCCTCGCGATCATGTTGACGACGTCGGGCTCATCAAGTGGTCCATTGAAGCCTCCAAATCATCGATGCATTTTCTGCCGAATCGTACCTCTCTTCGAACCCTGACGTCCAGCCGGTCATCTGCCACCTGCAGACATTCGACTATCCGCAGGGTGGCCTCCTCCACAAGCTCGAAATCCCCAACATGCACCAAGGATTGGCAGCTGCCTTGATGCTCACGGTCAGATCAGATCTCGAAGCATAGCTAGCTGCGCTGAGTAAGCTCAATGTAGGCTTCTGGCCAAAACATTCCCACCCAACTGGTGCTTCTACCGTCATCGGGCAATGACCGACCTCAGGGCATCTATGACCCAACGCCCACACCTTCCAGTTCGTTCATTCTGCAGGCTCTTCAGAACGTCGATCCAAAAGCGTATGGATGGCCATCGGTCTGGAGCTTTGATCACATCGGGTCGAGCAAAGCGTCGGTCTGGCCTTGGAGGAGGCAGCAAGAGAAGTTAAGGGCTAAAAAGGCGCGGGAACAGGCGGGCACGGAAAATATGTACTTGTAGGATCAGCAGCGGCGCAATGCGGCTCGGTGGATTTCAATGCATCTCAGCAATCCTCGATAAGAGCTGAGCAAGCCTGTCCTCCAACGCGTCCATGTTGCCCTTCATGACCTTTTGATTGTTCTCCATGCTCGATTCCACACCCTCCAGCACTGTCTTGATTGACTGTGCCGAGTCAGTCAGCTCTTGCACTTGCCCAGACAGGTCTGAAAGCCGTCCATCAAAGGTGGAGGCAGAGGAGTGCAGTGCCGACAAAGATCGCAAGCGCAGTAGCAGCGACGGTGCAAGCGGAATCAAGGCGTTCAGCCGAGGCATGAGGGTGAAGAGCGCCTGCAACCGGGGGAGCACATTGGGCGGTAGGGCGTCCTGGCTGTCCGCCGAGGCTCCTGGCCCCTCCAATGTTGTACCGTCGCCCGCAGTAGTGACCGTGATGCCGCTGCTCAGCGCCAAATTGAGAGGCGAGTTGTCCCCTAACTTGCGCCGAGTTTCGTGAATTCTTTCGAGGTCTTGGACCATGACTTTGATCCGTCGACTTAGCGTATCCAAATGACGGGGTTGAGTAAGGAGATGGAGTTGGTTTTCGAGCTTGGAGAGGGTGGCAGCGAGAGGGATCGATGAGGCGAGGATGCTGGAAGAAGACGAGCCGACTGCGTCCATGGCTGTCAGAGTTGACGGTCCAATCAGGTTTTCCAATGCCGTTACTTGGCTTGCTAGTTCCCCTATCGAAGGCGGAGGCAATGACTTGGAGGCGACAGCCGCGTTGTTTGGTATTTGAGCTTGCTGGCCAACCAATGTCGAATCCGCGAGTGCTGCCGTTTGGTCGTCCAGCTTTGCCAGATCCGTTCGCATGCTCCTGAGCTGAGCCAACAGCGCTGCTGCTGCTGGAACGCCCGCTTTCTTGTCATCCGTTGGCGCCGACCCTCCGGCTTCCAGTTCCAACTCCACCTCATCCAACTCGTATCGCAGCCGACTGAGACGCGCAGCGGGTGTTTCTGATTCGGTCCCTTCATCTTTTGGGGCAGCGAGAGCACTTTTGGTACTCGAGTAGCCTCGGGGCAAGATCTCGTAAATGGTGCTCTCTGGCGGCAGCGGGGGATAACGCGAGGCCTGCTTTCGCTTTAGGCTTGTTGAGAAATCTGCCGTCAAGGATTGTTGAGCACTTGGGGGTTGCAATCCAGAGTGAGGCCTGCTCACCTGCTCCTTCCAGCCGGCTGCCTTTGAATTTGGTTCGCGCTTCGGACAAGTCGAGTCGGTCGGTGACAACATCTGGGTGCTGTTCGCCGGGCTTTGAAGGGCGTTCGGAATCTGAAAAGTCGGAATCGTCCTGCGCGTGTGTCTGCTCAGCATGGACCTTCGTGTCACAAAGCGGGCGCTCTCTACCTCGGCGTCGAATGAATCTGGCACATCTGCGGTCTCATAGACCTCCGCACCAACGTCAATGTCTGGTAGGTTGGCCCACTTCGACATGGTAGGTCGAAAGCTGGGATGCAGGCGCGCACAAACGATTCGAACACGCCCAAACTGATATGGTTTTGGCGCAAGGCAGGTGTGCTGCTTGGTCTGGCAGCACAATAGGCACTTGTCGAATCAAATCCAACGCTTGTGGACACGGGCACGAGGCCGAGGTCGACTCGAGAGCTGCTGTCTTCTTTTGTCTGCAGGCGGCGACTCGCGAGGATCGATGAGAAGGGCTTTGACCAATGAGCTTTGCCAGGTGGGTGGAGCAACACTGCAGCACAAGCAAGACCCTTGTCTGATCAGTCGAATCGGTGCAGCTCGTCTCGCTCCAAGCCTCGAAGCAGCCTTGTCATGCACCTCCCCTCGTGGCGGCGCTTTGGCCTCGCAGCTTCCGGTCCTCTCTCATCCCGCCCAGGACTTTATTGCCATCACTGGCATTGCACCGGCGGTCGTTCAGTCTGTTTGGCGGGTCTGCCAGTTCCATCGACAAATTAAAGCAGACGGCTGCCTCCGATCCTAGCGACGTCGAGGCCCATTTGGCGCTTTACAAGGCTTGCTTGGAAGCACACCCGAAGGACACAACAGCATTACCGACGCTGGTGCAGTCATTTGAAGGGACAACGGGGCTGTTTACCGATGGCCAGAGTGGACCAGCAAAACAAACGTCGCTGTTGAGCAATCCAGAGGCATGGGATCTTTATGTACAAGGCCTGGCGCAGCTCAAGGATCAAGAGGCACCGGCGTCAGACCGAATTGCGGCGGCTCTGGCGGCCAGGTCGGCGAGCTTGGCGGCCGCTTCCGATGCTTTGCTGGAACCGGACATGGCTTCCCCGCCAGAAGCAGCGCCTTCACCCGCTCAAAGCACACCCACAACACCTCCTCCCCAACCCGTACTATCTAACGAACAACTGGCGTCGGCCGTCTTGTCAAGAGGCGGCAATCAGACCGCCACCGTCGTCAATCCATCGCCATCGTACTCTGGGTCTGCACCAACAGCACCACTTACTGGAGCTGCCGCATCAACCGCAAAGCAAGAGCCGATACGAGTTATCGTGGAGGAAGCCAAGAGCAATTTGATATTTCGCGCTGTCCGCTTTTTGTTTATCGCAGCCATCTACTCCTTCATCGTCAGTCTTGCCGATCCTCTCCAGCATACACGATGCTCATGTTTTGTGGCGTCTGATAGGTCCTGACCATCATTTCCACCGTGTTCGAAGGTTCAGGCCTAATGAAAGCCGCCACCTCCCGTACTCCCACCGAATTCCAGTTGCCAACAGACGACGGCAAGAAGGTTACTTTTGCAGATGTGCACGGCTGCGAAGAGGCCAAAGCCGAGCTGCAGGAGGTGGTCGATTTCTTGAAGAACCCAACCAAATTCTCCAACCTGGGTGGCAAGCTGCCCAAGGGCGTTCTTCTGACTGGGCCACCAGGTAGAATCCTGACAATCCAACTCGTTATGGTCATACTTATGGTGGCTTTCTTTTCGTACAGGAACGGGCAAGACTTTGTTGGCTCGAGCGACGGCCGGCGAAGCAGGCGTTGTAAGTCGATCTTCACCTCCCTGGTGTGTATTGCTTCCCTCACTGACAGTTTTGTGTGCAATCAGTCTTTCTTCTTCGCATCTGGAAGCGAGTTCGAAGAGCTGTTCGTGGGCTTGGGCGCCAAGCGCGTGCGCGAGTTGTTCACCGCCGCCCGCAAAGCCGCGCCGTGCATCATCTTCATCGACGAATTGGACGCCATCGGATCCAAGCGCTCCAACCGAGATGCCCAGCACATGCGCCAGACTCTCAATCAGCTCTTGACCGAGCTCGACGGCTTCACCCAGTCTGAAGGCGTCATTTTGCTCGGCGCCACGAACTTGCCGCAGCTCTTGGACAAGGCTTTGACCCGCCCCGGTCGCTTCGACAGACATGTGGCTGTCCCTTTGCCGGATGTAAGAGGCAGACTCAAGATCTTGGAACACCACTCCAAGAAGATCAAGGTCGCTGAAGGCGTCGATCTGGTGAGTCCATTCGAGTCTTCCATCCGGCCGGCCAAATCGAATACTAATAATGTCCATTGAAGGCGCGCGTAGCGCGTGGCACTCCTGGGTTCAGCGGTGCCCAGCTCGAAAATTTGGTCAACCAAGCCGCCGTCAAGGCTTCCAAAGACAACTCGCTCACTGTGGATCTCCAACACATCGAATGGGCCAAAGAGTGCGCTTAGGTCCTTTACCTTAACAAGTTACAACTAAAAGACCGCTGTAGCAAAATTTTGATGGGAGCCGAGCGCTTGAGCGCGGTCATCACGCCCGAGGTACCAACGTTTGCCTTCGACCGCACATTAATCTTTGGTTTGATTGTTGTTGCCACAGTCACGCCGCAAGACAGCCTTCCACGAAGCCGGTCATGCTTTGGTGGCGCTCTACACCGAAGGCGCGATGCCTTTGCACCGGGTGACCGTCATCCCGCGCGGCCACAGCCTGGGCAGCACAATGCAGCTTCCAGAAATGGACCGAGACAGTGAATCGTTTTTGGAGCTTCGAGCGAGGATCGATGTTGCCATGGGAGGTCGAGTGGCCGAAGAGGTCATTTTTGGCAAGGACAAGTGAGCACTGCGTTTCAGCTCTCAATTAGCGCTTACAGGCCTTTCGTTCACCAAGTATCACATCTGGTGCATCTTCGGATATCAAGGGGGCAACAGGTACGTGATACAACCGGCTCTCGAAATCCTTCTCTCATTTCGAGTGCTTTCAGCTGTTGCTAATCACATGGGTGAGTGGCTTTCTCGCTTGCATTATGCCATGACTGACAAATATCACGTGCAGTCCGCCAATATGGCTTCTCGGACAAGCTGGGCGTGGTCGACCTTTCGGAGGATGACCGGCTCTCAAGCGAGACCTTGCACCTCATCGAGAGCGAGGTGCGCGCCCTGATTGACGGCGGGCAAAAGCGGGTGATGAGCCTGCTGACGACGCGGGCGACCGAGCTCAAGATGCTGGCGGACGCGCTGGTCGTGTACGAGTCGCTGGATCGGGACGAGGTGGACCAGGTGCTCAAGGGCCACAAGCTCAATAGACCAGTGGTGTAGAGACACAGTTGTTTTCAAACCCCGCGAATTGCATGCAACAGCTGCACCCAAGAGAGAATTGCTTTAGAAAGGAACCTCGAGTATGTATTTGGAGAAATTGTCCCGGTTTATAGCGGCCGGGGCATTGGTCGGAGGCTTGGTGAAAGTCATATCTAAAAGGCAAATGGGCGACAGAGCTTATTTGGCGAGCATCATCTGGTTCACAAGAGGCGATCGTCAGCAGCTGCGAGAAAGCAAGCCAAGTCAGGTCCTCACTTTGACAAACTGTCCGCACATTTTGACGTCAACTGATGATCTACCACCATAATGCAAAGATGGACGAACCTCCTCGTAGTTGATTTGGCCGTCGCCATCGACGTCGGCCTCGCGAATCATCTCGGACACCTCTTCCTCGCTTAGCTTCTCGCCTGTACATTCGGCAACCGCTTGAGCTTCATGCTGGTAGCAACAGCAAGGTAGCCAACGCACCCAAGTTGGTCATGACGTGCCTCAGCTCGGCTGCGGAGATGGAGCCATTGCCGTCCTTGTCGAAGACCTTGAACGCCTCGCGGATCTCCTCCTCGCTGTCCGTGTCCTTCATCTTGCGGGCCATCATGGTCAAGAACTCAGCTGTTCACCGGGTGAGAAGGGGATTCAGTGAGTACGTAGGCCGTGGACAGCGCAGGGAAGGGGGACCGCACGAAAGTCGATAGTGCCATTGCCGTCTGCGTCGACCTCGGCGATCATGTCCTGCAGCTCTGCTTCGGTCGGATTCTGGCCCAGGGAGCGCATGACGGTGCCCAGCTCCTTGCTGTGCAGGGCCTAAGCGGATGCAGGGGCAGCGAGGGCCGCGCGAGCTTGGACCTACGTGGTGATGGATCCATCCGAATCTGAGCGTTTGCAAGGCATTCAGCGCCTGGGCCGGCTGGTTAGACAGGCAAAACACACCTTTGTCCTGTGATGCGTGACCTCGATGAGCCCCGAGCGATGACTAGGAGCAGAGGGGAGAGGAGGACCCACGAAGAGCGAGAAGGCCTCCTTGAACTCTGTTTGAGCGGCTTAGCTTACGGCCTTGCCATGCAGCTGAGACAAGGCAGCAACACACCTGAGATTTGCTCTGTGAGGAGGCGTGCGAGCAGCTACTCAGCCTCCGTGTCGAGTTTGCGCTCTCGTTCGCCCTCACCTTCGGTCTATTAATGCCCACCCCGGCACGCTCTGAGCGCTGGCTTTGTGCAGAGCAGTGAAGCTAGCTCACCAATTGATCAGCCATTGTGCTTATCCTGTCTGCTTGGTGGACTTCGAGCAGAGCCTCGCCGCGTGCTGGGAGGCGGCGCGTCACCGGCCCGGACAAGCTCATGGTGCTGCTCCTAAGTCATGCTAGCAGGAGGAATTGCACTAGGTTCAGGAGGTATCTTTGTTACAAGTCTGCGTGAAGGCGTTATAAAAACAGATGCAAGGCATTGAGAAGGCAAATGTCCATGTTTGTTTTGGGAGCGCGAGTGCCGCAAGGCGACTACCAGTCCTCGTCCTCCTGTGCGCGATCAGAAATTACATCAGCTTTGACTGATCTGCTGAGGAAAAGCAGCGCACCTCTGGCTCGGAATCGCTGTCGCCCATGTTGCCCTTTCGAGCGCTGAGAGCCTGTGCCAGAGTGGATGCCAGATCTGTCGACGGCGCGGTAGAAGCCACTGGTGCTGCAGCGGCTTCCGAGTGCACAGAGTCGCGATCGCCACCATCCGTCTGCGCGAAACACATAAGCCGTCAAGACAGGACGGATTGATGATCTAAGAAGAAAGCATTGCGCCGCACCTTTCGGAGGTTCGCGACGCTCTTGCCTTGAATAGAAGCTAGCAGGTTCATGCGAGAGCTGTCTGGGACTGGCAAAGGTGGACCCGCGCCACCAGCAGCTGCGAGCGCCAACGCCCTCCACTATCAGCTTGGGTTGGTAGAGGTCATGACAATGACACGTACGAGGTGGTGGCGGTGGCGCTGAATGCCGGACAATTCAGCTATGCGACGTGGCAAGAAAGAGAAGGACGCACGAGGTGGACCTGCTCGGCCGCCCATCGGTGGCGGAGCTGTAAAATTTTAGTTGTCAGCTTCGTCTCTATGCGAGCAAAAATGAAGGAGGGTTTACGTGGTGGTGGCGGAGGAGCTGTAGATAGTCGTTAGCTTCGCATCATCAAGTATCACATGAAAAGACTGACGCCCGGAACCATTCGTTGCTCGGGGCGGTGCTGGAGCTGCATGCACGCCAACGTTCACACAGTCCTTTGAGTTTGGAGCAGAAGATGGATGCGTACGAGGAGGCGGCGGCGGCGGTGGAGCTGAGCAAGCGGAGCGTCAAGATCCGCTCGGCGTCAAGCGCGAAGCAAAGTGAGTGCTTACCTCCAGAACCAGGTCGGACAGGCGGGGCTGTAAGAAGTCCAAAGACGGGATCAGACATGAGGATAGATAGGGCCTGCGACCGCTTACGTGGAGGTGCTGCAAGCCATCGCCCATCTTCAGACTCGAAGGTTCAATCAGAACCGGACAAGACTTACGCGGCGGCGCATTGTTCGTCCGCTGTGGCACGACAGGAGGAGCTGCTTGCCCACATGTATGTCAGAATGGGTGTGGCAATCTGGGGGAGACTTGGGCATACGAGGTGGAACTGCAAAAATTGTGAAGTGATCAGTCCAAACATGAACGGCCCAATACACCGAGCAGAGCTCACTGTTATTAGAAGCGGGGCGTCCAGGTGGTGGCGCTGTACGTTTTCCCATTCATCAGACGACGGAGAAGCAGTGTCAACAAATGGCGAAGGAAACGTACGCGGAACAGCGCCCCCAGGTCGCATTGGAGCTGGATAACACGAAGCGATCAGCGAGGACTCTCGCTCGTGTGTTGGGAAGAAACATACGTGGTGGTGGCGGAGGAGCTGAGAGCGCGTCTCGGTCAATTTTCAAAATCGAAGTAAGAACGAGATGGCACTTACGAGGAGCAGAGGATTGCGGTCTTGAAGGAGCTGTTGAAGACAGGCATGTGAGCGCTCGCGACCTCGTGTAGAACTAAAAACGGACGAGCTGGTGGTGCTGCGGGACCATCTGAGTTTCTGATCCAAAGCTCGAGTGAGGATCGACACTCACGCATAGGAACAGCATCTGGTTCTGCTCGTCGACTGGGCGGTAGTGCTGCAAACCGGTCCTTAAGATGAGGCTTCAACACAACGGAGCACCACGCACGCGGAGGCTTCCTCGCGATTTGCTGGGGAGGCGGCGGCGGTCTGCTTCTGGCATTATTGGCGGGAGGTGGTGGTGGAGGCGGCGGATGTTGCGGTGCGCCGCCCGCAGCGGCGGCGGCGGCTTCTTGCTCGGCCGCCATGGCTTCGACACCGCCCCGCTGCGCGACGAAATCGCGGATAAAGTCCTCGTTGCCTTTGATGTCAGCCTGTGAGTAGGGAGGAATCAAGGAATCAGCATTGGAATAAGCTGATTGGTTAGCCCGCCGAAGTGCCCACCTCTGTGATGCCAAAGCCCCCAAGCGCAGTGAGCAGCTTGGCCCAAGACGGGTCAATGTTCTCCATGGTGAAGCCCTTCTCGGCGTCGAAACCCATGTGGGCGACGTGCTTGAACTCCGAGGGCTTGGAGATGTCGCCCTTCTCGACGGGACCTTCCTTGGCCGTCTTGCGCCGCTTCATGGGCGACAACAAGCTGCTGCCACCGGACAGGCTGCTCTTTTGCGAAAGCTCCGTCTTCTTGGCTGCGTATTTGATGAAAGATGTCATTTTCGATGGTCAGACTGGGAAGAGATTGAGCGAGGAGGATGGACGTGGAACTAACGGGCATGCTTGGCGCGGTTGATGACTTTCTTGTAGAACGACGTGGCCTCGGCCTCTTCGGCGAATACGAAAGCCAGCATGCATTTCTGTTCGTGCCCGAAGCCCCTTTGAGCAAACCAGGTCTGCAAGTAGTGACAGCGGGAAACAAACATCGCCGGCAAAGGTGTGGAAGAAGGTGCGGTCCTGGTGGTAGACCAGGTCGTCGTACAGTTCGTACTCCCAGATCACACCCCGAGAGCCCTGTTCAAACGTCCCAGAATCAAACTTGAGTTTTGACAGAGGCCGGAAGGGGGAGGCCGAGCGCACGACGACATCAACGAGCTTGAACCAAAAGCCGCCCCTGCCCTTGGAGGTGTTGCCAAACGTGATGGCGCCCTCCAGGCCGGACCAAGACCAGGCATTTGGGTCCGGGTAGGCGTAGTAGATGCGAGCGATGCCGCCAGCGAGGATCTGCAGCCGCCGCCTTCCTGATCAGCCATGGACTTACTCCTAGAGGCCAGGCGAGGGACGGACCTTGTCAGTGCTGCTGGCGGCGTGCTTCTTGATGAGCGACTTCTCGGAGGAGGAGATGGACGAGTTGGCCGGCATTCCGCACGCACGCAGGGACTCGTTGATGCGGTTGGAGTTGTACGTCGAAGAATGTCCTTGCCCAAGCGCATCATCAAGGGTTGGTTTCCCTTGTCCTGACCTTACTCTGAGCGCGAATACTGACGCTATAGCCCTCGACTTGGCAGAGACTGAGCGGCTCCTCAGCGACTCGCCAGTTCGTCGCCTGCCCCTGCTTATCCTTTGTTCCCCTCTCAGGTGCTAAATGCTCGAGCTCGTGCACAGGAGGGCATCTCGGCCAGCCCGCACGAGGACAACCTCCGGTACTTCGACGTCGTCATCGCTGGCCCGACCGACTCGCCATATGAAGGCGGCATCTTCAAGATGGAGGTTCGTCCCCTTCGCCCCTCCAGCTCCAGGACCCCCTCGATGCTGATCGTTTTCGGGGTCAAACAGCTCTTCTTGCCAGAACCATACCCCATGGAGCCGCCCAAGGTCCGCTGCCTCACCAAGATTTATCATCCGAACATTGGTAAATGAAGTGCCCACTACCCTCTTGCGCTCGAACTTGGTCGCTTAGCTAGGACGGCCGCGCTTACAGACAAGATTGGACGGATATGCCTGGACATCCTGAAAGGTAACGCGAAGCCATTCCTGCATCCCCAAGGCGCTCAGTTAAAGCATCATGCTACAGACAAATGGTCGCCGGCGCTGCAGATTCGCACCGTCCTGCTCTCCATTCAAGCCTTATTGGGCGCTCCCAACCCTGACGACCCTTTGGCCAACGACGTGGCCCAGCATTGGAAGCAGAACGAGCCGGATGCCCTCCGAGTGGCGAAAGAGTGGACGCGCAACTTTGGTGAGCGCCCTGTTCCCTGGCTTGCTCTTGCCGTCCGATCCCTCATGCGAACGATAAGCTTTGTAGCCCTGTAAAATAACCACGACGCTTTCGCCCAACCTCTCATTGATGCTCCTTTTCTCTCTCTCCACGCCAATTTGTAGACTAGAAAAGCCAGGCTTTTAAGACCTTGCATTAACCCCACCCGACCTCTTTTGCGATATGAATGCATCAGCCAAAGGCGAGGCGCGACCACGGGTGCCTGAGATGTTGTCAAGAAAGCCCTCATGCGCATTTCATCACTCTTGATCCGATTCCAAACAACACCCATTGCTCGTTTCGGAGTCTCGACGCTCCGAAGGAAGTCATTCGCGATGAACGAAGACTTTGTCCAGTCGTCGATTGTGCTCAGGAACATCGTGAGTGGCAACCAATCAACCTTCTCGAACCGAAAGGTGGCAAACTCATGCTGACTCATTTTTCGTCACCTAGCATTGCCCATCCTGCGTCTCTGCAGTCAAAGGCATTCTCACCCAGCTCACTGTGCCCAGCGCTTCGAGCTCGCAAGGCCAGAGTCCAGCCGTCGACCCGAAATCCGTCGACGTCTCCATCTTGGGCGGCACCGTCTCCTTCTCGCACTCCCCGATCTTGCACCTCGAGCAGGTCGAAGCAGAACTAGAAGCAGCCGGGTTCGAAGTCGACGATGAGGCCGCCTCCGGTCCCCCCGTCCTGGGATTGCAGCACTCGATTCATGAGAGTGTGCCCAGCTGGTTCGCCAACTACCTCGCGCCCGGCGGCAAACAGAGGCGCAGCAAGAAGAAGAAGCACCGAACGCTGTGCAGAGCTTGCCAGGCCCAAGAGGAAGCGGTGCCGACTTCCATCGAGTCTGGCGAAAAGCCACCAGCCGAGGACCTGGCCGAGTTGACCAAGACCAAGCTGGCCTTGTCGGGAATGACTTGCTCTTCTTGTGTCGGCAACGTCAAGGACGCTTTACAGGCTCTGCCAGGCGTTCAAACAGCTACCGTCGTCCTCCTTCCGCCCTCGGCCACCGTCACCCATTTTCCCTCGCAGACTCCTGCGGCTCAACTAGTCTCTGCCGTCGAAGATTCGGGGTATGAAGCAGAAGTGGTGTCTTCTGAACCGGTGGACGCGGCCGCGTTGGAGGTCACCTCAGAAGAGCCGCCGCACCAGCTGTACAAAGCTACCCTGTCGGTTGGAGGTATGACTTGTGCTGCCTGCGTATCCAGCGTGTCAGATGCTCTCAAGTCGCTTCCTGGTGTCGAATCGTTCACCGTCGACTTGATGGGTGGCAGCGCAAGCCTCATGGTGGCTCGTAAAGAAGAGGCGGAGAAGGCCAAGGAGGAAATTGAGGACAGAGGATTCGAGGCCGAGGTGGTCGAAGTGGCTCCCAGCTCTCCCATCAAGGCAAAGGCTGGCGGAAAGGCGGCCGGGCAAGCCCCAACACGATCCGTCCGAATCCGAGTGGACGGCCTATACTGCCATCTGTGCCTGAACAAGGTCAATGCCTGCTTGTCTGGCATGCCTGAGGTCGTTTCATTCACCAACATCACCTCGGTCGACAACCCCATCTCGCTCGTCACCTACACGCCATCGCCTCCCGCTTTCACTCTGCGCGACATCAAGTCGGCCATCTCCGAGTTGGGCGGCTTCCAAGTCACCCTGGTGCACGAGCCTTCTTTGGCCCAGAGGTCCGAGAGAGCTCAGCAAGCAGAGCGCCTGCGCATCTTCTACCGCCTGGTGGTCACCTTTCTCTTCGCTGTGCCGACGTTCTGTGTGGGCGTAGTCGGCATGACCCTCTGCAGCCAAGAGAATTCTTTCAGGCGGGATTTGGACACCCAGGTCTGGGGCAACAGCACCAAAGGCACGTGGATCATGCTGGGTCTCGCCACGCCTGTTCAGTTTGGCGTTGGCTCGTTCTTCTACAAGCGCGCCTGGAAGAGTTTGCGGGGTGTCTGGAGGCGAAAACGCAACGTTAGTTGGAGGAGGGTCTGGTTCGAGAGGCTCCTGCGCTGGGGCTCAATGGACACCCTGGTGGCGCTCGGCACAAGTTTGGGCTACTTGGCCTCGCTGGTCTATCTGGCTCTCGACGTTCGGAATCAGGGCCAGACGGAAAGCACGTATTTTGACGTGTCTGTCTTTCTCATCGTGAGCTCCTTGCCCTTTTCCATAAAGCGGATTGTATCGCTTATCATCCAGGGGCAAACCCGCAGTTCTTCATCCTGTGTGGTCGATTCCTAGAGAGCCTGAGCAAGGCTAGGACTGGAGATGCCTTGCGAGAACTGGCCAAAACCAAGCCATCCAAGGGCTTGCTTTACCTCCCGTCCAACAGCGAGAAGCGCTCGTCAACCTCCACTCTCGAAATCGACGCCGATCTCATCGAAGTTGGCGACCTTCTTCTAATCCAAGTAGGCTCATCTCCGCCGGTCGATGGCGTTCTGGTCGAGCACAGCCCACAATGCAGCTTTGACGAGAGCTCGATGACGGGTGAGACGCGCCCAGTGGCCAAATCACCTGGCGACGAGATCTTTGCTGGTACTCTGAACGCCGGCCCAGTGGCGTGCGTCCTCCGCGTCACCAAAGAACCAGGGTCCACCGTGCTGGATAGCATCATGGCTTCCGTCAAAGAAGCGATGGGCAAAAAGGCCAACGTGGAGCGGCTTGCAGACACCATCACGGCTTACTTTGTGCCAACTATCGTCGCTATCGCCATCCTGACCTTTGTCGTGTGGCTCGCTCGCGGAGTTGCTGGTGACTTGCCTAGCTTATGGCTCTCCGGCGCACCGGACTCTAAGGGGTCTTGGGTTCTTGTGCGTCAACACCAGACTTCTTTTTGACTTCTCGTGCTGACAACAACATGGGGCTGTAGTTCTCCATTCAGTTCTCAGTGGCCGTGTTGGTCGTCGCATGCCCGTGCGGCATTGGCCTTTCGGCTCCCACAGCGCAGTTGATCGGTCTAGGGCTCGCTGCTCAGAATGGTGTCTTGCCACAAGGCGGTGGTCAAGCGTTTCAAGAGTTCTCAAACATCGACCACGTCGTGTTGGACAAGACCGGCACCCTGACCAAAGGCCAATTCACGGTGTCCGACTCCCTCTTCTTCCCTGAAAACCAGGATTCAACCAAGGCGCTCATTTGCGCGCTGCTCCAAGTCGTCGAGCAGGTCAGCACGCACCCGATTGCGGTGGGCACCTCCAAATGGTGCGAGGAGGTCTTGGCCGCGGCGCCTTTCCTTGATTCGACGATGGATTTACTCTCATCGGAAGAGGTGGCCGGCTGCGGTCTGAAGGCCGACGTGTCAGTGGACGAAGTGCATGTCCAAGTTTTTGTTGGCAACCAACGGCTAATGGACGCCCACGGCGCCTTAGCACCATCCGAGAGCGATGGCCAGAAGATCCAAGCTCACTTGGAACAGATGCAAGCGAAGGGGCAAAGCACAATCCAAGTGGCGTTGTTCGCGCCCAAGCCGCAAGACCTCCCTCCGGCTTTGGGCCAGATCATGGCACGACGACAGCCTGCTATCGTGGCGGTCCTGGGCATCCAAGATCCACCCCGACCAGAGTCGTTTCATGTTGTGCAACAACTGCAAAAGGACAAGATCCATGTGTGGATGGTCTCTGGCGACAACAAGGCCACAGCTCAAGCGGTGGCGGCCATCGTGGGCATTCCTCAAGACCATGTGGTCGCCGAAGCGTTGCCGGCAGACAAGAAGCAGTTCGTCGAGCAGCTGCAAGCGGGCACCGTGCGCCGACAAACCCGCTTTAACCTCCTCCGAGGCACCAATCGGCCGCTGGTGGCGTTCTGCGGCGACGGCATCAACGACTCGCCCGCCATCGCAGCGGCCGACGTGGGCCTAGCTATGGGCGGCGGGTCAACGGTGGCACTCAGCTCGGCGGACTTCTGCTTGCTCAACTCGTCCTTGCTCAGTTTGCTCACCCTGCGCAACATCTCATGGCTCACCATCCGCAAGATCCTCACCAACTTCTTCTGGGCCGTGCTCTACAACGTCATCCTCATCCCATTGGCAGCAGGGGCGTTTTACTCCCTGGGCCAAACCAAGTGCGTGAAGTCGCCACTTTCTCGGATTGCGCGCTAGCTCACAGAGCGGAACAGACTGCCGCCTGTGTGGGCATCCCTCGCCATGGCTCTCAGCTCGGTCAGCGTAGTGCTCAACAGTTTGGTGTTGCGGTGGACGCATAAGCTGCCCAAGGTGGTGAGGCAGTTCAACGAGGCGAAGGCGAAGTAGCTGGCCCCCATTAGCGAGACGCAGAAAGTCGAAGCAAGAGAAAGGATGACAATTCCAACAGTCTTGCCCCAATGTCCCCTTGAAAACAAACAGTTTCGCTCTTGAGAGGTTTAATCCACGCTTGAGCTACCCAATATTGCCCCAAAGTTCCACCAAGAGGTCAGACCGCCAGAGATGAAGAGGTGTGGTGAGTAAGAAGTAACCGCAGAGTGCCGAGCTTATCGGGCGCTCTTGGAGGCACCCTTGGCCTGCTGCTTGGACACCTTGGGCGCGGTGGTCTTGCTCTGGGTCGGGGCGGACTTCTTCTTCTTGGCCTCCTCCGCCTTCTTCTCCTCCTTGGCCTTTTGCAGAGCGGCGGCGCGCTGGGCGTCACGGACCTCGGGCTGTACGTTGTCGTGGGTGCTGTGAGCTGCCAGATCTCAAAGGGAGGAGGGACCGACGCACCTTCTGGTTCCTCTTGGCCATGATCGATGCCAGATCCGCACCGACGATACCCCTCTGCGCCTTCACGGTCTTGCGGCTGCGCTTCTTAGCGACCTCCTCGGTGATGCCCTTGCGGTGCGAGCGGCGGTAGACCTGATCATTCCCTCCCGACATTTAGCACCCGGTTCTGCCATTCATTTAGCTGCCTAGTGTGCTTGCCTGAGTCCATGAGATCCTGTAGACAGCTATGAGCAACAAATCCCGAGCGAGAGAAGGCCGTAAAAGCTAGGCCTACTTGCGAGGGTTCTTGCGTTGGAGGAAGAGCGACTTCTCCTTGGAGCCAAAGAATCTGCCACGGCCCGCGTTCAGTCCCCTAGCCCCTTTGCCACGTTTGCTTGAAGGCTCACCTGAAAGTGCGAGAGTCGATTCGCACGTAGGTGATCCCCTGGAGAATAGTCAGCAGGCGGCCCGGCCAACGCCCTCGAGCAATTAGAGCCTCACGGTGCCGGGGTAAATCTTGTAGCCTTTGGTGTCGCGGGATGTTAGCTGTCACTCTGTGAAGCACAGGCAAGCGGCCGAAACACACCTGAGAACGTGTCGATGTCGACCTTCATGCTGGGCGACTGCGTTTGGCTCCCTTCAGACTCCGGCCTCCTCCCAACGCTGCGTGAAGCTCTCTCACCCTTCTAAAGCAACAGTCAGCACTACTCAGAAGGTACTACAAATAGGCAAACACACGTTTAAGATGCTAAGTTGGCGGTGTCTCTCTCACCATGCTCGAGGGCCAATCTTGCTTTGGGCCTGCCGCGCTCGGAACTTGTGGTGGGTTCAAGGATTAAATTTATGGATCGCCATCTGGGCCTCGTGGGTATAATATGTAGGGTGGAATGGTCTAGTACCGTTGAACTCGCGCTGGGAAAAGTCCAGCAGGAGGAGGGAATGCTCGGTCGCTGCCCACAGTCTATCCATCTCAAAAGCTGTTTGCCACTTCTCAGCTTGAACCCGCGGGAGTGATCAAAACGCTTTGAGACTAACCTAGAGAGTAGACCGGCGAGCTGGGGGCGTCAGCCGCCAAATAAGCCGTCAAGGCGTCCTTGGTATTCCGCAGATCGTACAGTCGGACTTGAGAGTGCCGGCTCGTGCCCACAGCCACATATTGGCTTGAAGCTCCTCCCACGGCTACACTATAAACAGCATCTTCCGACCAAGCTGGGACAAGCGGCAACTTAGCAAATGGGTCTGCAAAATCTTGCATCGAGTGCAACTCACGGTCAGATAAACTCAAAACTGGCTCTAATTGTTCGTTCGACGAAGCCAGCCGTAGGTCATATAGACGAGTGATGGAGTCGTAGAATCCGGCGACCACATGATTGGGTGACAAGAGGCCGGTGTTCGGTGGCGACACCACTGAGTAGACGGCCGACCGCCCCGTATTGCCACCTAGCCACAAGGGCCTCTTGTCTAGTGTCCCGGTTTGTGCGAGTGGGAAGAGATTCAAAGGTGCATCGCCATAAGCTCCAACCGCCACCCAGGGCGAGGACGCTTCCGCCGGTGAAAGCAAAACGGACCAAGGTCGCTGCTTCAGGGCCAGTGTTTCCGGTTCGATCCACGGCGAGTCGATTGCGAACAAGGAGAGCAAGGCGCCCTTGTGGCGATCGCCTTTCGCAACAGCAGCTCCCAGTCTCTTCCCGCACGACACGGCCTGGATGGGCTGGCGAGGGTGCGAGTAGCGCATGGTCGACACCACGTTTGAAGTCCGTCCTTGAACCTTTTCTCGCACCACCACGCACTTTTGCAAGAGCCCAGAGACGTGCCCGGCCACGAACTCTGGCCGGTCATCGAGACTGGCCAGCGCTGTGATGTCGTCGAAAGCTCGGGCGCCAATCGGGTGGCTCGTGTACGCCCCTCTTAAGGAGCCGTCATGGCAGAAGTCCAGCACTTGCGCAGCCGTGTTCAGCCCGACGACGAGCCCGCCAAGGTGGCGATGCAAAGAGAGGACAGGGAGCGTCTTGACTGATGACTTGTAAAAGGCGTGGCGATAGGAAGCTGCCTTTTTCGTCTGAAAGTGACCTTGCAGCTTGACGCCATAGCCAATCTTCTTGGCCTGATGAGCCGTGGCGATTCGGTTCGTCGTCACGACGTTGTCCAAGGCCAAGCGCCGTAGAATTGGTGGAAAGCAACTCCCAACGACAAGGTCGCGCAAAGGTCTGCATACTGCCGTCACGGAGAAGAGGCTGCGGTAGTCCAAAGCCTCTAGAACGAGGAGCAGCAGATCAGGAGGCAAGTCGAGCAGGTGCATCGCATCTTCACAAAGCCTCTCTGTCGCCACCTCTTGGCCGATTTGAGCCTTTATGAATGATTTAGATGTACTGCAGAACGACTGAAGGGAGGTTGAAGCGGCCGTCCGCGAAGAAGGTCGCGATTTCGTCTTTTGCCCCTATTCCGCCACCCGGATATCCTCCCTCTGCGCTGTGACTTTGGCTCAAGTAAACATGACCTCTGCTCTGTCCCTCAGTACGAGAACGCGACCATAACACCGTCTTGCTCGTCGGTACTCGTCTCAACTTCGTCTCGAGTCTTGAGGACACCTTCCTGCGGGTTTGCATCAGGATGCCCTGGCTCTGTCCGTACAGTTTCATGGACTCTTGGTTTCAAGGTCTCTCTCGACCGGTCCCGAACCGACCCTCGAAACCTGTGGCGGTGCCCGTCTCACTAGGAACTGTTCTGGCGTCTGGCGTGCGAAGACCCTGGCAGGCAATAAGAATCTCTTGGAGTAGCTCGCTCGACATGGCCGCGACTGTTTGATGTGTCTCACCACCATCACCTCACTCAGTCGCTCCTTCATTCGCCCACTTGACGCTCAAGCATGATAGCATGACTTCAAAGCCCGGCTACTCGTACAAAAAGCCGAGTGGCACAGTTATCACCCCTTTCGAGCCGCCTTCGTTCCAGCCTGAAGAGCAGAGCTTGACCCTTCCGAGCCTCTCTGATGAAGCCGTGCCGCCGCCCACGCCACGGTCGTCCATCGCCGGTGTCCAGCATGGCGCCCTTGCCATGCCGCCGGTCCGGAAGATAGCGAAGAGGCCAGGGATGCCGAGCACACCGGGGAACAAGGTGTCGTTCGTGGAAGGCCATTCGGTCATTCCGCCACCCTCTCCCGCTCCTCAAGCGCCTCCCTACTCGCCGACGCCACCGTCGCGGACGCCTGATGTTCCATCTACCACGTCAATCACGCCTCCTCCAGCAAGCTATCGTCGACTGCCGTCTTCCAAGTCCGGTGATACGCCGAGGTCGGCAGACACCATCTCGATGCCATCTCCGCCCGCGCCTCAGGCTAGTCCGCCCTTTCGGATGAAGGGTCGACACATCAGTCGCTCGGAATTCCGGAAGCTCCGAGAGGACGTTCAAAGGCTCCTCAATTCCAAGGCCAACCGGCTCTTGCAAGTTCGGCGGCGGATGAGGCTTCTGGAGGGTCTGATCGTGGTGCGCTCTTTGCCTTCCAATCCACGAAAGGGTCAAACTTACCGCCGTCTCATAGCCGTTTTGGACTTGTGTCGGCCTCGTCTCAGCTGGTATCGCCGCCATCGTCTTGGTGCAGAAAATCCCGCGGCCCGGCTCCGAGACCTCCCTCATTCTGAAATTCAAGATCTTGGCCATTGTGGTCCCTATCCTCCTTCTTATGATCTGCATCTCCATAGGCCTCGTAAGCTCTTGCCTTCGTCCCTTTGGCACTTTTTGAACGACCTCACGCGCGCTATGCAGATTGTCCAGACTCAGCGATATCACCCTCGCCTTTACCTCGACAATTTTCTTTCCTCAGACTACGAGCATACCAACGCTTTAATATTGAACCTCTCACGCTTCATCGCCGATCTGGACGTTTCCTTTGATGGAAGGGACCGATTGGACCTGCTGGACATGGCCACCACCCTGCTCACCAACGCACTTCTCACAAAACGACAGTACGAAGGCAAACGACTGGGAGCGACTCGGTCTCTCATGAGAGTGATTTTCGCTCCCGTAGTCCTCGTCGCCACCCTCTGCTTCGCCGCCACCATTCGCTTTCTCAAGCTCGATCTATCTCCGGAGCAAACCGAGCTTGGCCTTGAAGCCTTACTGTCTGATCGACTCGAAGCTGGCTGTGTCTTTTACTCGCTGTACGTTCTGTAGCCGGATCTTGCACAGCCACCGAAGCCATGCTAATTCGCTCTACCCAGTGGGCTGTTCTGCTTTCGGGCAAAGCAGAGACAGTTCTTGCTCAAAGTGTTTGCACGGTCCGAGGCCCCAGAGGCTCGCAATTGGAGCTCGCTGGTGCTGCCTCCCACTTCGCATCAAGGGGGTGGCAAATGATGGTATAGCAGAATTTGTTATGTACAATCAGGAGCAGAGATCTCTTGTAATTTGGAATCAGCATGAGCGATCAGGGGATCTGAAATCAACGGGCACGAATCATCAAAGGCATTTTGGAAAGGCTTTTATCGGAATTCTTCGACAGGTCGGCTTCAAGAAAAGGACGCTATGGCACTTGTCAGATTTGCAGACTCATGTTCAGGGGCATAAAGAGCAACGCACAGTGACAATGTCGGTTCTGCCAACGATTTTGGGGTCGCCTGGCGCCACCTTGAACTCGAAAGAAGCAGCAACGGTGAACAAAGCCACTTTGAGTTCTGCCACCGCAAAACGGTAGCCGATACATTGTCGAGAGCCTCCTAAGAAGGTCATCAAGCTGGAGAACGCCGAAACATTGCGAGCAGAAGCCAGCACTTGGTCAGGCAACGGAGACAGCCAGCGTTCTGCGGTCCCTACCATGCAATCAGCAGCGATCCAGACATCTTATGATAGGAACTGGCCTGGATCAAAGTCGTCCGCGTTGCCCCATGCCGCGCTTTTGTTCCAGCTCTGAATGCCGACGTGCAATATCTCTCCCTTTTGGATGTGGAGCTCGTGAATCAATTTTCCAGTAGTGAGGCGGACCGGCTGTGATAAGGGGACAACAGTATCCTTTGTGGCGCACTGTTCTGCCAGTTGACACTAGGTTCACGACAGGTTGGTGGGAAAAGACATACTCTGACGGTGGTGCCGACAGGCGACCGTTGGCGAAGCAATTCTTTGCAAACAGCGTCGAGATAGGGCAGGGAAAGAATAGACTCGACAGCGGGTTCGCCCAGACGATGTGCATCTCGGATCTCTGCTTGGAGCCGCGCCTGCACCTCGGGATGCTTTCGACCGGGGCCCAGATTGAGAAAGTTAAGCGTGTTACGGGACTTGTTCGTCATACCTTTGCTAGGGTATAGCTCATCCAGGTCAGGGCAGTGGCCGTGGTTTCGTCTGGTCAAAGACAATTCAGTCGGGCCAGACACCCCGAGAGACCGACGCACGTCCAGCGAATAGAAAAGTAGTGATTTGTCCCATGACCTCGTCGTCGGCTGGTTTGTGCACTGTTAGGAGGCAGAGCTAGAAAGCACGGCAGAGGGGAAGACCCACTCATCTGATGTTTGGCCTCCTCCGTCCGATTCGCCACCAGTAGCACGCTGTACTAGCATGAGAGGATATCGGCATATTCAATGTCGTTGGACATACGAGAGAAGATCCTTGCTTTCTTTGCCGGCCGCTTCTCTGTTCGCCTCCAAAATCTGCCTGGTTTTTGCTCTCATCAGATCCAACGTCTCCTGCGCCTTCCGGGCTCGTTCGGATCTGAGAAGAGTCAGAATCGAGGGGTATTTGACGATGATCGAGACGAGAATGGCGCCAATGAGGCTGCCAGAGGGTGGGGCGCGTTTGAGGAAAGAAGAGATGGCAGCAGCAAAGTCGTCTCCTTTGTTCTCCAGCGACCCAAAGTCGTAGTTGAATCCAGCTTCTCCGATCATATCGAGAGTCAACCTAGACCACCAGCTCGAGACTTCGATCTCCACCTCGCCCGAGGCCGAAGAGGAGCACAGCCTTTTCCAGGCTTCCACCATTATGCGGCTCTTCTCGACAAAGATTGGAGCGAGAGCGATCGTCTGAGCCTGCGTGAAAGCGGGCGCAAGTATTCTCTTCTGTTTCGTGTGAGTGGCGCCTTCAGCCACGAGTATGCCACTACCGGCTGCGAAGGGATGTGAGCTCGTGCCTTTCATTAGACGGATTCCTTACTGATCAGCGACAGCTCTTTGCGCGCCAGATCTGGCTTTGGGAAAACCGAGGGATGTTGCACGAGAATGTAGTTCAAGGCGACAGGATCGGCCACGATCAGACGAGACGCGCCAAAAGGCATGGCAAATCGGACGACAGAGCTCTGGAGCTCCTCCGTCCATTTCCGTCCGATCTCACCGGCATCTGACTGAGCAGCCTGCCACAAATTTCCTCCAACCCAAGATGCGCGCACAGGTGCTGCGAGTTCCCTCAGGCTCAGCGACCGATCCTGTAGCTCTGTAAAAATGCCCACACACCTGGAATGTGTCGGTGTGGAGCCAAAAAGTAGTACCAAATATAGACGCGGCCGAACAAGGCAAAGCCAGCAAACGCCACCAATGCCCTGGCGACACCGCAGTCAACGGGGCACCAGATCTTGTATCTTGAGCAACGTACAAAAAGGGATGCGCAGACACGACAGCAGTAGCACTGTTCATGCTGAGCAAGATGGAGAAGACCGAGCAGGGCAAGAGGTGATTGGGATTCAACAGGGTCGTTGCGGCGTTCCGGCACGAAACCGAGAGGCAGAGCGACTAGGTTGGGTGTGGCCAGCAAGACACTGAAAAGAGTTGCCAAGGACAGTGTCGTCTTAAGAGCTGAGCGCAAAAGACCTCCTTTCACTCTATGCAGCAACAAGGCCGACGAATCAAGCAAGCTGTGTTTCGAGTGGACCTGTGCAGCCACGAGAGTGGACCGAGGTTCTAGTAGGCAGTAGCGCTTCAGCAATACAGCGCACAGCAGAGCGCCTGACTCGCTGAGGATGAACTTCGGTCGACGTGGCGGTGGCGGGGCAGAAGGTGGCAACCCGCCGAGTTTGTAGCGAGGGATCACTCCATTTGCAAAAGTGGCATTTCAAGCAAGCGGGAAAAAAAAGGCACTACAGAGCTCTGACAATCAAGGGTAGCTTTGCGACGCCACGACCCGCCAAAAGGTCGGCCTCAACAAAAGGCCGCTAGAGCCACCTTCAGTAGGGTCCTGCGGGATGACTTTGAGGATCTTACAGTGACTATGTCCGCGACCTTTATGATTTTGGGGTTGCCAGGCAAGAGGCCCAGGTAAAATTGGCGAACCACTGCAAAGAGGGCAATCTTGATCTCAGCGATCGCGAATTTGAAGCCACTGCAAGTACTTTTCAACATGATCACGTCTCAAGCACATAGAGGGAGAGAAGTGGGACGTGCATGCACTGGCGAGGACCACCAAGGAAAGTCAGCTGGTGCGAAAACGCCGTGATGTTTTTGATCTCGGTGGCGTTCGAATCCGTAAACCATCTCTCTGGATCAAAAACGGCTGCCGTTTCCCCCCACAAGCTTTGACATTTGTCGTAAGCAAAGATGCCCAGATGAAAGATGTCGCCCTTTGAGAGGCGGACTTCGTGCATGAGCTTGCCATTTTTGAGCTGCACTGGGTTCGAAAGCGGGACAACGGAGTCTTCGGTGGCAACTCGCATGGTGCTGCCAACGGGAGCATGGAAACGGAGAACCTCCTTCACGAAGGCGTCTAGATAGGGCAGCGCGAAAATGGCCTCGACGGCCGGCTGCGCATCTCCGGCATCGTGGTAGGCTTTTTGGACTTCGGTACGAAGCTTCCTCTGAATGTCTTGGTCCTGGGCCAGGGCCAGGGAAGCCCACGAGAGTGCCACAGATGTCGTTTCGTCTGCTCGCGGTCAGATAAGCAAAGCAACACTTCAGGTGGGAGGTCGGTGCTCACGCCCAGCGAAAATGAAGGTGGATGCTTGTCCCAAAAGTTCGGCGTCTGTGAGTTTTGCTTTGGACTCGGTCTGATGGTTGGCAGCCACTGTAGAGAACAGTCAGAGTGTGGCGCAATTGCCTATGATGGGACACCCACATAGCAACCTGGTCTCAACGAGCGCATTCAGATGCGCCCACACACCACAAGATCGATAAGACAACCCACGACAGCAAATCCTTGCGTTCACTCGCACCATTCGGTCGCCCTTCGAGGATCACGCGTGCTTTGGTCTTCAAGAGGCGCAAGCACTCTCTGCCCCTTTTGGAACGGTCTACAGCCAGCACATTGAGGATCGGTGGAAACAAGACCATGATTGTAATGATGAATGACGAAAAGAAGTTTGGCCGGGGAGGCAGCGGCTTGCTTCGCACGCCGTCAGATGGATGATCGCGGCATTGACTCAAAAGACTCACATGAGTTCAGTCAAGACATCAGAAAAGGCATCGTCGTGGCCTTTGAGCGCTCCAAAGTCGTATCCAAAGGCACCTACACCCTCAACAACATCACAGAGGATCACCTGCAAACGCTAGAGTGAAGTCCGCACCTTCTCCAATTCCGTCAAGCGTAAGCTTTGACCACCATGACAGGACATCGAGCTCCACCCCGCCGGCTGGTCCATTGCCGCAGAGATCTTTCCACGCAGTGACCAGCAGGTCGGCCTTGTCCACAAAGACGTAGGACAAAGCGTTTATCTGTGCCTGATTGAAGGATGGTGCTATGACTCGCTTCTGCCGAGTGTAATCAGCGCCTTCTGAGACGAGAAGGCCGTCTCCCGCTGTTAGTATCCCATGAGGACAACGAAAGGGGTAAGAAATTAGAGAGCTCTGGGGCTCACAGAAGAAGGCCAGATCTCGACGAATGTGATCTGGCTTAGGAAAGTCGTGTGGCCGTTGTATCAGGATGTACTTGAGAGCTGCAGGATCGGTGATGAACAGGCGGTCCCAGCCAAAGGGCGCAGTAATCTTCAGCACATGTCCAAACTTGTCGGTCCAAGTGCGTGGCAGCTCGCCATCTGAGCGCGTCATGGGAAAGAGGTTTCCGTTGACCCATGAATCGTAAGGCGGACTGTCGTCAAGAAACTCGGTCAGCACAAGTCAAGGCACCCAAACTCATGTAACAACGCTTGCCTGGGAATGTGACGGTAAGGGGACAGATAGTCGAGCCACAGGAGCCTTTTGAGAACAAAGTAGGTCAGGAGCAAAGTGCTGCACGCGCTGACAGGGGCAGGAAGGTAAGCCGCGGCAGGGAGGCTACAGGGTTTGAGAAGGCTAACAGGACAGGGTGGGCCAAGAAAGATTGTTTCAGTGTGTCCATGAGGAGCTGCAAGGGGGCGGAGGGCGCGTTCGATAGCATTGAGGGCTAATGGGGGGCAGAGGGGCGGTTGCGGCGGCCTTCGAGCCCGCTCGCTCAGGCAGAGGCACAACTTGGTGGAGCGAGAAGAAGAGCATGTCACACAGAGTTGTCACCACGCCGCGGATCGATTGAAAGAGGAGAAGGGCAGATGGCCAGCCACAGCCGCAAGACCGCCGGCGATTCCGCGGCCCAGTCACGTTGAAGAGGCAGAGGTCCAAAGCATTCTCCCAGAGTAGCAGTAGTAATACAAGCGGGTTGGTCCCAGCCCACCGATTGTCGATATGCCCAGCACAGTATGAAATCTAAAGCCCAATGCGCTTGTGAAAGTCGACGTTCCTGCGTCGAGCCAGGTGGTTGGCCTTGGCCTGCTTGGAGCGCTTGCCCTTCTTGCCCTTCTTGGAGCACTTCTTCTTCGTGGTAGTTGGCGCGGAGGCCGCCGTCGAGGTGGCCTTGGTCGCAGTCGGCGTTGCCTTGGTCTTGGTTTTGGTGGCGGACGACTTGGAAGACGAGACCGAAGAGCCGGACGTGCTCTGGTCGAGGATCCAGTTGAGCAGGGTGGCGTCGAAGGGCATCATGGACAAGCCAGTGTGGTCTGTGTTGAGCAAAGTCCACTTGGACAGGGTGTCGCCGAGGCCCTCCATCACCCCTTGCGCTTCTTTAGCCAACTCCGGGTAGATGGTCGTATCGGATGAGCCAGAGAACGCGCGAATGGGGGTGTCCTTCAATTTCGACAGTTGGGACCAGACCGACGGGATAGTCTGCCCTTGGGTGTTGACAAGTCCGTCGTCTTGCTCTGGATTTGCGCCAGACACTGAGAGCGACGCCACCAGTTCAGGACGATACACAGCGTAGCGCCTTCTCCGATGTGAGCCCCAGGGGGGAATCAGGTTTAGAGGGATAGCGCTCACCACGAACCGAAGCCACCCATGGAGTAGCCAGAGCAGTGGAAACGCGAAGTATCGACGGGGTAGCCGGCAACGACCTTGTCAACAATCTTGTCGAGGACTTCGGGCCACCAGCGCGCAGGATCCGCGACGCTTGACGACAACGGAGCCATTGGAATGATGGTGATGAATTTGGTAGCGGCCAAGGTGTGCGCCTCGTCCGTGTTTCCTCCTTGGTACTCGCTGATGAGCTTTCCGAATCCATCGTAGCCACAGTGGCTCTCGACCTCGTCCAAGCTGTTGAATCGCGCGCCGCGACCGGAAAGGAACAGCACAGTGGGCAGCTTCTCTGACGAGCTGGCTCCGTCCGGCACGTTGAGGCAAAAAGCTGTGGCAGACGTGTGGTGAGCTTCTCGCCATTCTTGAGAGTGGCAGGCGAAGGCAGGACGCACGGTACATATCACCCAGGGAAGTGTCTACGGTAAACTTCGAAAGGACCGGAGTGAAGAGCAGGCTGGCTAGCCAGACTTTGAAGAGTAAAGAGACCATCGTGTTGCTTCTAGCAGAGTTCATGATGCGTGAAAAGTCGTCCCTGGAGCGCTCCCGAATGAGCTTTGGGCGCCGCATTGACCATTTTTGTCGAACCTAAAGACTCACGTCTGTGATTTGCGATGAAGGGCGCAAGGTATTGTAAGGAGCGTGAACGCAGTCCAGCTGGTCCAATCAGAGACGCGGCGTTAGAGCTGCCAGAGGGAGAGACGGGAGACGGAGACAGGGAAAGGCAAAGGCGAAGAGCAAGCTGCACTGCACGCGCTTTTCTGAGGTTTTCGTCTTGGCGATCACTTTTGGGTGGTGATGGTGGTTAATGCCTTTCAAATCATCGTACGGTTGCACAGCTGGCGTGTAGAAGTGGACAAGACCCAGCCAGATTCACTCATCGTCGAACTCGCCAATGTCGTCGTCCTCCAAGTAAAGCAGTTCCTCTTGAACGGGCGCCGCGTCCTGCGAAGGCTGCTCCTCGTCCTCGTCCTCCTCTTCTTTGACAGCTGGCATGTCCACATCGTCTTCGTTCAAAGCTTGAGCTGTCTTCAGGGGCGCAAAAGTCGAGAGCTGCTTCAGCGAAGTGGCGACATATCTGGGAAGCCCCTGGGCCAGGTCGCTTGAGAGCAACAAGGACGAGTACGGAAGGATGTCGTAGATCAGATTGCGTCGGGATGGCATGCTGACCGGGAGGAGCTCGCCGTCGCTGCCCTTCAGCGCCAGGTTGGCGTAGAAGCGCGAGAGGGCTGGGCCGAGGATGCCGACCGTTTGCATGTTGTCCCGCATCTTGCGATTGTGCTCCCAAAGCTCGGCCTTGAACATCTTCTGGCCGCGCCGGGGCACCGGTGCGGGCAAGCTCATCATGAGGCCGCGGACCGAGGTGTGAAAGGAGTATTGCGAGGTGAGAGGGTGGCGCGAGAACTGCGAGTAGCCATCCGGAAGGCATAAGCGCGTGCATATGATGGAGCGAGGGCCGACTCACCGTGTCGCCCTCCATTCGCATCAACGCGTCCGAAACACTGAAGTAGTCCATCGCTGCCCCACACTCGTCAATGTCGTTTGTAAATTGCGTGTAGTTCTGGTGCATGTAAGCCATGAACAGGTCCGGGTCGACAGGAGCATCCGCGAAGAGGACCTGTCGGTTTACCACGTCTCATTGAGGGCACTGGCAGACGGAGGCCAAACTCACATTCGGGTCCACTTTGGACGGTTTGCGCTTGAATTCAGACAGGTGCGAAGGTAGCCTGTCTGTTGTCTTGGGCGGCTCGCGCTTTTGCTTCTTCAGCTCCTTCTCGTCTTCCTCCGGCTTTTCGCCCCATCCTGCACATCTCCTCAACATCGACCACCGACAAGTGGTATGCTACTAAGAGAACGCACGCTTGGAATAGAGCACTTTGCCGAGAGCGTGAAAAATGAAGAGCGTTGTCTCTCGGCCCGAGATGAGTTGGGAGCTGAAGAGAAATCCGGATTTAGCCTCGCTCACCAAGGACCGAGGGAATGGTACACACAGGCTCAACTCGTCATCTTCGTCCTCTTTGAGCTTGCCGGAGCTCTTCCGCTTCTTGCCCTTCTTTGGCCCAGCGTCTTGCAGAATGCTCAATGCCGCGTGCTTGCCTTCCCGGCAAACGAACTGCAGGTTGTTGATGGCACAGCGCAAGTCGCCATTACTGACGCGCACGACTGCCGCAATCGCTTCTGCTGTTGGCCGTTTTGACTTTAACGAGGTGGTGGCAGCCGCCGCTTGGTCGAAAATGGATTCCAAGCCCTTCTTCAAGATGGTGTCCGCCACCGGGTTGAACCTTATGAATACTATATGAAAATCTTGGGAAAGAGGAAGATGTGGCGCATAGACTCACTTGATCTCAGTGCACTTGCCCCCTTTGAGCACTTCGGGTGGCAAGACGGTCCTGGAGGAAACCGAGTCGTTCCAATTGGCAAAGTCGGTGGACCACTCGTTGTCATTGGTGGTCTTGCTCAGCGCCTCCGAGATGATCAGCACCAAAGGGATCCGGGAGGCCAAGTCGCGCTCGGCCTGGACGAAGCTGATGAGGGCGTTCCGAAACGCGCTGCGGGTGACGTCCGAGGTGAAGATATTCGGCAAGTCTTCCACCAATATCACCTTCTTTTGCGAGGAGGAGGAAGCCGGCTTCGCTTGGCTTTGGGAGATGGAGGCAGGCAGGTCGGCTCCGGACATGGTGGCGAACTTGAGCGTGGGCGTGTTGGAAGCGCGAGATAGAAACGCGGTGAAATGCGTGGTGAGGCTGTCTGTGCGTTTGCAGGTCTGGAAGAAGAACTGGTCTTCTACGAGGGGAACAACACACCTGCGCCCTCGGCCTCCCCTGACCGATACTCCAAGACCTCGAAGTCCATGTCTTTACTGAGCGCATTGATCACTGCCGTCTTGCCTGAGCCCGCTGGGCCAGATAACACCAGCAGCCTCTGCTCTCGCGGACCCATCAGCCAATGTTTATTTTGAAGCGCTCGAGTGCGAAGGGACAAACTCGATATTTGGCCAGCTTGGGCTGCTCCAGCGCCTCTGATAGCCAGTTCTTTACATCTTGCACCTTCTTCTTGTGCACGGCCAGTTCGGTCTGAAGGCAATTCCTTTGCTCAGCATCTGGCGAGGGTGCAATAGTGAACGAATTGTCCCTACAATGTCTTGTGGCCCAAATTGGTCGACCCATAGACCATCTGTGCTTCTCATTGAGCAACTACCACTTCTGTATGCGACAGGAACGCACCGTCGACAGCCTCGGTTGCCTTGCTCTTGCCTTTGACATCCTTCGCTGGCTTCTTGGGCGCTGGCGCAGCCTCCTCGTCGGATGACAGCAGGCTGATGACTTCTTTGGAGCTTGACGCTTTGGTCTTGGGCTTCAAGGTGGTGAGCCCAAATCCCTGCGACGGTCGCACATTATGAGCTGCAGAGAGTGAGCGAGGGCGCTGAAACGCACATGAGCGGATAGCGGCTTGAAGTCGGCCTTCTTTGAGCCTGACGCCTTCTTGTTAGAGCTTGGAGAAGCCATTCGAGGAGCACAAGCAGATCAGATTGGCGCCATGGGTGGGTGAGCGCGCGGCTCCAAGGGGCTGCAAGGCGCTCTCAGACCCAGACGTCGACCTGAGCTGACACTCTTGGGCGCACTGCCACTCACGAATCGCGCTATAGAACACACATCACTGCAAAAGTATGGTCAGGGCTCTCAAAGGTGGGTTCGGCTAGCTGCATCAACGAGTCCGCAGCCTTTCTGACTGTCAATCTCATCTGGCACACCTGCAGCCGTCCTCGTCACCTGGTAAGCTGTGCCAAGCTCAATTTGCGTCGAACATGATGCTAAAGAGCATCCACAGCGACCCCGCGGTCAAGCAGATCATCCTCCAAATGAACGAGCAGCACCCCATCGTCGTGCAGGACCTGGATGACACCCATCTCTTGATTCAGCCCGAGGCTTTAGATGAGCTCAAAGAACAGCTCGAAGTAGAGGTGAGATACCTTCACGAGGCTTTGTAAGGGTCAGGAGCTCAATGGGGAGAGAAATAGCTGGAGCGGAACACTTACACTCTCACCTGACGAGCCGGCTACGGCACCGCGCTTACCTGGCCTTCAATGCCACGTTGCAAGAGACAGCACTTGCGTGTGCTATCGAATGAACCTGACTGTTCGAGCGCTTTCGACGCCATCCTCCGGCCTTCGAGAAGCTTCTCTCTCCCAAGTCTATAAAAGCGCGGCTCTTTCTCTTGCTCTCCTTCCACCAATCCACTTCCCAGACAACCACATCATGTCGCTCATCGTCCCCAGATCCATCCGCTCCAGCTTCCCCCACGAGCTCAAGGCGGCCATCCGAGCGTTGGAGCACGGCCCATTTGCCACCTTCCCCCGGCCCTCGGACGGCTTCGAAGCCAGGCCCYCTTTGGACTGCATCGAGACGGACAAGGCATTTGAAGTGCATGCAGAGGTTCCGGGCGTTGACAGGAAGGACATCAACCTAAAGTGAGCCCTTCCCTCCTTTTTTTTGCCACCCGCGCTGCAGAGGCTGAATGTGTTCCTTGCACTCACAGCTTCTCGGAGGACGGCACCACTCTGACCCTCAGCGGCACCGTCAACCGCACTTGGTCTTCCTCCCCTCCTCCAGCCCCTGAAGCGCCAGCGGCGGACGCCACCACAGAGGCTGCAGCTCAAGAGCCGGCCGCCGCCACCCCTGCCCAGCCCAAGAGCGAGGCCCACTACACCGAGCGCTACGTCGGCTCCTTCTCTCGCTCGCTGCGCTTCCCAGCGACCATCGACCCTGCCGCGACCAAGGCGAACCTGAAGGACGGCGTCCTGGTGGTCACCGTGCCCAAGAAGGTCGTGTCGGAAGCCAGGTCCATCAACATCGAGTGATTTTCGGGCATCGATTGCTTGTAATTGCTCTCTGAATGTCACCCTTGTAATGCTTGAAAACGAAAACGAGCTGCTTGTAGCACATCATACTCCCTCGGCCTTCCTTAATTAAGCCTCGCCAAAGTCCCATTCTAATGTCTCGGAGCCCCCCTTTACGACCACATCACTGAGCCCTTGTAATAAATCACAAGACCGAGCGGTGGCGTTGCGGAAGGAGAAGTGCGGAAAGCAGCGGATCTGGGGCCAGGGCCATGCTTCACTCTCTTCGGTGTATGACGCTGCCTGCCGAAAATCTAGTTGTACCAGATCCAAGGCGGTGCTGCCCCCCGTTCAGAATCGCTCGAAATAGCCCATTGCCACTCGTCCGACACCCAACCGTCATCGATCGCCGGCGCCATCAATTTCGCTTGGCGCTCTCTCAAATTCGAAACGGCAGCTCGGAGGTTGCACTTCAGCGTCCACGATCAAAATGATCCTCCCTGAGATCCAGATCCGCGATGCGACCGCCATGCCGGTGGCCGTCAAGCGTCGCAGAGGGTAAGCGCGCCCCTGTTTTTTTCGCCGCCGGGCGTCGCAGACTTTTGGCGGATCGCTCACATCCCGGTGCCAGATTGCAGAACTTGAAAGGTGGCAGCAGTGGTGGCAAGGGCGGTGGCTCTAGTGGCGGAGGCAGCTCTGGAGGCGGCAAGGGAGGCTCGGGTGGCAGCGGATCCAGGCCCCCTGCCTACTCGCCTGGCAACCCTGTGAGCATCAGTGTCCCCTCCTGCGTCCTCATCCACTGAATTCCATCCCAAAATAGCCCCCACCCTACTCAGTTCGTGGCAGTTCCGCTTCCAGTGGCGGCGGCGCCGTCTCCAGGATCCCAGCCGGCCAGGCTTTCGCTGGCCGTTCGATTGGTGGTGGCACCAGGTCCTCCGTCTTCGGCCGTGGCTTTGGATTTGGAGGCGTCGTTGGCTTCGCCGCTTTCCCCTTCGTCTTTTGGCCGTTGTACTACACCGGCTCCTACGGCAATGTGAGCTTTCGAATTATCATTGATGAGGATCTTCTCACAAGCTATTCCCAAACGTTAGTACTATGGAAGTCGCATCTACAACAACGACACTGCCAGGCCGGGCGGCGCCATCGCTACCTGGACCTTGCTGCCTGACTTCGCCGTGCCTGCCAACAGCGTGAACGGCACCGCTCCCCCCGCTGACAACGCTTTCTACATCTACGGCGACACCAACTCGGTTGAGGACATCCTGCCTTTCCTCGCCTCGAACTGCTCCATCCTCGGCTCGGTGTTCGGCACCAATGTCACGGCCATCCCCACCAATGCCGTCCAGTACTACCGCGGCAACACGTTTGGTCTCTACCTCGAGGGCTACAACAACTCGATCCCCGACATCGAGGTCGACTCCTCTGACAATACTACCTTGCCCGCCGATGTCACCAACGCTGTACCGGCTGCTTTGCCCACCACTTTGAACGCTACCTACCTCGATTGCCTCAATCAGACCATTGGTCTCAACCTCGACCTCCTCGAGACTTCGTCGGCCAAAAAGCACCTCAAAGGCGGCGCCCTCGCTGCCATCCTCGTTGGCTCGATAGTCGGCATCGCCCTCTTGATCTGATCGTCGGTGTTGGCTTTGCGCTCTGGGAGCGCCACAGCTCAGTCATCTGAAGGGCCATCGAGCAAGTGTTGAGAAGCCCACCTTGTCCTACATCATCCTGACGACCAGTCGACATTTTCTCCCAACCACGCATCGCATTGATAATACCTCTAGACCGAGGTTGTAACTCTTTGACCACGAGCATTCTTGTACCAGCGTATACCTTTTTGCATCGCTGCATCTCGCTCACTGGATTCATCCTTCTCGCTACTTGCAGTTGTCGAAAAGTAATTTGAAGTGGTGGCGTAGCACGATGCCATCAATAAGGAGAGATGCAATACGAGACGTGCAAATGCAAGATGAAGTCACTACAAAAAGTGCGCGGCGTGAGGAATGTCCGTTGCACTCGAACCCAAAATGCCCCAAAATCCCATCTATCGTCTATGCCGTGGTGGCGGAGAAGGAATGGTAGAAGGTGGTGTCGCTTTCTACGAGAGGAGCGAGCTGGAGGTAGCCGCCGGCTTGCTGCACGGCCAAGCCAGACTCGGTGTCGATGATGGAGCACCAAGAGCCCACGTATTCGCCGTCTGCGTAGGGTGTGCCGGGAGCAGCGCACCACGAGCAAGCAAGCTCGAAGTGGTTGGTGCTGCATCGGGAGTGAGCTTTGCAGCACGAATGAGGCAAGGTTGAGAGACCTACATGGCATCTAGGGGAGCGACGGCCAAAGTGTTGTAGTCGAGGACTTCAATGGCACCAAGGCTGTTGTCCGGGATATCACCGAGCCTGAGCGAAGACCGTCAGTCCATGCTCATGACAAGTGCAAGAATGCAAACTCACTTCAAGATGTAATCGTTGGAGGGCGAGCCGGTGAACTCGAAGCGGAAGGGGGAGAAGGCGACATCGCTGGGCGCGTAGATGATGTCTCCGACTGTTGCGGGCTGTTGGGAGGGACATCTGAGCATCCGAAGCAAACAGGCAGGCGAGGGCAAACTCACCGTCGAGTAGGCCGACCACAGCAGGTCAACTCCCGCACTCGAGACAGTGTCAATCTTCACATTTTGCCCTTGGAAGTTGGGCTTGCAGGTGTCGCGCTTAGCCGGGGCAGCAGAGACGAGGGCAAGAGTGGAGACGAAGACAGCGAAGAGCGATTTGGAGACCATTTTGGCTGTTGAGCGTTTGGTTTGGAGGGTTAGAAAGGATGGGAGAGAGATGYRGAAGTGGATGGAGAGAGGACAAGAGGCGAGTTRGGCGAGCTTTTATGGGCCCTGGGATGAGGCGAGGCGGAGGCGTTGAAGGATCGACAGACTTTCCTCTGGCCAAGGGATCAGGCTGTGAGCGTGGCGGCTGCATGGGAAGCCCTCCGAAACAGGCAAGACAAGCGATCCGCGGGGCTAGAGCCAGGCACTGAGACTGCAGGTTGAGGAGCCGGCGCTGCCGTGAGCGACGCCGCACGCAGATTGAGCCAGCTGAGAAGGGGGCAAGCCAGACGCTAGAGGCCAGCATTGCGCTCGTGCATTATCTTCTTCTATGCACCAGAGAACCACACGGAAGCCCAGCAGATGTTCAAGCAGACGACGAGGCGTTCCGAGCACTTTGGAGGCGGACGGCCGCACCGAGCGAACAAAATTTTGGGCCACAGGCTTGTTGGCTCCAGATGCCGTTGTATTCCACTAACACCTTTGAAGGCCGGAGCCAAATTCACCAATGTGGCCTCAGAGTAGAATTTGCCACCGGCTCGCCGAGCATGTCAATTATTACATTAAAGAGCCCATTGTCACGCAGATGACTCCCAACCCTATTATCAAGTTATACAAACAGTTGCCAGGACAATGGTGCGGTGTAGACGAGCTATTTGGCCATAAGCCATGGTCAACCAAATCAATAGACAGCGACGTACTTCATGAGTGCCACAG
Source organism: Cystobasidiopsis lactophilus (assembly GCA_001599975.1). Lineage (NCBI taxonomy): Eukaryota > Fungi > Basidiomycota > Agaricostilbomycetes > Agaricostilbales > Chionosphaeraceae > Cystobasidiopsis > Cystobasidiopsis lactophilus. Next base: position 2,674,803 of record BCIO01000005.1, read on the forward strand.
TGCTAGTGTGAGTCACAGTCAGGACGAGATTCTGGTCATCGGAGGCCAGGGTCGTCAGGAAGGTAGTTTCTCCGGTCGACACCACCAGGGAAGTGGAAGTCGGCGGTGGCGCCGAACTCGTTGTCGGGGCAGCGGAAGTTATCGTCGCCAGGAATGAGGAGGACGAAGAAGAAGTCGGAAACTTAGACCAGGTCCAATCTGTCTTGGTGGTCTCCGTGCGTAAGGCGGTCGATGGGTGTACTTTGGTGATCTGGGTTTCGACCTGGGTCTCTGTTCGGAACAGCGTCGTGGTCCAAAGGTACCATCCAGTAACATCTGGTTCGGCCCCAGTCCCAGACCCGTTTTTGTTTATGATCTTCTTGAAGTCCGTAGACGTAGCGACAGTCTTGGTGGGGATGGTCAAGACCTTCGTGGCGAACAGGGTCTGCTGCTCCTGAACCACTTGAGTCACCGTCGTCACTTCGTAGCCAACGACGATGGATGTTCCCGAGCCATGGGCGGCCAGGCTGAATGGCGAGGCAGCGAGGATGAAGAGAAAGAGCAGAAGACGACGTTTTGCCACGATCCGAGGACTGCAAGGCATTAACATCTAGCAGAGATGCGAGGGAATTCGAGCTTTAAACCAATTAGAAAAAGATGGCGCTCAGCAGTGAGCTGAAGCCCAGGCACACGGGAGCTGGCCAAGCAACGCAGGATGGGGGCCTTTGCGCTCTACGAGGCAAGCAAGCAACCTCGAGGCTGGGACGGAGAAACAGGGTTTCGTGGAGCTGAAAACATATCACCACCAGCCAGAAGTGGGCTGGAAGTAACAAGGGGCCGTCTTCACGAACACGAGAAGACGGGGCCGTCTTCACGAACACGAGAAGACGTCTGGCTGGAACACACTTTCTGCAGGCCAAGGGGCAGGACTCTCTGAAACGAGGGCACTCCGCCAGCACAAAGGAAATGAGAGTCAAAGGGCGCAGTGAGGTCAGAACTCAGGCCCAGCAGAAAGCAAGCAAGGGGCAAGGCAACCGATTTGGATAACGGCGCACTGAAGGACTTCGCAGCGCTCTCGCCAATAGGGACGAGAGGAATGAATTCAGCCACTTGCCTGTGCATGCAATACCTTCTCGTATGCATTAGAGAGCTATAGAGAGGCTATAGGAGCCTCGACAGACGACGAAGCGTTCTGAGCACTTTGACGATTGGAGCTGGCTGATGGTCGGATCGAAGGAACAAATTCTTAGGGCAAGCAAGGCCCCATTGGCTCCAATTCGCATTATCCTGGTATGTTGTAAGTCAAGATTGATCGATGTCTGCAGCCGAATCCACCGAATGGCCTACAATGTGAGATTTGCCACCGGTCGCTTTGACAGTTTTACAAATTCATTAACAAAGGCTTATCCATCACAAGCCAGCCCACTCCTGATACTATCAGCAATCCATTTATCCAGCCTCTGGTAGAGCAATGCGATGCGGGTGAGCTGTTTCGATGGTGAGCCTTGCAGTTCAAAACTTTCGCGCGGAACGTCAACTCACTCCATGAGTCTGAAAGTGCTGGTCTGAGTCACAGTCAGGACAAGGTTCTGGTCACTGGACACGAGAGTCGTCAGGAAAGTTGTTTCTCCCGTTTCTACATCAACAGAAGTAGAGGTCGGAGGTGGCGGCGGCGGCGAAGTGGTTGTTGGGGCTGCTGAAGTTGTCGTTAGAGGGATCGATGATGTAGGTGCAGCAGAGAAGGTGGAAAAGCTCCAATCCGTCTTGGTGGTCTCGGTGAGCAAGGCGGTCGATGCGGGAACTTTGGTGACCCAGGTCGAAACGGAGGTGTCGGTCCGGAACAGCGTGGTAGTCCAGAACTCCCAGCCAGCGCCATCTGGGTCGGCTCCTCCTCCAGACCCGTTCTCGGTGGTGATGGGGTCGTTCGACATGGCGGCCGTCTTGGTGCCGATAGTCAGAACTTTGGTGGCGAACATGGTCTTCTCTTCCTCTACCACCGAGGTGGCCGTTGTCACCTCGTAGCCGACGATGATGGATGTCCCTGAGCCATCGTCGGAGAGGACAGCGGGCAAAGCAAAGATAATGAGAAGAAAGAGCAGAAGACAGTGTCTAGTGGCGATTTGAGTGCAGCATAGCATTGCCATTCAGTGGTGATACGATGAATAGAATGATAGTGAAGTTTACGCTGAGATGACTTTCAATCGAGGTTGAGCTCGCTCGTAGGCAGGAGCTGGCAGAGCCTAAGCGAACACGACGCTGTCTGCGTCCTGCCTGGCGAGCATCTAGCGACAGCGATAGGATGGAAAGATTGATCTCTCGTGGAGCGAAGGAAAATGTACGGGCGACCAGAAATGGGCCGCGAAGTGACAGCACGCCCTCCTCTCGAACGCGAGAAGCCGTCCACCAGAATACACCTTCTCGCTCGGGGAAGGGCAAAGCGCCAGACGAGGGGTAATCTGCCATCAAGAAGAACCAGTCGTCGCAGAGCAATAGGTAAGGGGTGTCAAAAGGTAAGCGACGCAGCAAGAGGGGAAAGATAACGCTCAAGGCAAAGCGGGAGTCTTCCAAGTTCAAGAGCGAAGGGAGTCTAAAAGCAGTGTCCATTGTCACGAAAGCCAACCGAAAAGAGTCCATAAGCTCTCTATGTGCCCAACATGCAGCCCCGGAGAAAAGGTGGGGAGTTCGCCTAGTAGGCCTTGGGGTAGGAGTTGTCGTAGGCGGTGGCGGCAGCGTAGCCGGCGCTGCCGTAAGTGTAAGGGGCTTCGGTGTAGCCTGCGCTGCCGTAGTAGTTGTAGCCGGACGCGGTGGCGTTGAAGTCGAAGTAGTAGGACGAGTCGCCCTGGATGTAAGGGGAGAGGTAAAGGTAATTGTCGACGTATTGAACCGCCAGGCCGGAGACGGAGTCGAGGATGTAGCAGTAAGAGCCGACCCATTGGCCTTCGGCGTATGGGGTGCCAGGGGCCGCACACGCGGAGCAGTAGACATCGAAGTAGTTGACGCTGTTGAACCTTCAGCGCTGGCACCTCACAACGTTAGAAGGATATGGGAGAAGGCTCACTAGTCACCGAGAGGAGCGACGTAGAGCGAGTACTTGTTGTCCTTGGCCAGCACTTGAACCGCACCCAGGCTGTTATCAGACGAGTCGCCAAGCCTTATTTCTCACAAGCTTCAAAATCGGCCCACCGAACACCAGACAAGAGGCTTGCTCACTTCAAGATGTAGTTGTTCTGGGGAGCGCCGGTGAACTCGAAGCGGAAGGGCGAGTACTCGTCCTTGCTCTTGGCCCAAATGTTGTCCATGCTTTGGGCGGGCCGGTGGTCGGCGGCCCAGTAGTAAGGCTTGGACTTGTCGTAGAGGGAGACGTAGACGTTTTGACCCTGGAAGTTGGGCTGGCAGGTGTCTGCTCGCTTGGCTGCCGGGGCAGCCGAGACGAAGGCAAGGGCGGTGGAGAGGGCAGCGGCGAAGAGCGACTTGGAGAACATCTTTTGGGGGATCTCGAGAAAAGAATGAGAGGGAGAGAGGAGTTTGATGAGGGAAAGAGCAAGAGAGCAAAGGGAGCTTTTATAGGCAGAAGACAAGGTGGCGAGGACGAACGACGCCGCCACCATCTGATCTCTTGCCCCTTTCAAACCGCATTCGAAATCGTGGACTCTAACGCTCTCAAATTTCGGTCACGAGAGAGCATCTGTACGCAGTGGGCAGAGCGGCGTTTGGGCTTGGCATTCGTTGTACGAACAGCAGGGGGCGTTGCAGGCCGAGGCATCCGAGAGGCATTGCATTCAAGCGCGGCGCTGGGGCATTCGGCATGTTCCGCGAGCAATTGACAAAGTCTTGGGCAAGTCATAGGACCGTGAGGATCACTGCTGGGCTCCAAAGAGCTGTTCCCGCTCTTAGGCGAAGGCGCACCACCACCCGCGCGCTCGAAAAAAATGGTGGCCCTCTCTGCCCTCTCTCCTCGTTTCCCCCAAGCCAAGCAAGTCGTGAGCCCCTTTCGCTTCGCTATACGCTGTCCAAGAGTCGAGTATTAACGAACAAACGCAGTTCACAGCACAAGCAATGTTCGTCTGCGCAACTTTGGGTTCAACGCAGAGCATGAATTGATCTTGGGAAACGAGCAGGGCCCGCCAAGTGAAAGACATCAAGGAATTCCTCAGCATCGCCAGGCGGAAGGATGCCAAGTGTTCGTCCTGCCTCCTCCATCTAGCTGGACAGACAGCTCACGATAGTGGGGATGTCGAACAGCGGCTCGCGTTAAGAAGTCTTTGGGCCGCAAGCCTGGCAGCCAGCCGGTGACCAAGTTCAAGATCCGCTGCTCCAAGTACCTCTACACCTTTGTCTCCACCGACCTCGAGAAGGCCGAGAAGCTAAGGCAGGCCCTGCCGCCCAGTGCGTTTTGTTTCTCCCTCATAGCTCTTGACCTTGAGCTCAAGTTGTATTTACGTACAGCCCTCAACGTCGCCGAAGTTGACAAGTCTTCCAAGAAGAAGGCGAAGAAATAGACGGACGACAGGGGATTGGCGCGCACACCGGGGGAGGAGATCTTGTTTGGATCCACACATCAAGGCACGGCGTTCAAGGGGCCTCGGGGCGGACGCAGGGTGTGTTTTGACTTGGTTGTGAAGCTTGGGAGTCCATCTTCGACCCTTTCTTGGCGTACCCGGCTTCGCTCTTTGCGCTTTGTCGTTCGCGCTTTGATTTTCTTTTTTTGCATTGGCGAGCTCTCACGCTTTCTTACTTGCCTTCACACTCTTCTTCGACTTGGTTTGCTTTACATTGCTGCTCGACGCGTGTGTGGCGCTGTCCCACCAGTTGCATTTCACATGCACCGGACCAAGGCTGGGCTTGCAGTGCGACTGCACCGCTTTCGGCTTTCGGGTGTGCTTCCCGAGCTTGGGTTTTCTTCTCCTACCACCAACTACGAGTTCGTGGACAAAGATGGCCCACAAAGTCGTCACCGTCGTCGAGCCCTCTGGTAAGGTGGTTCGCCAATATGCCAGTGGGTCGGTTTGAAGGTTGTCGCCTCGGCAGCCGAGGAGAAGGAGCAGATTGCCTCGTTGATCGTGGAGACTTTCGCTCAAGGTATGGTATCTTCTCGAGCTGCCTTGCGGTCGAAGGAGGCTGAGAAGATTCGACAAGATCCTATTAGCCGAATCTGTGTTGGCGTCGAGGTACGGCCGTTGCGTATTGGCTCGACTCGAATCGTTCTCAAGCGTAGCTGAAAAGTATGATGACGACCCGCGCTTCTGGCAAGAGACCTACCGAGCAAACGTGGACGCGGCAGTGGACGGCGGCCACATCTTCGCCATCTACGACGGCTCCACATTGGCCTCGGTGTGCGTCGCTTATGGCCCTGGACAAGATTGGGACAAAGCCCGCTCCCCAACCAATGAGCATGTTCAGTATGTTGAAAAGCACACGCCACCCGCCCAGAAAGAATGGTTGAAACAGGTTTGGGCACTCGTCCTTCGCTTGCGGCTTGCATTGATCTTGGAGGGTGTACAGTACGACGAGCTGTTTAATAAGAGCTTGCACGAGATCTCGCCCGGCTTGAGAAGCAGCGCTTGGTTCGTCTACCACCTCAACACCAACCCCGCCTATCAAAAGCAGGGCATGGCGTCGGCTTTGCTCGATCATGTTGACAATCTGGTATGCTCCCACTTTCATTCGGTCAACGGGCTTGATGGATAGGTTGGTCTCAGGCCAAGGTTGACAACAAGCGCTTGTGGCTCTGCACTTCCCGCTTGGACAATGTGAGGGTCGTCTCTGAAGCAGATTAAGGCTTAGTATTGACGGCCTGTGGTTTTAAGAGGCGCTTCTACGTCAATAGAGGCTTTGTCGAGGTCCACCCGCCGGCGCCTCAGCCTGCCCATCCGCTCGGCTCTGTCATCCTCTACTTTCTGTCGAAGCCCTTTGAAGACAAGCCTGTCGTGTTGGATCTTACAAATGCTACTAGTAAGTCCTGTAACGCAGCTTGTGAACTATGAAGGGTGGTTGATTAGCTTTTAGAGGAGCAACAGGACGGGATCACGTCGCTCTTGGTGGACTCGTTTAAAGATAGTGAGTCCCTTCATCACCTGCAAACGGTGTCGCTTACTCTATGCGTCGCTTTTTGTAGTCAATTACATCCAGATTCATTTGGGAGTGAAAGTGAGTGGCGGCGTATTGGAGCCACGACATCTGGTGGCCTAAGCTGAATAGGCTAGACAGCATAAAGATGACCCTCTGCTGTGGTACCACAACTATGCGTCTGCAGTCGAGAGTGCTTGCAAGAACGGCCGCATATTCCTCGTTCACGATCAAGGGGCGGTGGCGTCCGTCTGCATGGTATACCCGCCTGGAAAGCAGAGGGTCCAGGATCGAAACAGCCCGCACAACGTGTACACCTCCACCCATTGGTCACCTGAGCAGCTGGCATTCAAGGAAAAGGTACGCATCGCGGTCAATGCCCCGTCGGATGGTCTGAGCCTAATGAAGGTGGCGGAACTCTACACCATCCCTCCGACTGATGTCCCCGAGGGATATGCAGAAGACTCTTGGTTCATCACTACTTTGGCTACGAGACGGGCGAGCCGAAACAAGGGCTTTGCGGGCATGCTGCTCGACCACGTCCTTGCCCTGGTATGCCCAGCACCCACTCCTTCACTTTGAAGCTCATGATGATAATCTTTAGGCTCAACAAGACCGCAAACTGTGCTATCTGAATACACCTGGTCGACAATTGGTAGGGCTCTCACGTGTGATCAACGTGCAGTGGCAAAGCTGACGCACTTTTGCACAGAGGAAGTACTACTCAAAGTACGGCTTTGTAGACCTTGACATTCGTCGACTTCTTCCAGTCCATCCATTTGGTCAAGGAGAGCGTTTTAAGCTGGGCAAGTTTCCGGTGTGAGGTGCCAACGATAAAATTCTCTCGCCGCCACAGCCTGCCACCCGTTGGCAGAGAGCTCTAGCTTGCAGAAATGTCATGGGAAGGCCAGCTCATAGGAGTGTCAAGGGGGTTTCGTTGCAACCCATTTTCATTCAGTACAAGAATCTAAAGTCTCTCGTTGTCTCCCTTCCCCCGCGCCATGTTTGTGTGTATGTGTGTGTGGCGCAATAAATAGTACAGTAACATGATGCGTGAATGCGTGATGTCTAAAGAGAGAGCCATGGTGGAACTACGAAGCGGCGTTGGGTGAGTCGGGTGTGCGGCGGACCTGCTTCAGGAAGGACTTGGCGTCTTCCCACAAGGGCTCTTCGAGGCTGTCGATGTCTTCGACCACGAAGTCCATGGAGTCGCGGTCCAAGGCGTAGAGTCGCCCGTACTCGAGCATGAGCCGGAATTGGTACGCTTCGAGGTCAGCCCATCTCTGCGAAAGTGTGTCAGCATGGAGTCGGCAATCTCACAACGGGCATGGCAAGAGGGCTCACAAAGTACTTGGATGCCCAGTCTTTGCCGGCCATGGCAATCTGGCGAGCAAGTTCGTCGTGTGCGCCTTCGCCATTGATACCGCCGCGGAAGAAGGCCATGACGTCCCAGAGGTCGGAGTAGTCGACCTGCACCGGGATGAAGTGAAGCCAAGGCATGGCCCAGTCGGTCCAGAACTCGGTGTAGACGGTGGCTTTGACGACAGCGGCGTTGCTCATCATCAGTCTAGGCCACACATTCAGCATTCGACGCAACACAAGACGAAAGGGAATTGCGCACCTCCGGAAGCGGCCTGACCATGAGTTGCCATCAATGTCGAGCACGTCTGATTGTAGACGACAAGTCAGTTGAGCCCGCCCAGCAGCAGCGATGAAACGCACATTTGTAAAGGTTGCTTCGGTCAAAGCTCAACCTCCCGTCGAACCCTTGGTACAGCTTCTTCATCTCGTCGCAAGTCTCTCCCAAGCACTGCACCGGAGGTCCGACCATGCCAGTGTCCAAGAATGACGGGTTCAGCCGATAGTTGGGCGCGAGCACCTTCTTCGCCACCTGTTTTTGCGGTGTCTTGATGGCCGGATCTAGGGGAGCTGAAATGACGAGCTCGCGCGATCCATCTTCTTGGTGAGAGAGAAGGTGGAGGCGGGACCGGTGCGAGGTGACCCAAGCGGAGAACTTGTCCCACTGCGGACCAGACGTCTGGCCGCGCCAGACCAGGCGATCGAAAGGCCGTTCCTCCCAGGACGGGTCGTGCATCGCTTCAAAGCCGAACTGCTCCACTACGAGAGAGTGGATGTCTGTGCGACATGTCGATCACTGTCAGACGTGCACTCCGGTCTAGAAGGGCAGAAATCAAGCGCACCGTTGTAGTGGGAATGAACGCCAGGAGTCATGAGCGGTAGCAATCCCGTTGCCCAATGCGGGTAGACCCAGGAAGTGGTCGAGTGGTAGTGGCGATACTGCGGGCTGTTGCAGACGTCCATGTACTGCTTGAAGGAGTCGATCAAGGTGCCCACGACCGTCTGGTTGTCCGAAGGCGGTGATGGCAACGGCGGCATCTCGTACCCGGTCCAAGTGCGCGAGGCCTCCCCGTACTCGAAGTCTGGCTGGCGGACGGCCGAGTCGTTAGGGCACACTTGCGGCACACCCCAATGCGGCAGAGGGCCGACCAGCTTAGGCTTGAAATCCGGTTCCACGTGCGTGTCGACTGTGGGGCACGGACAACGTCGCTTAGCTCGGTCAGAGCTGAAAGTAAGGACACGAGGCCTCACATTCGTTCTTCGCCACCAAGTCGTACAGCCTGTGCTTCTCTTCCGACGAGATCATGATGCGCGCATTGTCGTGGCCCGAGTACCAGAGCAGCATGTCCGGTAGGTGGTGAACGAAGCGCTTGTGCAAGGCCTCGACGTCCCTCGCCCGGTCGTGGTTGCTGAGCTCGCCTTCCCGGGTGGAGACGCCGTTGGAGATCTTGATGCCCCAGCACCAGTCCATATGCTTGGCGAGGTACTGCACACGCGCTCGGAAGGACTCTGGGCTGATGGCTCGGTAGGCGTGCAGGTCGCGCTCGATCAAGTCGAACTCGTCGATCATGCGCACATTGTTGGCTCTTGCAAAGGCGTACCTGAGTGTCCATTACGCGTAAGAACTGGCGTTGAAAGACAGTTTAAGGGCCGGACGCACCACTTGTCAAAGCCTTTCGGTGGGTTTCTCCCGTACCGCTTCTTGTACTCCTTGACCGCCTGCGGAAACGTCTTGGACTGGCGCGCTTTCAAAGCGGCCCAGCGCTTCTTGGCGCGGCGCATCAGCTTGGGGATGGGGTGCTCGGCACCCTCGATGATCAACATCCTCCCGTCTTTCCGGGCTGTCTGGCCGTCTGCGTCGACGTAGGAGCCAGAGGAGGTCAAGGTGGTCGGGGCGCGGTGGGATTGGAGGGAAGAGGGGAGCTGGAACAAAGGCTGCTCCGTGCCAATGTGCAGCTCGGTGGCCGGGTCGGTGTGGCCGGCATACGACCCGTAGAACCCTTGCTGCCACTGCTTGTAGGCCCACTGGGCTCCAGGCAGTTTGGCGCCGTGCTGCATCAAGCGGCCGACGCGGGACTTGGAGGACAGCTTGGTGTGGCGGGAGGAGGTGGAGGAAGGCAGGTCGCCCATTTGCGGCATGTCGAACTCGGCGTCGTCGGCCAGCACGAGCAGGTCCGAGTAGTCGTCGTGGTGAGGCGGCGGAGGCGACCGGCTGTAGGTGATGAAGATGAAGAACAGGGTGACAGACACCAGGATGGGCAGGATCGGCCCCCGGCGCGAGAGCAAGACGAACGGCCTGAAGACGAGGGCCTTCAGCACGTTCTGCGGCCCACCGCGCCTTGATCTGACTCGGCTGATGGAAGGCAGCGAGCCGCCGGCGCCGTCGTCGAAGAAGGGGCGGCCCATCTTGGGCGACTTGGAGTTGACGGCGGGCGTTCCGGGCAACAGGTGGCTGATGCCCTGGAGGATCTGGTTCTTGAGCTGGGGCATGCTGCTGGTCTTCTTGTGGGCGTAGAGGTGGGAGCTGGACGGGCCGATGGAGGAGGGGGAGCGGAAGATGGAGGCCTTGGAGCTGCTGGACACTGGGCTCGCCATTCTGGGCGCTGGCTGCTCCCTCCTGCGACGGCTGGCTCCAGTTGGACTCGCAATGGCTGCAGCTGGCGCTCTGCCTCAGACCTTGGCAGTGGTCGCACGCAGCGAAGGAGAGTTTGACTTATGCGGCTCGCCCAAAGAAGCTTTTGAAGGCGAGTGGAAAATCAAGTCGCGTCTTGGCGCGTCCCCGAGGGAGATGTTGACAGCAAGGCTCTGCGCTCTCTCTGCCTCTGGCAACGTTGGTAGAGAACAGCCAAAGCCCATCGTCGCTCCCTCATTATTTGCCTTTGACGATTGAAGAGTGCGGTGACTTCCACCCGCGTCGAACCTTTCATCAAGCAGCGGCCACAGCGGCCCAGCCAAAAAAGCCCCTTTGGCCTGGAGCATTCCTCTGCCATCTTCCCAGCATGGCGCCGCTAGGAGGAATGCGAGAGAAGCCACCAACGCTCTCCCCTGACCTGAATCGGCGGCAGGCTTTCCAAGCAGGGCCAGCGACGCCCATGTCCTACTCGTTCAGCACCGAGTCCACCTCCTCTCTGCCGCCTTACGCCACACCGCCGACGCCCTACCATGACCAGCAGCACTCAGACCTCAAGCGTTCACCGCTGTCTCCAGCGACCTCGTCCAGCGGCTCTTCGACAGCCTTCTCCCCCAATTCGGTCGACTTTGACGCCGACGACGCTCCTGGGTTCACGTACAGCAAGGAGCAGGATGGCAGGTCGATGACGGACGGAAAGAAGTACTCGTATCTGGGCCAGTCAAAAGGCGCAAGCGGGTCCAAAGCCGCCCTCTTCGCGGTCGGCAAACCCAGATGGTGCTCGCCCCGGTCGCTCCACCCGCTGACCCTGCTGCCGGCCATGATCCTTGGGGCCATTCTGGTGTCGCTCTTCAACCCAACAGCCGTCCCATCCTCCTTCACTTTTGATTCGTGAGCGCGCATCGTCCACCTTTTCATCACCGTGGGTCTGATCCGGCCTTCTTTGTTCTCGACGCCCAAAGTCCACAGCCCGCCAGCTTTCAATTCGTTCCGCACCCTCCGGAGTACACTCTACACGACAACGGGCACCTCTACGTCCCCCAAGCCGCGCTCGCAAGAGGGCTGGACGAGCACCCCATCCACTCCTTGATCCGCAACGCCACTCACCAATGGCAAACCAAAGTCGCCCGCCAGTCCACCACGCTGAGGGAGGCCGTCGCAGAGTACCGGCGGCGCTACGGTCGCAACCCGCCCAAAGGCTTCGACAAGTGGTTCGCATGGGCCCAGGAGCGCAACGTGCCCTTGCTGGACGAGTACGACTCCATCATGAACTCCCTCTTGCCGTTCTTCTCCCTCTCCAAAGAGCAGCTGCTCGACCGACAACGCTCGCTGGAAAACGCCTCTTGGACCCACACCATCCGCGTGCGCGAGGGCCAAGTCACCCTGGCTGGCGCACATGCTGGCGACTTTCGCGCCGCAGAGCAAGCCAGCCTATTGGACGGCTTCAGCCATCTCTTGCCGGACGTCGACATCGTCATGTCCGCCCACGACGGGCCGGCCATCTTGATGGATCACGACCTGGCTTCGCTCCACAACAGGGCCAGCATGACCGGACAGATGCTGCCACCAGAGAGAGCTGAGGCAGTGAACGACGACCCTGCGTGCGTTGCGTTCCACTTTAGCCTTTCTTCCTGGCTCAATGTTTCGTCTCGTGGACACAGGGTGTTTGGCTTCGGCCTCGCTTGCGCTGAGCACTCCAGGTTGAGGAGATCACAGAACGGGCTGGAGCTCGATTCGGTCTCCGGCAACGCAATGAGCTTCGTGGCGGACCACCTGGCCACCATGGACCTGTGCGCCAACCCGGAATGGCAGTACCTGCACGGTGTGTCTTTGTGTACCAACTCAATATCCATTCGAATACAAAACTAAAAACGGTACACAGGCTTCACGGCGTGGCAAGGTGCACGGCCAGTCCCACTCCAACCCATCTTCTCCTTCGCTCGTTCGACTTTCCACAAAGACATCCTTTCCGTCCCGCTCGAGCAGTACAAAGAAGGCGACGCCGATGTGGAGGACCCGACCTGGGAAGACAAGCCCTTTGACCGGCTGGTCTGGCGCGGCTCCACCACCGGCGTCTGGTTCGACCGCGGCTCCTTCTGGCGTTCCTCCCAGCGCACCCGCCTTTCCTTCCTCATGAACGACAATGCTGCCGCCGGCGCACCGGACAGGAAGATCCGCTACACCCAGCTGTTCGCAAACGACGCCGACGCGTCCGACTTGAAGGAGGTCGTGGTGGAGAAGGAGCTGCCGCACGAAAGGCTGGTCCACCGCTACTTTGACTTCGGCTACACCGGCTCGCTAGCCCAGTGCACCCAGGACGACGGCAGCTGCGACGCCATTCCGCACCACATGAAGTTTGTCGACGGCATGGACTGGATCCAGCAGAACCAGTACAAGTACATCCTCGACGTGGACGGAAACGCGTGGTCGGGCCGCTTCCACCGACTTCTCAAGTCCAACGCGCTCGTCCTCAAAAGCACCATCTTCCCGGAGTGGTACCTGGAACGCGCCCAACCCTGGCTGCACTGGGTCCCAGTCAAGGTCGACTACACCGACTTGTTCGACATCATGGCCTTCTTCTCGGGTGACATGAATAGGCGAGGTGGCCACGAAGATGTGGCGAAGAAGATCGCAGCACAAGGCAAGGAATGGGCTTTGACGCATTGGCGGCGCGAGGACATGCAAGCCTGTGCGCTCTTCTCACTTTCTGTCTTGCTCTGTACGCCCTTTACTGACGCCTGCGTCTCTTTAGATGCGTTTCGACTGTATTTAGAATGGGCGAGGTTGACATCCACCAGCTCAGGAGGGTTAGATTACACCACTTAATTTCGTTGTGGCAAATATTACGTCGCATTTTTCATGCACATGCACCTAGAGAATTCGCAAAGCGTACAAGGTGTCTAGAAGCACTCTCAAGCCACGTGTATAGCGCCAGAGATGCGGTTCTACCTAGCCCTCCTCTCAAACGAGATCAAAAGTAACCTTCTGTATTCCGACTCCCAAAAGCCACCTGCTGCACATCGGCCGGAGTGTGCACGGAGTGGGCGTGCCACAGGGGAGGCCGCTCAGAGGGTGTGGTCGGCCCAGATCCAGCCTGGCTCGACGCCGAGGCCGCCTCAAAAATGTCCTCCTCTCTGAGCCGGCGTGACCAGTTTCGTGGTCGAAGTGTCGGTACATCCGGGTTGCGAACCGATAGGCGGGTAGTGTTGCGGTGCTTGTGATAAGGGTCTGAGAGTGTGGCGTGGCCGCTGTTGCTGGACTCGTTGGAGTCTTCGGTAGAGCTAGGGTGGTCGTTCTCGCTAGAATAGGGATGATAGACGCGGCCCAGAGGAGGAGAGGCTGAATGCTCGGCTGAAGAAGGGGCAGAGCTGGCCGCGAACTGCATCCACGCGCTTTCCGTCAGCACAGGCTGGGGCGCAAGCACTTCCGACGTTTCTGGGAATGATACTGTAGGTGGTGGCTGACCGTCACGGGCTGTCGAAACTGTGATCGAAGAGCGGGCTCCAGCGGAGGACGACGAAGACATCGGTGAGTTCGCGTTCGCCCGCTTCCTGCGCAGCAGGCAGGAGCCCAAGGCCAGAAGGATGAAAAAGGCCAAGAAACTTCCAACAACTGCAATCATTGAGAACAGTCGCGCTGAGCAAAATGTGGCAACCAGGAACCTCGGCGACTCTGCTCACCGGCTCCCACCAGAGCGGGCTGGCTGATCTGCCGAGAGGCTCGGTGCGGCTGCAGAGTGGCCGCTGGGTTTGAAGACGAAGGATTTGAGCTGACGGGCGCTGCTTGGTGCGACGACAACACGGCCGACCGAGTCGAGGTGGCAAAGCCGGAGCTGGACACTGAGGACCGACGGCGCGACGAGGTTGTGGACCGGTTCAATGAGGATGTTGTCGATGAACGTGTCGAAGACAACCTTCACCCAAAGTTCAGTATGCCCATCTTGGACCCAAGGCAAAAGCAACAAACCTTGAAGACCGGCTCCGGGTAGATGTGGAGGAGGAAGCGCTTTTCAACGAAGAAGAGGATGTAGACGAAGCAGAGGCGTCGATGTGAATGCTTTGAATGGCCAACACTTGTGCCCGGTTGCCTCGATGTGTGACAATCAAGGTGTGGCGAATGGCGGCGGACAAGCCGGACGCCGTGAAAAGCTCAACGCCGGTAGATACGAGAGCAGGTCGACTTGGCGAGATGTTCTGGACTGAGCCGTCTAAAGAAACCGAAAAGTCGGCGGAGAAAAAGGTGAGCCTTTGGGCGAGAGGAGTGCTCGTTTCAGCTGCACACGATGCGATGTCCAGCGCTCGACAACTCACGCTCCAATCACAGACACACCAGATCCCGTAAAAGATATAGACACGGAGGCTCCTGGCTCAAAACTGAACGCGCTAGCCAGGCCGTGGAGCAGTTGCTGAAGCGAGGAGGGAAGGTCATCGGCTGCAGAAGACCAAGCTGAGGCGGGCGAATAGTCCAAGGCAGGATCGTCAAACGAGAGGGTGGTCATCTTGCAGCAGGCACACTGGCAGCATCGTCGTCGTCAAGAGTCAACGGGAGGATTGGCGGGAGGACTAGCACGAAGCATCGCGCTCGAACCAGCGTTTCAGCATCGAAAACAAGCTGTCGAAGCTCTCTTTCCGTCACCGCCATGTGAGATACTCTGGAGACTTGGTCGCAGGTGGTATTGCAGCCTGAACCAGTGCCATTATTGCCTTTGCGAACAGGAACAAAGCAAGAAATATGCGCCCGCCTTGATTCCGTCATTGGTGGCACACGACCGCCCGCACGCTAAAGCTGTCTCTGATGCCTCGTGGTTTCCCTGTGATCACTGTAATGTTTGCGGCCGGCTGATGCAGTGGCGCTTGACGGACAACAACGATAGAGCGCCGACAAAATGATGAAGGCTGCTGGCTTGCTCGTTTCGCTTTTGGCTGGTTTTGCTTCAGCCTTGCCTTTTCATGAGATCCATCGGAGGGCAGAGACCAACACTTCAACTGCTGCTTCCGGGAAGAATGGAGCTGTTGCGACTGAGGTTGCCGCTTGCTCAGAGATTGGTGTCGACATCCTCAAAATGGGCGGCTCGGCGGCCGATTCCATCATCTCTGCCTCCCTCTGTGTCGGTGTAATCGCAGCGTATCACTCTGGGATTGGCGGCGGCGGGTTCATGATTGTGCGAAACGCCAGTGCCCACAGCTACGAAATGGTGAGGGCTACAGTCTATTTATAGACCCAATTCACATGCCATCTTGACTGGCAGATCGACTTTCGCGAGAGCATGCCAGCCTTGGGCAACGAGACGATGTACTCGAACAACTCGGACGACTCTGCGTCGACGATCGGAGGACTTGCGAACGGGGTGCCTGGCGAAATGCGCGGGTGGGAAATGCTGCACCAGCGGCACGGAAAGCTGCCTTGGCAGGACCTTTTCAAGCCGGCCATCAACTTGGCACGGAATGGGTTCAAAGTGAACCCGGATTTGGCTGGCATCTTGGCGAGCACGGCGGACTCGGGCTTCATCCTCAACTCCACCCTTTGGTCCGAGACTTATGCACCGAATGGAACCCTCGCAAAAGAGGGAGATACCATCTACCGCAAGAGATATGCCAACACGCTCGAAAAGCTGTCTTGGTACGGCCCGTCGTACTTCTACTCTGGCGAGCTTGCGAAAAATACTGCCAATGCTTCTCAATCTGCCGGCGGAATCCTCACCACAGAGGATCTGGCCAACTATACAGCAATTCTGAGGAAGCCCACCAACATCACATATCGGGATCAAAGGATCTTCTCGACCGTCGCGTTAGTTGTTCCGTTTCTGGAGCCTTGCGGACAGCGGACTAAAAACTGCCCTGCAGCCCATCTTCTGGCAACGTCGTTCTATCTGCTCTGAAGATCTTCGAAGGCTATCCCGGCAACGCCTCAGATTCCGATCGCGCGATTAACTTGACACTTCATCGGCTCGTCGAGGCCACGCGCTTTGCCTATGGCCAAAGGACCACATACGGCGACCCGGCCTTTATTCCAAACGTGACGGAACTTCAAGTGGAGTATTTGACGCCAAAGGTTGTCGAGTCCATCCGAGGCCTCATTCAAGATAACCAAACACACGACATCGGCTACTACGACCCGTCCAAATACGAGACGCCACCTGAGTCTGGAACTTCTGTAAGCCATCGAGTCTCCCTTTTGTTCAAGCCTACCACTGACAAGGCGGTCCAGCATTTGGCCGTTGTCGACAAAGCTGGCAACGCGGTCTCTTTGACTACCACTGTTAACTTATTCTGGGGTTCCCAAGTGATGACTGAGGACGGTATTATTCTCAATGTGCGTTCTGTCGTTTTGGTGGACGGCATTGGGCTTTTTTGCTAACAATTCCCAACAGAACGAGATGGACGACTTCTCCAGCCCTGGCGAGACCAACTCTTTCGGTTTTGCAGCATCGCCTATCAACTATATTCGCCCTGGCAAGAGGCCACAATCTTCGAGTAAGTCTCAGCTCCGGCTTTGAGGAGCCGCCTTCTGAGTCTGCCCTCAAACGCCTCAATTAACCATATCCTTCGTACAGTCTCGTCTTCCATCGCCGAGAACCTCGAGACGGGCGAGGTCACCGTCGCCACTGGCTCAGCTGGTGGATCCAGAATCATCACAGCTACCCTCCAAGCGTTGTATCATGCCATCGACCAAGGCTTGTCTGCGCCTCAAATCGAATATCACCCGCGCTGGCACGATCAACTCGACGGCAAAACTTATTTTGAATGGGCTGGGCCCGAGCTTGGATTGCCAGGCTTCGATGTGAGCGATGACTTTTTCCCCTGGCAAACCCTCGGAGGCTGAGACATTGGCCACAGAACTCCACTGTCGCATATTTCTCTTCTCTGGGGTACAACGTGACCTACGAAGATGAGACGGGGTCTACGTCGCAAGTGATCCTTAGGTCCAAGGACGGCACGATCACAGGAGCAAGTGATCCAAGAAAGCAAGCGTCGAAAGCGGCTGCCTATTGAATGTGCCTGACCTCTAAAAGTAAAAAGCACGTAGCCTAATGTAATTCGTAGCCTGAACTGAGAGCAAGAAATTTGCCACCGCCCTCGTCCCAAATCGCGCGCCAGACCAAACTTCACACCGAAAGGGCCAAGTTGCTCCAATCAACCGCCAAGACTCTTTCGCCTCCACGACTCGCCTCCATGACTGCTTGTCTGTATGTTGCAAGGAGGACGCGCCCCTCAGCCAAGAGCGGCGTCATGAGCCCGCCTACGTGATCTCGCTCGCTGCGATGAATTGAATGGTCTTTGTTCTTCTTGCCCAAACCGCCAGCGACGTCATGCTCTTGACCTTCTCCTGCAATTTTCATGCTCTTCTGCTGCCGACAGCGCACCCGAAATGTCGAAGCCAGACGAGCTGGCTGCAGGCAAAGCTCTGCCAACGTTTCGCTGGATTTGCATCATTATTGCAGCCGGGTTTGCCGCAGCCGCTGTGGTGTTCACAATCAAGAACATCAAGCAGTCAGTCGCCATCTCACTTCCACAGTTTCGAGGGAGGTCTAAAAGAAAGTGGCAAACAGTTTGCTGAACATCAAGAACTTGATCTTGTCCGCGATCGACTTTGTGGTCAACATCGACTATGACAACGGCAAGACGGCAGCAGAAGTATCGCTGGCGGGCTGTGCGCTGGAGTTGATCGTCATCGTAAGTCCCTCACACAGGTCTTGCCCTCTTCCCCAAGAGATGACCAACCCAATGCCCGCAGCTTCTGATACTCATCACGTCCCTCTTCACTGGCATTTGCTCTAGGCGCTACTCTCGGCGCCGGACGAAGCTCTGGCAAGCTCTTGGTGTCGCGGTGGCGGAAGTCTTGGTGCTGGCGGCGATGATCGTTTCCACTGTAGGCGAGCGACCGTTGCGTTATAGATCACAAGCGATGCTCAGGTGCTTGCAGATCATTGTACTCAGAGGGCACTTCAAGGTTTCCGGCTCCCAGTCTTTCTTCGGCCAGGCGACCTCTGACATCCTCGACGACCTCGGCGTGGACCTCCACTATCGAGCTTCAATTTCAGCCAAGCTATACGTATGTACCTCTCAACATGCGGGCTTTCAGAGTACTGAGACCGAAAATGGAGGGCAGCTCATTTTTGGCTGGCTATCTTGGGCTTTTGGCTCGCTCGCTGCGTTTTGTCTGTTCCTCGAATCCCGCCGCCAGCCAACACCACCGCAATCGGCTGAGGACAACCTGACCGCCTTGCCCCTGCGCCAAACGAGGCTCGGCCACTGACCCGAGCACATTTTTTGCCTTTTCCTGCAGTGCGCACATCCTAGACTATGGCGTTTACCTGTCTTTTTTCAAGGGTAGTCGTCTCCGCCTGGGATCCACGCTTAAAGGGCCCGCCCGCGCACGGCGGATTGTGGGCGTCCGATTGGGCCACAGAGACAAATGTTGTGCCTTTGCTCACGAAAGCGTGCGAGCAAAAAATAGTCGTGCATACGTCAAAGCCCTTCAAGCGCTGCGGCACAACTTAAGCGACGAGCAGGGTACTTGCCACTCTTTTAGGAAAGTCTTGCTTTGAAGGATGGTTGCCGGAACGTCATTTCGCGGCTCATCCGGAAGCCCGTGACTTGGAAAAACAGAGGTGGCCACCAATTTGGGCCTTTGACCTCTCCCTCCATCGAGTTCTTCCAACACCAGGCCCGATAACGCTCTGGGCTTGTCCCTACCCCATTTGGCCTCGCCATCCCCTTGCTTCAGCGCCGCACGTCAACTCCAGCGCCGCCCCCTGTGACCTCGTACGTTTTGGGCGCCCTCGTTCGCTCCAGCGCCTTCTCGCGAGTCCGACCGACCGGCCTCCTCCTTGCCTTGCGACGAGGACTGGCTTTTGGCTGCCCTGTGAGCTGACTGTGGCTACAAAAAATGCCGGACACAATATTTACTTCGCGCGAACGCAAAGTCAAGAGTTTGATCGCCGTACCCGGGAGCCAGGCCCCCAGCGCCCGACAAACAAGGCTTTTCGACTCCTTCGTCCTTATCAGCCACTTCTACCCAGTTGTTAATCGCCCGCCATGCCACTATAACAGAAGCAGAAAAGCAGCCCGAGCTGTTTTTTAAAAACAGGGGAGACTCCCTTCCCGTCTGTTCGTACGTCGCCACCTCCTGGGCCTCTTTGCCCTCCCCGTTGTTGTGGCTTGGCCTGACACTGTGTATATGTTCAGTGAACGCAGATCCGCGCTCGCGCGTGCTTGAACGAAGCCTTCTACTTCGTTGAAACGCTACCCACACGCGTGCGTGCCCCCTGCACACCATCTCGACACCCTTCACACCGTTCCCCGTCTCTCATCAAACTTCAAACCCGCGCGTTTTCCTAAACCCAAGACCAGCAATGTCTTCCTCGCCGCCTAGGAATTTGCCCAAGCCGCGAGCCATCCGGCCCAACCTGGCGCCCCTGGCGCCCATCCTCTCCCCTAGCTCGTCCGCCCCTTCTTCCGCCATCTCCTCGCCCTGCCTCTCCCGCCGCTCCTCGTCCTCTGGCTCCTCGTCCTCCGTTTCGTCCGGGCAGGGCTTGACCACCGGCAAATGCGTCCACTTCCCGTGCAACCCGTCCAAGATGACCTCCTTCCACTTCACCCACTCCCGCGAGCACTACGACCGCTCGCCCATCATCCCCTCCGGCGAAGATCTGGACATCCCGTCCTGCAAATCCGCCCAGGAGGGCGGCAGCTGGATCAAGTGTTTGCAGCGGAAGGCCAAGGAAGCCGCCGCCGAAGGCCAACCCCCACCGTTCACCAACTCCATCTACCTCGCCTCCCTCTCCAAGTCGCCGACGTCGGAAGATGACGTCCAGCGCCCGTGTGGCTTCTCGTCGGACGGTTCGGCCTCCTCCTCCTCCGAGCCTTCTTTTGTCAACGACGACTCGTCCTCCTCCGAGTCTGACAACCCCATGTCGCCCCCGCTGTCCGCCTCCAGGCCGATGATGCACGAGCGCTCCGCCTCGTTGGAGATGTTCGTTGCATTGCACAGCAAGATGGAGGTCGACCCCATGGGCATGGAGGAACCCTGGTCCGCGTGCTCCGGCACAACGATGACCGACGAGTTCCAGTCGGACGACATGGAGTACGACGAGGAGTGCTTGGCGGCGGAAGACATGGACGAGGACGCGGCGGACGAGGACATGACCGAGCCCGTGGGCCAGCGCAAGCTGGGCATGTGCGGCTTGGGCAGGTGGACCCGTTCCGACCTGTACTCCGATTCCGATGCCTTTGGCGGTTGTGCGTTCATCTTCCCCAGCTCGTTTCACTCTTCGCAGCTCACGCGTTTTTTTTGCGCAGTCTAAACCCGCTTACTTTTCGCATTCAACACTTCGTTCCAACATCTTTTTCGCTTTTTAGACGCATTTTTCTGGGACTCTTTATACCCAAACAAGACTTCCCAGCCTTTTATCACCCTCACATCATCACCCTCGCACGCCCCCTCTTAAATCTGCACTTTCTCCCACACCCCCCGGTTCGGCACACGACAAATCCTATGCTTATGCGCTTTGATTTTGCTTCCGACCTTCCTCCTCCCGCACGCAACCGCACCACGCATCCTCCTTAGAGATCTGGTGGCTGGTCCGCGAGACAAGCGCCTACCAACTTTATGGCCGCCCGACAAGCGCCCCCGTCTTCAACCCCGCTGTTCAATAGATCTTCAGCTTTCATCCTCATGGCGTTTCCCTTTCGCATATGGTCGAATACAAACTCCACCTTGTCCACTGCAGCTCCTTATTGTTCATGGATTGAATGTTCAGGGAACGGACTATGTTTAGGCGCCTTTTCCTTCCTCCTCCTTTGCCAACCTTGTTCTCTAGATGTCCCCATCATCTTTAACATGCAAAGCGGATAGGGAAATGGTCCCTTGTCTACACACAAAGCAAAGTCCCTATCGAATGAACGGCAGCTTGGTCCCAACCCGCTTCCGATACTCGACGTAATCCTGCCCAAAGAAGCTGACCAACGCCCTCTCCTCGTCTGTGTTCTTGATCAGCTTGTGGGAACAAGAGGTATGATTGGCAAGGGGAACGGACAGAAGATGCGCTCTGAGAAGAACCGCCACAGCACCCAGGCGAAGCCAAACGTGCTCAGCAGGTTGCCGAGCAGGATCTGGGTGCCGACGGCCCAGTAAAAGAAACCAAAGTAGGACGGGTGGCGCGAGTACTGGTAGATGCCGTTGGTAACGAGGACGTGCTTCTCCGCCTTGACGAACGCCACATCGTGCGCAAAGTTGGAGGCGGCCGTGATCATCGCCAGCGAGCGAACGTATTGCCCAGCTGCGACAAGAGTCATGCCTATGTGACTTGCTTTAGCGCAAGAGCAGCAGGACATGGGGCAGAAGGTGCACGAACCGAGGAGAATGACCAAGGGCAGATGTCTGAAGGCACGAAACCGCGCCGGTAGGTAGGCTTCCGTGAGCACAAACTCGATGAGGCCAGTGAGGTGGGCAATGTGGTAGTGGATGCCGTTGTGCAAGAGGTAGGCTGGCAAAGAGACCCAGTTGGAGAGGCCTCAAACGCCAGCTTGCCAAGAGAGCAACCTACAGCCAACTTTCACCTTCTCCGCGTTGTAGATGGCGGTAGTGAGGTATTCTGACATGTGGAAGACGGCCCAAGCAGCAAGATAGAGGCCCAGTAACGGGCTCGTCAACGCCTTCCAAAGGCCTACCGGCTCCCCAGCGTCATGGAAAGCAGCGGGCAAGTTCCAGCTCAGCGCAAGCCCAAGTGAAAAGATGCATCCCAGGCCGAAGCCAATGAAAGAGACAGCTGCTGGGCTTTCCGGCGGATTGCGCGACCAAGGAGCATAGGAAGTTGGCTCTGGTTGGCGCGGCTCCCAGTCCACCAACGGGTCTCTTGCAGTTGGGCTGGGCGATGAGTCGGACGACATGCTTGAACTCGAAGGTCGTTGTCGAAGAGTGGCCATTTCGACGAGGACAAAAGAGGACAAAAAGTTTCCGCTCCGCTCGTCGATGCTCGCAAAGAACAAAAGAAAGTGGGTGGCGAAAGCTTGCAAAGGCTTTCTTTTACAAGAGTAGCATCGTAAAGTCTAAGGCAGTGAGCTGCCAACGCGTACAAGTTCCATCTCCACAGCCTGCAACGGGATTCAGTGCCCCCTTCCCAAAGTACCGACTCGTACGCGTCAAGTTGTGAGTGTAGTGACAGGGAAACAACGTCCACGCCATCACACCGGGCGAAAGTGCCATTTAAGAGCAGGGCAACACACTTATCCCATGCTCTTGAAAGCGACAAGGCCGCCCAACGCCACCGCGTAACTTGATTGGAGTTCGTTCAGTCAGCGCGCACACCGGAGGGTATCAAAACATGTGGAGCGTACCCGAAGATCTGCGTCGGCGTGATCTTGCTGCCAAAGAACATGAAGGAGCCAACAATGAGCAAGCTGGAGAGGAACCTTTCAGCTTCCGCGCCCATGTTGTAAGGAATGGTAGCACCATACATGTCTTTGAGCACGCCAGAAAGCGTCAGCGTCAAGCCAGAAGCGCAGCCGATGAGCCAGACAGAGGACAGGTTGAGACCAAAGGTCAGGAGCGCGTTGGAGAGGAGGATGACCGGGCCGAGGTCGAGCGCCATCCAGAGGGCCTCGATGCCTTCGATGGGAAGAATGATGAGCAGGTTGCAGACCAGCACAACCGGCGCGAAATCTGTTGGTCATGCGAAAATCAGTCAGTGCCTGCAAATGGGCCACAAGTTGCGAAGACCAACAGTATAACGAGACCAGCGGCGTCATGCCGAAGCCTTGAAGCATGAGCTGTTCATTTGACACCCTTTCAGTATGTAGGTGGTAGAGGACCGGCGAAGCAGGTACCTGGATGAGGACAAGTCTGTGAACCAAAACCCAGTTAAAAAAAGGCAATCCGTGGCTGCCAAGAGGGAAATCGAGCTCACCTAAAGCTCTCCACCAAAATGGCAGCGAGCTGCACAATGAAGCCGAGCGCTGTGACAACCGAACCCCAGTCAGCGATGCAAACCAAGAGCGCGAGTGTTGATTCGGCACGCACCGTCGAATTGCACCTCGCCGTAGCTGGCAATCATGACGCCCAGCGAGATGAGGGACACGGTACCCCACATCCGCGCGTTGGCGGTCTTGAGCTTGAAGAGGATGCTGACAGCCAGGACGACGACGGGCGTGACGGCCTTGATCATTTGGATAAAACTGACGGACAAGCGGAGGTAGACCCAGTTGGACAGGATCAAAGAGACGGAGAAGAGGACGCCGACGGGGACGACGTTTCTGATGAAGACATCTCTGGTCATGCGGCCAGACGCCTCCAATTCCTTTGCGCCGTCGACCAAAGAGGTGTGGCGGCGCAGTAACCGCGTCGCAATAGTTTGGACGGCGACATGGATGGTGGTCAAAGCGATGGGCTTGTCGAAGCCGCTATGGACATTTCGCTGATCAGCGGCCGCGCTCTTAGGCCAGTCGAATGGAGGTGTACGCACAGTCCAGATAAGATCCACTTGTTCATGAGAATGACCGTGCCTGGGTAACATCGGTCAGTGAGACGCAGGGTGACAGCGACAGAGGACGCTATTGACCAGAGAGAGTGACTGAACAAACGCCCTCAATGGGTGAGAATTGGCCTTTATGAGCAATGTCTAGGCAAGTGTGCTCACTCCAACTAGCAATGGGAATCCATGCTGGCACGGTCTTCCACGCAGAAACTGGGCCAGGCGAGGGTGCGCGAGCTGGAGGCGTCGAGGGTATCTTCAAACCTTGCGAATTCGGCAAAGGCTTCTCGACGTGGAGCGGCTTCGTAGCTTGATCTAGAGGGCTCCCAGTTAAGTATTCTGGCCGCTCGCCAAGCAGAGCAACGCACCCTCGAGGTAGGCTTCGAGCGTGAAGCTCTCCGGCTGGTTTGTTTGTGCCGCCATGAACGTGGCTGGCCTCGGGTGGGTCGTAGGGACAGTGCAGGGTTGATCTAGGACCAGGCAAGTGTGCTATTGAGACAATGAGCAACAGGCCTGGCTTTGCTTCTCACGGTTGGAAGGCAAGGGCGAAATAGTCGCCTCGGTGCCTCGGTGCGGAAGCAGTGCGAAGTCGCTTCTGGGATTTCAGAAGGCCGCAGCCATGAAGAGCATACAATTTCAGACGACCTTCAAGCAATATCCAGAAGGAGACAATGAGGCCTCTTCGAAGTTACATCCACTCTTCAGAAGTCGCCACCGAAATGATCTTCGTAATAGTTGGGCTCGCTGTGGGTACGAGGAGGGACGAAGCAGTCGACCAAGGGGATCTTCAGTTCGGAGATCTCGACGGCAGTTTCGACGTCGGCAAAAAATCTGTCCATCGGATTGTCTGCCGCAATCACAATGAGACGGTATCGGCGCACAAGAAGGCCTGCTACGTACTTCGAGGATCACCGAAGGCTGCTGTAAGGGTGTTAAAGCGCGTAGTCTTGTAGCCTTGAAGCCCGAGCCACTGCCATAAGAAAAATCGTGCTAATGTGAGGTATGCGAGACTGATGACCCAGCCATAGTCGAGCTTTTCGTCGTTCTTGTAGAGCATGCCATCAGCCTCTTGAGCAGTGAAGGCAAGGAAGCAAGGTGTGGGTTGTAAATCTACTGAGGTTGCGGTTGCGGTTTCGGCTTTGCAGGCAGGGCTCTCGAGTGCGCCTCGAATCTTACTTCACGTCTTCTCGGGGGAATGAGAACCATTTCAGATGCCAACAGACCAACTTTGTAATAGGTCTGCGGGATCAAATGAGCTTTAAGTGTTGGGGTCTGAGGAAAAGCCACCTACACCGAAATGCAGACGGGAAGTCGATCGCACAGCTTCAGCAGCCGTCTCCGTCTTTTCTCTGTGCAAGGTAGAGACAGTCATACTGGTGTGATTGGCACGTTCTTGTGAGTATTAGCCTCGTCAGAATTCTTCAGGCGGGAGCCAACGAAACCGCCGTTCTCGCTCGTCGAGCTCGACAAGCGGCGCTTCAAGAGCATCGACGCCCAGTGTTTATGCTGTACAGTATAAAAGTTAGGCTGGTGCATCCAGCGAATGAATGGCGGAAGAACGTACCGGTGACCTGAATGCCATCATCACCAACTAAATTCGCCACAGATGCGTCGTTGCCGCAAGCGTTCGTACGGCGTCCGCCTTGTCAGGCCACTGTCCTCTACCAAGTGTGCAGGAGCATGCCCAAACCGAGTGTGCCATCTTGCTTGAGCCACCTCTCCTTCAGCTTCGACCGCATCAAACTCGTTGCTCGAGCTTTTGGCCTTCCTTGCCGCCAGCTCTTGCGCGTCTGGAGAAGCTAAATGAATTGTCGGGCCTGAAGCTGATGTTTGGTCTCGCCATCTGCTCGTAAGCCGTTAAGCTTTGTCGGCGAAAGATCCGCGCCCGCTTGCCCAGAATGGCAACAAAAACAACAAAGCACTTGTGCTGAGAGCGACCATCTGGGCGTTTGCTGGCCCATTAGCTGCTTTCTGCTTGACGAGAACCGCAAAGCGCTGGCTGGCCATGTCGCTGTCCGCGTACGACACATTGCATGGACCATTTTGCGAGCAGGCCTTGGCGACGGCATTTCTGGGGCCGCCGTTCGTGGTATGACAAGCTCTTCTAGTCGCTTGACTCAAGCACCTGCTCACCCGTTCGGCAAAGGGATGGATATTGAACTTTACCCTGAACGGCGTGGTCATCTCGTTGGTTCGTGCTGGCAACTTTGAGATTTTGGGCCCTACTTTTCTAACCTGACTCCACAGTTCTTTTCGTACACTTCCACCGACCTGTACGAGCATGACGGTCCTCTATTAAAGGCCATGACTTGGTAGGCCACGACGAGGTGGCAAAGCAGATGGAAGCTCAAAGTACTCGAGCAGGGCGGTGGTCATCTTAAATCAAGTGTCAACGGGACTGCAAGCGAATCAAGCTTACTTTTACGGCACCACTCAAGACAGAACCGCCGACGTGTTGCTAATAGCGCGGAAGGTCGACTCGGTCGTCCTGATTATCGGTGGCTGCGTTTGCCTTCTGGTCCAAATCTACCTTGCTCGACGCGCGGCGACATTGCTTGGTGCTCGAAGGAGGATCACCAAGTTCTTTTGGGCAGCAATCATTCCAATGATGACTGTCGCCGTCCGTGCTTCCCTTTTCTCTTCCCTGCTCCCCCTTCTCAATCTTCCTTTGGGACAGATCTTGGCGAGCTTTGGCATGACCGTAATTGGCTGGCTCTATTATTTGGCCGAGACAGATCGCGCTCTGCCGTTTACTTTCAACAACCTGCAAGCCTGCTGGCTCTGGCTAGACGCTGCGATCGACACCTTGATCAGTGTAGCGCTGTGCTTTGGGCTCAGGGCATACATTAGCGGATACAACGAGCACACAGTGAGTGCCTGCCGAAGTCTTCAGGCTATGGTTAAACTTTCGCTTGCCAGGATCGCACCATTCGCTTTTACATCGTGCTCGCCATGGAAACTGCCCTATACACTTGCGCATGCGCCATCTCTGGCGCCGTTCTTTCCATCGTGTATCGTGAGTGGGCAAAAGAAGAGCTTGTCCTCGCCGCTCACAGAATCTGTGACCAGCCTCGAGTGATCTCTACCACTTTAACGCGCCCTTTGTATTGGTCTGGTCCCAGCCGTCACTATACGCCATCTCAATGTTGGTCAACCTCAGTGGGAGGAAGGGCGAGACCAGCGGCCTCCTCGCTAAACGGACAGTCTCCTTTCGGGCCACGGTGGCGCCGGTATCCTTCGGTGGAGGGGTGGGGTCCCAGGTCTCGGTGCACTCTATCAGCTTTACGGCTGTAGACGACGGTGGCAAGGAGACCACTAAGGAGTTGTGCCCGCCGCTGACCAGAGCAAGAGGTTCATCGCAGTCGTCATTTGCAGCTCGCATTCAAGAGGAAGATCCGCCCTTCCGGCAGTCCACTTATATACCTGTTTTATGATTGTATACCACTGCGATATATTAAAAAAGCGGGAAGTACAACTGGCGCAGACATCGGTGCGGTGGCTGGTGAAGCTCAAGGTGGTGAGAAGCCAAGGCCTTTCTGGGACAGCGAGATGGCAAATGTAGCACGAAAAGAGCTTCTATGGCATCTTTCTACGTGTTTGCGTTGACGAAGGTGAAGTTGACTCGCGGCTTGCACGAGCCAAGATGAAACTTTGCCATGATTGACCCAAAGGTGAAGCACGACTAGTGGACGAGCCCTTGTTCTATCTGTACGACTTCGTGGGTCTAGGTGGCAGAAAGCAGTGGACGAAAGGAATCTTGAGCTTGCTGATGGCGACGGTGGCGCGAATCTTTTTAAAACCAAATGACTTCAGGTTGTCTGCGGAGGTTTGGGACAACCTTGAGACGAGGCCGCAGTGAAGCACTTGATTTAAGTTTCCTCACAGTGCGTTCTTCCGTAAGAAGGATCCCAAGAATCATCCTCATCCTCATCGCTGTCGTCGCCGTCGTTCTGGAACCATGCATCATCTCTCTTGACCTCATAGCCTGCTTCTAGATGAGTCGGAACAGAATGGCAGTAGACCGGGACGTACTAGCGATCCATCCATTTTCAAGCATTTGGTCGCTGTAGCGGGCACGTCCGTTGGGTTTCGCTGGAGCGTTGGGCCAAAATGGAGGACGCTCCCATTCAAAAGCACTCCTGCAAGCAGTGTCACACAACTCCAAATCAAATGAACCTTGACGGGCGCTTCTGGCTCTCTTTTCGGCTTTCGTCGGGGTCCGTGGTATAGTCTTGCGAACTGCAAGCGAGCGGCGCCTCCGAGGTTGACGATCCGAGTTCTTGGAGTGGAACCACCTTGGCAACTTCATCAGCAGCACTCCAAAGAGAGAGAGAGCAGACCTGAATCTCACCCCGATGGCACAACTTGAAGTTGCGGCATCTCCTCTTGGGCAGCCATGCCCGTGATGGGGTTTATGAAGAGCACGCAAGTGATATCCGCGTTCTCGTCATCAGCTGCCGGTGTGAAAGTGACTTCACTAGAGCTTGGGTCGAAAGCGTGGAAGATCAGATTGGCCTCTTGCGAAGGTGCCGCAAATTCAGCCCTTCTCTCCACTGCTGAAAAGTGAGCTCTCCGTCGAGAAGAATTGTCGTGGCAGCCTACAGAACCATCGCAAGTCTTCAGAGCCTTCGCCATCTCGTCTGATATTTGGATCGGTGAGAGCCACTTTGATGTAGCCCCCTCGGACCTTTCCTTTGTAGACAGCAGCGTTCGTGTATCCAGCTACTTGTAGCATCACTGAAGAAGCAATTTGGCGGAAGGTTTTGTTGACAGCGAGGAGCGGCAGGAGAATGGCGGCTGCATTTTAAATTGAAAGGATGAAGTGCTCGGTCGCTCAGTATGTAGGCGAATGCTTGGAGTTGAAGCTAGACGCACCTCCTGCTGGATCATCGTCACTGGAGCAAGTGGCGAGCTCAGTGAACACGGAACGCCACACTTCGGCGGGCAGGACTGTCCACATCTATCGCCGTTGGCATAGAACGAATTCCGACGTCGCTTGATGTCAACTGCTGACGTGACACGATGGAAGAAGCCTCCGTGCACCCGAGGCAACTGAGAAGTCTCGTTGCTGTCAAACGAGAAGAAAGAACAATCGCCATTCCAAAGGTCACCGTTGACTGACGATTAACATCCCTACTTCCTCGACTTTGCTTTTGATCTGTCGACAGCCCTTTACTGCGCAGGAGCAGGGGAAGGCAGCTCGCCAGCGGTGGCTGACGGCTTCCTGCCGCCTCGGTAGCCCTCGCCTCGACCGCGGCCTTCACCTCGGCCTCTGCCTCCTCCTCGCCCACCACGTCCCCTCTGGTCGCTTCCCCGGCTGCCTTCAAAGGCCGGCCTGACCTGGCTCCAGCCATCCTCCACTTCTTGCGCCTGCGCTTGGGGCTGGTCCCTTGGGGTATAGCCGCCACCTCGACCACCTCGGCCGCCGCGTCCGCCTCTTGGGGGTCGGTCGCCGTCCGAGCGCCTAGGCGGTCGCTCCGAGCCCTCTTCAAAGTCAGAGCGGCCCTTCCGGTGTCCTCCGCCGCCACCGCCTCGGCCACCGCGGCCTCGACCACCGCGAGCTTGCTGTTCGCCACCGGCTACCATGGGAGTGACGGGAGGCTCGGCCGCCGCCTGAGGAACGGCGGGCGGGAGGGGCGCCGCCACTGCTTCAGTGGCTAGTGGTGGGGTAGGCGCGGCGTCAGGCAGGTATTCGCCAGCAGCGTGGGTGCCGGACTCAACGTCGTCCGCCCACGAGGAGATGCCGGGACCGGAGCCAAAGCTTTGTCCGCCGTGCACGCCGGTGGTGTTGGACGTTAGGAGCGAGTCGGTCCATGGGGAGGAGCGGTTCAATGGTGGCTCGACCGCGCCGGCCGGTTGAGGGGTGTTCCAGGTGCCAACATCCTCCTGAGGCGGTTCTTGGTAGGTGAAAGTCTGAGGAGAGGAGTGCTCGTAGGCCTGTTGGGCGGCCGGAACCTCAAGTTCGGATGCCTGCATGAAGGACAGAGTAGGGGCAACGGGAGCGGGGGCGCCGCCAGCAAGGCGGAGGTGGGCTTCCGAGGCGGCCTCAACCTGATCGCTGCGCAGGTCGTCAATGTCGTGGAAGCCGTTGACGTGGTCGGTGGCTCCGGGAAGGCCAGAGGAAGAGGCTTGCGCCACTTCGGCGGGGGAAGCGGTGAGGTCCAATGTCATTTGCTTGAGCCGGCCATCTGTGGACCTGCAGTGTCAGTGATCTCACTGCTAGATTGTGGACAGAAGCCCACATGAAACGCCCTCAATGACGTCCACTTCGTCGCCCTTAGTGAGGCGCTGCAGGCGCTCAAAGGCGTCCTCGTTGCCGCCAAGCAGAGGGCCATTGACCAGCGCCTCGTGGAGCATCTTGACGGCGGCAGCCTCTTGTCCAGTAGCGTCTATGCGCTCATTTATTGAGACAGAATGCCAAGGGAGGCAATGGGTGGGAAGCAAGCGCACCGGCAACGACAGGTGGTAGGACCGGGGGCATGAAGCCGCCTTCCGGGGAGAAGAGCGAGTTGAGGTGGAAGAACTGCAAGAGCAGGGTGATCTCCGATTGGGCTTGCTTCTGTTGGTGCCAAAAACTCAGTTTGGAATCCTAGACAGCTCCCAGTAAGCCGGCACGAACCTTGACCTCGTGGGTGGCCACGACGAGCTTGTTGGCTATCCTCTTGTCGTCTTCGGCGGCCTTACTGGCCATCAGCTTTTCAATCTCTGCTTCGTCCGCCTGCGCAACAGCGAGGAAGGGAAGCCCGGAGATGAGACCAAACTTTTGTGGAGCACAAAGATCAGACGACCGCGGCTCACCTCGAGCACCTTGGCGACCTCTTGCAGCTCTTTGAGGACGGCTTCCAGGGCGGGCTTGGTGGCGATGGCCTTTTGCTGGTCCGGGTTGAGCGACTCCTTTTGGTCTTGGTAGCCCTCGATGCGTTGCTGTTTGTGCGAGGGCGCATGAATATATTTCTGTGGCGCTTTACAAATTCACGATGAATGCAAACGCACCAGCTTCTTTTGGGTGGCCTTGATGCGCTTGACGACGAGCACAGACGGCGGCGTCCTCTTGGGCAGCTCGCTCTCGCCAGCGTCGGCGGCGGCCACATTGAGAGACTGCGGCTCGAGCTTCAAACCCTTGGCCGGCTGCTGCTGCTGTGGCTCGGCGTCGTCGCTGCCAGTCGCAGTGACACCCTCGCCAACGGCCTCAGACTTGGTCGACTTGTGGCCGCGAGCGCGGGTCTTTTTGATCTTGGCTTGGATGGCGCCCAAGCCAGGAATGAAGCGCTCCGCTGTGGAAGCGGGCGGCTCGTTGGCTGCAGCGGTGGCCATTTATTATTGGTTTTTTGGGGAGGTTATTTGCTTTTTGGCTATTGGCGTCAGAACAGATCAGTAGTGTTGGCGCAAGAAATAAATGCGGAGGGGGATGAGTTGCTCGTCATCGCGTGACCTGGCTCGATTGTGGTGGTCGTTCTAGGCGTCAGCTTGCAAGATTGCAGGAATCGAAGGGAATCTCTATGAAGTGGTATATAGCCAGAAGAATGGACGGCTGCGAAGCGAGATGCTTGGAAGAGAGGGATGGTGATCGATGCTTCTGCAACGAGCAACGGCCTCAGTCCTCTGGACATTTGGCGCAGAACAGACGCAGAGCAAACTGACCTAAGATGAAGGGAAACGAGGGAAGAGAGCGGGGATGGGAGAAGCGAGGTAGTGGTGCATCTAGCCTGCGAGCGGAGCACTTCTCCGTTAGCTTCCGCGGAAGCAAAGTGGAAGCAATGTCCATTGCTCACTTCGCTAGGGAGAACCAATGGAATGGGAAAGGAGATCAGGCGTAATGGGCCGGGTGTTATGAGGTGTCGGCGAAATAATGAGGCAAAGTAGGAACGCATCTGTCCGTTTCGAAGACGAGTTAAGCTCACGTCCAATCTAGATTGAGAAATAGTGCGCGACGAACCTGATTTAGATGGGCGTCCATTCCCAGACTGACGAGATCCACTTTCGCAAGTCGACCTCTTTCGGTATGCTTTTCAAGATCCAAGGGTGCTGGTTCAGCTGCTGCGGGTTTGGTCTTTTGCTTGGATCCTTCTCCAAGCTGTGGAGGCGCTAGTGTCTCAGCTACCTTGTTTGGAAGTGGCAGGACAGGTCAAGAGCACGCACCACAGCCGGAGGAAGTCGCGGATGGCTTTTTTGTAGACAATTCCATTCTCGGCGTCGTCCTTGAGCTCTGGTGGGTCCATCGTGGTGATATAGGTCAAGAGCTCGATGGGGCCCAAAGGGCCTTCGCTGTCGTCCGGCGGGAACGGGAACCGATTTTGTGCGATCTCGTGGATGGTGAGACCGAGGGACCAGATGTCAGAGGTCCACGTATAAGGGGCGCCTTTCATGCGCTCGGGCTGTCCAAAGTGACTACTTCGTCAATGTCCGCCGAGGGATCACGAATGAGGAAAGGCCGAACCGCCATGTAGTAGGACGTCCCCACGAACGTCTTGGCCATCGAATTGATGAGCTCTCCAGACACACCAAAGTCGCAGAGCTTGATCTCGCCCGTTTTGGAGACCAAAATGTTCGAAGGCTTGATGTCTGTTTGAAGTTGTAACCTTCAACATCACACCCGGTTGCCGTAATGCGAGTGAAACCAGTGACAAACCTCGGTGGATGATCTTCCTATCATGCAAGTAAACCAGTCCGTTCAAGACGGCCTCCGCAATCTTGCCCAGGATCTTCTCGCCCGTCCGGCCTTGGCGTTTCTTGATCTGCTTGTAGATAGCGTCCAGGGAGCCGCCCTCGCAGAACTCCATGCAGATCGCAATCTCTGAGTCGGCATCTTCTAGGTAGCTGCCGTAGTAGGAGACGATGCACGTCGCCCGGCACTCCTTGTTGAACGCCAGCTCACGGAGGATCTGCTTGTGCACGTCCGGGTTCGGGGACACCGCCATCGTCTGTGTATGACCAGGCACTGCTGAGAGCGGGCCTAACAAGAGGGCAGAAGCACAGAGACGGACCTTGCGAGCCATAATGAGGCCAGTGGGCTTGTGCCGGACCTTCCACACCTCTCCCGCTGCTCCCGCTCCCAAGCGCCCAATCTCCTCCACGTCCTCCCTGTTGATCTTGCTCAGCTGCTTGACCTCGCACTCGCCAGACGAGGTCGAGGGCTTGGGAGCTGAGGGCGATGGCGACGGTGAAGCGCCATTGCTCGAGCCCGAGCCTCCTTGAGTCGCATCCGGTGCGTCAATGTTCAGGCCAGAGATGACCTTTTGCAGTTGCTGGATCCTCTGCTTGCTCTCGTCCACCGACACTCGGCTCTCCTCGCTGCTGATCGAGAGCGAGGGCGAAGGCCGGTCTGTTGTCAACGCCGGGGTGGGTGCCGGCGACAAGGAGAGGGCTGGCCGCAAGCTCAGAGACGGCGTCCCTGGCTTTCTAGCTTTCGGAGGAGGCACGACGAAGCTCATGGCTCAGGTTATGTGGCGTATTGGGGTCAAGGCTGCCGAAGTGGGAGCATCGGCGAAATGAGGTATTTCACGTGCGAACGTGGTAGCTACAAAGACCGCTAAGTCGCCCAGGATACAGGCGGAGAAGTGCCGCACGACGACTTTAGAGAGGTTGAGTTCAGGGGCGGCAGCTGTCCATTTGCCACCAAATCGATGAAGGACCATTTGCCACTGCTTGCCCTGAGGCTCCAGAAGAAGGCGCCGCCCTGTGGCGAATTTGAGTGTCGCATTCACTGTGAGTTGAGAGGGAAAGGCAAGAAACCTACCGCCCAGCTCCACGCCACGGCTTGTTGCGCCCAAGCGGAGCCATCGTCAGCGGGGGTCTGAAGGGTCCACTCAGTGATCGTCACCGGAGTCTGGTCGCTCAAAAAATTAGTAAAGCTGGCCTTCAGATAGCGAGGCAGCCCCTACGGGAAAGGACGTATAGCCCTTCGCCGACGAGCAGATCATCGAAAGAATCTCTTCGCCGGACGCGTCCTTGCTAGAGAAGGTCCTGTGCCGACATGAGACAGAGATCAGACCTATTCTGACTACGAGTGGGAAGTGCCTCATACCCAGGATATGGATGGTCCTCGAAGATCATCCACTTGGGGTCATATGCCTTGGCAAAGTCTTTCCATGCGTCCAAGCCAATATAGCCGTGGTGAAGAATGAGAGACACTCGATCAGGGTCTGCCGACATCGTTTGGTAGCTTCGCTTGTAGAAATCTTTGAGAGCAGCCACCCGCGTCTGATCGTTGTTGGTCGTAGGCTCGTTGACGACTCCGATGCCACTTATCGTGCCTCGCTTGGGATCTGCGGAGCCTTGATCAGTCAGTATCCTGTGGCGAGTACCTATACAGTAGGGTGAGCTCACGCTGGCGGATGTATTTGAGGACAGCGACAATGGTGGCGTCGTTGTACTGCTGCATATTCTGGTCGTAGCTGCCAAATTCTAAATGAGGTCGAGTGGTTCGGTAGAAGACGTACTGCTAACGCACAAGTGAACATTATTGTCGGACGTAGCGCGTCCGCCGGATTGCCAGTCGGACTGTAAGCCGGGCATCGAATGGAGATCGATGAGGACAGACATCCCGTACTTTTCGGCCAGTCCGATGACTCGATCTATCTCTCCCGTCTGGTTCGCTTGTACCCAAGGATCTCCGGGTATCGGGTCAATGAAGGCCCAATAGCCGCACGGGAGCCGAAGATGGTTGACTCCGTACTGGGCCATGGTCTGAAAGTCCGACTCGGTGACCCACGAGGCCCAATGGGATTGGTGGATAGAGACCGCCTTGGAACCCAGAGCTTGGTCGAACGACCAGTGATCTTGTGCACTAGGCTGTCCATCTCGGCCTCAGTCACTTGTGTTTTAGCAATTAAACAGAACATACAGCGTTTTGACTGAAGAGGTCGTCGTTCATCCAGCGTTCTAGGAAGAGATAGCAACCGATGTTCACACCACGCGCGGGCAGAGTTAAATCCGTCCAGTCCCATTTCTGACCCGCAGATGATGACTGAACAGTCGACACAGTAGTATTGGTCGTATTGTTGGTTGAAGTGTTCGATAACGGGCTGGCGATAGACGAGGCAGCGGGCGAAGTGAGAGTGTCTTGGGCAGTGGAGGCAGAGAGCGTGACGGCGGGGCCCGGATCAAGCTTCCGACCAAAGCAGAAGCCTCCTCGCTTGCGCAGAAAGGCCGTTTTGAGCTTTCTTGGGAAAGGACTGCCTGTCGACGCCAGAGAAGAGAGGGAAAGTGCTGACGAGCCATTAAGTCCGAGGGTGCAGAAGATTCCGCAACCAGCGATAAAAAGTAGGACGAGAGAGCAGACAACCGAGGCGCTGGGATGCTTGGAAGCCTTAGTATGGACACGCATTTGTCATTTGGCCTTCCCAGAAGAAGTATCCGCCCTTCGCCAGGAAGGAGCGTCGACGATGAGAGGCAGGTTTGCAGAATCCGAGGGCCGTCGAGGGAGTATTGAAACGCAATTACCAGTCCGCAGCCGGCCTCAAGAACCTCGGCGAACAAAGGGACTAGGCAGACGGCCAGTGGCCACTGCCAGTAAAAAGGTAAGTCTGATCCTCTCTGCCATCTTCTCTCCGAGAGCGCTGCAGTCCATTCAAATAGAATCATTATAAGACAGGAAGGCATAAGCAAGATCGAGGCAGCTCTTGGTGTCGGAAGAGCAACTGCATCTTGCCAAGCGCAGTTTGCCACCGAGCGAGTGAAGGTCAAATTCTGGCAAAAGTCAATAAGGAAGCATAAGTATAAATA
The DNA here is from genome assembly GCA_001599975.1 of Cystobasidiopsis lactophilus. Classification (NCBI taxonomy): domain Eukaryota; kingdom Fungi; phylum Basidiomycota; class Agaricostilbomycetes; order Agaricostilbales; family Chionosphaeraceae; genus Cystobasidiopsis; species Cystobasidiopsis lactophilus. The sequence goes on from BCIO01000005.1 coordinate 2,710,031, forward strand.
CAGCCCAAGCCCCTATAATAGATACAACGAGGTATTCACACCGCGCAAAAACCCCAAAAGATAACCCCTAGTCTAACCCCAAGACTGAAGCTTCCACAATATGACATCAAATAGAGGCCTAGCACGCCGCCGGACGAGCCAATGTCGCCCTCTGTGTACCATCGATCTTCACTGTCCAGTCGAACAGAACCGGAAGAGCTTTGATCATGCCGTCCTTGTCAGATCGAGATGCGTCTGGTCGAGTCAAGATCCATCGTTCGATGACCTCGAAAGTTGGAGTCGGATGGGCATAGTTTGTGCGCCACACTTTAAGCTTGAATGGATCAGTGTGGCAGTCGGTCTTGAATCTGGCGGCAATGCAAAGGTCCTTGAGTTTGCGAAAGGGGCCTTGACGTTGGTCTGCCGGAAAACTGTCGAACCCTGCAGTACTTGGATGAGCCTAGCTACACACAAGGAAAACGAGCGGGCGTGACCTGCCTAAGGTGAAGAGACGGATGAATTCCCAAAGCTGAAGGTGCTCAGTGTCGTCGGCTTTTGCTTGTTGGAGAGCGGCCAGCTCCTCTTCCTTCTCTTTCAGCTGTTCCTTGGTTATAGCCAGTTCAAGCTCAATGGCCTGATACTCTGTCGACTTGTGCCACAACAGCTCCTCAGCTTTGTCCGCCCTAGACAGCAAAGCATCCGCCTTGCGGGAAGTTTCACTTTGCTTCTCCTCCAGGCGGTGCAACTTGGCGCTGAAGCTCTCTTCGAGATCGTGCACCTTGTTGGTCAGCTCTTGCACCATCTCTTTCAGCTCTTGGTCGCGCTCTTGACTGTGCAGCACTTGGCTGGCCAAAAACTCGGAGCTATCGTCGGGCGCGAGCTGGAAGCCATCTTGCGTGAGCCCTAGGCCACCAGGCTCAGGTTCGACTTGATCGGCGAACAGAGGCTCTTCAAAGCGAGACCTCTGGCTGCCAAGAGCGAGCATGGAAGATCTTGGACTGCCGAGGTTGCGGGACTTCTCCTCTCGGAATCGCCATCCGGCTACCGGAGAGCCAGTAATGTCGAATGGTATTTCATCATCTCCGGCGACAGTGGAAGGAGAATCGAAGCCCTCGACCGAGCGGGGCGAGTAGAGCGTGGAGTGGCCGAGGGAAGGCGTTGAAGGGGCCGAGCTGAACTGGGAGCGATTCGACTGCGACCGCATTCGGCCGGCACTAGGTATATACTGGAACTTGGAATCGGGGCTTGATGACATGGCGGAAGGCAGCAGAGACTGTGGAGGTGTCTGGCCGGTCGGCGGACCCGTCTGCGCGCAAGGACTTTCAGACCGGATGAGATCCGGCGCGGTAGAGAGCAGGCAGCTTGCAGACTCAGAACCAGAACGACTGCGGCCGTGGCCGCTGGACAAACTCAGGGCCGCCATCTGCGGACACGGTTCGTTGAGTTCATTAGCCTTGACAATGCCAAGAAGCCTGAAGCTTACCGCCTTGGAAAGAATCGGGGACGACTCCGGCGACTGTTGAGGGCTATCTGAAAGCTGCACAGTAGGTTTTGAGTGGGCGCGATAGTGTCGGGCATCGTGTGGAGAGGCCATCCCGCCCTCTGTCGGCCTCTGGGGTCACCAACACTGTAGCTGTTTGATGAACTGGTGTCGCCGTAGTCATCGCTGGGCAGCGACTTATCATTCGGGGTCAGCAAGCGTCGATCCCTCCAATTGAGAGGGCGACTTACCAGCGAACGGAGCGATGGGCTGGAGTCCAGCGATCGCGAGCCATAACGGTGAGAGTTGAGCGACTCAATAGCGTCAGCCATGATGATTGCAGAGGAGCAAGAGACCGCGCTGAGAGCGACACCCAAAAGGTTGCATGGCCTCGCTCGTCAGGCCGCGCAAGTCAAGCGCACCTCTTCAGCAGACAACGAGCCATGGGTGAGTGCTTTGCGCTTCGTTCAAGCAACTAGACTGACGGAATGCCACAGCTGAATGCTCCTTCGGAATCGTGAGCCCTGAATGCGCGGTGGAGGCGGCGAGCGAGCTGAAATTGGGTGTCGCTCCAGACGGGCAAGGGCTTCTGCCTCATCGCAGCGGACTCGACGGCCGCGCACTCGATCGTCAAGATGAAGAGTGACGAGGACAAGATCCGCAAGATTGGCGACAACCTGCTGTTCACCTATTCGGGCGAGCCAGGTGCGCGGCTCCTTCTCGTCTTCTTGTGAGGTCCACTGAGCTCAATCACTGTTTGATCACCAGGCGACACGATACAGTTTGCAGAATACGTCGAGGCCAACCTCAAGCTGGAGGCCATTCGGTGAGCACTGGAGTTCTGGGGGTGAGGTTGACGCAAGCTCAAGGCGCACGCACGCAGCAACCATTCCGCCCTCCTGCCTGCCCCAGCCGCCTCGTGGGTCCGCAAAACCCTCGCCCAGTCCATCCGCTCCCGTCACCCTTACTCCGTCAACCTGCTCCTCGGCGGCTACGACCCAACGTCGGAAGAGTCGCACCTCTACTGGCTCGACTACCTCGGAACCCAGGCCAAGGTGCCATACGCCGCTCACGGCTACGCCTCTTACTTTTGCTTGTCCACCATGGACCGCTACCACAACCCAGACGGGACAATCGAAGAGGCGCTGGTCCTGCTCCGGCGGTGTGTCAACGAGCTCGAGAAGCGGCTCATCATCAGCTTGTGCGTGGACGGCGTTTACCCTAGACCTTCATTGGCTGATAGTCTCTTTTTATATGCCTCGCGTACAGATCGTCGTTCAACGTGCGGCTAGTAGGCAAGTCATCCCATCCGCTCTACCTCTGAACGCAAACTAATCTATCTCATCCCAGATGCCAACGGGGTCAAGGATGTTTCGGCGGATTTCAAGGCTGTTCAATTGCCGGCATAGGACACTTTGCAGTAGGGAGGCAGCATGCGAAAATACGAGACACCACGAATCTACACTTTTGCCCTTGCCTTGCGCCAACTCGCCTTCACACCGACTTGTCCTCGATAGGCTGCCAAACAGCAAACTTTGAGACCGGCTCGACAGGTCGAGAAGGATGCGGCTCACATCCCAATCCGTGACCAAGTGTTCATCGAGCACATCCAGCGCTTTGAGGTCGGCCTCGTCCAAGCTGAAGTCGAAGATCTCGGCGTTGGCCTTGATGCGGGCAGGCGAGGCCGATTTTGGGATCACCACGTAGTCCTGTTGGAGCCCCCAGCGCAGCAGCACCTGAGCCGGAGTCTTGTTGTGCTTCTTCGACACCTTGACCAAAGCCGGGTTGTCGAACCGGTAGGCTCTGAAAATATTACTACAAGTGAGTTGCAGATCATTCATGGTCGCCAAAGGACAAACCTGGCCAATGGGCCCCACGCCTCGAGCACAATGCCTTCCTTCTGGTTGAACTCGACGTCTTTGAATCGTCGCATGAATGGGTGCAAGTCGATTTGGTTAACAACGGGTCGCAACTAAGACGAATAAGCCTGTCAGAGCCTCACTAGGAGAAGCAGGCAACGGGGCAGCTACTTTCGGGTTGGTGGCAAAAAGCTCCTCCAAGTGCCTGACACCGTAATTCTGCCAGGAACTATATTAATGGAGACTCTATAACAGGTGTAGCTGCGAGGAGAGCGTTGACATACGCTGACGCCGATGCTGCGGAGCTTCTTGGCTTCGACAGCTTCCTCTAAAGCTCGCCATGTTTCTGTCGTCGCACTTCAGGGCTTTATTCAATCGCTCATTCAGCCAATCGGGACCAACCCAGACGAGCCGTCTTGTTTGGGTAAGGCCCGTGAATCTGAAGGCGCGCGTTAGCAACGACTCGCTCAAGCTTGAGGGTAGCAACGAACCAAATACAGATCAAAATAGTCTTGCTTGGCCAGCTTCAGGCTCTTGTCTACACCTTGCTTTGCATGAGAGTATGTGCTGTTCACCATCAACTTTGAGGTGAAGAAAATCTGGCTTCGTGGCACGCCAGATTCCTTGATAAAATCGTTGCTTTTCGACGCCAGCCTTCACTCAGCCTAGCTTTGCAAGCCCACAAATTAGATACACACACATGGCTCTTCCAGTCTCGGCCTCGTTGGCGTACCACTCCGCAGAGTCAATGAGGCGATAGCCGCTCTGTTGGCGCTTCCGTCATTAGCGAAAGCAGACCGATGCAGAACAAGGCTCAAGCACTTTGAGGGCGGCCATAACAGCATCATAACACGCCTGTCCATCTAGCTCGTAGACACCAAAGCCGCTGACAATGAGAACAGAGCTTTCATCGGCTAGGCTCCAGAAAGCAACGAGGCAAGGCCGGCACGAACAATCGAGGCATTAAGACGCCATTGCTCAACTTTAAGACCATCTGGATAAGCCAAATTCAAACCAGACAGCACAAGGTGAGAGCACCTTGATGGTACTCGTCAAAGCGAGAGCCATTTCGTTTCAAGCGTTTAAGCGCGCCGTCGTTCGCGGAAGAGGTTTGGCCAGAGCAAAGCGAGCGCTTCAGATTACAAGGCAGAGCCAGTGGTAAGGAGTACAAGTCTTAATCAGGCAGCTCGCTCTGCTCTGAAGTCCGCGTGTTGGTATGGTAGGTTCGCCAGCCAAAGTGGGAGCCGAGGAAGCTGCCCGGGTTGAAGACGTGACACTTGCCATCTTTGCCACGATCTCCCAGTTCATAAGTAAGGTCGTAAGATGGGCACGAGTGGTCAGCGAGGATGAGCTGTTGGTTGAGACGGTGGCGTCAACTAGACACTCGCCGGACCAAGGGCAGCAAACTCACAGCAGTGGGCATTGGATATAGCCGAAGAGCATGATCAAACTCCCATAAGACAGGCCTAGTGGTGAGGGAAAGGGGCGACAGATGGGCTTGGTCCAGGATTGTTTGGACGAGCTGCACATGCGACGCCTTTTTGAGTGTCTGGTGCCACTTTAACGAGCCAAGCAACCTACATATTCCTGAAGCAGTGAGCTCTGGGCCTCTTGCCGGCCGTGTTCCTCCTCTTCCCGATCCTGCGCCGTCTTGCTCAACACGGTGTTCCGAAGCGTCTTGCTCATGACATCGTCCCGGAAGACGACAATCTCTTGGCCCAAGAAGACAATGCGACAGGGATTGCTCATTAAATGGACTTTTGGAACTTTTGCGCGCAGGCCGGCAGTGAGCGAGGCTGGGAGGGGAGGCCGCGGTAAGGTGGTGGAGTCGAACGGGTCATTGGGCCCTGGGACGAGGATGAAGTGGGCGACGGAGGAAATGTTAGGAAAAGAGGAGATGATATCGGCCAGCGTGTTGAAGCCCTCTGCTCTCGGATGTTGCTTGAGACAAGCAAATCAGATAAAGAGCACAAAACCAACCTTTGTAGGCGTTGGTCGATTTGCCATCCAAAATGAAAGGCTTGCTACTGAAGTTACCACAGAGCACAAATGCACAGGGCACCTCAGAGGGCGAAGTGGCAGCGGCCTCATAGCCGGCCAAGATGGCCTTGAACGAATTCCGCACTTTGGCCAGGTCGAGGAACAGATCCGAAAGGACGACGATCGAGTTGGGGTGAACATCTTCTAGGCGCTTAAAAGTAGCTTCTTCCGAGAGCGTCATCTCTCCTGTGCCGAGGTGGTCGAGGTGGCCAAAGATGGATCTGTGCCGCATCATCAGCATGCATTGCTTTGCTTCAATTCGCAGCCTTGAGCGCCCACCTGGTGATCTTTCGGCCTTCGGAGGGCGGGTGCGCGATTTCAGCCACGGTGAAAGTGTTGTTGGCTTCATAAGTGCCATCGACCAAAACGAAGCAGCCTTCGGTAAACAGCCCGACAGCCGGGTTCTGCAAGGGACCAAAGCGTTAAGAATGAAGCCTTCTTTGAGTATATGGTCACCTACAGCTTCGTTAAGGTTGAGCCGGACGGTGTCGTCGATGTCTTCCAAAGCGAACGACCCGTCCGGGGTGCGGGTGAGCATGCCGAACAGCAAGAACCGGTTCCCTTGTCTTCCCAATAGGTTCTTTATACTTGTTAGCTGCAGAAACGGGGGGTTTGTTAAGTCAAAAGCAAAAGCGTGCGAGAGCAGGAAATGCTCACCTGAAGATAGTCGGACCGGTCGTGGCCAGGTAAAGAGGGCGGCGAGAAGTGCTCGCTGCGAAGGATGGTCTGCTTGATGACGCTGTACCGATCCCTGAGAAAAGCAGCCTTGGAGGGCGCCGAGCCCAAGATCGATGGTTTCCCAGCCGCTCTATCCCAAAGTGTCAGCCTTTCGCCAATCTACCTGGTGACGACCAGAGCTCACCTTTCAAAAGTCGACTTCTCCAAGTTCCACCGGATGCGAGGCATGTCAAAAGCGTCGATGACTTTGATGAGCTGCTCTGGCAGGTCCTCCGCGTCCTCGTCCATCTCATCCGCCGCTCCTCCACCCGCTTCGCCGGCCACTTGGAGCTTTTCATACGTCTTCTCCAACTGCGCAGGTCCAATCGGCCCGCTTTCTACAAGCCAAAGTGGTCAACAAAACGCGACGAGTTTTTGGGGCAAGGAAGGCGAACCTTCGGTGAGAGCTTGGGCCATGTGCATCAGGATCACCTCTGGGTCCTCGTCGGCGAAGTGAAGCAGCATGGACTCGAGCCACTTGCGCCCGCTCGAGGTGAGCATGAGCGAGTAGCGCCCAAACACCTGCAGGATCAAGTTGGACATCTTGCGCCTGGTTCGCCTTGAAGACTACGCGTCTTTCGGGTCTGTCAATGCCGCTGCTGTTTGATCGAAATCTGAGAAAGGATTTAGAAGCTCATGGTCGCTGGGTCAACTGGAAGGCGCGTCCTTGTTGTCGCATGAAATTCTGGCTGACTGAACCCAACTCGCGGTAGCAATCTCAAAGTCGGGCAAATGCAATCAAAGAGACTCCAGGGAAAGGTAAGAAGTCTTTCCCAGATGGTTGGGAAATGCATCGGCAAGTGAAAGCAAAACCCCTCTCTCTTCGTTTTCCCAACTTCCAATCTTTTGCGCGAGAGCTTGAGACCACTAGCTGACCTGTACAACGAAATCCTGCAAAGTAAGCAAAAGAGTTTGCTGAAGGAGAACAGAGGTCGTACCTCCTCCAATTGGCCGTCTTTTGTGTCCTGCACATCGAAGGACTCGACGAGGTCCTGTGCCCCCCAATCCGCTCAGCCCAAGCCCACATTCATAAAGCAAGGACGACATACAGGCACATCGTCGTCGTCGTCATCGTCCGCGCCTGCACCGGGAGCGCCGGCGCCGGCCTGCTGTTGGCCCTGCTGCATGGACTGGTAGGACTCGGCGAGCTTCTTGAGCGAGTTGAGCGAGTCGGGCCCGAGCTGGTTGAGGATGCCGGGCACGAGCTCGGTGAGCTCCTTCTTCTGGGCCTGGCCGTATATCGCAAACGTATTGGCCGTCACCGCAGCGTGCACTACCGCAGCCCTCCTTTTTGAGCATTCCCCAGGCCTGGCGAACTCCCCAAGGCAGTGAACGCACCTTTGGGCGCTGAGAAATGAAGGACGTTGCCATCGTCTTGGAACATGTTGACCTCTTCAGTCACTGGCAAGGCTTGCACCTAGGAATTTTGGGCCCCTCGTCCTCAGCTTGGTCCTCTGCCCCTCTGGCACTTCTGCCCAACTCACAGGCAATTTTTTAAGCTGTGGGCATCTCATCGACTCAGGACCAAGCTGTCATGAAGCAAGCCGAGGGGACGCACGGCAGTAGCAATCTTTTGGTCAATCGACCCGCTCGAGGCCGGCTTGCTGCTCGTCTTCTTCCGGGGCACGCCCTTCGCCGTCGTCTTGGCCCGCGCTTGGAGCTTCTTAAGCTTCTCAAGATCAATCTCGTCGGCCATTCTAAAACTCGGGGGACTTAGGTTGGTGGAGAGCAGACGACCCCCAGACGCTCGAAACGCAGCTCGAAATTCAGCTGGCTTCTTCAACTTGCGGCAGACCCTCATTTCGGTCGAAATGTGAACTGGGTTTGCGTGTGGAAAGAGACGAAGTGGAATGCATTGGAGCAATCCTCCCAAGAATCCCTCTGAGAAAACTATCGTGAAATATGAAAAGCCCCGCCAAGATGCGTCCGCTTTTACAACTTCTCCAAAGCCTCGACGGTAGAGCCTGTGAGGTTCAGTTTGAGGCCAGATCCTGTGAAAGGAAAAGGCAAGCGAGAAAACCCACCGGCAGCCTTGGCGCGCTTCGCGAGCTTAGCGGACGACTTGTTGCCGCGGATGCCTCCGCCCCAGTGCCTGCGCGAGTCCTCGTATCTGTGCGGCGAAACCCAGCTCAGACATGCACTTGTCTAGAAACGCGGGGAGTCTGCTCACTTGTCGAGGAAGTTGGCCTTGGAGGCAGAGACGAGCTTGGCGAGCTCGGCCTTGTCCTCGGAGCGCACGTCCTGGATGGTGAGGATGGCGGCGGTCTTCTTGTGGACGACCGTGCCGAGGCGGGCCTTGTTCTTGACGATGACATAGGGCACGCCCATCTTGCGGCAGAGGGCGGGGATGAAGACGACAAGCTCGATGGGGTCGACGTCGTCGGCGATGATGACCAGGCTGGCCTTCTTAGCTCTGTTGGCAGCGACTGTTTACTGCTATCCTCCAAAGGATACAAAGGGCAGAGGAAACCAACTCGATGAGGGCGACGCAGTGGTTCAGGCCATACTTGGCGTAGATGGGCTTCTTGCCGTCAAGCTCGCCCGCCTTCTTCTTGCCGTCCGCGATCTCCTTGGCCTCGTTGTCCAGGCGGAGTTTCTTCTCCTGCTTGGTCTCGGGCCTGTACTTGTTGAGGAGGCGGAAGAGCTGGGTGGCCGTGTTCTTGTCGAGCGTGTTGGAGAACTGGGCGATGGCAGGGGGCACCTTGAGGCGCTGGTGGAGGATGACCTTTTGGCGCTGGAGGCGGACGTATTCGGGCCACTTGACGAACCGGGTCAGGTCCCGCTTGGGCTGGATGTCCTGGCCTGTTTGACAACATCGCGTTTAGTCAAGACACAATGACAGAGGGCAGAGGGGAGCAACCAACCGATGCCGAACGAGCGGGGCTTCTTCTCCAACAGCGGGTTCTTGGCCGACTTGGAGTTCTTGCTAACCTTTGGTTGAGCAAAGGGGGCAGCGGCCGGCTTCTTGCCAGATTTCTTGGGCTGTCGAATCGCAAGCACACACAGTCAGTCTTGTGTTTATAAAACCTTTTTGGTTGCAAAGGCAGCGGGGTCATCGAGGAAAGAGCTGCAGCAGCAATTTCCTCTAAAATGGATTCTGCGTGCCTTTGGGATTCCCGCAACAGCTGCGCCTGGGCCAACTTCCCCCGTTGGACAAGGTTCATCTCATGCAAGAGAGAGAGGTCCGTCAGGAGGGGCACCAGGCAGCAGAGGGGGTTTGCCCAAAGCAGCAAGATATCCAATCCCAAAGGTTTGGTCGGTCAATGGCTCGCTCTCGCGCGGAGGTCATCGCTCATTCTGGGCGGGTGGTTGGCGGGCTGCTCTTTCCTCGATGGCCGGCCAGTGCTTGCCAAGTGAAGGGTAGACTAACGGCCATTTCTTGGGTCGGGGGAAGGTCGTGGATCTCGCAATGCCCTTGCGCGGGCCAAATCATGGGCAATTTTTTTTTCTGGCCTCCAGCCAGTGGTAGGATTGCAACTCGCTCAAAAGGCAGAAAATACGTCCACCATAACAAGTAAAACACCTGTCTGACGCGGAGCGCAAAGCGGGCATTTTACCTAGGCGTGGCAGCTTTGCGCCTGCTGCGCGGGTCGGAGAGCTGCCACCAAGTCTGACGCCGAAAGCCATCTGGGGTTTTCAGCTTTTCGCCATCTGGCTGTCCTTTTTGTGTGCTGTGAGACAAGACCGTCGGGCGCGCCCCCAGATGGCGATTTGGCAAATTCGCCACCTGGGGCCACCGGCTCTCCTTTCTACTCGCTGCAGTCCTCGCGCTTTGCCCTGCTTTCTTGCCCTGCTAGATGATCTGTGATGCGGTTTGCACTTCGGGTGACCTTCATATGGACTCCAGCCCCATCCTGAGTTCCTATCAGCCCTCCCAGGTCGAAAGCCGACTTCCTACGCCACCTGCTCTCTTGCCCACTTTGCCCATTGGAATGACGAATGAGATAACAAGCTATCCGAGGATTTCCTCTGCCGACCGGGCTGGGCAGTCTGCAGTTCGACGAGTCTAGCGACTTTGTGGTAGCTGACAGCCTGCTTGGCTCTCGCTCCTGCCTGGAATAGGACGCCTTCTTGTGCTTATCTGCTCCTACAGAATCAAGATCTTACTGCTCAACTGAGCACTGACTCGTGGAAGTGGTGCACTCGAGCTCTCTTCGTTCCCGAAAACCCGGCACAGCAGCGAGCCGCGGTGGCAACGATCAACTCGGACAAGCAATGCACATGTTTAGCATCCGGCTCCCATCACTTTCTGTGTGTTCTGCTTGATGGACGTTTGGCTACTTCGCGTGATTGATATTCGCCGCTTGTCATATTCGCCGCTTGTCAGTCTTGTGGTTTGCCTTCCCGCTTGCTTCACATTCGGCTCACCACACGCACTTGCTCTCCATAAATGACTCTTTGTCTTTCGCCTGTTCTTATCAGATCGACCAAGTGCGGCAGCTATTTGGCGGACATTCAAAGACTCTCACCAACGGCAGCTCCTTGTGCAGCCGCAGTCCTGCAAGACTTTGCTCCTTCGCAGGCTTGTTTTCCTATATAGGAAGTTTCACAAAAAGTTGGAGAGAAAGTCACCTCGCCCTTGTTTCCTCAGGACCAAAGCTTCAAATGGCATTTGTCCGAAGTGGCCCGTCAAGAAATCCGGACTTCTCAAATATGCCCAAAGACACTAATACGGATAAAAAAGGCACTCAGATCACCATGAAGCATGTCGGAGCCGGTCAGCTCTGAATCAAAAGGAAGCGCAGGTAATGGGCCAGGTTGTAGGGCCAGGTGGCGAAAATGTAAAATCGCCACCTGCCATGGCTCCTTGGTATCAGCGGTGGCAAAAGATGATTTCTGAAGCAATACACGCAGTTGGCGTCGTAAGGCTGTAAGACTTACTTTATTATGCTCAGGAAGCTCAGCTGAATCGGTGCATGTCGGTTTTGAAAATCACTTCGGATCTCATGAAGACCGTTTGAACGAGACCACCTACAGAGTATCTTCAGTGACTTCAGTGACTTTGGGGTGTATTTCAGATGAAACCCAGAATAAATTTTACAATAAGAAAGGCACGAGGAGCTAAAATACCGAGGCGGCAAAGACATCGCAAGCCCTGGGGTGCTGATAGCACAATATGACCTTGAACATTGTCTACGAGATGAATGGCATTTCACGCTTTGTGTGGGCTGTATGACCTCTCTGCAGTACACCAGGTGGCGAAAAGGCGAAAACGCCATCTACCCTCCAGCTGCCCGAACCTATTCCAGTAGCGTTTGCGTAAAGCACCTGGCATAATAAGCCAAACGGCAGATGGGGATTTCCGCAAATCGCCATCTGCTGATAGCCCAAAGCCACACGTGGCGGCAAGGTCCAGGTGAACATTCTTTCAGCTCGGCCGGCCACTTCAAAAGATCTGAGCCCTCATTGCCTCTTCATGAGATGCCATGCGCGTCAAAAAGGCCACCGGCCAGTGCGCTCGAACGCCGGGTTTCACGCGCCCAGCACGATGCTCGGTGCGAGGCCTTCCTGCGCTCGCAGCTAGAATCATTGCTTAAAGAGCACGATGCAGCTATCACTTAAGTCACAAATCCAAGCGCAACAAAAGGCGCGCTGAACAATATCAGCTGGCTCGTCAAGCGCTCGCGACGCCGACCGAGCCCGGCGAAGTCGCTCGAAGAACTCCAATGCGCCGCGGTCGGGGAGGCATGGCGGTCTTATGAGGAAGCAGACAAGCTCTGGAAGGGTCTAAAGCGGCAACACGAAGAGCGTTTGTGGGGGCCTGGACAGGAGTAGACCCAGCTGCTCACAGTGTACAAATTGGCATCGAAATACAACTTGGCATCGAAAGCGGGCTTCCAACGAGACCGCAATGTTAAACGCAGGCAGGAAGCTTGCTTGGCTAGAGCATTAATTTGCACCGGCTATTGCTGGCAGAAGGGGCAGCGGCGAACTGAGGTCGGGCCAATTGGCATTAGGCAGATGGCGAAATCACGAAAACGCCATCTAGTAATCTAGTTGGAAGCGACAGCAGGCAACGCTATAACCTCAGATAGATCAGATGTCGAGACTCGCATAGCTAGAGCAAAGGCTGCAGGCAACTTAGCCACCAGCAAATTCAGGCTCTGGAACCAAAGAGCGCGGAAAACGCAGGCCAGACCGTGTAACTACAGGTACAGGTATGAGGCTCGTCACGCTGTGTGACTCTTAAGCGCTGGCAGTTAAGGCTGCCACGGCCAGGTGGTTGACCCTGCCAGAGAACTTCTTTTCCGCGGTCACCCGCCTCCCGCAGCAGGCTCCCTAAGTGTCAAAAGGACCCTGCCCGCTTCCTATGCTTGGTACCAGCCCTAACCATCGCTCCATCCTTGCAAGTCATGCCTGAATGTCGAAAATGAGACCACATTGCTCCGAATCAAAAAGTGGGAAGGAACGCACCAGCCGCCACGCTGCCCATGTTGATGTACACGCCATTCGAGCACATCGACCAGCTCGAGCCATTCGAGCTGCACTTGATCGCCCCGCCCACGCAGGCCGCGCTCGGGGTCGAACTCTTCGTCTTGGTGCTGCTCGCTTTCGGCGGCTTCTTCGTTGAAGTCGGCTTCTTCGTCGTGCTCGTCTTGGAAGTCGTGCTGCTCTTGGTCTTGGTGGTTGAGGATGCAGTGGTCTTGGTTTTGGTAGTAGTAGTCGACTTTGAGGAAGTGGTGCTCGTGGTAGAAGTGGCTTTCGAGGAGCTGGACGAGCTACCTCCGCCACCGCCGGGCACGGACGAGCCGCTGTTGGACACTGTGACAATGGCAGAGAGGTCGACGGGGCAGTTGTTGATCGGCGTAGCGGGCGAGTTCTTGTTGGGCGAATTGGGAAAGGCGCCCGAGTAGACTGTGCTCACGCTATTCGGATGCGGGTACTGAATGTCAAGGCCTTCTTCGGTGATGCACGTCCCGTCCGAATAAGTGTTGACTCGGAAGATGGACGGTGCTTAAAAGATCCCTTTTGAGCTCTCGGCCCGTTGTGGAACCGGGTGGCAACAACTCACCGGTGTAGGTGGTCACGCTCGAGTCTTTGTTGGCAATCGCGACCGGAACGCTGATCGCACGGGAGTCAGTGAGGATCAAAAGAGGTAGCTCTGCTTGCAGCTCACCAGTTCATGTACACTGTTGCCACGTTGAGCTGAAGGCATTTATAGGCAACGAAGAACACCACTCACGCTCTCGATTGCCAGTGTGGTTCTCCCAGGACCACGCCAGCATGGCCTTGGATGAGGACGGCAGGTTGGGCACGTCAAATGCGTAGTCTGTCGACAAGGGGCACCCGCCGACGACCCGGTGGATGACGGCCCACGTCTTGCCCTTGTCGTATGAAACTGATGGCGATAGCTCAGCTACGGTCCCAGGTTAAGATTGGAATCACCAACCAGAGAACTCGCAACTGCCGCCGTTGTGCGCTATTTGGATCCAACTCAGTGGTGATCGCGGGGGCAAGAAGGGAGTCCCGACTCACTCGCGCCTTGTGAAATGGTCACGGTGAAAGCTGAATTGGCCTGCAATGTAGCTTTGACGGGGGTCGAATCCAAAGCGCTGTGGTAGCCTTTGCAAGGGTAATTCGACCCATCGGCCAGGAGGGGCGAAGTCATGCTGTAGTCGATATTCTGCGAGGGCCTTGATTATACCAAATTCAGTCTCGCGCATGCTAAGCGAAAGAGACAGTGCTCACTGGTTGGCTGGGTCGAACCGGCTCTTGAATGGGAACGGGGAGGAAATCTCGCAGTGCGCGCGCACGAGCGACGCCACTGCCACGATCAACAGCAAGGAAGACTGCATTTTGGGAGTCGTCGTTGAAGAAACACAACACAGAGAGAGAGCCAGCTCCCCAAACAGCAACAAAAACACGGCGGATGTAGATCAAGTGGCGCTGAGGAATGCTGGGGCGCGCTCGAACCTTTTTATCGGAGAGCCTCTTTTTGCCAAGACAGAGGGTGAAACGGATATTGTTTGTGGGCATTCTTCTTGTCTGCGCGCGCACACACGGAACAATTGACCACAGCAAGCAGGCTTTGGTGTCCGAGCGGAAACTAAGGGAGAGTGGTCCATTGTCTTCGGCTCCCGGGTTGCCGTGAGTGGCATACCGCGTCCTTTCGATAGTTCACGATACAGAGCAACATTGGCTATCGTTATAGATCAAGCCGTCGCTGCAGCCATTGGTAATAAGATCGACGGAGACTTTTTTCAAGCGAGCGCATTGAGCTGTGGCAGAAACTGTAGTGGCGCTTTGGCGTCTTGCATTGTCGTGCACCCAGCTGGTAATCACTATAACATTCATGCTTGCAATGACGAGCCAGCTTTCGAATGCCGAAGTGCCAAGTCGAGCTGACGACTTTGGTCGCCGTGCCTCTCCAACCCCGACAACGAAAGCCTCGATTTCGCCTTCGGCTCCTGGCTCGAGGCTTCAGTCTGGAACAGAGAGTCAGACAAAGGCGCCCTGCGGAAGCGGATCAAGGGAGGAAGGCTTTCATGCGCCGTTGTTGCTTTTGGGCTGCCTGAATTTCCGCACCTCTTTGGAGCATGGCCGCCGCTGGACAGAGCTTTTGGCAGCGAGCCCGAAACAGTCGCATCGGGAGCGGCCTGAGGACGCTCAATGCCCATCGTCGGACCGTCGTAGTCGTTGCCATCGGGACGTACGGCGGCGTTCAGTACCTCCGCACCAAAATCGCCATTGCTCGAAGAGACAGGATCCAGTGAGCATAGAAATGTGCTCTCGAGAGCGTGCAGTATCTTGACCACTGTTGCAACAGCCCCAACACAACTCTTCACTGGCGCATCACTGACGGTTCAATCGTCGAGCAGAAGTCGCCAGGGTCTACCTTGTCCCTCTTACTTTCCTCGCCTAATGTAAGCCTCTCAATGACACCATGAGTATGTTTCTCATTCGTGCTCAAAGCCTGGAGATGACCCGCCACGGATTCTCCGCCTCTTCGATGTTGTTCACGCGCTCAAGATGATTGAATCGGACGAGAGAATAGTCAGCCCTTTTTGTGCCGCTATAGAGACAAAGCTAATTTGATGCCAAAGACTGGACTGGTGGCTGACTTTTCGTCGCTCGGCACGCCGAATATCCCAAGTTACACGCTCGGGTTGGCGCAGCTGGAAGAAATCCACGACGCTGTCACTTCATTAAAACGATCTAGGAAAGCCACCGGCAATCCCATCAGAACTGTGGCCGTCACGGATTCCTTTTCAAGCCAAGGCGAATACGCATTAGGTCAGGCCTTCTCTACAGTGCGCGCCAGCTGAAGACTCAGTCGAAGTCTTCCAATAGCCACCGCCTTTGACGAAATCTATCTTCAACCCTCTGGCGAAATTCCCCTTACTGGCCTCTCTGCCACCATTCCCTTCTACTCAAGGCTACTCTCCTTCCTCGGGATCAAAATTCATGCCGAAGCGCGCACCAAATGGAAGAGCATGGTCGCGCCTTATGTCCAGGAGCAACTCACCGCCGACCAGAGGGAGAACGAGGAGCAGCTCATCAGCGATCTCAACGACAACCTGCTCACCTTGATCGCCAGAAGTCGCTTCAGCGCAGACAGCCCTGAAGTCGGGCTGGAGAAGTTGAAGGCCCTCAGTCAAAGAGGTCCATTCACGGCTCAAGAAGCGGAAGCGTGAGCGTTTTGTCCGCACAATCTTGCCAGCGTGCTGAGTCATGGATCGATCAAGCCTGGGCCTCGTAACCAAGGCAGAATTCAAGAGCACCATCCTGAAGGAAATGTTTCCTGAGCCACCCGAAGACGGTTTTGAAAATCCAGATGACGAAAAGAAGCTCTTTGTGAGCAGACGGTGATTTCAAAAGTTTGCCGATGAGCGCTGACAACTCTGGCCAGGGTTTTGCTCACTACATCAAGGTGGCGAAAGCCCAGCTCGCCAAGGCCGATACTGATATCGTAGATGTCGGAGTTGTCTACTTGCTCGGCACTATCAGCGGAGAGTCTTCAGAGTGGGCCTTTGTCTCGTGCACATCTGAGGCTGTTCATCGTCCGCTGACTCACATTGGGTAGCTTTGGCACGGCCTCGGTCGTTCGTGGGTTCTCCCAGTGCCTCGATTGAGCTTGGCGGCGAGCTTATGAATTGCACAGGCGGACTCAAAGAAGCCGGAAATGACGAAGACATCCACGCCGTAATCTTGCGCATCGATTCTGGCGGCGGTGGAGTGGTCGAGAGCGAAAGCATCTGGGACGCCGTTCGCCAGCTCAAGGCCAAGAACAAGGTCGTCATCGCCAGCTTCGGCAACGCCTCAGCATCTGGAGGCTACCTGGCGTCTACCCACGCGGACCTCATAACAGCGTCGCCTTCCACCATTACCGGATCCATTGGCGTAGCTTCCATTCGTCCGACTGTCACACAAACATTTCTAGACCGCTTCTATCTGAACGTCGAATCCTTCTTCACCGGCTCCAAGACCAACTCCCTTTTGCACGAACTCGAAGGGCGTGATCTGGAGAGGCATCGAAAGCACATTGACGAGACATACGACCGCTTCAAGGCACACGTCTGCGACGGCCGCAGCATTCCCGAAGACAAGATCGAAGATTTGGCCGGTGGCAAAGTGTACACGGCTTTACGAGCCTTTGGCCAAGTGGCCGACAAAGAGGTGGTGGACAAGCTCGTCGCCGCACAAAATCTCTTGCCGCTTCAGGTAGAGCAGCCAGCAGCAGGCGAAGCGGTGACGGAGGTGCCTCTGGCTGAAGAAGGGGTGCAGCTCGCGGCGGATCAAGAGACATCACCTTTTGCACCGGTCGAGCCGCCGTCGGACGTCATGGAAGATTCAGAGTCCGAAGTCAAGCGGGCGCTTGGACCCCTGGGACGCGGACTGGTCGACACCCTCGCTGGGATCTATGCGACATCTACGCTCGCGGCCGAGTTGGGCATCTTCAAAGCTCTATCGCTCGCCAAACAGAAGCACCCAGATCTCTCGGACATTGAACTCCTTGAGTTTGCTCTTCCGGATCTCGAGGTGCGAGAGAGCGAAACGGGCGAACCGGTGAGTCGTCGCATTCTGCGTTTGGCCACCCACTCACCCCAAAGTTAGATTATGGCCTTTGATGTTCGCCTCAAAACGTTCCCTGTCGAGCGCAGCCTGTGGGACAGCGTTGTGACTGCAGCCAAGCGCGGCGACTCCATTGATCCTGAGTCGGTTTCCATGTGGAGGCTCGGCAAAGCGGCCCTGTTCGTTCCTCCTCTCGTTGCGCCTGCCCGTGTCCTCAATAAGCCTCCCCCCAGAGCAACATGGATCCTCCGCAGTATTGCGCAGAGTCTTTCGGCAGAACTGCAGGATCTTGGGCTGCCCCTGAAAAGCTTCCAGCAAGCGTCCAGACCTTCAAACGTACGGGCTCAGTACCTTGGGGCGGGGTCCAGGATATCGCTGACCTAGACCATCGGTGCAACTCTGCTGACCGGGCTCGCCACTTCTTTGTGCGGCAAAAGCTTGAGCTCTGACATCGAAACTGCCGTTCCACTCTAGGCCGAGCTTGTTTTGAAAGACCAGTCTTCTTCGCCTTCCTTCTCCGCGACATGGGCAAGAGACCAGCGAAGACGCAAGGCGGCTCAACACCCAGCGTAGTCGCACCTCAGGCCCCAAAGGCGTTGAAGTGGCCTGCGTTTTCGACACCACACCTAGCCAAAGATCTCAGCCTTCAGATGGAGCTACCAGACGAGATAGGTGCGCAATTCGTAAAGTGCTCTGGCCTCCCCAAGTCTCATTGGGCTGCGAACGAACCATGCATCCAGGCGTCGTCTTGAACCTCTTCACTGCCAAGGAAAGCCAGACTCTGGTCAAATTCTTTGAGTCCAACTTGAAGATGGAAGCCAGCCCGCCTGCCAAAAAGGACGAGGCGACTAGGACCAATTCCCGGTTTTCGACTTTGGACCAGGAGTTGGCCAAGCGCCTTTGGCAGGAGACGCCGTTGAGCGACCTTTTGCCACCCGTACTGGACTCATCGGCTGCAAAAGCCAAATGTAAAGGCTTGAACTCGAACATCCGCGTCTATCGATACGAAGGCTCTCAGTTCTTTGGCCGGCATTACGACGAGGCGGTCATGGACTACGGATTGAAGTCCAGGTGGACGCTTCTCATCTATTTGACTGGGTCAGAGGACGGCTTAGTGGGTGGCGAGACGGTCTTTTATGAAGAGGATGGACGACAGGCCTTCTCCTTCATGCCGCAAAGAGGCGCCGCGCTCATTCACAAGCATGGCTCGGACTGTCTCTTGCACGAGTCTAATCCCGTCGAAGAGGGAATTAAATGGGTGCTGCGCTCAGACGTGATGTTTGGATGACGAGGGGGGCAGAGCAAGCGCTCAGCGCTTGGACGACGTTGCACATCCTCTAGGGACGGAAAAGGTCGAACTGGCGGCCTTGTTGCTTCAAGCAGCAGCGGCAGCAACCGGACATACTGGGTTGGCCGTATCACAGTTGATGGGCTCCACCGCACAATTGACTCTCGTTGACCAGGAGAACCCCCCAGCTGCAGCCAAAGTCAGTCTCGATCTACCTTTACACGCTTCTTCGCATCTCACGAGTTTGTATGCACTGCTGCAGCGTAGTGCCGGCACATTTCCATACACCGGGAGTGTCTGAGCAGTCTCCAGTGGATGCAGCAGCAGCAGCAGCAGCAGCAGCAGCTGTAGTCTTTGCGGCCAGCGTGGTTTCTTCCGGTGTGTTCGCTGTAGTGGGTGGCAAAGGTGGTGTGGAAGTGGATGTGGTGGGAGCCGCAGCATTGTTTTGTCCTGCCTTGGTGCGAGACCGAGTGCGCGTTACAGTCGAAAGAGGCTTAGATGTCTGTGCGGTGGTTGTGGACGGAGTAGCCGGTCGTGAAGTCGTTGTATCGACGGGCGGGGCCGGTGCGTTACCCGAGGCTGGGGTGCCATCCAGATTCCAGATCTGGTCATCATGTATTTCCCCTGACCTTGGATCAACCCAGGTCCGGAACCAAGAGACATCACACCTACAAGTGACTCCACTGATGCGTCCTTGAGCGCAGCGGTCAGATCCGAAGAGCTGCGCGAAAACGTCCGAGCTAAAGTCCGCCCCGCCACTTGAGCACAAGGAGTGAGCTCGGGTTGCTCTCGTATTATGGAGGCTCGGATCCTACTTGAGATCGCACTCCACGCAACCGTCCCAAACGATTAGATTGTCGACGACGTTGCCTGAGAGAACGAGTTTAACTTCGAGCGCACGACTGCCGGGGGCTCCCCCTCACCATTGAAAGTAGCCGTGAGCCTTTTGCCACAGAGACCAGCAGGATTGGCAGACAGCAACGAGTGAGGGCTTCAAGTAGGATGTCAGATGCCGTTGTTCAGCCAAAAGGCGACCTACATTGCCACGACGTTGTCTGTGCCGCGCTGAGCAAGAGTCTGGGCATTGCCCGACGGCTCGCATTGAGCAAATCTGCAATACCTGTGAGCACTGGGGATCCTAAAAGGGTGCCCGAGAGAAGATGCGCACCCATTTGTCTCAGGATAGCTCGAGAGCCCCTGTCGATTTACTCAGTGCGCAATTAAGGCCCGATAGAATGGCTACAGCTCACGTTCACAGGCCCACAGGTGCCACCGCCGTGAATGTCGTAGTAAAAAGTCCTTTGTGGATTCCATCAGCTCTACGCTCGAATGAGCACGCTAGCGCCACCCACCCGTCGCCGGTACCACTGAGCACAACACTGTTGTCGCGACGTCCGAAGCGTGCTATAGAGCGAGCGCCATGTCGACGAGAATGGCTTCGTGTGTCGGTGTGACCAGAGCGGCGTGCGAGAGCGAGCGAAACGGAGGCCGCGAAGAGGAGACCGGCCAGAATCATGATGAAAGGCGAAACAAATACCAAATGAATGCGAGAGAGCAAGGAGAGGTGTGGCTGGCCGGCAGCTAAGGGCAGAGGGAAAGGAGAGGCAAGATGGAGGATGTGTGTGAACAGAAGCGGACAGAACAGGTGCAAAAGCCTGAAGCTGACATGTCCGGGCCCCAGCGCAGGGTGTCTTCTGAAAGAGGCTCGAGCATTTATCGCGTTTGACCTCCTCGCACGTATTCCAGTGGCGGCAGGGGTGTGGCCGAATGTGTTTCGTTTTCGTGCCGACCTCCATTGGGCAAAGCCTACCCATTCGCGACAGGTCGGACAGCACATAGATGTACAGTTAGCATGGGGGACCAAAAGAGCCTATAGAAGAGCCACCTAGAAGAGCTAGAAGAGGTGGAGAATCCGCTCGAGATCACGGGAGCCCCCGTTGACCATGATCGATGTCAACCCTGTCCGCTAGCAGCCACAGCCTACCTACCTAAACCAATGCTCCATAAAGCCACCAAGAAGTCGGAGCAGGCGCTGTCAGCAGCCGGCCGCGCTGCGATCGTCTCTGCCGCTGGACGAAGCTACCCCGCGCTGGCGGCGGAAAGGAATGGGCCTTCTCGAGGTGTTGGCGTAGATGGCCGAGGATCAGCTCGACGAGCCTCTACTCTGTCCGCCCCTCGTCGGACTGCCGTCGAACGAGATCTCGCTCGCTTTGCGTCCTCTCTGGCTATTGATCCGTCGACCTCGAAACCTTTGTTCAGCAAAATGTGCGGTCATCGCCCTCTGCTCCCTTTTCTCGTTACTCACATTTGTGGATGCAGCTTGATCGCGAACCGCGGCGAGATTGCCTGCCGAGTGATTGCGACCTGCAAGAAGCTCGGGATCCAGACGGTCGCCGTCTACTCAGAGGTGGAAGCCGACGCTCAGCATGTGCGCATGGCCGATGAGGCCTATCTTCTTGGCCCCGCCCCGTCCTCCGAGAGCTACCTGCGCGGCGACAAGATCGTCGAGATCGCAAAGGCAACCGGAGCGCAGGCTGTTCATCCTGGCTGTAGGCCCCTCTTCTCGCACCTCTCTGACCAGAGCCTAATTTCGTGATGGCATAGACGGCTTTTTGTCGGAAAATGCGGCTTTTGCTGAGCTGCTTGCCACCGAGGGTCTCACCTTCATCGGGCCCTCGCCTCAGGCAATCCGCTCTATGGGCTCCAAGAGCGAGTCTAAGGATGTGGGACTCCTATTATTTCAATCCAAAGAAGAAACAAGTGCTGAGCACGAGCAAACAACAGATCATGCTGGCAGCTGGCGTTCCCTGCGTGCCTGGCTACCACGGGACCAACCAAGACCCCGCCTTTCTTCAGCAGCAGGCGCAAGAGATTAGATATCCTGTTCTAATCAAAGCAGTGTCAGGAGGAGGCGGAAAGGGCATGAAGATCGTCACCAAGGACGAAGACTTTGTCGAGCAACTTGACAGCGCTAAGCGCGAATCGCTCAAGTCGTTTAGCGACGACCGCGTGCTCATCGAAAAGTACCTCGAAACTCCCCGTCACGTCGAAGTCCAGGTTTTTGGAGACACTCTGGGCAACGTGGTGCATTTGCATGAGAGGGATTGTTCAGTCCAGGCAAGTGGCGTTCTGGCTAGCAGCCCGGCTTGACTGACGCTTCGCAAACATTAGCGCCGCCACCAAAAAATCATTGAAGAGGCTCCGGCTCCCCACTTGTCGGATGCTGTCAGGCAAGAGCTTGGCGCCAAAGCTGTGGCCGCCGCCAAAGCTGTCGCATATGTTGGGGCCGGAACGGTCGAGTTTATTATGGACTCCAACACGAAGCAATTCTATTTCATGGAGGTGAGGTTCCGTCACCGAAGGCGGTTGGCCCCTCATTAAGTCCGGGCGCTTCAGATGAACACTCGACTCCAAGTCGAGCATCCCGTCACCGAAATGATCACTGGCACCGACCTTGTCCATTGGCAACTTCAAGTGGCCGCTGGAAACCCATTGCCGCAGCAACAAGACCAGATCAAGGCCAGAGGCCATGCCTTCGAAGCCCGCATCTATGCCGAAAACCCTGCAAAGTTCGCTCCTTTCTCTTCACCCATCCTGCTGTAGCCTTGGGCTCATTCCGTTCTCGCAGCAACTTCCTGCCCGAAACGGGAACTCTAGTGCATGTTCAAGCGCCCGAGCTCTCGAGTAATGTTCGTCTCGAGACAGGCTTCGTGCCCGGGGACGAAATCAAGGTTTTCTACGACCCTATGATTGCGAAGCTTGTCTGCTGGGGCTCTGATCGCACTGCTGCTCTCCGACAACTCGTCTACTCGCTCAAGCAGTTCCAGGTGGCCGGCCTCCACACCAACATCCCGTTCCTAATATCACTGGCATCTCACCCTTCATTTCAAAATGGTGAAGTGGAAACAGGGTTCATTGATGTGGGCTGTTCCTCCTGCGTGACATGCAAACGTGCGCTCAATCACCAACCTCTCGCAGAAATTTCATGCGGAGCTTTTCCCACCACCACCTAGAGTCTCTCTTTCCGAACTCAGCGCTGCCGCTTTATATACCGGCTTGACGCAATCTTCGCCCTCAGCGTCGCCCTGGGGCCTGTTGGCGCGGAAGCGGTTCGGTGGTGGCACCGCTCATCAGTCTTTTGCTTTCTCGAGTGTCCATGGAGCGACCGAAAGCGACTTGACGTCCTCGAACGACGTTGTTCAGCTGCAGAGCGGGTCCTCTGGTCAGACAACCATCAGCTCTGCCCTTCTCGTTGGCAACAACATAGAGGCGGGATTGTCCAACGAAAGGCTGCGAGCCACTGTTGTCCCCCAGGCGGACAAGCTGCATGTTTTCAACGACGGAAGGCAAACCGAGCTCACTTGGACGCCTCCAAAATGGGTTGATGAAGTGGCGCAGCAACAAGGCCTGGCAGGCACCGGCTCCATTTCAGCGCCCACACCAAGTCGCGTTGTCGCCGTGCTTTGCTCAGTTGATCAGGAAGTCAAGCAAGGCCAAACCTTGGTGGTTCTAGAAGGTACTTCATTGGGCTTTGCTGTGCATAGCCAATGACCGAGCTGAATCGCCCTTTCACAGCGATGAAAACGGAGCTCAAAATTACAGCTCCCGTCGCTGGCAAAGTCAAAGCGATTTTAGTGCAGGAGGGACAGATGGTCAAAGAGCTAGAGATTCTGGTCGAGGTGGAATCGCCTGAGGACGAGACCACCGCCCAGGCCTCGTAAAGTGCCCGCGAGTACAAGTAGTGCGGACCGTATTCTTGTCACTTGAATGACTTGCCGCTGGTATGGATTGTAGGCTGCACCATCACCTGGAGAGCTCATCAAGCTGCATCCGCAGCCCGGTCGGGTCACTCAGGTCTCCATGCTCGAGAATGGAGACCTGCCTCAGGTCGCTAAACAGCGTGTTCTACTCGTTGGCCGTCATCTCTTTCGTGATTCTTCATACTGGCCGGATAGCCTATCACTCTTTTACAAAGGGCTTTCACCATCACTAGAAAACGACGAGATCCTTGGCCCTCTCTGCCGCCTTGCGCCACATGCCCAGCTTTTCCGCAAGATTCACACAGAGTTCCAGGTGCAGGGGTTGTTTCTCGTTGGGCGCATTTGGGGCAAGCGACAGCAGAGGGATTTCAAACCTCACTTTGCCACCCACTGAAGCCGTCAAGGGGCCCTGCTTCGGCAGGGTGCCGAGGCTCCAGTGCGGCGTGGCGCATTCGTCGGGTTGAGGGCCTTATGCCCTCAGCGGAGCTGAATCGTGGGCGACCACGAGTCGGCGTAGGCGATGCAATCAAAGTCAAAGTCAAAGTCGGGTGGCCGAAGCAACTCTTGCCCAAGACCGCCACTCATTGCTATTAGACTTTGCCGATCCTTTCTAATAGCTGCCGCGAAGGGTGGATCGCGGCCAAGCTGCACTGCCGAACTCTCGAGCTGAAGTGTTTGCCACCGCCGGTGATGAAATCTGCCGCTCACCGAGAAGCTGTGGTCTCTCGTCCTCGGGCTCTGCGTGCCGTATCACATCATTGCTGGTGTCCCAAGTCTAGCTGCCGACCTGGACTCCTCTAGTCGGTTGCAAGTTTGCTCCCATGTGGGCAGTTCCCGGGACAACGCGGCAAGGCTGAGAGGCAGCCAATCTGATTGGCTTGTTCAATTCGAATATTCGGCAGCTTGATTGGGCGCTATTACTAGCACATTTGTCTTGGGCTGATGTTAGCAGGATGCTTCATTGGACAGAGATCACGTTCCGGAGTTGTAAAGATTCATTGCCTGCCTGCCCTTACTGCCCTGCCCTTGACCACAATCCAGCGTCGCCATGGCACCAGCAGCAAAATGGGACTACCACGACAAGATGATCATCACGCATGGTGGGTGGTATGTGGTTTGGGTGTGGCGAAACAGGCCTCAGTTGCTTTCCTGGACGAACCGAAGCCGTCTTCGCAGGCATAGCGGCGATGTTACTGGCGCCCGCCGCTATAATTTACTCTCGATTCCGACAAGCACACGGTAGCCGCTACTACGTCCATGCCGTCCTCCAAACCATAACCGCCGCGTTCATACTGTGCGTGCCAAGTCCTCCCTCTCCGACTGCAAGCTCATGTCGCCATGGCGAACAGCATCGTCTTCGTCACTGGTCTTGAGGCGATTAACAAGAACATTGGCCCTTCAAAACCGTACCAGTTCGTTGGGGTTCGTAGCTCCTCTCACTTACAGAGGCGAAGTTTTGACAGAGGCCGGCCAACAGCATGGCCAAGATATTCATCATGGTTCGTGAACGCCAGCCCTCCTTCCTTCGATCAGGTGATAACGAACAGCCGGCAGACCTGGGTCTTGCGCTCTTCATCATCGTCATGGCCCAATCTTTCATTGGCTTGGCCTCTCATTTCACCCGCCGGCGACAAGGTTTTACTGCCGTTCTCTCAAGTCCCAGCATTCTACGTTGGTTTCACATCTTCATGGGCGTGGCGACGATCGTGCTCCTTTGGACCGAGATGGTCCTTGGGTTCGACGAATGGGACGAGACTTCCGACGCCGGCGTCATGGTGCCTACTGGTGTTCGGGTCGTATTCTGGATCCTACTCGGCGTTGCAGTAGCGCTATACGCGACCGCATGGGTTCTCCAAGCGATGGGATTTAAATCCCAAGCTGCCGGGTCTGAGTCCGGCGAAAGCGTGCCCGACGAGAAGACCATCTCGAATTGAACATGTAGATAAAGGCAGGAGTCAGTTGAACAATCATCCAAAAGGTCACCATTGCCTCATCCTTGCCATGTCCTTTTCTGAGCCAACATAACCTGGCGCGCCTTCGGACCGAGAGAGCTCCTTTGCATGCCCTCGGAGCACCATCTTCTGAATTTTGCCTGACGCTGTCTTGGGGAATTCGGCCGGCGCGCCCTCCTCGCCCATCATCCAAACCCAATGAGGTGCGGATTGGACTGAAAAATTCTTGATGATGGAGCGGACGTCGTGGTTCGTTAAAGATCGGCCGGTCGGGTTGTCTGCCCGCCGTACGAATGCGCCAACAGTTTCACCTGCACCTGACGTGTGAGGCAGCTGGCGCTAACATGGCATAAGTCTGCTTACCCCAGAACTGGTCTTCGACTCCGACAATCGAAATGTCGCCAATGCCATCATGCTTAAGGCAGTGCGATTCAAGGAGGATTGGAAACAGGTTCTCGCCGCCTGCGCGAAGTCATTTGTGAGCTGACAAGAAGGGCAAACCGCTCGTGTTCGACGTTCACCTTTGATGATAATGTCCTTGATTCGACCTTTGACGCTCAAGAAGCCGTCCTCGTCACAAGAAACCAGATCGCCAGTGCTGAGCCAAGTTTCACCTTGAGAGTCCTTGAACATCACTTTCGATGTCTGCCGTTGCCACTTTGAGATCGGGAGACCGGCAAGTGAATGTAGGCGTTCTTCTCACCTCCTTTTCGTTGTGCCAGTACGAGTGCATGAGCTGGCGCAATAAATGAGCTCAAAAAAACGGGGAAGAAGGATGGAGTGCTCTGGACTGACGGGGTAGCCTTTGACGAACAACTCGCCCGGTGTATTGATCGGTAACGGCTGAAGCTTGCCGTCTGGAGCAGCTACCATAGCCTCTACATGCGGTAGCACAGTGCCCACGGTTTCGATGCGCTTGATTAAGGGGTCGTCAGTCCTGGTCTGAAAGCTGACCGGACTAGTCTCCGTCATCCCTTGTGCCACAATTGAGTATTAGAGTGTGCCTGGAGCCTGATTTACGGCGCTTACCGTATGCGATGGTCAGCTCCGTCAGGTTCAGACGCTCTACTAATTTCGCCATCAGCGAGCTCGGCACGGAGGTGCCAGCTGCTATTCCGGTTCTGCACGCGGTCATGAGATGGGCTTGAGAAAACATTGAGGGGCTGTCGCACCTAAGGTTAGAGAAATCTAAATCCTGCTTAGAAAGGCCGCCGATGGTCTCTCCGGCCTCTATCCGATCCAAAACTTCGAACATGGCCAGATGCATCGTCGGAACGGCATGCATTGCTACAGATACAGAAAGATCAGGACAGAGAGCACTGGCCGAAGGAAAGGGCGCCTACCCGTGCACTGCTCCTGGAGAACGGTCTTTAAAGTCGCCACTGGGTCGAACACCTCACTGGAGCGCGTGTGGTCAGTCAAGAATCTTAGTAAGCCTGAAAGAGCACCTGCTTGGGATAAACTATGCAAGACCCGTGCGTCCAAGCAGCCAAATTGCCCAAGACCAAGCCGAAGCAATGGAAGAGTGGCGGCGTGTTGCAAAGGATATCTTGGGGGGTTAGACGCATGCGGGCGCCGATGTGAATCCCATTGTTGATCAGATTGCGATGGGTGAGCGCGACAGCTTTGGGTACGCCAGTTGTCCCGCTGGTGAACTGGAGGTTGATGACGTCCGAATTGTCTAGCAAGCCGACCGCTTTTGGACGAGAGGCAGTCTTCATCAGAGTGTCGAAACTGGTGAACGCCGGCACTTTGTCCAAGATGGCTTGGAACGGGTCTTGCCCGATGTTGTCGACCAAAAAGACGCTTTGCAACGAAGGCACTGCCGGGTCGTTCACATTGTGGGCGGCTGCAGTGTTTAACGTAGGTAGAGCAGCCAGTAATTCTACGACGTTGTTTGTCGTCCTCAGCTGAGGACACAGAAAGAGCGCTTTGCAATCGACCAAATTGAGGGCGGCGATCAATTCCGGCAGCCGAAAGGATGGGTTGAGGCTGGTGTGAATGGCACCAATCCTAGCTGTCGCAAATTGGAGCAGAGCATGTTGGGAGCTGTTGCCTAGCCACACGCCGACCCGATCGCCCTTTTGGATGCCAATGGCTTGCAAGCCCGCCGCCAGCCGGTTCACTTCCTCGTCCATCTGTCCAAAAGACCACCGCAGAAAGTCATTCCCTCGCCTCTCGTGCCGGGAAACCAAAGCAGGCCGGTCGCCATGCTTGCTGACAACCTGACTCCAATACGAGTATAGGGTCTGCAAACGCGCCCTCAGCTCGGGAACTTTCAACATTGAGCCACATACATCTTCAACCAAGGGTACATCTTTGGCCCCAGCAACGTAAGAAAGCCCGTTTGTCGGCTTACTGCCACTGGCCACCGGAGCGCCGTGGCTGGCTTGGGAAGAGAGATTTCTCTTGAGCACGCTGGCGAGGCGATTCCGCATTCCGGCCAGTCTGTCAGCTCCCACAAAGACTTTTCGAGTCGCCGTCGACACAGACAAAGGTATGAACCAGGAGGGGATGTGGCCACCCCGCATCACGGCAATCCGATCGCTCGCCGGCAGCTGCACGAGGTTGGTCAAGGACGTCCAGTTTTCAGCCAATTTTCCTTAGACGACAACAGAAAGCATGTTAGCAGCACGAAACACGCTTCGGCGGGCAGCAAAGGGCGGCCGGAGCCTGTCCTCGTTGGCCACCTCGGGCTTGTCCGAAGAGCAACTGGAGCTGCAGGAGGCCGTTCGGCGGTTCGCAGCTCAGGAAATCGCCCCCATTTCTGCAGACATTGATAAGAACAACACTGCTCCCATAGACCTATGGAAGAAAATGGGAGACATGGGGCTTTTGGGCGTGACGGCGCCTGAGGAATTCGGCGGCCTTGCGAAGGGTTATTTGAGCCACACGCTGGTCATGGAGGAAGTAAGTGCAATGCGTCTTGCAGGCGATTCAAACTCAAGGTGTGCTCCCGCAGCTTTCGAAGGCGTCGGGCTCGGTGGCGTTGTCCTACGGAGCACAGTACGGTCGATCTTTGAAAGTGACGCGCTGTGCTGACTATTGACCCATCCAATTAGTTCCAATCTCTGCGTCAACCAGATCACCCGCAACGGTACAGCCAAACAGAAGCAGAAGTACTTGCCCGACCTGATTTCCGGCGCCAAAGTCGGCAGCTTGGCCATGTCAGAGCCAGGCTCGGGTTCCGACGTTGTGTCCATGAAGTTGAAAGCAGAAAAGAAGGATGGTCACTATGTTCTCAAGTGTGTCACGCTTGTTCTTGTGGACTTCCTACAAAGCTGACGGAGTGAGGCAGTGGCAACAAGTTTTGGATCACCAACAGGTGGGCCACCCCCTTGCGTTGCCTTTTGTGCTCATTAAGCTTTGTACAGCCCAATCGCGTCCACCTTCATCATTTACGCAAAGACAGCGCCCGAAAAGAAGTCCAGGGGCATCAGTACGCGCTCTCACTACTCGATACCCATGATTTCGAGGTTGATCGCGCACGTCTAGCCGCGTTCATCGTGGAAAAGGGCTGGAGAGGCTTCTCAGTGCACCAAAAACTCGACAAGCTGGGCATGCGCGGCAGCGATACAGCGGAGCTAGTGTTTGAAAGTGAGGCCCTCTGAAGTACTGTTCGCAGTAAAGGCCTTACTGGTCAAACAGATTGCGAAGTCCCGGAAGAGAATGTCCTTGGTGAAGTGAACAAGGGCGTCGAAGTGCTTATGAGTGGTCTTGATCTGGAGCGCCTCGTGCTGTCCGGCGGCCCGCTGGGCTTGATGCAGGCGGCTTTCGACGTGAGCTGTGACCTAGAGCGGTCGTTTCGTGGACTAATCTCCTGTGGCAGTTCGCAATTGATTATACCCATGATCGAAAGCAGTTTGGCCAGCCCATTGCTCAATTCCAGCTCATTCAAGGCAAAATCGCAGAGTGAGTGCCAAAAAGTCATCAACCACGTCTTTGGCATGAGCTCAGTGATGTGTTACAGTATGTATTCGAAAGTGAGCGCCATCCATTCCCAACCGATTCGAAGTTGAAACGTGCGGCAGATGAGCGCCTCAAGAGCGCTCGTTTACGCTGTGGCTCGTAAGTGGCTGATGCGCCCTTTGATTCCTGGACTAACACGGGCCACAGGGGCATGCGATGAGGGCAAAGTCAGCCGCCGAGATTGCGCCGCCGCTATCCTCTATTCGTCAGACAGGGCTTTCGAAGTGGCCACTGAGGCCATGCAGTGCGCTGGTGGCAACGGCTACATCAACGACTACCCTATCGGCCGCATCTGGCGCGATTCACACCTTTACAAAGTTGGCGCAGGCACACAAGAAATTCGGCGCATGCTGATCGCGCGGACATTCACGGAGGAGATCATCCCTCCCGTCAAGACTCCTCTTGCGCAATGAGGATGCATGCATTTCTACATTCTGAACACTCCAAAGTTGCCTCTGTCCGAAGCCCGGGCGTCCCAGCCACTCTCCGCCGCCACCGTCAACCCGAGGCCCAAAGCGGCGCGGGTTTCTGTAGGTGGGATGACGCCGTCGTCCCAGAGCCGCGCTGTCGCGTACATGGCGTCACTCTCGCGCTCTATCCGGGCTGCGAGCTTGGCTGTCGCGTCTGTCGAGGCTTGCGAGGAAACTGTGGCCATGACCGAGGATAACTGTGCGGGTCCCATGATTGCCACTTTTGCCGTGGGCCACGTAAAGAGAAGGGTAGGGTTGAAAGCTCGGCCGCACATGCCATAGTTGCCAGCCTTTGCACAAGACTTGAGCGGCTTTTCGCCTGAAATGTTGAATTGTCACTCACGCCGTACGACCCGCCAACGATGACGGTAAACTTGGGGACCTTGGTCGTGGCTACAGCACGGATCATCTTGGCACCATGCTTGGCGATGCCGCTGCGTTCAGCCGCAGAGCCAACCATGTAGCCGCTGCATTGAATGCCTTAGCTGTGCGTGCACTCAGAGAATCGCACTGGGCTCACCTGATGTTAACCAGGAATAAGAGAGGAATGTTGCGTTGCTCGCAGAGTTGCATCTGAACGACGATTGAGCAAAGGCGCCAGCCATTGGACGTGAGCGATCACTCACGAAATGGGTTGCCTTCACGGCAGAGTCTGAGAACAAGACGCCATTGTTGGCGATGATGCCGACCGGGTAGCCATAAATCTTGGCTGCATGCGGGAATGTTCAGTTCAGATCCGGCGGCGAACCGGCATATGAAGGTGGAGAGCGCACCGAAGCCCGTGATGAGCGTTGGCCCATACTCCTTTTTGAACTCATGCATCCGGCTGCCGTCGACCAGGCGCGAGATGACATCCTTCATGGCGAAAGGTCGCTTGGGGTCTGTCGAGACGATGCCATGCAGATCCTGGGGGTCGTAGAGTGGCTCCTCGAAGGATTCGGGTTTGAAGTAGGACTTGGACGGGTGGAAGTTGGCGCGCGCGATGGCTTCTCTTGCTAGAACCAGAGCATGCTCGTCGTCCACAGCCAGGTGGTCTGTCACGCCGCTGACGGAGGAGTGCATGAGACCGCCGCCCAACGACTCGTCGTCGATCACTTCGCCTGTGGCGGCCTTGACCAGCGGTGGGCCGGCCAAGAAAATGGTGCCTTGGTTCTTAACAATTATAAGCTCATCTGCCATAGCTGGTGTGTAGGCGCCGCCAGCTGTCAGGAGGAATTCAGTCCACAGAACAGGAATGTGGTCTAGTGCGGATGCCATGACCCACCGACGGTGATGCCATGCACGATGGCGATCTGAGGTAGGCCTTCTGCCGACATTATTGCTTCCTGGGCGAACATCTTGCCAAAGTGGTCCTTGTCCGGGAAGACGTCTGCCTGCTGTGGCAAACTGGCGCCTCCAGACTCGGCGACGTAGATAGTGGGTAGCTTGTTCTGCCGCGCGATCTCTTGCGCCCGAACGTGCTTTTTGACCGTCTGCATCCGGCGAGTTTTATCAGCGTTTGGAGTTGAGTGCCAAAGAGGCAAACCTCACAATTGGGCTGTAACTGCCGCCTTTCACCGTAGGGTCGTTGACGATGATCATGCACTTGACACCTGAGACCATGCCAATGCCAGTGATCAGACCGCCAGCCGGTAGCGGGTCTTTGTACAGCTCGTGGCCGGCGTGCTGGGAGAGCTCGAGGAAGGGCGAGTTCGGGTCCAACAATCGGTTGAGCCTCTGGCGAGGCAGCATCTTGCCCTGAGCCAAGTGCTTCTTCCTCGCCTTTTCCGACCCTCCAGGTTCCACCTGGTTCTTGAACAGGTCCGTCAAGCCGGAAACGAGCGTGTCCATTTTCGCCTTGTTCTCCAGGAAGTCCGGGTCCGCCTTATTCACGGTGTTGGGAATGGTAGAAGCCAGAGCATCGTAATGGTATGCCCGCGCGAGTAGAGGCGAGCAACACCGCCGCAAACTCTTGAGGGCGGCCATCTCTGCGAAAGTTGATCCGGGGAAGGCAGGCAGTGGGGGAGGGCTCAAAGTCGACGGCGGCTTCCTGCTCCAATGCCAGGGACACTGAATAGGGTCTCAAAAGCAGATGAAGGCAATGACAAGATGGACGTCGAGGTGCAACGAGTTGATCGATGTTCCGGGTTGCTGCTGGAGCGGGGTCGCACGCGGATGTCGCCCTTGGCCCCAGACGGCGTTTTGGCGTGCGCTAAAGGAGCTGATGCGGCCTGTTCGACGCCTTTGACCCTGAAACCTCAGCCCCGCGCTCCTCTGACCGCACTCGGGGAGCGCTAGCGCAGCGACCCTTCAAGTTGTTCAAGCTTCCTTCCGAGTCGGTGGCCATGAAGAGCCGGATCACAAGTGCCCAACACGCTACGAGCGCAGCCAGCTCGGTCCCTGTCAACTCTGCCTCGCCCGTATCCTCCTCTCCTTACCCCCTTCTGCTTCAAGCCCTTCGTGCCGCCGCGATCCAGCAACCCAATGTCGTCGCCTACGCACACTTCCAGCGCGTTCCTGGCTCGGAACTGGACAAAGAGATCACCTTTCTTTTGGCCTCTGGACGTGGCTTGAAGGAGATTGGGGAAGAGACTGGGGCGGTCTTGAGGCTGGAATGGTCGGCAACGGATCTCTGCATCAAGTGCATGCCGAATGTCACGTATGAAAACTCCGTCATGCTCACCTCATTACTGCTGCAGCACCTCACCTCCACCTATGGGAATGAGCTAGAGGATCAGATCTACCCCAGTGGGTCTGGAGGTGAGATGGCATATGGCTTGTGTTCAGGCCGCCGCTAACATGGACTCAAGCTATCCAACTGTCGCCAGGCGTAAGCAAGCAGCCGGATGGCTCGATTTACCACGATTTGGAGTTGAACTGGTTCACTATTGGAATTGAGGTGGGCTGCTCTGACCCGCAGGGCCAGGTGGCACTTGATGCGCGGCGCATCTTGGATTCCATGACCTCTAAACAATACGTGAGCATCCTTTCGCACTTGGCACTTTGTTGATCTCCGCCTCAAGCGCAGTGTGGGCAGGTCAACATGGTCATCGCCATCTGCATCGACATCTTGCCAGCCAACTCGCCGCGTATCCGAGTTCAGCTCTGGACCCGCCAAGCCAGCAACCGAACGGGGTCGATCCAGGCAGCCCGGTTGGGCCCCGAGCACGACTGGCAGCCCCTCGATGAAGCAGGTCAAGCTCGCCCGCCCTTCGCCCTCTCCTTCCCTTTGCGGCATTTCTTTGCCCAACAGATCATTCCCCAAGACCTCCTTCAGCGAAATCCCCAAGTCGACCAAAGCACAGTCTTCACTTTGCCAGCCGATCGCGTCTACGTTTGGCTCGAAATGGTCCGGAAATTCGCCAACCGACCACCTCCCCCTCCATGATGCGCGTTCCCTCTCTTCTCTCTTCAACATGACAGCAAGGCTATACCATTATCACCACTGTAGGACAGAGTGCTCGCGAGGGGAGAGGAGCCCATTTCACGCCCAGAAGCGGAAATTCATGCGCATTATTGCCTGGCGCGCCCTACAGTCCAATTAAACTCACTGTACACAGCGTTCCAAGACCACCCAGAGAATCTGAAATACAAAATGCTAAACCATAAAATGACAATTGGAGCTGAAGCCAGAGGAAAGGCATCTCTTGCGCTGCACCCAACTGCGTCAAGATGGTGGGCAAGCGCAAGCGGTCTTCCGTCATAGCTGGTGTCCAACCTCCGACACCAACAACACCGGCAAGCAGCAGCAGCGCCGGGGAGACCAGCTACAGCCAATACAAAGCCGAGTTCAGCAAGGCATTTGGGCTTTGCCTCGAGCTGGCGCCTGCCTCAGAGGACCTGCGCCAGTTGGTGGTGGAGCACCTGAAGCCTGTCGAGTCGCAAGCGTTGCCGGAAGATGCGGCGCTGGCGGTGAGGGAGGAGGTCCTGCAGGCCGCCCTGCTCCAGGTCGACCTCGACGACGCCCCGACTGGCTTGGACGTCGCGCTGGCCTGCGCGGCCGAGAAGATCTGTGGCGAGACGACGCCGCACGCTGTGCTCGAGCTGCTGTTCGAGAGCGAGACGGTCGAAGGCGCCCAGCAGCTGTTTGACTTTGTCGAGACGAGGGCGGATGCTCTGACAGCCGTGCGTGCTGCTCTTGCCCATTGGATCTGTTGGTTCCAATTGCTCAAACGGAATGCACAGGGCCTCGAACCCAAAAAAATGAAGGCGCTCACCATCCTACGGTTCTGCAACGAGCTCCTCAAAAGGCTCAGCAAATCCACCCACACCGTCTTCGCCGGCCGCATCCTCATGTTCCTCGCCAACGCCTTCCCCTTGTCCGACCACTCCTCTGTCAACCTCAGGGGCAGCTACAACATGGGCAACGTCACCGTGCTCGAAGAGCCAAAGTGGGAGCCAGAGCCTGTGGAAGCGGAGGAGGAGGCCGAAGAGCCTAAGACGAATGGCATGGACGTGGACGAGAAGCCAGAGGAGGAAGCAGAGACCAAGGAGGACGGCGAGGAGGACTCTTCGCACCCGGAAAAGCCAAAGGAGGCGAAGCGGCCGTTCGAGCCAGGTGCGCTCGCCACTTTCCTTTAGCTCTGATCCTGCCAGAGCTGAAGTACGACGCTGTCCACAGACTTCTATACCCTGTTCTGGTCCCTCCAGCGCATCTTTGCTTTCCCACCGGCACTAATGAAGCCCGAACCGCTGTTTCCGTTCACACCACCTCCGCTCTCCGCCGCTCCCGACCTCCCAGATGCCAGTAAAGTGAACACCACACCCAGTAAAAAAGGCACTCTGCCGCCTACCTTGCCCATCAAGCCCGCCGGGTCGACCTCGTCGAGGATGGCCTCGCCTGACCCGTCCTCCTCCAAGCCCAACCTCGACTTCTTGCGCTACACCGCCGAAAAAGTCTTGGCCCGCTTCAACGCGGCAACCAAGCAAGAGAGGGAGCTGGCTGGGACAGGCGGGCCGGGGAGCGCCAAGATGGCCAAAGCGACCGAGCAGGGGCTGACCAGCGTCGACTCGGCCGAGGAGGTCAAGAACACCTACTTCTTCCCCAAGTTCCTCACCTCTAGAAAGCTGCTCGAGCTCCAGGTGAGTCCGGTCTCCTCCTTTTAAGCGTTGCCTTTTCAAACAGTATCGCCCTCTCCCACAGATCGCCGACTCAGTCTTTCGTCGTCAAATCCTGGTCCAGCTTTCGATCATCTTTCAATACCTCAAGGGGTTCTCAAGACGGGACCGAGAGGTGGCCATGAAGGCCGAGAACCTAAACAAGACGCTCTTGCCAGCGATGACGCTGACCGACGCAGAGGTGCGCTTCCTTCCACAGTTACTGTTCGGAGCTAAGATCACTGGGATACGCACAGGTCGGTGTGTTGTCCAACTTGAGCAGCAAAATCTTTATGGAGCTCCGGATCACCCCGCCCGACGGCGAGCGCTTCTTGACCACAGTCCGGCTCATCCTCGAACGAGAGTCGCATTGGGTGAGCACTGTCCTCCGCATTCAACCTGAATGTTGTCCATGATGTTTCCGTTCACAGATCGCATGGAAGCTGTCCAGCTGCAGAGACTTCGTCAAGCAGCCCTTGGACGAGGTCGTCGTCTCGGACGAGAGGAGGGCCAAGAAGCGCCAGGTGCTGCAGACCCGCAAAGTCCAGCTGTGGAGCATGGGCAACGCGACCTTGTCCAGGCTGTGGAACGCCGGCACCGGCGAGTGCCTCGAATTGGCCGACTTGCAAGACCTCGAGCCGTGGGTCACGCTCCTTGCCTTAATCAGCCTTCCTTGCTGATTCCGTCGTGGCGTATTCTCACAGGGAAAAGGACATCGCCTATTTTAGAGCTGGGATGCAGGACCAGCTGGCTGCGCAACAAGCCAGGAAGGAGGCCTTGACCAAGGATGGAACCGAGCCCACCGTCCCTCAGCTGCAAGAAGATTCCGAGTGGATAGCTGCTGAAGAGGTGCGCTGTGCTCCACCCTTTCAAAAGCGATCCGGATTTGATGTTTCTGCAATGCCTGCACAGAAAAAGAACTCGCTCGCTTGGAGGGCTCTGCGGCTGGTCGCGCCCAACGAGCTCCAGTACTGGGGCAAGTTCGACCGCAAGGCCGACCTGACCAAGATCTTCGACAGCATCGAGGAACAAAAGAACCAGCCGCAGCCCCCGCCGCTCTCGCTGGCGAAGGCCAAGGCGCTGGCCAGCAGCCAACCGCCCTCGGAAAGCCCGGTGATCGACACTGGCATCAGCACCTTGTCGTCTGCGCCTGGGACGCCCGCCGAAACGGTGGTTGCTGGCACGAGCACGCCCCGATTGGCGTCGGAAGAGGTCAAGACCGAGGTCACAGTGGCTGAGCCGGAGTCCACACCTGGTGTTCCAGCTGTTGCAGCGGACGCCGATACAGAGATGGCAGACGCGGTTGCTGAAGAGGACACAGGTAAGCTTCTGAGTTTGCCGCCTGTGTCGAAACCAGGCTGACATTTGGCACCTACAGCTGCCTCTCTGCCACCGCCAACGGACACAGAGATGACACCAGCAGAGACAACTCCCAAAGAACCAGAGGCTGATGAGTCAAAGGGTGCGGTGGAGGGTGCTAAGGTCGAGGAGGGCAAACCGGAAGTGGCGCCGGGCAAGGCGGAGGAACCAAAAGTGGAAGTCAAGGCCGAGACGGCCGATTGATTGCAATGCAGAAGGCACAGATGCTACGAAATCGAACACAGTCTGAGGAGTTATTATAGCACGCGCCTGACCAGCTTCCAGAGCCTGTCTCTCCGCTGCCTTCTCCGCTGCTGCCCTTGCTTGTTTGAAGGCTGGTACAGAAATGATTTGCACTTCTTGGACGCTGTTCTCTAGATTGAGCACAAAGCTTCTCTGATGTCAAAGCAGAACGCCTACTTGAGCCCACGGTCGTGCCACTGTCGTCGGTGGACGTAGCCCCAGGAGCCGAGTCGGTTTCCGAAGAAGTGTCGTCGTCAGGAGGAGGAGAGGTTGTAGTAGAGTCCGAGCCGGCGCTGCTGGTAGCCGCGGCCTTGCTGGACGTGTTGCCACCAGCGCTCGTCGTCCCAGCGCCGTTGTTGGCACTGGCTGTCGTTCCACCCCCGCTGCCTCCGGTTTGGACAGACCCAGAAATTTCCGGCTCAGAGCCGCTGTCGGTCATCTTGCCGCTGCCATCGACAGCCAAGTTTTGATTGTTGTTGTACTTGGGGCAGCTGAAATCGGTTTTCGGGGTAGAGTCAGAGGGAGTTGTTCCGCCTTGAGCTTGGTACAGGATAGAGTTTCCAGGATTAGGAAAGACGAGGAGTTGCCCTTCCTTGGTCGTGCAGGCCGGATCCGCGGAGAAGATATTTGCAGTGAAAGCGGCCGGGGCGGAAAACCCTCCTCCAGAGCCGGTTATCGAGACCACGGCGCAGTTTTGGTACTCCTGACATCGTTTTCAGCCAAGCTTAAGCAATGAAGGTCGTATGCACCTCTCGGTTGCCGGACCAATTAAACCAACTCCAAACAAAAAGGACCTTGTCGGCCTTTGGTGCGCCAGATGGGATAGGTCTGCAGCAAACTCAGAAATAGTCGTCCATCTATGCAGCGGACATACACTGAGTAGCTTAGGGTGGTGGGGCAGCCTCCAATCACGGAATATATGACCATGAAGGTTTTCCCGGAGTCGTAACTGGAACGGTCAAGTCAGAACAAGTCCCCGTTGCTCTTAAGATTCAAAAGGACCTCAATGCGAACTGACAACTCCCGCCTGCCTGTTGTTTGAATAGGCACGATAAGACAAGATGAGGATCTTCGACTTCATGCGGAGGTGGCGAGAGTGACCTACATGCGGCGCGCCACTAGCAAAAGGCGAAGGCCGTTCGGTACATACCTAGTAGCTGAACAAAGCAATGCAGCTCACCCGATGATGGTGACATCGACTTTGGAGCCGGCCGCATAGGACGCCACCGGGCTGGTGTCGGCCAGGTGGGCTAGCATTCCCACGCAGGGGTAGTTGGATCCATCTGCAGCCAGCGGGGACGTGTAGCTAGGAGAAAAGGCAGGCGAAGAAGAGATGAGCCACTCGCATCCAAGACTGGAATGACATTCCCAATAGTTATTCACCTGTACTCAATAGGGCTGATGGGGGCCGGGCCATGCTGGCTACCTATTGGCGGAGGGACCGACATCCTTCGAGGAGGGGATCAGCATCGCCCAGGAAAGACGTGAAAGCCTCGAATGCTCACTCCATATGGGCAGAAACGGAAAGGCATAGTGATAACAGGCAAAAGAGCGTATTTAGTTGGACTCGTCGCAGAGGCATCAGGACATGGAGGTTACAGGTCAACCAGGAGGAGAGGGAAGCCTCAGAAGCCGTTTTTGAGGTCTGTTCGAGGACAGAAGGCATGAGCCGCAGCCGGTGGCGAGAAGAATTCGTTCCCAGTCTTCGCAAATTTCAAAACAGGTCTCAATCGGCAGGAGTCTCACAGACGAGCATGCAGGCAGGCAGAATAGGGCAAGGAGGACACGAACGACCAGGAGGAACTTCACTGAAAGCTGAAAGCCTCGAACCTAGAAAGCGCCACCGCAGGGCGCTGCTTGTGGTCCTCACGACCCCAACCCCACCATGGAACTTTGTTTGCATCAAGCCATCAACAATGGCCGCCACAGGTCGGGCGCGACGCTTCTCGCTTTCTGAAATGTCTGGCTCTTCGTCCCAGCCGGCGGACCCTGGCCAGGTACGCCTCTAGAGGCCCATTCCTTCAGAGTTCGAGGGATTTGGTAATGACGAAGGTCCCAAAGAGTTGCTCGCTCCGCCTGACCATCATGCAAGCGCCAAAGCAGCCCACTTCTCCTCTGCTCTCTCCAACTCCCAGCGGCAGCTTCCGTTCCAAATCGTTCAGCGTGGCGTCGCCTCGGAGCGCAGGCCCAGCCGCGCTGTGGAGCACGCTCGCGGGCGAGTCGCCAGCGCCGTCCCAGAGCATGCCTCGCACGCCCACGACTTTCTATTCCGCAGAGCAGGTGCTCGAAGAGATCAAATCCTCACAAGACGAACCAAATGAAATTAACGGCCTGGACGCAATGGAACAATGCCCAGACGACGTGAAGCTGCCCTACCGCGACCGAGCCTCGGAGGCCAGAGAGGTCTTCATGGATCCCGTCAACCAGCAGCTCTTTGATATGGTCAGTAGACGCTCTAATAGTTGTGAGCTCATGGGTGATGTCAATTGGGAAACAGCTTCACAACGACCCCCGAACTTGGAAGAAGATTGACCGCATCCTTGCAATTAACCGTGATATCATGGACGATACCCAATGGATCTCAGAGCTCAAGTCAACCATCAAGCCACTGGGAGAGTCGCTTTGGGAGAGGTGCGTCGCTAAAGTTTATGTTGGGGGTCTCCCCACACTCACGTCTTGTGATTGTGGAGCAGGACCCGCACTTGCCTCGGCATCGACTCTGAAGATGCTCATGTGGCTGGCGAGGACGAGTGGTTCAGCTCGCCCATCATGGTGGAAGCCTTCCTTGAGGGCGACCCGCTGCTGGAAGGCGATCGCGTGCGACGCAGCCCTCACGGCGGCTCCACCCAGCTGCCCTTCCCTCTTGACGACATGCCCAGTAGCAGCCCATCCAAGATGTACAGGTCGGATTCGTTCGGCTCGACGCGCAGTACGCTTTGCCTGTTCTCTCTTACTGCCGGTATCCTTCTTAGAAAGCTACTTGGACAGGTCCCTTCATGATGGAATCCATTTCTGAGAGCATGCCAGTTCTGGAACCTCCCAAAAAGCTCGACTCGGCTCTACTGGCGGAACACGATCGGCGCGTCAACAATTCCTCCAAACGGTCGAGCTGGGGGCAGCAGCGCAAGCGCCTGTCCGTCGGTTCGGACATCGAAGCACTATCCGAAGAGCCAGACGAAGAAGGGGAGGACTCGTCGGCAGAGGCCCAACGTCTCACTCGTCGCAGCTCCCAACGCTCCGACATATCGACCTCGACCTCACCCGGCCGACGTCGCCTTCGTGGCCTCAAATTCACCGCCTGTACTCCATCAGAGCCCAATCCTACGCCTGGAACCCCCATACACACGACTTCCAGTTTCTTGTCCGTCAACAGCGCGCTCGCTGACGACGACTCATCCAGCATGGCTTCCAACGAGACGAACAGACCTCGCCACACGTAGGTTCTCTCCTTTTTGACAGACACTTTCTAAGCTTACATTTGTCTCGAGTAGACTCAAGTATTCCTTTGGTCAAAGCAACGCCAAAGGCCCAGTCAGCCTTCAGGCCTATTGAATCCCCCTAGACGACCCCGCTCATGACCTGTATATACGAACCCTTTACTCCCTCGAGACGTGCTACGAATGCAACTGTATCATTTTGGTTCTTTCTTGC
The DNA here is from genome assembly GCA_001599975.1 of Cystobasidiopsis lactophilus. Taxonomy (NCBI): domain Eukaryota; kingdom Fungi; phylum Basidiomycota; class Agaricostilbomycetes; order Agaricostilbales; family Chionosphaeraceae; genus Cystobasidiopsis; species Cystobasidiopsis lactophilus. The sequence continues at coordinate 2,749,887 of BCIO01000005.1, forward strand.
TGGTGGACACCCAAGTCTTTGAGACCATCAGTGCCCCTCGCGCGCAGCGAGCAAATTCGCCACCCAGCATGCGTTTTTGTTCTCCCATCCCATGCCGATCTGCCTATGTTCAAGCCAGGGAATGTGCTTGAGATGTCTCTATGAGCGACCTTAGGTGGCTAAAGAGGCTGGACAGCGGCCCGACTCAATCTAAAACCTTTCTTCTCCCGGCCTCGACTGAATGCCCAAGATGACCGCCCTTTTCCGTTGTTGACTACAGCGCTTCCTTTTAGAACTTCAAACCATGGACTTTGGTTGACTGAAACCACAATTCAGTTTGTCAAGTGCCCTGCAGCCCTGCAGATGCCCTGGAAGACCTGGGAAAGGACGCACAGACTGTTTTGATGTCGCCGTCGCGCGAGATGTTCTCTGCCTCTTCTCCTTACTCGACCAACCCTTTGGAGTTTCGTTTCTTGGTATTTGTGGCTTTTTTCAGCATCTTTTACGACCTTTTTTACGACTCCGACGCTTGACGTTCATGCACCGAGCGCTCCCGCCCAGCCAGCGCCCGTTTACGATATCCCGCCCAGCTTCCACCTGCAGCTCATCCTCCAATGCATCCTTGATATCGCTCTACCACGAAACTTACGAACCCCTCAAGCAGCACAAATCGTCCGACGACCTTCGCTCCCATCCCGCGACAACAATGCCGCCTCCATCTCTTTTGAAACGAAGCAAGAGCGTGACGCTGTTGGACTCCTTCTCGACCTCTAGAGTGTCAGAGGAAGCGCGCCTAGCACCCAGAGAAGCGCCCACCACCTCCAAGCAAGGCCTCTTCCGCAAGGCTTCCACCCTACGTACTCGCATTTCGACGAAGCGCAAGTCTTCCAACTTTCAAGTGTTTGTCGACACGCCTCAACCAGTGTCACCCTACCCACTCGAATCGGTCCTCAGTCCATCCCTTCGCCAACCCAAAACGCCGCCAAAATCGAACGCCGTCCTCGCCAACGTCACGAACTTCAACGGGCAGGGTGGGGTTGTTGCGTCAAAGGGAGCTAGCCCAGGAAAGGAGACTTCCAAGTCTAAAGCGGCCAGCTGGCTGAAGTCCAAGTTGAAGCGCCACTCGAAAGAGCTGCATGGTGCGTTGTTTTTCCAATCTCGCGCATCAATAAGGCCGTCCATCTCATTAACACCGTCAATAAACAGCTCGCACAGAAGAGCTGGCGCCTTGGGCTACACAGACCCCGCGCTCGCACACGACCAGCGATGCCAGCACGCCGTTCTCCGACCTGGTTCCTCGAGTGCCTCATTCAACGCCACTCTCGGAAAGTCGCTATGGCTCTTTGACTAAAGAACTCAACCGCAAGATGAAGTCTCTCGCTAGCCTTCGGTCGGCGAGGCCCGGCAACGCGCCGCCGTCGCCACCTACGGGCTCTCCGGCTTCTCGACCTTCAGGTCAGTTCTTTGATCGAAGGTCTCCATGACTCTGAGTTGGACTGAAAAGCGCACACTACAGCTGATATCCAAACGTGCCGCTCTGTCACTAGCGAGCTGGCCTGCCTCGTTCACGACTTTTCGGATTTGGAGTCGGAAGACCAGACTGGCAGCGCTGTGCATGCAGATTTCGACGAAAACACACCGCCACGGCTGTCGCTCCCAGTCTTTGACAACGAGGAGCACGACTTGCAAGACCTCATCGATGCCGTCCTCGTCGCCCCCGAAGACTCTACCTCGGCCGGCATTTCCGACACCCCGGCGTGCCGCGATCACCCATCGGAGTTGCTGTACGATGAAGACGACACTCGATCTACATTCGTTGGTGAATTCAGCACGGCGGCCGACATTGCTGCCAGCAACTTGCGCAGCGTTCTTCAGCAAAGCGTGTCCAGCAGCGCGGACAGCTTCCCTCGCCCTTCCTTTGATACCGAGAGGCCCAGCTACGAGACCAATCGGACAAGCCTGGATTCAGAGGAGGGCGGCACTTGGCAAGCGAAAGAGCAGGATTCGCACAGCATGCGGTCCAGCTTCCGCCACTATATGGACATTGGCCGTCCAAGCGTAAGCACTGTGCCTCTTTGACGATCCCTTATTCTGAACTTCTGTCAGGTCGAAGACAAGATGCTGGGCGAGTCGCAGAGGAGCGGCGTCCGGCCGTTGATGACATCGCCTTCGGCCGGCTCGAGGTCCAGTTGGGCAACAGAACCCCCGCACTCGCCAATTTCTACCCATCAGGAGGACATGACGGCTTCTTCTTTCAATTCCACCGCGACGCCCTGCCCAGGCTCCGCTGGCCTGCGCACCTCTTTGCACCGTTATTCCCTCGAAGTCAGCAGCATCGATACTCGCTTTCTTGCGCCTCCTTCTCGGCGCCTCAGCACGACCTCCTTCGACTCAGACTCTAGCTCTCCCTGTCCTCGCCCTACGGGCAGGGTTCCCATGCTCATCCAGAAACTTCCCCGGTCCGTGGCGGCTCTGCGATCTCAGTTCAGCAGTGGCAAATCGACGTCCGAGATCCCACCTCCCCCAGAACCTCAATCGAACCAGGACGACCTACCGGTTCCACCAAAGCGGCCACCCCGTCGAAACAGAGAAATCGTCTCACTGTCCAGCTACCGACGCAGCCGGACCGGCATGCCTGCCACTCTGAGGCATTCAATGATACAAAATACGATCAAAGAAGAGAGTCCCTCAAAAGTTGGGACTGTCGAAGGTCCCGCTCCTACTCCAACCTCTCCCGCCACCGGCCTCCGCCCCAATAACGTCCAGACGGTCGAAGATCGCCTTCTTTCAAAGACAGCCGCTATGTACTCCTTTTGCAGGGAAGCTACCCGCGAGCTTGCTCTGTCGCAGGCCCGCTTCCACGACACCGCCGCTTCGGTTCACAGCCTGGTCAATTTCAAGGCCCCCGTCTCCGCTATCGACATCGCGCGCTTCATCATGAACAGTCAAGACTCTTTCCGTTCCACTGCGCCCAAACTCAGCCCTTTGGACCCTTCTAACAACCGCTTCAGCTCTTACAGCGTTATGTCATCAAGCACTGCATCGTCTTCCACCTCTTTGGACGATCGCTTCATTTCTCCTTTGCGCGATTCAATCATTTCCATTGATTCCAACGACCAGAGCATCATCAACGTCACGGCGCTTTCGCGGCGCAATCCTATGACCTCTCTCTCGCCCAACGTCTCCTCTCCTTCTCCAGCTCCTAATGATGCTAAAGGCCGCCACAATCCGTTCCAGAGGCGCCAGAAGGCTGTGGATTTGGCTGTGGCCAAGTTGGAGGGCAAGGTCAATACCGGAATGTCGTTCGGACGCCGCAAGAAGTCCAAGCTGCTGGTCAGCCAAGGCGAGGCCGAAGTCGAATGCGCCTTCCCATGCTTCTCTATACCCTTCGATGGTGCTCAAGAAATCACACAGGACGTCGAGGCCGATTTCCCGACCTCGTCCTTCTCGCTCTCGCTCTATCTTGCGCATCCGCTGAAGAGCCCATGTTTCTTTCTGTTCTGTTCGTACATAGAAACTTGAAATGGACATCAGACAAGCTCCTTGTATACCTCTCTCTCTCTCTCTGCCGAAGAGTTCCCTTTGCTGCGCCTCCCCACTCGAAGGCCGACGGCGGCGTCACTGCATGAAGAAGCCCCATCCACTCTTTCACCGCTCCCACCAACCGCTCTGAGGATTCTTTTCAATATCAAAAGCTGCCATGGAGGTGGCCCTGCCAGCAGACTCGAGCCTGCAGCTTGTCGTCGCCCACGGTCGAACCCTGCTCTTCAACAAGACTTCCAAAGCTTTGACTCTCGTTGAGCCGCCTACGCATGCCGAGTTTTCTGTTTGCCCTTACTGCCAACAGTCTATTCCAACAACTCCCAGCCGTCCGCATGCTTCGACCTCAGCCACCAGCGCTGCCCCGCCGTTTGCCTCGACGTCCTCTCCCAGTCCCACTTTTGCCTACGTGCCTCCGGCGATTGCTCCAGCTGCGGGTGGCCGGATTCGACAGCTGACGCAGGACTACTCGATGGACTACTTTGAGGTCTTGTCGCGCTCAGTCCAAGGGTCTCCCGAGCCATCGCGACCTTCGACCCCGAATCCTGCAGGTGAGACCCTTTCATCCTTAAGCGCGGACACCATTGAGCCAAAGTATTGCTCAGAGAATGCGACACTCAACCCGGCGTCGTTCGTTCAAGGCTACTACGCTCGTTTCTTCAAAGAGCTGTAGGGTCTGGTCTACTTCGCGTCATTGTCTGACTGACTTGCCACGAAGGAAACTGCTGGGGCGAGGAGCCAGAGGAACCGTCTTTCTTTGCGCCCATGTTCTTGAGAACCAAACCCTGGGGCATTACGCGGTGAAGAAGGTGTCCATTGGCGACTCGGCCAGGTTGCTCACCAAGACGCTGCGAGAAGTCAAGCACTTGGAAACACTACGCCATGTCAGCCTTCCTGGATTGGAATAAGCACATTGTCCGGCTGACAACTCTTGCTCAGGCGAATATTGTGGCCTACCACCACAGCTGGATCGAAATGCACGCCACCACCCAATTCGGCCCAGAAATCCCACACTTGTTCCTGTTGATGGAATACGCCAATGGTGGGAGTCTAGAGAACTTCATCGCACTAAGAAGAAACGCCTCCATGGCAAGCGGGGCCAGTTTGAAGGACCAGCTCAAGAAGCAATTCCGAGCCCGGCAGACGCGGTTGTCCATCGACGACCCTACCAAGGCCGCCATTCACTATCTTCGGCTCGACGAAATCTTATCGCTCTTCAAAGACCTGGCCGCAGGATTGGAATACCTCCACTCCCAAGGCATCCTGCACCTGGATCTCAAGGCCGATAACGTGCTCCTCCATTTTGTGGACACCGAGACAGCGATACCCATCGCCATGCTGTCCGACTTTGGCAGCAGCGAGACGTCGGTGTACACCAAAGGCAGACTGCGAACTGGCGGAACAGGCACACTGGACTACGTGCCACCGGAGGTGCTTCAAGTGGATAGGAGGACAGGGCAGCTTCGAGCGCTGGACACATCGACGGACCTGTGGGCTTTGGGACTACTACTCCATTTGCTCTGCTTCTTCCGCCTGCCATTCCAGCAAGAGGAGGACATCGACCTGCTGAAGCAAGAGATTTCGAACTACCCAGGCTACCTGGCCTCCAAAACACCCCGGTTCGACATCCCCTTTGGCGTCGACAATCTCATGATGCGGCTGATCAACCGGGTGGCGACTGCCCGACCTTCGGCCAGGGAAGTGCTCGATTGCCTGGACCAGGTCTCTTTGAGTCCTCTTCCTGTGAGTCTCGCTTTCTCTAGGCTTGTTTGACTCACTGAGATGTAAACTGCATGTGTAGGCGGATGGCGCCTTGGTCAGACGTTCCAGCTCTCCGGCCACGATCGTTCCCCAGCCCGACCTCGTTCCCGAGACCGACCTAGCTAACGAAACGCCAGTGACCTGGTACGAAGATGTGCTCAATGATCGGGCGCTTCGAGTGCGGGTCGCCTTTGGAGCAAGCGCCCTTCTAAAGGTGCGTCTGCATTCTCTCAGCCCAACAGCGCGCTCAAAATCATCTTCGGCCAGCTCCACCTTTTCTCTACATGTAATTCCGCCCTTCTGCTAACGCTCTGCTTGACCGAGATTGCGAGGTGAGCACTTCTGACGTCCAGTCATGCGCATGAGTCACTCTTTGCCCAGCCAACACGCCCTCGTTTCCTCGGCGACGACTGTGGCTTGCTGCTTGTTGTGTAAAGCTACGAGCTGGCTGGGGCCCAGTGCACTTCTTGGGGCCTCCTTGCTCGCTGCAATGATGACCTCGTGACTTTGCCACGCGCCAAAGCTGATCGCGTCTCCTTGCCTAGGAGCCATCAGTCCTCCCAATGGCCCGTGGCGGCAGAGGGAATGGCAACTTTGTCAGAAGTGAGTACTGCTGGAGCATCCTGAGCGAGCTCTAAGCCGATGGCGCGCAGACAACAACTCGCGAGGGCGCGGAGGAGGAGGTTCATTTAGAGGCAACTTTCGAGGACGCGGCAGAGGCACCTGGAGGGGCAAGAGCGGCGCCGCGAACGACAAGGCAACGCTGGTGACCGACGATGGTACCTTGCTGCAGTCCCAGCTCGAGGAAGAGGCCCTCCGGAACACGGTCGACGAGCAGCTTGGGTTTGGCAGATTTCAAGAGGGTGCGCTTGCCTCTTTGCGTCTCGCTTTGGACTTCAGCTGACGTTCCGATGGTCTGACAGGTCCTACCAAATGCGGCTGGTTGGTCAATATGCACGCGGTAAGCCTCGGGTTCGCTCAAGACAGCCGGAGAGGACTTGTTTAATTTACTTGGAGCAGACGATTGTGCGCGACGACGCGTTTCCTAATGGACGAGCCGCTGTGGACTACTACTTCATCGAAGAGGACGGCAAGCTGTTCAAGTCCACCCTGCTCTACGAGCCCTACTTCTTCCTGGTGTGCAAGGTGCGTTCGGATTACTCGAATGTTTTGCCCAGCCCTAACTTGTCTCCCTACGCGCCGCACAGAAAGGCGCAGAGCATCAAGTCGAAGAATGGCTACAGAGGCGTTTTGAAGGCACACTCTTGCGGATAGAGCGGAAACGGAAAGAGGATCTGAAGATGGTGCGTGCCACCCCCGATCTTACGTTGATATCGCTCTGACACGCTACTGCCGGTGCACCACAGCCCAATCACTTGCTAGGCTATCGGAGGACTGTCTTGCAGCTTTTCTTCAGGAACATGAACGACTTCTTCCAGGTCCGGAGAGAAGTCTTGCCCATCGTCACCAAAAATCAGGCCAACCTAGACGCCGTGGACGCTTATGCGGAAGTGGTCGGCAACGGAGCACAAGACGATGCAGATCGGGACCGGATGGACATCGACTTTGGGGACGAGGAGTCGCAGGCCTTCGTGCCGCAAGCTGCTCGGCTTGGCGGACAATCTCAGCTGGCCTCAGATTTCTTAATAGACATCAGGGAGTATGATGTGCCCTACTGCCTGCGAGTGGCCATCGACAAAGGTGTGTCCTCACCTAACTGCCGCTGCCTGACGAACCTTCGCTAAATTGTCCCGCCCGACAGACATCCGAGTCGGTCTCTGGTACAATGTTTCAACCACAAATGGCGACATCTCTATGGCTTGCATCACGGAAAGGGTGGAACGTAACGATCCGGTCGTGCTGGCCTTCGATATCGAAACGACAAAAGCGCCCCTCAAGTTCCCAGATCAAGCCGTGGACCAGATCATGATGATCTCGTACATGATTGACGGCCAGGTCAGTTTGCTCATCTCAAGGTGGGCCACTGAGCCGTGGCTGACGGGAGCGAACAGGGCTATCTGATCACCAACCGCGAAATCGTCAGCGAAGACATCGACGACTTTGAGTACACGCCCAAGCCAGAGTACGAAGGCCCCTTCACCATCTTCAACGAGGCGTCCGAGCTAGACCTGCTCAAGCGCTTCTTCGAGCACTGGCGAGAGGTCCGCCCGACCGTCGTCGCAACTTACAACGGCGATCTCTTTGATTTCCCTTTCGTGGACGCGCGGACGAAGGTGCACGGCTTGAACTTGAAGGCTGAGATTGGTTTTGGGCCGAACTCGGAAGGGGACTACGAGAGCTCCTGCTGCGCTCACATGGACTGCTTCAAGTGCGTTCGATGTCCCCTCCGACCGATTTCCCGGTCTGATTGACTGACTCCTCGAACCGCAGATGGGTGAAGCGCGACTCGTATCTTCCCCAAGGCAGTCAAGGTCTGAAGGCAGTCACCACGGCCAAACTCGGCTACAACCCGGACGAGCTGGATCCAGAGCTGATGACACCCTATGCCATCGAGCAGCCGCACATTCTGGCGCAGTACTCGGTATCCGACGCTGTTGCCACCTACTACCTCTACATGAAATATGTCCACCCTTTCAGTGAGCCCCTTTGATCTGAAGTCGTCTTCTAGGGCCTGACGGGCTGGCATTCAGTCTTCTCACTCTGTAACATCATCCCGCTCAACCCCGACGAAGTGCTCCGGAAGGGCTCTGGAACACTCTGCGAAACGTTGCTCATGGCAAGTTTCACGCTCGCCAATCCAGGTCGTGCCAGTCTAACCGCGATCCTGCACTCAGGTCGAAGCTTACCGAGCCACTATCTTGATGCCAAACCGTCACGTCGAACCGCATGGCAATATGTACGAAGGCCATCTGCTCGAATCTGAGACCTACGTGGGCGGGCACGTCGAAGCCCTGGAGGCCGGCATTTTTCGCAGCGACATCGCCACCGACTTCAAGATGGTGCCTGCCGCTCTGTCCAAGCTCATCGAAGAGCTTGATTCCGCCCTCAAGTTTGCCATTGTCGAAGAGAACAAGATCGAGCTGGACGCTGTCGAGAATTACGACGAGGTCCGGCAAGAAATTTTGGCAAAGCTCGAGAGCTTGCGAGACACGCCTCTCATCCAAGACAAGCCGCTCATTTACCATCTCGACGTCGCAGCCATGTACCCCAACATCATGTTGTCCAATCGGCTCCAGCCTGACTCCGTGGTGTCGGAGGCCATGTGCGCCGCGTGCGACTACAACAGACCGGGGAAGTCGTGCGACCGACGGATGGAGTGGGCTTGGAGAGGCGAGTACTTTCCGGCCAAGTTGGACGAGTTCAAGATGGTCCGCAACGCGCTCGAATCCGAGAGCTTCCCACCCAAATGGCCCGGGCGGCCAGAGCGCCGCTTTGTCGACTTGGCGCCTGCCGAACAGACCTCTATCCTTCACAAGCGCCTTGGCGACTACTCTCGCAAAGTGTACAAGCGCACTCACGACACCAAGATTGTTGAGAAGGAAGCTATCATCTGCCAGCGCGAGAACCCGTTCTACATCGACACTGTCCGCGCCTTCAGAGATCGTCGTTACACCTACAAAGGGCTGCTCAAGGACTGGAAGCGCAACTTGGACCAAGCTGGCAATCTCACCGAGTCGACGGAGGCCAAGAAGATGATCGTGCTTTACGACTCGCTGCAGCTGGCGCACAAGTGCATCTTGAACTCTTTCTACGGCTACGTCATGCGAAAGGGAGCGCGGTGGCATTCGATGGAAATGGCAGGCATCACTTGCTTGACCGGTGCGCGCATCATCCAAGTCGCGCGGCAGCTCGTTGAGCAAATTGGTCGCCCTCTCGAGCTGGACACGGACGGTATCTGGTGCATGCTGCCCGCCACCTTCCCCGACAACTTCTCATTCAGCCTCAAAAGCGGCAAGAAGCTGCACCTCAGCTACCCCTGCACCATGCTCAACCATCTGGTCCATGGGCAGTTCACGAACCACCAGTATCACACCCTCTCAGACCCGGCGCGTGGCACCTACTCAATCTCAAGCGAGAACTCCATCTTCTTCGAGCTTGATGGCCCCTATCGAGCCATGATTCTGCCGTCGAGCAAAGAAGAGGACAAGCTGTTGAAGAAGCGCTATGCTGTCTTTAACGAGGACGGCTCATTGGCCGAGCTGAAGGGCTTCGAGGTCAAGCGAAGAGGCGAGCTCCAGCTCATCAAGATCTTTCAGTCCACCATCTTCGAGCATTTCCTCGAGGGCACCAACCTTACCGAGTGCTACGCAGCGGTCGCAAGCGTGGCCGACAAGTGGCTGGACGTGTTGATGTCGCACGCGGTATCACTGCCTGACGAAGAGTTGGTCGAACTCATCGCAGAGAACCGGTCCATGTCGAAGACGTTGTCCGAGTACGCTGGCCAAAAGTCGACTTCTATCAGCACCGCCAAGCGTCTGGCCGAGTTCTTGGGCGAGCAGATGGTCAAGGACAAAGGCCTGGCTTGCAAGTTCATCATCTCGGCCAAGCCGCATGGAGCACCGGTTACCGAGCGCGCCATCCCCGTCGCCATCTTCACGGCCGACCTCGAGACCAGGAAGATCTTCCTTCGCAAGTGGCTCAAGGACCAAGGCCTCACGACGTTTGACCTGCGTGACATCTTGGACTGGAGCTACTACATCGAGCGGCTAGGGTCCGTTATCCAGAAGGTGCGCTTCGTATCTTCCCATTTTCAACCAAGAGATCTCTCATCAATTTACCAGCTCATCACCATTCCGGCCGCTTTGCAAAAGGTGCCAAACCCCGTCCCGCGCATCCACCATCCAGATTGGCTTGCTCGGCGCGTGGCCAATCTCGCCGACAAGTTCAAGCAGCACAAGCTCGCCGACATGTTTGCTGCCCAGAAGCAGACCACCGCTGCGCGCGTCGAAGCAGGCTTGTCTGCTGTGGAAGAGAAGGCCTATGTGACCATCGGCCACGCAAAGCCGCCCAAGCCCAAGAAAGCGAGCGCCGCCGCCACCGCTCGCGACCTCGAGACATTGCCTACTGGCCCCCCGCCAGACCCGGCCAAGGACTACGTTGCCTGGATCGCTTACCAGAAGCCCTTCTGGCGCCAAAAGCGACGCGAGTTCGCTCAGCTCAAGGCCGCCGGCCACGCCATCGGGTCCAACCGTGGCTTGCTCAGCTCCATGATGCGCCTGCAAACCACCGACTTCTCCAACTCGACCTGGGAAGTCGTTCAGCTTAGCGAAGTATCCAGCCGGCCTGGCGAGTTCCGCTTGTGGCTCCTCATCCGCGACACGCTGCAGTCTGTCCGCCTTCGGGTGCCGCGCCACTTCTACCTCAACTTGAAGGAGATACCGGCCGACTATGACTGGCCAGAGAGCTGCATCGTCGAAGAAATCTCGCGCACTTTGCCGAGAGGGCAAAAGTCGCTCAACTTGGTGCGGGTCAGCTTGCCCGAGCCGGCCTTTCTTGAAGAAGGCGTCGCCTATGCGGATCTCCTGAACCGACCGGAGATTGACGGCATCTACGAGCTTCAGCTTCCCCTTCTGGTGCGAGGGCTGATGGCGATCGGCAAGGAGTGCGTGCCAGTGGGCAGCTCTGGCTTAGCATACGGCTTGGACAAAGGCTTCGACCTCACTGACCTCAAGCGTCCAACAGTCGTCTTATCGAGACGTCGGTACTTGGATGGCGGTCGCGGCTGCTCTTTCGCCTACCTCTACCACGCCAACGCCGAGTCTCGCCACTTCATTGCACTCGTCACCCCGACCGGCAAGACCAGAGTCTGGATTGTGGAGCGCGGTTCAAACCGAGAAGCGCCCAATCTCGAGAAGCACTACGCTGAGCAGCTTGCTTCCGTCCGCGCCAAGGGCGTGGCCGCCTTTGACATCAAGACCGGCAAGGGAACCTTCAACTACCCTTCCGCCCTCAAAGTCGAAACCACCTTTCACGCCACTGAAGACTTTGCTTTTCGTTCGGTCACCCGCGAGCTCAACGCTCTGGCTAACCAGAAGGCTGGCCCGACCGTCCTTGTGGCGTATTCGCCAGCCAACCGTGACTTCCTCGAGGACCGCCTTGCTGGCGCCATGGGCTCCTTCCCGCTCCTCTGCGTTGGCGCCCGATCCAACGACAACGACTTTCCCGCCCTCGGCTGGCGCCTGCCCGCCGGCAAGCGCTTCGTCGCACACTTCCTGCGCGCATCAGCCCACCTCAAAAAGGTCATGGATATGGCCGATTCTTTCGACCTGCCGCTGTGCAACTTCCCGTCAGACGAAGCGACCTGGTGTGCGGACATCGACTTTGCTCGCAGGGTCGCCAAGGCCGACGGCGTCCTTTGGTGGAGCGCGTCCAGCAAGCCGGATTTGGCCGGCAAGGAGCTCGACTCTACGACCGCTGGCCTCGAAGAAAGCCCTCCTGACATTTCGCGCGCGGGCGTGTACTCCAATGCGAGCTTGGAAGTCGAATTGCGCGACCTTTGTGTCGACGCCATTCTTCAATCGGCCCTTGTGTACGAGCTGGAAGGCACCTCAGCTGGTGGCATCGGCATTGGCGAGGCGTCGCACAACCTGGACGAGTACGCCAAGGGCGAGGATGGCAAGCTCAAGGAGGAGATGATTTTGGGCAACATGGTCCTGCCGGCGGCCACTTTCGCGCATCTACGCACCATGGTCAAAGGCTGGTGGCACGAGTCTGGCCGGCCAGGCGCACTTGGCATGCCGTCGCGGAAGGTCTTGGATCACCTTTGTGCGCTTCGTCCCTCATCCAAACAGATCGGCCACATGCTAAGCGCTTCACGCAGGGAGGTGGCTCTCGAGCCCCAGCGCCAACATGTACGATCCTGCGATCTATAAGTTTGTGCTGGGTTTGATGCGCAAGACGTGAGTTCCGTTCCTGCGTTCGGAAGCGAGCGAAGCCTCATGATCCCTTAGATTTTCGCAATTGGTCGCCGAGTTCCGGCGCTTGGGTGCGGATGTCATCCATGGCAACTTTGGCCGGCTGTAAGAGAGCGCTCACTGTGTGTACTTGCCGCAGTCGCTCACGTTAGTACAGATTCCTCATGACGGGCAAACCCACCCCCAACATGGCCTACGCCTATGCAAATTACGGTGGGTCGTGCGCCCAAAAGGTTACATTTGCTTTGTACTAAGGCAAGAGCGCAGTGGTGTCCTCGATCAACGCGCGAGACCTCTTCAAGTACATTTCGCTCGAGATCTCGCAATATTGGGACATTCTGCTTTGGATGGATTCGTCCAACTTTGGCGGCATCACCTGTGCAGACCCTCTTTTCGAAGAGCTGCCGACTACCACCAACGCAGAACGCGAGGCCGTGTTCCAGATCGACATGAACTGGAACATCGCCAGCTTCTTGCCGCCCGCCATCCGCAATGCCTTCACCAACGCCGTGTTCACGTTCATCGCTGGCATCCGCGCTGCTAAGCAAGATTCCTTGGAGGCCTACCGCTCACCGCTCCGCGTCCTGCAAAACACCTTGCAGTCGCAACAGGCCGACCCCACCAAGGTCCAGCAAACCGATCTGCTCAAAGACTTCATCCAGCACAAGCTCACACGCCACTTGTTGAAGATGCTGCAAGATCTGCAGCAGCAGCACGCAATAGACGCTCCGGACGAAGAGGCCCGGCAAGAGTGGGACTTTCCCAACCTGCCCGGCAAGTGGGTCAACATGCAGACACCCATTCTCGAGGGCATCAAGTTCATCTGTGCCGTCTTGGCCCTCTCAAAAGAGCAAGCGACGGAAGTGGGTGTGCTGAGGCGGAATCTGCTGGACATGATCAACGTCAGAGAGTGAGTGGCGGCGCGCTTCTTAAAACGCCTCGCTCCCCAACCTAATATTCTATAAACTCTCCACAGATTTTCGGCCGCTGCGATGTTCCGGAACCCGGCCATGCCTTTCCGCTTGGACTTGGTGTGCCAGCACTGCACCACCGTCCGGACCTTTGACCTCACCCGCGATTCCGACTTGACGATTCCGCTGCCCGCTGGCCACAAGCGCCACTTCCTCTGCCCCCGTTGCGGCAACTCGCACGACCCTGCCGTCATCGAGGCCCATCTCATCGACACAGTGACGCGCAATCTGACCAACTTCCAGGTCTCCGACCTCAAGTGCGAACGGTGCAAGTCGATCAAGACCGACTCACTCTCGCTCTGGTGCGAGTGCTCGGGCGGCTTTCAGGCCGCTTTGACCGAGCAGCGCCAGGACGCCATCAAGAAGCTGGACATCACCCTGGGCATTGCCCGGTGGTTCGAGTTCGAAAGCCTGACCGACACTTGCCAATGGCTCAAGAGTCGCCTGTAAAACAACCTCATGTACATATATGTCTCGGCCCCCAAAATAGGAAGCATGGGACGTTCCCAACCAGCCTTCTGCTCATCACTTAGCATGTTCTAGTCCTCGAACGAACGTCTGTAGCATTGAAATGCATCTAGCATCTAAACAGAACTGCTTTTGGCATCCCGTTTCTAGTCAATGTTGATGATGTTGGAGTCCTCCTCGTCCGAGTCGTCCAACAAGATGGCCCCGGACGCGTCGATCTTGGCCTTTTTCATCTCCTTTTGAGCCTCGACCTGGTCCAACTCGGCGTCGTCGGCCGTGCGCTTCTTGCCGACGACTGAGAGCGGCGCCGGCTTTTCCTCCTCGGGCTGGATGGGCGGGGCGGCTTTCTTTGGCACGCTGGGGATCTTGCCCGGGATGTTGTATGAGCCTTCCGATCCAGCTGGGAGGCTATGCATGCCCATGTATTCTCAGCGTTCCGCAACTTGGAAAGTCGCAAATGTAATGGGAGCAGCGCACCTGGACACGATGAAGACGACGGATTCCAAATCGCCCTCCTCGTCGTTGACGGTGATCAACGTGCCTTCCTTCAAGCCGACCGTCTCGAACGCGCTATCCTTGTTGTCCTCAAAGTCGGGGTCGAAGATGATGCGGCTGCCCTCGACCAGGCTGACGTCGCCTTCGAAGCCGACTTTCTCCTGCGCGACCTCGGCGACAAACTGGCCAACGGTGAGCTTGGAGATGTCGACGAGGATGGGCACATAAGGGGTCCGGCAAACGGCGCAGGCCGGGTTGGGCTTGGCCAGATCGGTGGTGGACACGGCCTTTTCGGGCGTCCGGCTGACCCAGACCATGGTGCACTCTTTCCACGCGTCCTTGAGCACTTTAAGGCATTGCAAGACCAGGATGCCGGCCACGATGGCGTTGGTGGTGGCGATGGCGGGGATGATGTTGCCGGCCATTTCTGTGATGCCGAGATTACGAGGTAAGACCCAGCCACAGCCTTTTTGATCTTAAGTTGGGACGGCACTCACGCTTGACGTCGAACCGGGTCTTCTTGAGGATGTCAAAGATGTGCGCTCGCAAGTTGGCGGCGGCGGTGGCAAAGTCGAGCGCGTCGTCGTCGTCTTTGTCCCAGTCCAAGGTGCCCTCGTTGGGTATGCGGGCGGTCAGGTTCTTCAAGCTGGTCAAAAACAGGTTGAACGAGTCGACGACGGTGAGCTCCCTCTGGTCCTTGATGCCAGCCGTGGTGCCGTTGGTCGAGGTGGAGGCGGTCGAGTTGGCTTCTTGGGAGAGCTCGGCGTGGGACAAGGGCTTGGGAGGCTTGCGGTGCTTCCACATGTCCTCCATGGTCAGCAGGCGCTCAATGTCCTTCTTGAAGACCTGTTCAAAGACAGGTCATCACATTTCTTTGCGAAATAAGGAAGAGCAGGTCCGAACCTTGTCGAAGACTCTCTGGCCAGCGTCGGGCGAAGCGAGCGTCTGTCGGATATCCTTGATGGCTTGGGCTTCCTTTCGCAACTCGTCCAGTTCTTCGGCTGTGCGTCACAATCCACGTGAGACCATGGAAATGTCTAATGCAGTAAGGCCACGCGCACCATTTTCGCCATCTTGGGCGGCCTTGTCCAGCTCTGCATCTCCAGTGTCGTCTTCAGGGCCAAACAATTGGCTGTGCGTTCAAAGGCGACCTCGCAATCAGCGCCTTCCTGAGGCTGATTGAGATGAGGCCGCAACAGACGCACGGAAAGAGGTAGCTCTTGGCCCAGACGATGCAGTGGATAGGGGTGGACGGGGTGGAGCGGATGGTGCAGACAGCAAAGCCTTTGGGGACCGGCTTGCCCGTGCAGTCGTAGCACTCCACCGTGTCCTGTTCAATTTGGCCCCTCCGTCAGCTCCCTCTGTCCTCGAAATAGCTAACAGGTGGAAGGCGAATGAACCTTTTTGATGGGCTGCACTTGGCCAGAGTACCCCGCGGTGCCAGACTCGACCAAGGGCACACCAGCTGCCATGCACATCTTGTTCACATGTCGCCTGGCGTCTGTACCGCCCTCGGTCTGTGAGCTTCTAAATCAAGCTCAAGGTGGAGGGAGAGGACGATACCCATGTTGTCGAGGGCGTTGAGGACGATGTCAAAGGTCTGGAAGTAGGCCACATCGAAGCGCGGCTCCTTGATGTTGGCGTGGATGGCGTTCATGGTGACGAGCTTGGGGTTGAACTGGGAGGCCGTCTCCTTGGCGACGAGCGACTTGGGCCTCTTGACGTGCTCCTTGCGGAACAGGAACTGCCGGTTCAAGTTGGACAGGTCGATGGTGTCCAGGTCAATCTGTGTCGCAGCCAAAGGCGTCAAACAGTGCTTGGCAGGAGCACAGGTAAACCGAGGCCACGCACCACCTCGATGTAGCCAAAGCCAACAGTGGCCAGGTTCTTGAGCAGCTCGCACCCAATCCCGCCCGCGCCCACCATCAACACTCGAGCCTTGCCCACTTTGTCGAACAGCTCCGGCCCGAGCAGCGCCTTGGCGTACGCACTTTTGGCCCTCTCATATGAGTCTGTGTAACCTCGCGCACTAAACTTCAAGAAACGCACTAGCGACCGGCAGACATGATGGAAATGGAGCGCGGAAGAGAAGTGCATAAATTAAAACAATGCAAGATGAAATACAAAAAGTAGTGGGAATGTCCGGAATGTCTATGCAGCAGCAGCCGTTGGCCGCCGAGAGTACGCTGGTAACCGGTCCTCCGCCGACGCGCAGGCGTATGAAGGCAGCAACGGAGCTTGGGGCAGAGCCAGCAGTTTCCGCGAGCGCATCCGCTTCACTTCCCTCTCGCTTGAACTGGCTAGCCACTGTTCGGATCTATTGAGGACATAGATCAAAGAGATCAAGCAGGGGAAAGAGGCGAACCTGGGTGCACTCCCAAGCTATGTCGCGGATCACTTTGGGCGGCTTGGCCTGGTCCGGGTCGTACAGCAAGGGTAGCGCCATGGAGACGATGGTGAGCAGCTCCTCGTTGGTGAAGATGTTGGCGATCGACTTGGCCCGCGCGTACTCCAGCCACTTGACCACGTTCAACAGCAGGTCTGGTCCATCGTCAGAAAATCAACAAGCCACCTCCGCCCAAGCGATAGCTCACCATATTCCAGCGCCGCCTGTGCTCTGTCATCAGCGCAAGGTATCTTCAAGAGATGTAAGTGGGACGAATGACGCACCTCCAGCTCTCGCTTCTTGGCCGCAAACGCCTTGGCCGCAGACAAGTCGCCGCCGGACCTCTTGAACGCCTCTGCCCGACTGCCGCTGGCCACCTTCCACCGCTCCCTCAAGATCAAGCACTCGGACAGCAGTTCGTCCACCCGAGTCAAGGCGGACAGCTCCAGCCTGCTGCTCGTCGACGCACTGCAAGCCGCTTCCCCGTTTGAGTGCTGGGGATTGCCAGCTCCAAAAGACAGCGTTCGAAATAATGAGGGCATATCTAGTCGTCGTCGTGTAGCATCAAAGTAGTGAAGCCAAAGCCCAAAGCCAAAGGAGATCGTAGAACAATAGACTTCTTCAACACTCGGACCCACCCCACGAACAATCGGTCTTTGTTAGGAAATCAACGCCAGCCATTCTGGTGGTGGCTGGCTTAAGGGGCCACGCCTCCTCGCTGTAGGCCTAGCCTGGTCGTGTTACATCTTGGCATTGTTTGGAAGCAGCAACGGCGGGAGGAGACGGAGAGACGATGGAAGCACGCGCGCATGCGCGAAAAAGGAGCGAGAAGCGTGACCCCTCGTTCAATTTCATGGGAGCTCAGTGGGGAGCGCTTTTGGACAACACAAAGCCTTCAAAGGGCCTTCGAGGAAGTAGAAGAGTAAAAGACACAAGCTGGCGCGCCGTGAACGCAGGAACAGATGATTTCGCACTCTTTGCCACCCGACCTCTTTTGCCGTTGCCTATGAGAAAACTGAGCACATAGCGGCGGTTGAGACGTGAACGAGGACATACACTATCAATCAGAAAGCGGTCCAGCAGGCGAGGGCAGGTCGAGAAGGGAAAGGGTACGAAGCGCTCTCATATCCGGCGTCATTCAAGTAACCCTGAAAGTGGAGAGTGTGGAGAGCTGGAAGGAAGGTGGGAGACTGAAACTGGAGCGATAGGCAATCCCACAACGTCTTCGAGTTCCTTTCCTGCCAGTCACATGTCTTCAGGTGGATCTCTTGAAGGCTGGAAGGCAAGCACTCCAGAAAATTATTGATGTCCGCCTCGTCTTGGTCGCATGAACATAAACCACTGATGATGAGCGTTTTGAGTGAGGTGCACGCCTTCAGATCTGTCCATTGTACCGCGAGGTCAAGGTCGTCAAAGGTGACAAGGTGCAGATGCTCCAAATTGGGACCGACAGCGGGACCGACAGCGGATATCATGTCTGAGACCTCGGAGCCCGATGCGTAAAGAGAGCGCATGGACGACGTGAAGAGGGGCGACTCGGCGAAGCTGAAATTGTCGCTGGACATGCTGATCAGACGGAGGCTGCAGATCTTGGGGCGGAACGGCGGCAGGTCTGGGGTCGAGACTGTTGCAAAGTGTACATTGGAGAGCGTGAGCGCTTCGACAGCAGGCGTGGCAGCTAGAAAGCGATCGATGGAACCCGTGTCGAGGTCCGCGGCATCGAGGGTCAGGGCCTTAAGCTGGGCGAGCTTAGCATCCTGCTAAGTTGTTGAGCTGAGACTTGAGTGTCGCGGCATATGGCTTACCTGCGCAAGGCGGGCCAAATGCCAGAGGGAGCTATGATAGAGGGCCAAAGACTCCAAATTCTCGCATTCGGAAAGCAGCTTAACCACGCCAGATTCCGCACTGTGGTAAAAATCTGACGGGGCAATGTCGTCGGAGCTCTCTCTGCCACACACAGAGACCTCGAGCGAGCGAATCAACCGAGCAGGGCTCCAATCCGCGCCGGCGACCAGGCCTCTCAACCCTTCTATCGCGCTTTTGCTGAAGAGGCACACGCTTCGGAGAGTGCGCGATCGTATATCGCGAAGGAGAGCGGAGCACAGAAAGCCCTCGAGGCCTTGGAGTGTGCTTTCCTCGCTCAAGCTGATGATTTGAGCCAGAATCTCCCACGGGAGGGCGGGTTGCAATGACATGTGGCTAGTGATGGACTGGAGCTTGGTATACGAGGATGTCAAGCACTGGGCGAGGGCGGTCGCACGAACTGGCGTCGTGGTGCAGGTCACAAAGGCGCATGGCGGCCTCAGAGTCGTTTGGGGTTCACGAGTCGTGGGCATAACACGACCCCTCTTCGTTGCCTTCATTGGAGGACCATCTTTCTAAGTCGCGCAAAAAAGCGAAACCCAGTCGGCCAGATTGCCATTGCAAGCGTCTCTCACACCTTCCCATCTTCCTTGTCCTTTGCCCCATCCGACTCCATCTTGGACTTGCGAAAGCTGCAAGTATAAAACCCGCCCTTGCCGTTACCCAACAAAAGAAGTGCGATCACGCAGCCACAAATCAGGACCTCGTTGAGCTGGTGGCAAATCAACCTTAGGCGATACTTGCAAGGGCAAGACACGGACCAGGAAGCCGTATAGATCAGAAAGGATTCCAAATGGTGGAACGTCTGGCATGGTATCACGGAGAGTGGCTGTGGAGCCAAAAGGGAAAGTTAGCGGGAGAACGAGTGGGCGTGAAAGGGAGACATGCGCAAAGCAAAGATGGTTGCTGTAAAGGCGGTCGCGAGATTGGTCCAGAACGGGTGTCCCAACACCAGAGAGCGTAACGTGACGAACAAAATGGTGAGAGATAGCAGCCACATGGTGATGACTGGGGTGAGGAGTCAGGACACTGAAGCCTTAAAGCCGGCACTGAAGTAAAATGCTCTTACTAATGAGCAGACAGAAGGCTTTCACCGCTCCAGTGCGTTGTACTTCGAGTCAAAGTTGTCAAGAGTCGCTGCGAATTTGGGAAGTGCCACCTCACATTTAAGCATCAGCACGGCGCCTTGCCCAGATTGGAAGCCCGGGCCCACGTAGGGCATGTCGTGGAGAGCTTGCTGAGTGACTGTCCAGCCTTGGATTTGGCCATAGATGTTAAGGCCGACTAGAGGAATTGAAGCGTTTGTTTCCGCATTAATGATGGCAAAGCTGGAGTTGAATTGGTATAAATCAAACGGGTAATATATTGAAGTAGCGTCTTCGATGGCACCAATAGATGCCGTTGTGCGATGCTGGGTGGCAAAAGTTTGAGGGATGTAGGCGCTTTCTGCGCAGTGTGAGACAGCTAGCGACCGAGAAAATGACGCGTTTGATACCTTGAGAAGCAATAAAGTCTCCAACAGGCACCGGATTGCCATTAGCTGCAGACAAAGGTTAGCCTGTTAACTACGCCGTGGCAGACCTCGCTCACAATACGCTCTCGAGCTGACCGTCAGCATCCCGCCTGATACCGATTGTGGCGTACTTGACTGCATTTGCCTATTTAGAGAACAATCGGCATGGAAACAAAGAGAGAAGCCCACATAGGATCCCGAGCCCAGCCAAAACCAAAACACTGTGCACGTCTTGACTTTGACGTCCATCTCGCTGATCTGTCCGACCAAAATAATGCCATCCTGAATCGCATCTACGCTGACCCATCTCGTCGGTGGCGAGCGCCTTTGCTCGGCCAGAGCCGATAGAAGGGAGGCCAACAACGATCCCACGACAAGTGCGGCCACGAAAAGCAAGATGCCTGATCCGGAAACGGTTCAAGTGCCGATATAACGCCCACGTGAATCAGATGGCCTACAGACGCGCTTCTTGCGCTGCAGAAAGGCCAGACAGCCTCGCCAGAGAGAGAAAGATTTAGCGCCGTCGCCGACTTTGTCTTCTCCTTTGTCAAGACGGCCGATTAATGAGGGCGTCTTTTCGCTGTTACTATCCGCATTGCTCATCTAGAGTGATTGCTCGTCGTCGAAGCAAGGCCAAGCAAGCCCGGTCGGAGTTGGTCGCGGCGCAGATAGTAAACAGATCGCCATCTTCAAGTTGGCTTCTGGCGCTTCTCTCTTTGTATCAACCGTGTCGCGTAGCTGTAAGCATGTACTATGAACGGCAAAAGCAGCGAGCAACGACATAAGGAGGCAACCAAAGAAGCCGTTGGTTTTCGTCGTTTGCGCGCGGCCCAGTGTGGCAAAAATTCGAGTGTCTCGCTTCTTGCCTCTGACAACTGGTGGTACCAATAGCAAGTATTCTGGTCAAAAGTCCCAGAGCTCCTCGTATCCCAGAGCTAGCAGCGTCACACTTGCGCCTCCTTCGCCTTCTTTCGCTTGATCCTCTCGGATTTGCGAGTATGGCTGGCGCGAAACCCGCCTTGCCCGTTGTTCAATAGGACGAGCGCGAGCAAGCAGCTAGAAAGGAGCAAGGCGTCGACGCCGGAACAATCAGCAAGGGGGACAAGGCCGGAAAATGGGACACCCAAGAAAGTACACGCACGCAGACACAATTACTTCGTTAACGAGGAAACCATAGACGTCACTTTGAAAGCCAAAGGGGGGAACATCCGGCATCGTGTTGCGTAGCGCCGGAAGTGCGAAGAGCATCGTGGAAAAAACCGAAATCAGGGGCGACCAGAATGAGCCGCCTAGAGCCAGAACGCTCAAGGTATTGAAGAGCACCGCAAGGCTGATGCACCACATAAGGATCACTGTAGCAAACCTGTAAGCGTGCGGCTCCGACACTGGCTGAGATATTGTGCATGGTAAAGTTGCTTACCGATGACGATGCAAAACGCTCGAACCACTGCCGTTCGTTGCACTGTGTGGCGAACAGTTAGAATGCTAGACCAATCTCGAGTGAAGCTATGTCCTCACATGTCAAGAGGAGCACTGTTCCTTCCTCAGAGTTGAAGTTTGGCCCAACGTAAGGCAAACCGTGAAGAGATTGTTGCGTTACTAGCCAACCTTGGACCCAATGTTAGGCAAGCCGTGACGAGATTGTTGTGTTACTAGCCACCTTGAATTTGACCAAAAATATTGACTCCAACGAGCGGAAGAGAGGCGTTTGTGTCCGAATTGATGACCGCAAAGCTCGAATTCAGGCCGTAGACGTCAAAAGGGTAGTAAATGGACGCTGCCCCTTCGATTGCGTTCATGGAAGCAGACGTCCGATGCTGGGTCAAGAAAGTCTGAGGCACATAATCGCTCTCTGTGCGTTCGTGGGCCACACCTGCCGAGGGAAAGAAGTGCAAATGGCTTACCGTGCGAGACCACAAAATCGCCAACAGGTATCGAGTTGCCATCATCTGCTGTAGATTTAGAACATTATGTAACAGAAGCTCCAAAGTGCGCACAAAACGCTGTGGCGCTGACTGCAAGCGCTCCGCCCGTCACCGAGTCAGGGGCGTTCGACTACAAGCGCGCTTCAGAGTCTGTTCCAGAGCGATTGGGAGGAAGAAACTTACAAGGGTACCTGAACCTAACCAAAACCAGGAGATCGTGCAGCTCTTGGCCCGGATATTGATGTCCGCCACCTGTCCTACCAGAACGACGCCGTCCTGGATCGCATCAACATTTTCCCAGCGCGTTGGCGGCGACCTTCGCTGTTCCGATTGAAAAGAAAGGAAGGAAGCCAGGACAGAGCACACAATCAGGATGATAGCGATAAGTGAAACGATCCCTTCATTTGTGTGGCGAGGTGAGCTGCACACTCTGCGATAGCTCTCGGGTACCCAGCTCACAGACACGTTTCTTTCGATGGATGAATCGGACGTGATAGGGCAGATATGTCGCCTTGCGGCCCTCGGTCACGTTCTCGGGCTGGTCAGGATTGGCCAGCGTCAGCGTTGAATCGTGGTTGCTTGCGTGTGTCACTTCCTCCTCCTCAGAGTCGCGTTGGTGGTCTTTCATCATTTTTGATGGCAATGTCAGAAGGCCAAAGGTGATGGTCAGAACACAGGCCCAGCTACTGGTTAGAATCGCAACATGATCAGGCCTGGCTCGGGACGATATCAAATCAGAAGACCTTAGGATCTTTTTGAACAGAACGCTCACTCTCGGATGGCAACATCGTTACTGGTGCCATAGCCGCACATAAGTGGCAACGCTTGACTCTTGGTCCAACCGCAGGCCGGACCAAAATTTGGTGGCAAGATCGGACCGGCCCACCGTGTCAGAGACCCGCGATGCACGAATCAAAACATCGTTTCGTAGGCTGTCGTTTGCACTTGAGTTGCCAAGGTCAACTTCGGCCAGTTTGGACAGGAAGCCCAGTCTCTCTTGAGAGGACATCGACGGCTGTTCAGCTCCTCGAACTAGTCTTCTTACCGCACTTAGGCAGTCAGGAGAGTCTGTGAAAGCATTCAATTGGCTGACGAACGCCGTATGAAAGGCCAAGAAGGACCTACCGAGCGCGAGGCCCAGGCTTGACAACGCATCCGCGGCATCCAGGAGCCAGGCTGATTGAATTTTGCTGCTGAGCTGACCAACGTCAAGATGCGCTACAGCGTTGCAGGCAATTTGAAGCCAAAGAGCCTTCTCTGCAGGCAGGCGGTGCGAGAGCGACGAAATGAAAGTGAAGAGGGAGAAGCGGCGGACAAGGTCCGTGGCGGCACTGTCGAACTCGCTAGCTGATAAGAGGATCTGCGGGCAAGCCTTTATTGGAGCACTGGCTTGGGCGCTCAAGAGGGAGTACTTACTTCCAGGATTAGTTGCCGTGCAGCTGCCGAGGTGGATGTGGCGTTGAAGTGACCCAAAAGTAGCTCGACTGCCTGGCGGCGCTTGAGGACCGGCCATGCTTCCGGTAGACAGAGAGCGTCCCGTAGGAAGGACAAAAACCACGTCTCTTGGAAAAGCCGCTCCTCGTCGTCGGTCGAATACAGCATCTGGTAGAGCAAAGGGACATCCCTGACTTCGAGGACAGAGCGCTGGAGCAGGTGACGTGAAAAGGTGGGATAGAGAGCGTCTTCCGGTGATGACACCGCGCGCAGGCAGTTCGCCAAAAGCAGGGCGGAAAGAGGCGTGTGCTGCCCTTCGACGTTGGCGGCGTGTTCGAGCACGAGCAGCACCTCGTCTAACTCTGTGAACGAGGCATCCTGTAGTCGTACTCGTAGCCGGGCCAGACTGCGATCGCTGGACTGGCGTATAGCGAGCTGTGGCGACGCCAAACCACAGATCGCCAGACCAATCACATTGCGGTTGACAAGCTGCAGGAATTCGGCGACGTCTATCGAGGGTTCTGCAATGTAGAGGGAAAGAAGAGACAGGACCCAAGTGGGGTCGTAGGCCGGACGGTCGCTGGGGGCGCTTGCTGGACGCAGTGCTCGCAAGGCCGAGCCATAGACTAGGTCGGGCTCCAGCGCTGCCAGAATATGGCACCCCTTGAGGCCAGTTGATCGAAGAGCGGGAGGGCACCATGCTGCCAGCGAGACTCGCAGGGATAGCTTCCCAGACAGCTCTGCGCGTTGGAGCGCCTGCGAGATGCGGATATCGGTGTCTGTGTGGGTCATGCCAAAAATGGATAGCAAGCACTCGTAGATGGCGAGGTAGCTGAAAGAGGTGGTGCCCATCGTAGCCATCAGGTCGACTAGCGCACCCCCAAGTCGATCCTCGCGCAGCCAGGTTCGGAGGTCTGGCACTGCCAAAAGCATGGCAACATGTTTTGAGCTGTTGATTGACTGAGAGTGAAGGTGTCAGCTCTTGGTGAGTTCCAGCAAAGGGGGGAAGACGAACTTCACCCGACTGCACAAGCAGGCCGTTGACCAAGCGAACAACTTGCTCATATCGTAAGCACTTTGATATGGCGGATACTATGACCGGATCAACCAAGTGAGCTTTTGGCGCTGCTGGTAGTAGCGTGACCACGGCACCTGCACAGAGACCGTGAGATCACATCACGGGGCTAGAATAAAGCGAGCTTACACAATGCTTCGCACAAGTCCAAAGTGGCCGTAGACTGCACTTCGTCCTCTGCAAATCGACGCACGAGCCACAAAAGAGACTTGTCGACGGCCTCTTCAAGAAGTTGCTCGCACCCTCCCAACCGGTGCTGCAAGTTGCGCAACTGGATAAGGTGTGAAGCACTCCAGTCGTTCGGATTCGATCCCTGTGAAAACTGCTGCCAAAAGGTACGTGTTTCGGTCGGCCGGAGGGCAAGGAGCTGGATGAGGCATCCCTGAGCCGAGGCGTCCCCAGCGCTTGCTGCCAGAACAAGCGGCTCAAGCGATAAGGGCGGAGCATCCGAGGAGGTTGCCGAGCAGATTTTAAGAAAAGCTAAGAGGGCGGAGTAAAAAGCTGGTGCAGGGGAAGGGTGGCGCTGAAGCCAATCGCGAAAGAGATGCTTGGTGCCCGCGAAACGGCAGACGGCTATTGAAAGACCGTCGGTCGACAGATCTGAAAGTTCTGAGGTCGCTAACAGGCGTTTTGACCACCTCGAAATCGCTTTCTCGGGCAACTCCGCCACCTGCTCCAGGTTGGCTGATTCCAGAAGCCTGCCAACACTTGCGCCCGCTGTTGTCACTTGTCCATCAACGTATAGGTTCACCAGGGCGGTAAGGGTGGGTGGATCGTAGGTCAATGTAGCACCACGTAAAAGGTCCTCCCATAGCCTTGAGGGGCAAGCTTCAGAAGAGCGAGACAACAAGACCGCTAACAGATCGCTTCTTTGCCGGGGCGTGAAGAAAGGAAGAAGACATTGAATAGTCTGGGCGAAGTGGTCGGAGACGTTTGACCAAGCTTTCGCATCAGCTAACAAAACCTCGATATAGGGGCCAACAAAGTTGGAAGCTTCCGGCTGGGCAATCAGCAGCTCGGCCAAATCTGCAGCACAAAAATCAAGAGATAAATCAGAGCACAGGCCTTCAGACTCACCATGTAGATTGGCATGGTCTTGCTTCACAGCTTGCATGAACGTCGGTAAGAACGCCGTGCTGTGAAAGAGTTCCGGCGATCGTTCGACACTCTCGTGGAGCACTTGAAGATGTCCCGGGCAGGAGGAAGCGGCAGCAGAAATCGACAGACCAATGAGCCGGAGCTGAAGTCGCCGTGCGGAAATCGTCTCAGCCGACCACTGGGCCAGCAGTCGCTTCAGGGCCTTCAAAGACGAGCTTCTGTCTTCGGATTGGATCTTGGAGAGGTCTGAAATCGCTTTGGTCAGAGGCTTGGTCGAGCCGGCGATGGTTACCACATAAGCCAAGAGCGCGCGGCCCACGGCGGCATCCTCAGTCAATGCGGTCAGCATCACTGCCAGCCGCACTGTCTCTTGCACCAGCTCATCTGTCAGGCTGCTCTTGGTGGCCGAGTACCGAAGCTGATCAACCCACGCGCCGAGCAGCGGGCTGGAGAGGCCAGACACGCCTTGGCCCTCGAAGATGCGGTCCGCCGACTCGATGCACCTGAAAGGCGCTTGATTGGCCTTTTGAACACAGCCAACCCAGAAACGCCTCGCTGAGGTGGACTCCAAGACGTCGAGCCAAAGGTCGACCTCGCCCTCCGACTCGGCGTCGAACAAGGAGCTGTTGAGCAGGATGGAGTGGAGCCCCTGTCGGCATCGGACCTTGGCAGTGATCAGAACCGGCTGCTGGAAGATGTTGGCGAGGTGCATGAGGCCACAAGCATCCACTTCGCCCTTGAACCAATTGCTCGAGGAAAGGGTGTGCGGGATCAAAGCGAACAGGTGAGCTTGGGCCACGACCGCATCGGCCGTCTCAGAGCTGCCGGAGAGGAGGACGTCGGCCAGCTTGACCAGGTCGAATCGCAAAGAAGTTGTGAGGGCCGGGAGCGCCTCATAGTACTCGGCCAAGAGAGCGACGAGAGGAAGAAGGCGGGTCGCGTCGGTCTCGCTCTTCTGGATCAGCCCAATGACGATTTGAGGTTCAGGGACGCGGGAGCCAACGTCCTTGCGAAGCTGGTCAAGCTTGTTCGAGTCCACCGCGCCAGCCAGCCATGTCAGCTTGCGTAGGGCGGTAAGAAGCAAGAGAGAAAAGAGATGGGCGACGAGAACGTTTTCGTGCTGCAGCGCCTTCGAGAACCAAGCTTTCGAGAAGGAGGTCGGCAAGCAGGTGTCGGCGAGCTGCCCAGGTCGCAAAGCTGAGATGGAAGAGGGATTGGTGGATATGAGCGTGGTGGCTTGTGTGATCACTGAGATCCATTTGGAGGTGGCCTTCGGTTCCAAAGCAGTGGTAAGCTTGTTCCAAACGGCGCCAAACAGGTCAGGTTGGTGGATCAACACTTGCTGCACCAACTCAAAGTGGCCAGGGTTGTCGAGAGGCTTTAGTGCACTGACGAGGCTGGCGATGGTCTTGGACACCAGTTCGGAAGAGCGCGGTTGACTCTTCAAAGCCGCCAGATGCTCGACGGCCGCAGAAACGAAGCGGAAGACAACTTCTTCGGACCGCGTTGCGTTCGCCAACGACTTGGGCAATAAGGGAACCAAAGAGGTCCAGGCATCTTCGATCGTGTTGCAGCGCAAGGTGACGCTGAGCTTGGCGTCTTCCAGGACGTGAGAGAAGAAAGTGAGCAGCAGGGCCTCTCTGCACTCTTGCTGGTCTTCTTTGAGATAATCGGACGAGAAGACGGCGTGGACAAGGCCTTTTGAAGACAGGATCTCGCCCTTGAAGGACGCAGAGGTGATCGCTTTGAGCCAGGTCAGCAGGAGGCCCAGAGTGAGTGTGCGCCCGTCTGCCTTGTTGACCCGCTCCACTTTCTTATGTCGCATCCCAAGCAGCCTTGTCAAATTCTGTTGTGGCACTTATCAGCCTTGAGGAAGGTTGTTAAGAGAAATGGAACTTGCCTTGATGTTAGAGGAGAGCAAGTTCCAGCTCTTTCGGACCCGGAAGCCCCAGCCTTCTTCCTCTACATCCCGGGTCATGTAGCACAGCAATTTGACGACACAGCTGTTCCGGGCATTGCTCCCCGGCCCCAAGGCTTTCGCGAGCTCCGCTTCGTTTGTCGTCAAAAGTTGTTTCGCCAGGTCCTGCTGGACGGCGATCAACTCCAGGGATCGGATCTTGAGGATCTTGGAGAGCAAGTTGAGCAAAGAAATGAGCAAGGCGTCATTGGAAGTCTGCCAGCCAGGAGCAAAAAGTTTTAGAAGGCATGCTCGCAAATTCGAGCGGGTTGAACGTGAAAAGCTTACGGAAGAGCAAGTCGCCAAAGCCTTTGTGAGGGCAGGGATGGCCTCTTTGTACGACCTGAAAGCTTGAACAAAGTCGTCGATGTCGTCCTGGATGGCTTGGGCGAGCGCCTTCACCGCTGTTTGAATTTCATGCGCATGAGCGCAGAGGCTTGGGCTTTGAGGGAAGGGACCTCACTGGACTGGATGACGGTTGTGTCATCGCTCTGAAGTGCTCTGAAGAGCGCCTGGAAGTCAACCTCCTGCCGCTTGCGCTTCGACATCGCTGCACGGGTTGACGAGCAACTTCGAGGCGGACATGAGCGCTGATTTGGATGCAGTGGTAGGCGCCCTCTATCGCTGTCACAGACATTCTTCTGACGTTTATCGTGCCTGCAGACGGCCGCTATAGCGCCAGACTCGCATGTCAGGCCAGGTTCGTAGCTCGCCTCCGCTTCAGTCAGCTCTGGCCTCGACCTGACAGATCGCCTCTTGACAGACGCCAAAACGCAGCGTTATGATAGGCAGTTGAGGTAATGATCTTGTCATTAGTATGGCTCCCATTCAGCAGTGCTCAAAGCTGGCGATAGGTTGTGGGCGGCGGCGGGCCAGACGGCGCTCGAGAACGCCAACATCCTCGTCGTCAATGGCTCTCCCACGGCCACGCAACTGCTCAAGAACTTGGTCTTGCCTGGTGCGCGTGCTCTCATTCATACTTCTACCTGACCAAGGGCTCACAAGAGCGACGTCGCAGGCATCGGCTCCTTCACCATCCTGGATGACAAGACGGTCTCTGAGGCCGACATCGGTGCCAACTTCTTCCTTACCACCGAGTCCTTGGGGCACAAGCGGGCCGAGCAACAAGTCCCATTGCTCACCGAGCTCAACGACAGCGTCAAAGGCCACGCTCTGCTCCAGGACCTCGCCACCTTCCTCGCTTCCTCCCCGACCGCCTTGTCGCCCTACAACCTCGTCATCTCCGTCGATGCTCCCACGGCCGACACGTTGAAGCTGGCCAAGACCTGCTGGGAGGCCGAGATCCCTTTGATCACCGTGCGCAGCTGCGGCTTCACCGGCTCCATTCGCACCCAGGTGTCCGAGGTCGCTTTCGTCGAGACCCACCCCGAGTCCTTGGTCGATCTCAGGCTCGACCAGCCTTTTGCGGCTTTGGATGCGTACGCCAAGTCCTTGGACTTTGACGCCATGGACTCGCAGGAGCACGGTCACCTGCCCGCCGTCGTCATCCTGCTCCGCGCTTTGGACATCTATAGGCTACAGGTGCGCTTATACTCTTCTCTGTTCGTGCATGGATGAGAACTGAGAGACGACGGGCACACCGCAGCATGACGGGAAGCTGCCCCAAAACTTGAAAGAGCGCAAGGTGCTCAAACAGCTCATCACCTCGCTCAAGAAGCAGAGCGACGAAGAGAACTTTGACGAGGCCGAGTCCCTCGTCGTCAAAATCGCCAAGCCCACCTCCGTGCCCGCCGACATCCAAAAGCTCTTCCAAGACGCCAAGTGCCTCAACCTCACCCCGACCTCGGCCTCCTTCTGGATCTTGCTCCGCGCCGTCAAGGCCTTTGTGGAAAGCGACCCCCAGCACCTCTTGCCCTTGACCGGCTCGCTGCCGGACATGAAGGCCACCTCGGCCGGCTACCTGACTTTGTCCAACCTCTACCGCAGCAAGGCCCAGCAAGACCTCGCCAGCGTCAAAGCCCATTTGTCCAGCATCTTGAAGGGGCTCGGCCTGCCAGAGTCGGCCCTCCCCGAAGACCAAGTCGCCACTTTTGTCAAGCACGCCGGCTTCTTGACCATCATCCGCGGCACGCTGCTGGAGCAAGAGCTGTCAGGCGCGGCCAAGACCAAAACGCCCGAGCAGATCTTGCTGGAGCTCGAGGGCGACGAGGAGACTTCTCTGGAGTGGCACGTGGCCTTGAGGGCCAGCGAAGACTTCCAAGCCAAGTTTGGCGCTTGGCCGGGAGCAGGCGATGAGCTGGAGGAAGATGAAGGAAAGCTGGTGGTCGTGGCCAAGGCGCTGCTGGCGAGGTTTGGGGTCGTGGTGGACGAGCTGCCGGAACGGTTGTCGGACGCGTTGAAAGAAATGTTCGTTTGTCGACTTAACTTGAAGGTGATTGGGGACTCACGCTTGTCTTATCTCGCAGTGCCAGAGCGGGCGGCGCCGACCTGCCGCAGATGGCCGCCTTGCTGGGCGGCATTGCCTCTCAAGAAGCTATCAAGCTCATCACCCGCCAGTACATCGCTCTCAATGGCACCTTGGTCTTCGATGGCATCAAGTCCAGATCCGCCGTCTGCACCTTGTAGAAGATGGAAGGCGCGCCTTGACCGAACCCCACCAGATCCCCTTGTCTTTGCTTTTACCCAGCCATTCATACCCAGCTCCTTTCTGTTTCGGAAGAGCTATGCCCCGTCCAGGGCTCCTTCCAAAAGTCGAAAAGCTTGTTTTGCAAGCCCGTAGAAGTACAAAGGCTCCCGCGGCCACCCTGTTTGATACAATAGAAAAACACTTCCCAATGCTACAAGCGCAAAAACTCAAACACCCTCAGTACGGCTGGTCTTCGGGAGACAGCGTGAAACGCGTCGCTGTGTCAAAGTCCGTCTTTCGGGTGTGGACATTGGAAGTGATGAACGAAGTGTTGTAGATATCGGACATGGACAGAGGCTGCTCCGTGCTCTTCGAATGGACTGGGGTAGGTGGCACAGGTAAAGGCGGCGGTAGGAAAGGGTCTGCAGTTGTCATGCGGTCGCCCCTGAGGAACGTCGACGCTTTGCCACGCCGAGTGGAAGCCGACATTTTCGACGCGTAGCTCGTTTTGGAGGCGTAGCTGCCTGCTTGGCTTGCTGACCCCTCCTCTTGTAGATGTTCCTGGTGGCTTTCACTTTCATAGTAGGTCGGGCTGGCGTAGGTTGGACTGCCTCTGGGTGTGAGTGCACGATTGCGAGGGCTGACCGGCTTGTCGCCGTAACTGGACCGCATGGACTCGTACGGGTGCGCCACCGATTCGTATGGCTCTTCAACCTGCTGTGGATATGGAGCCTCGCTGCGATCGCCTGTGAGCAGCGACAAATTGGGCTGTGGAAGGCGACCCACTCCTGCCAAAAAGAGCTGGTGGGAGACTCGGCCTGCTTTTTGGGCCAAGACACCATGATTCCATCCTCCGGTGGGCGCTTGCGGCGTTGCGAAACCCAGCACATCAAGCACACAAGGATCAAGGCGCCGATGGAAGCACAGACAGCTCCGATTACCACCGGTGTGTTGGAGCTCGAGCTGGATCTTGGCCCTTGGTTTGTAGCGGAATCTGAGTGGGTGCTGCCCATTGAGGTCGCTGTTTCTGACCCTGATGACTCCTGTTCAAGACCACCGCCAGCCGGGTCGGTGGCGTTTCCGACTATTCCGCCGCCGTGGCCAGACACGGTCGCAGTGGCATTATGAGGAGAGCCTGTGAAGCCATGCAGGGAGCCAGTGCCGCCAGCTCGACTATTGGAAGAAGAGGAGGAGGACGAAGATCCTTGAGATTTGTTCGTGCTGGTCAAAGTGCCTCCGGCTGAGTTTGTGGTCGGCACAGAGGCAGGCGGAGTGGGCTTGTCATCGACATCATCAGCTGTGCTCGAGGATAAGATAGGAACGGTAGAGCCGGTCGTCGCAGGAGGCTGGACAGCCGCTTTCTCGAGCGTCGTCGAGGTTGTCGAGGTAGTAGTAGCAGCCGGCGGCGGAGGCGGTGCAACCGAAGTGAGAGATAGGATTTGAGCATCGAAGAGCGAATGGTAGTCGGACGTAATGCCAGGGTTGACGCCAAAGCAGGAGTGATTGTTGCCTGGCCCAATTGCCCTGGTGTAGCCGTACGCTTGCTGACCAGCTCCATCAGTCAACCGGAAATCAATGCTGACGCCTTTTTCTCTCTCCTTAGAGACACTACCGGAGAACAGGGGACAGTCGGCGAAAGGGGACAAACCTGCTGGGATATCGGCGTTCCAGTGCCATTGGGAGTCGCCGTCTTGGCTATCCTTCGCTGGCCATGTCTCCAGAACCTGCGCGTTGGAGTGATCTAGAATGTCGACAGTGTCTTGAAAGAGGCAATATCAATCAAGAAGGCACAAAAGACACAAAAGAAGTGAGGGGTAGAACCTACAGGGTCCACCGTTTTCACTGCCGAAAGGATGACCAGTGTAGTCACATTCTGGTTAATGAGGCTTAGAGGGTGGCTAAAGTCTAAAGGAAAAGGGCAAACGGTTGATCGTGTCAGGCACCCATCTGTTCAAGGGCGTAAGACGCGCACACCCCCAAACGTGAGAGAGAACGAAATGAGCGCACAGCCATATCCCCGATAGTACACCTGGAGCAAAGAACAAGAGCACACTGGCGAGGGCAGCGCGCATCAAGTCTGTCTGCCACCCAGTCGCTCGCCAATGTGGAAGTTGACGGCAGAGGACTGGTCTGCATACTCCGTTTCAGCCGGGGAAGGGCGTGTTTCGAACTTGAACGGTTGTACGAGAACAGGGAGACACGGATGTCAAGCGAAGGCACGAACTCGGGTCTTTCAGACCGGTCAGAATCCGTCTTCCCCGTCCCATCGCAGCACGTTTGAAGACAGGCTGCGGCCAGAGTGCATCCGAGAAGTCTTCAGTCAATCGATTGGTCCCAAACGGCGTCTTTAGGGTAAAAATCGTATCAAGTCGCGCATGCATTGGCCGTATGAGGTACACCTTTTCGACTACAGCTGACTGGCACTTTCATCGGGCTTCAACGTGCTCGTACCGTCACCAAAATGCCTTCCCAGGAATGCAGAAGCAGGGATACTCGCAGGTTTCGACACGGAGGAAGAATGAGCTGACAAGGGACGGCGCTGACTTGCGTCCGAGTACAGCGCGTAGGCTGCAGAGCTGTCGGCCTGCGTCCAAGAGGAAGTGGTCACTTTATGAAAGAGGGAAAGCTTCTTTGCTGGCGGAAGGCTGCCCGGGTGCACGTGTGGCGAGGTTGAGCCTTGCTCGCCCCAGGCATTTAGGGGGTCAATGGTGCGGTCTTCCCATCGGCCCGAGCCAGTACTCTTCGAAAAATCAGAAGAGGTCGTGCTTCTCTTGGAGTCAGAACGGTAGAAGGGGGCTTTGTAGTGTGGGCCGAGCAAGCGGGTGGTGGGAGTTCTCCCGGTTCGTCGCCGCCGTCGACGGATCCAAAAGGCGAGCAGGAGGAAGAGAACGACAATTGCTCCTATGGTGATTGAAGCAATCATCACGACAGGCGGCTGACGAGAGGACACAACCGAGCTAACGCTCGAAGCATGCGTTGCCCCAGGGTTGCCCGTCTTTGCCGGTAGAGAGGAACGGCCCGGCGAGGACGTTTTTACCGAGACGGTGGCAGGCGAAGACTTATCGGTAGCTTTGCTGGTAAGGCCATGTTGGGAAGCAGGTGATGACGTTGTAGATGGCCGGGAAGAAGAGGCAGAAAGAGAGCTGATGGCGGCGCCAAATAGATTTCCGAACTGAGCGGTGTCTCCAGAATTGCGACCGAGACAAGAGATGTCGGAGCTCGACTGCACGACACGGTTGTATCCGGTGATGGATGAGTTAGAGCTGTTGTCCCACAATTCGAAGACGACCTCGCGATTGCCGGGCCAGTCAAAGTCGAAGATGAACGAGTTTCCCGTCTGTTGGACGTTTTCGGCGATAATGTTGGTCCTCGCATCCAGAATGGCCAGGTTAAAGGGCCCAGCGCCTCCACCACCCCCGAATGCAATCTCGATGCCCTGACACTGCGCTGTTCGACGTTCCGTGTTAAGGTGCTCCTTATCAAAGAGGGCATGTCAAAGCCGACGTACAGATGGAATCTGGGACGCTGAGCCACATCTGCGCTGCCACTCCCGGGAGACCCATGCCCAATCCCACGACCAGGAACGCCCGAGGACCAGGCATGTCCGCTGTCTGCCTTGAAGCACGGCCTTACTAAAGGCTAAGGGACAACTGGTGAAAGAGTCTTGCCAAAGAGGGTCTGAGAAGGTGTCCAGACGCGGGCAGAACCGTCGTGGATCCACCGACGCCGGTCTGACGAGGTAGCCAGTACGTTTTCAGAAGCGGTACTTGTGTCGTCACGACGAGTACTTCTGACAGAGGCCATAAGACTATCAGCGCTGGCTGGCTGACATATCCGGCGAGAGTGTGGTGAGCGAAAAGCGGGCTCTGTCAGGGATGAGAATCGCGGAGGCCGTCGCAGAAGATCTTTTTGAAAAGGGCGAAACACCAAAGCCAGAAAACTTTTGTGAGACCGATGCGCTCGGAGATGAGGGGTGCAGCGGAGGGAGCGAGGGTTTGCCGTAAGATGTGCGACTAACAGACGAGCGCGAAAACTCTGTCTTAGCCCAAAGGTCAAGACCAGCCGACGGAGATATTGGAGCCGCCTGTCGCTTTCTCTTCTTGAGCAGAAGGAGATAGCCGCCCAACGCCAGCAGGACCAAAATGCTGACAATGACGGCAGAAACAACTGCCGTTGTCCGATTGTGTCGAGACACAGATGGACTGAGAGCACTGGCTGAAACCGAAGCAGTGGAAGACTTGGCGGCAAGAGGAGAGGAAGATTGCCTTCTTGATGTAGTGAAAGAGAGGGATGCGGCCGAAGGTGAAGATCGGGCGGGCGCTGAGGAAGTTGGCTGGCCGCTGAATGGGCGCGAGTGTTTGAAGGTGTGCTGGTGGCGGTGGTAGGCGACGAGGTCTGTGACTCCTTAGAGGCAGACGATGATGGGCGTAGGGAATCGATTCGCGGGCCATACAGCTCCTGAAACAGAGCGGTGTTGCCAGAGTTGGTCCCCAGGCAAGATACATCGCTTGAAGAATCGATGACAATCCACTCTCCCGGAGCCCACAGACTTCACATCCGGTCAGTTCTACATCGGCGCAAAGAGTACTGCGGAAGCGCACCTTGGAGCAAACAGAGAGAATGTTATATTAACACCAGCGGGAATGTCGGCCGTCCAGACATATGACCCAGCGTTTGCGCCCGGCTCAATCACTTCCACCACGTCCAGAGTGTTCGAATTCACAATCTGGATCTCGGACGAAGACTGGCTTGGCCAGGTCAAGGTCACCGTCTGACATTGGCCAATGGTTCCCGGGATTGTCAAGGAGAAGTCCGCTGACGCTGCTGGAGCAAAAGCGCCGCCGCCTCGGCGTTGGGCGACTCCACCAGTGGCGAAGAGGCCGACAAGAAGAACAACCGCCCCCCACTCTTGCATGGCTCAAGCACTAAAAGACTGACTGTCCACAGGCAAAACAGCCGAGGACAATTGCCGCACACAGTTGGATGCTCGAGGGGGTCGTGGTCGGTGGCACATTGGAAAGCTTCAAGCATCCTCCAACGCTGCAGGCGCCCGAGTCGAGGCATGGATTGTCAAGCCTTCTGTGAATCCAGCTGCTGCTTCGCAAGACGGCATCCCCATGGAGCCTGGAGCGGGGCGGTACGACGGTCCCGATGAAACGAAGCACAGAGAGGCAGTCTCGACATCGTCGGCAACACGCAGAATGCCGTTTCAAATTGATGCTCGTACTTCTCTGGGCAGACTTCGGCCACGGCAAGCAGACAGCGAAGGGGGCAAAATTGGCAAGATGGGCAAGTTGCGGCCGCTCGTTCTCAAGGTGGGCCTGGCAGGACCTGGCTTTCTGTAAGGCAAAAATATGGTGGTGGTGCGACT
Organism: Cystobasidiopsis lactophilus; assembly: GCA_001599975.1. Taxonomy (NCBI): domain Eukaryota; kingdom Fungi; phylum Basidiomycota; class Agaricostilbomycetes; order Agaricostilbales; family Chionosphaeraceae; genus Cystobasidiopsis; species Cystobasidiopsis lactophilus. The sequence continues at coordinate 2,785,185 of BCIO01000005.1, forward strand.
ATTCTCGTTTCAAATTCAGGCAGGCAGAAGAGTGAACACAGGGCGAAGACCGAAAGCGTAATTGAAGCTGGGCTTTGGAAGGAGCAAGATCGAGCCATTTCGCCACCCCTTGCAATCCCATGCATATCCTTGGCCGACGATGACAGTTGATGTTTGAAAAGGGAAGTGGGGTGTCCGGTGAGAGCGGAGGGAGTGTCTAGACGTATTGAGCGAGCCTGCGATAGAGCGCTTGAGCCACGTTGTCTAGCAAGCCACAACCTCTTAAACACTGACCACCTGAAGCCTTCGCCATAGCCTTGACGCTGTTTGGACGACTCCTGTATGAGCCACTGGGATTAAAAGGGATGGGAGGAGGGACAAACCATGACAACGGAGCACATGAAGATCTCGATGGGGCGAATGTCGGTCAATGGAACCTTGCCCTGTGCACACAATCACAAAGGCCTTAGATCCAGGCATTACGATCGAAGTGTGGAAGCAATGCGCACCTTGCCGGTAGTCTGCCAGAGGCCCAAATGGTGTCGGAGCTCCTCCTCGCTGACGGCGCCGGCGGCATCAATCTTGTTGCCCAGGATCAGAAAGGGCACTTTGGACAGCTCTTCAATTGACAGCAAGGCGTCCAGCTCGGCCTGCCGTGCGCGTCCAACGCAGCCCGTCAGCATTCTTTGATCGGAGGCCTGTTAAGACTGAGCACGGGCCCAGCACGCACCTTGGACTCTGGCAAGCGCTCGACGTCGGCGGAGTCGACGATGAAGACGATGCCATCGACCTCGGGGAAGTAGTCCTTCCAGAGCCTGCGCGCTTGCTGATGGCCTCCCAAGTCGTAAGTGGTGAATTTGACATTGCCGATGGCGAGCTCCTCGCTGGTCGGGTGCAAGGTGGGCTGCAAGGTGGCCAGGCGGTCGTTCTTGAGCATGTGCAAGAGGGTCGTCTTGCCTGCGTTGTCGAGACCGAGGAAGAGCAGCTTGGCGCTCTTGTTGGCTTTGCGCCCCCAAAGTCCACGTCAGTCCGCTGCACTGTACATCCCGGTCTGGCAGCACATACCCAGGCCTGTAAAAAAGTATCAGCGATCGCGCCCAGCCCTGAGCAGAGTCCTGGGGCCACTCACCTAGCGAAGCGAGCACATCCCAAAACTGCACTCGGGCGAAGGCACACTGAGCGAGGCGCCCGAACGGGAGGAGCTCGAGGTGGGACGCACCCAGTCAATGATCCACATGGTAAAATGGCGTCAAACGGGGCGTGAGAGATAGTGGAGCAGTGGCTGCTGGGCTCCAAACCCTCCTCAAGCCCATCGACTTCGGCGGCGCGTCAGCTGATCAGGGTCCCAAAAGTCAACAGCGTTAGCCTGCAACGATCATGGCAGGATGGACACCTCGCAAGATACGCTCCTGACGACAGCGAGCTCGACTGGGACCTTCCCTCTCCTAGAGCCCCAAACGCAGTCGCTTCTCGAGGAGATCATCTCAACCCTCCCGCCAGACGCCCACACTTTCGAGCATGTCTTCACGCGCTACAAGCAGGTCCTGGCTTCGCATAGTCTCGAAGACGACGAGCAAGGCTATGCCACCTTGCTCAAGCTGTCCATGCAAAGGGGAGCGACTTGGAAAGACAAATGGCGCAACGCAATGAGCGCCGTTCCCAACTCTTCGCCCGCCCTGCCCGCGTTGGACGTGTTGAGGGCCCGCCTGGACTCGCTGGATCTGGCGTCAGGGACTCCGCTGGCTCCAAGAGGCAGGACGCCATTGGCCTCCAGGCTTTCGGCGCCCTATCCGATGACTTCAACACCGACGCGGCCGAGATTTCTGCCTCCCAGTAGAGGCCAGGATGAAGAGAGTCTTCTGTTCGAGGATGGGGCACTGTCCAGACCGACCCCTCGCCGCGTCGCCTTCATCTCCCCTCAGTCCACGTCTAGCAGCTTCATTCCGCCGCGCGCGCTTCCAGGGAGCGAATCATATGCTGACGAAGACCGTGCTGGCCACTTCCGGAGCAGTTTATTACACGAAGAGCCCTCGTTCGAAGCCAACCCTTTGATCACCGCGGCGATCGCCTTCCTCAAGGAGACCCTCTTTAGCCGATACCTCGACCGGTGGCGCTCGCGGCTCGAGAGCTTGCAAGTTCGCGAAGCTAAGACGGCGGCCATCCGGCAAAAGCTGCTGGTCAAGCGGGCGTTGGCCATTTGGCGCCTTCGGATCAAGCTTGTCAAGGGCGTCATGGAACCCAAGAGCGAGCTTTGGTACATCAACAAAATGAAGCGGAGGACTTGGGAGGCGTGGAAAGCTGCGGTGAGGGAGAATAGGCGAAGTAGATGGGAAGGGCAAATGAGGGCTGCCTTGTCGGCCGTCCGTGAGCTGAGGGAGGACCGCATCCTGACCCAGGCCTGGACGGTGCGTTCTCTACTTTCTATGTCTTCTGTTGATATGTCTGACGATGCCGCCATAGATCTGGCAACAAAAAACTAAAGAAACGCAAGCGGACCGGTTTCGCCTGCTGTCGCTGCTCCTGCCCGCACTAAGCAAATGGAAGAGCTCGACTCGACGCGTTTTGAAGCTGGAGCAAGTGGCGCGGCAGGTTTTGGACGACCAAGAAGCCCAGCTCGTCTACGGCTCGCTTACCAAATGGCACAAAGCCACGTCCTTGAGCCTGGCGGAGAAAGAAGTAGGGTTCCGCAGAAGAGAAGACCGGCTTTTGAGCACGGCCTGGGAGGTTTGGGCGAGCGCAAAGTGGGTAGACGTCTTCCTCTCTGTCTGAAGCCATCCGCTGATGCCCGTTCTAGGGACGAAGGCGACCAGGCCAATGCCTTCTACGCCGACAACCTCCTCAAAGCAGCTTTTGTGGCTTGGCGAGCGCGACAGACTCAGCATGTTGTGGGTCGTTTGCTCCTCCGTTTGTTCAAAAGTTTAGCCGAGCAAACGCACTGCGGCAGATGTTGGAACACACGGCCTATCGGCTCAACGAGAAGCGAGAAGGCAACGTGGCCACTTCGCTCTTCCGGTTCTGGTTGGTCAAGGCTCGCGGCGCCGCCCTCGAGCGCCGCAATGTCACCGTCAAACTCACCCAGAGTGCTCTTGACACCTGGCTCATGCGAGCTCACACCGTCGTCGTTGAGTATCCAGGTGCGCTTGCTCCGTCGTCTACCGCTTCCTTAGCGCCGTGGGTTGATGTATTCTTAATGTGGTGCAGCCCGGGCCGACAACTTCATTCAAAAGCGGCATGCTGCGCTGCTGCAGTTTTCCCTGCGAGCTTGGAGGAGCAAATACGCCCAACAGGAGCGCATCGATGCTGTGTCCGACCAACTTCAGAAGCAGGCTCTCCAATCCCAGTTCTTGACCAAGTGGCGCACCAAAATGGCTGAGCGGTCAACCGACTATCAAAAGGCGGACGTAGCCCGCGACTTCTTCTTATCTAGGCGGCTGTGGGTCGCTTGGGTCGTGGCAGCTGTCAACAGCAAGGGCGACAAGCTGGAGCTGGTCATGCAGCAGAAGCTACTCGGCTCGAGCCTCGAGAGTGCGTTTACCTCTGTCGGCTCTTAATGATCCAAATGCTCACGGTCAGTGACATTTAAGAATGGCGTCAAAAGACTCGAGAGCGAGTGGCACTAAACGAGCTTGCTGATAATGTCGAGGCATCGCTCAACTATGTTCGTTCATCCTTGGGCATCTTTTCGCTTCCTGATGCTGAAAGCGTGCAAGCAGAGGGTTGCGCAGAATGCCCTCAAGACCTGGGTGGCCAAAATCCTTGATGTCCGCAGCCGGCTGCTGCAAGTCGAGCAACGACGCGAAGGCCAATTGGTCATCAGCGCATGGCAGAAGTGGGCCAATCGATTCGAAAAACAAGCGGAGGATGTCAGCTTGGCCGAGAGCTTCAAGGACGTCAAACAGGAAGGTGAGCACTTACTGGTCTTGGTTCGCTGTCGTCACGCCACTCAATATGCGGCTGCAGAGCGCTTCCGCAAGATCTTCACCAAATGGGCTCGCAAGGCTCGGTGGAACGTCCAGAGGCGAGTTCGGATCGAGGACGAGGCTCGCATGGAGAAGGAGCAGATCCTCACCAAGGCCTTGATGATCTGGCGGCGCAAAGCGCGGAACAAGAAGCACATGCGTTTGGTGCGTTGCTCTCCATTTCCGTTGTGCGAAAGTGCTGACAGCATTACTGTAGGCCATCCAATTCATCATGGCCCGGCACGACTTGGCTCTTGAGCAAGCTTTTCAGAAGTGGCAGGCTCGAACCAAAGTAAGAGTCCACTTGCGTGCATTGAGCGCGGCGGACTGAGCCTTTGCCACAGATCTTGCCCGCCCTACAGTTTTCTGCGCACCACACTCTAAGAAGAGCGTTAGCCCACTGGCGCACCGTCCTGCCCTTGCAAGCCAACCGCAACAAGGCGGACGAGTTTCATTACCGGAACCTTGAATGTAAGCTGATTTCCCTCTGTCCACGCTAGAGATCCACCATCTCATGGGCCGTTTTTCAATCACAGCCGAGGCGTTTGCCAAGTGGCTGTCGGTCGTTAAAGCCCGTAGGGCGCGCAGGGCTGCGGAGTAAGTGTTTGCCCAGATCGCTTCGGGCTCCACGCTGAACTCAAAGCACCTAGCCGCTTTCGGGCTCGATCCACCACTCCTCTGCGCAGTGTTGGGTTCAGGCCACGCTCCACGCCTGCAAGAGCGGAATCAGAGGAAGTCTCCGTCGGTCCTTCCGCTCGAAGACCTGTCACGGCCCCTCGGCTAGGGAGCGCCCTTCGGCACTTGGTGTCCAGCTCCTCGTCTTCATCTGACATCGATTGAAGGCGAAATCTGGGGCGGTTCGTTTGTCGTACGATGTACTTGTAAGATTGGACATTGCCAAAAGAGCAGAAGCCGGCTGCGTCCCACGAAAGCCGCTGCTTCTCCTCCGGGACGTATTGGTCACTTTCCACTCTTGTACTACTTCACAAGAGCGCGAGCTTTGCCAGAGAACGCCTCGTTCTTGCGCGCGAAGAGTGCGCTCGCCCCAAATCCGCCGATAATCCTCGTCACTCGACCGCGTTGTCTTCCTTGCTCTACCAGTTCAAGAGACCAAATACTAGCTCGTGAACGTAGAAATCAGGCGCCGACCTTGACAGAAAGGTGTCCAGCCAACCACAACCCTCGCATCTCGAGCGCGAAGCATCAGCTGCCTTGCGGAGGCCCTCGATTTGTTTCCGTTTACTGGCTTCGACGACCTCGTTTGTGCATCGCCGTCCTTGACCGCCAATACAACTCGGCGCCAAGCTCCCACAGCGGCCCCCAACGAGCTCGCGCAACGTCCTCGAAACCACGACAGGCAGTCCCCACAAACCGGACGGCACCTTGCCAGCATCGCCATGTCGAGCTCCAATACGACGTCCATTCGTAAGTGCCTGATCTGCACTGGCGGCCAGGGCAGCCACGAGCTCGCGTCTGCAGGCGGCGTGGAGGGGCGAAGGCAGCGACTTCTTGCCTTTTCTGCTCTGGCCTGTCCAGTGCGGGCTCCATGTCAAGGGCGTGCGGCTGACCTGCTTTGGCCCTTGCCGCGCTCACACAGCACTGGACGATGCGTCAAAAACGGTCAAAGTGGTGGCCGCAGACGGCCGCACCGGCGAGGAGCGCGAGATTTCCTATACCAACTCAAAGGTCGTGGGCAACGGCTCGTTCGGCGTCGTGTTCCAGGCCAAGCTCGTCGGTGACAACGCACCGCAAGGCGCAGAGGGCGAGGTGGCCATCAAGAAGGTGCTCCAGGACAAGCGGTTCAAGGTTTGTCCCTCTTCAACCCTTTACGCTCGGACGGGACTGACCGCCGCTGGCTTCCAATCGCACAGAACCGAGAGCTGCAAATCATGCGGCTCGTAGCGCATCCCAACGTGGTCGAATTGAGGGCCTTCTTCTACTCCAATGGCGAAAGGGTGCGTTGACGGCCCACTCAGTGAGACGAGTCCCCGCGGTGCTGACTTCCACCTTCGTCGATGTCACAGCAAAAGAAGGACGAGGTGTACCTCAACCTTGTGCTCGAATACGTCCCCGAAACCGTCTACCGGGCCAGCCGCCATTACGCAAAGCTCAAGCAGACCATGCCCATGCCCTACATCCGCCTCTACATGTACCAGCTTTTGCGGTCCCTCGCCTATATCCACTGCCTGGGTGCGTTCACATCGTCCTATTGAACTGTGCAGAGCCTGGCTCAATGGCTCCTGTGGCGACGCACAGGCATCTGCCACCGCGACATCAAACCCCAGAACCTGCTGCTCAACCCGCAAACCGGCATCCTCAAGCTGTGCGACTTTGGGTCGGCCAAGATCCTGGTGCAGGGCGAGCCCAACGTGTCGTACATCTGCTCGCGGTACTACCGGGCCCCGGAGCTCATCTTTGGCGCGACCAACTACACGACGAACATCGACGTCTGGTCGACCGGCTGCGTCATGGCCGAGCTCATGCTGGGTCAGCCGCTGTTCCCGGGCGAGAGCGGCATCGACCAGCTGGTGGAGATCATCAAGGTGCTGGGCACGCCGTCAAGGGAGCAGATCAAGACGATGAACCCGAACTACATGGAGCACAAGTTCCCGCAGATCAAGCCCCACCCTTTCTCCAAGGTGCGTTGCTCGTCCCCTTTACATCTGCCTGTGCGCATGTTGGGTGATGCTGGGGTCGGGAACACACAGGTCTTCCGCCCGCGAACGCCGGCAGACGCGATCGACCTGATCTCCAAGCTGCTAGAGTACACGCCGTCGGCGCGGCTGACGGCGATCGAGGCGATGTGCCACCCGTTCTTCGACGAGCTGCGCTCGGGCGAGGACAAGATGGCGAACGGCAAGCCCATGCCCGAGCTCTTCAACTTCACCCGCGAGGAGCTCTCCATCCGGCCCGACCTCATCTCCAAGCTCGTCCCGCCGCACGCCGAGAAGGCCCTGCTCGACCGCGGCATTGACGTGCACGACTTCAAGCCCTTGAGCCCAGAGTCGTTCGTTTTCTCTTTCCCTTCTTTTCCCTTCGAATCCCCCACCCTGAAAAGTACTTTCTTTAGCATGCGAATCTCACTTGATTGAAAATGATGGCGATACCCCCCTTTACCAAGAAATCAAAACGCCCCCTCATCGTCCCATTTTTTTTCTTTACGCCCCCGGCTTCTTTTCTTTTTTTTTGCATCGTCTCTCTCTCGCCCAACCCTTTTTGTCCTCGTCCTCCTCGTCAAACTACACACCCACACACCATGTTTTTTTCCGTCGTTTTGCCCAAAAAAACGACGGGTTGTTCTCTTTTTTTTGCCACCCTCTTTACTCCTCCTCGAGCGTCCTCCGCCCCTTTCATGCCCCCACCCTTCCTGGCGATTCATCTCTCCCTCGCGACGTCCTTTCAGACCCTTTTTAGGCAACCCCTCATTTCTTTCGGTGTCGCCCCCCATCCTCGAGCTGGATCCTCAAGAGAGGCAGGGCGCACCAACGTGGTTCCACCGGTTTTCGTCCCTGCTGTTTGGTTAAGACTGTGGGCGGTTGGAATGTGGAAGGAGTGAATCTGGGGTTGGTGTGTTGTTGCAAGAGCTCTGTGGGAGTAATGGGGCCCGCCGAGCTGCCTCTCCCCTTCCAATCGAGGGGCGGACTTTTCCTCTTTTTTGCAATGGCCTTTAAACTTGTAATCATGCTCGCTTTTTGAATGCGGACGAAGGGGGAGTCTGCCTCAAGCACGCTTGAGATTTGGGCTGCCGCCGTCCAAACGCTGAGACGTAGTAAGTCTTCTGTCTCTACAAGATTTGGATTAACTAGACGTTGTCAAGCTCATTTCAGAAGCCAAAGTCACTAGTGCGATTGCCACCACACCCAGGCGAAGAACAAAAGGTTTCGGCTTGTGTCGCCACAAAAAAAGTTGGACCCAGTCGAGCAAGTCATGGCCACCGTCTTTGACCACAACGTGCTTCCGCCAGTTGCTGCTGAGAAGAGCAGCAGCGAAGGGCGGCGGCTGGTGCCTTCTTTGGTGAACCCGTTTGGGCCATTGAGCGCCTTGAGCCACCGCCTGTCCGAGTGGAACTTAGAACGGGGCATCGACACCACGCCGGGCTCGATGGAGGACCTGTCTAGGCATGTCAAAGGTAATGCTTTACCCTCACTTATACTCTCCACTACTATAAGAGCTAAAAGGGAGGGGACGCAAAGGCATCTTGGCTTCCTCGTTCGCTTTTGACGGCGCCAAAGCCGAGCTGCAAAAGACCGTGTCGATGAACCCGGCCTTCCAAGTGTCCCACACCTTTGCGCTCGGCAACTCCTTGGGCCCGTCCATCAACCCGGGCACCTACTCCTTCGGCGCCATCTATGGGGATGATAATGTGTGTCCACTTTTAAATTTTTTGTTGGTCTGCCCCGAAGGTGTGTGCTGATGAGGGTTGTTAACAGTATTTGTTGCAAGGCGGAGTGGATGGAGATGGGTCTGTTCAAGGGCGGTGTAACATTAGGACGGGCAAGGACAGCGTGCTCAAAGGTCAATGGCAGGTGAGCCAGTTCTCTCCCTCTCTCTCTCTCTCTCTTGGCAAATGGGCTCAAAGGTGTGTGTGTGCGAAAACAGTACGCCAACAGCCCGATGGGAGGGAGCATCATGGTGTGGGAGCACCTGGCGCACGGCAAGGGCTGGTCCTCCTCCTTCAAGCTCGTCAACCCGGACCTGGCCTCTTTTACGGGCAACATGTCCTACGGCGCCCTGCTCGCCGTCACCCGCAAGCTCTCCCTAGGCGCCGAGCTCGTCCTCTCCCAACTCCCCTACCCCGGCTCCGGCTCCCTAGCTTGGACGGTGGGCACGGCGCTCGCTGCCAAATACACCGGCGACTCGTTCATCGCCACCGCCCTCTTCGGCCAGTCCACCCCCTTGACGCTCGGCTACACCCAAAAGCTCAGCGAGCGCGTCGAAGCCGGGGCCGAGTTCGCCTTGGGCCCCAACTTTTCCAGGCCGGCCGAGAGGCTGGGAGTGGCCAGCGTCGGCGTCAAGTACGAGTATCGACCCGCGACTTTTAGGGGCCAGATCGACTCGAATGGAAAAGTCATGGCCTTCTTGGAGCACCGGCTGAACCCCATGTTGACGTTCTTGCTCTCTGGCGAGATTGACCAGTTCAAGGTATGTGCCCCCTTTCTCTTTCTCTCGGTGAGAGGTTTTGTGGTGTTGATTCTGAATGGTGATGGTTATTAGAACACGTCCAAGTGGGGATTCGGATTGACCTTGGATTCGAGCACCATGGACGAGGCCACAGCTATGTCTCAAGGCCAGGTCCGTTCCTCTCTCCTTTTTTCCCCAAAAGTTTGGCTTAATTATTCGAATGACTGAAAACAGCCCCAAGTGCCTACTTGAAAGCCCTTCGATCTGGTTTCGGCGGGGAGTTGAGGAGGGAGGGAGAAGCCTTGTATACACACCGATTTCTTTCTTTTTTTGCACCACTCTTATAAAGGTCCCTCTGTGTGCCATATACACATTTCATCATTTACAATGGCCCGCCCTTTCGATAAGGGGCATTCTATTCCTCGTGTTCGTCCTCATCGACAGCTTGGCCACCGGAAGTGCCTTCCCCAGATGGCTTGCTGCCCTCGTACGCCGGGAGCAGCTTGAACAAGCCCTTGTAGGGCCCGGCTTGGACGGGCGCCGCGATTTCCTGCAGCAGGTCGCGCAGGTACGTCTCGGGCTGCTTGATGCGCTCCTTCTGTGCGCACACGAACACAGCGACCTTCAGTGTCTTTCTACTGAGAACTTGAGGGGGTCACACGCACCAACGTCTTGAGCGACCAATACGGGTGCTCCTCGAACGCGCCAAAGATCAGGTCGCGCACGTCGTTGGCCGGCAGGCGGACCATCTTGACGCCCTTTTCCTTCTTGCCCGTTTTCTGTGCGTCACAACACGAAAACCTAAGATATGCAAAAGGAGGATCATAAGGAAGGAAGGAGCGCGCACGACAAAGTTGGAGAGCTTGGGGTTGTACATGGCAACCGCGCCGGAGAGGAGCATGTTTTGGCTGGCCTGGCTGCCCGAGAGCATTTGCGTTCTATGTGTGGTCAAATTGAGTTCAGAGAACTGAGGAGAGGCCACCAAAGAGCTGAGGGGTGACACTGACTGTCGCTTGGGCTGCTCGGCCTTCTTCATCCGCGCTCGCATGATGGCGCGGTAGGCGGGCGCCTCGACGTCTGGCGTCAAGTTGCACTCGTGCACCACGTTGCCTATCAAAGCCGGTTCGCCTGTGGCATGGGCATCCTCGCTCAGCCTGGTGGCAAACGACCTGGCAAAGGGGGGAAACACAACGCACGCTTCTTTCGCTTCTTGAGCGCAGCAGCGGCGCCGTTGGCCTTGGGCGAATCGGCGTCCATGGGCACAGCAGAGGTCGACGCTTCCGAAGCAGCAGCAGTGGCCTTCTCGGCGAAGATGAACAGGTTTTGGGAGGCCGCGTTTTGGATGGTGAGCTCGAACTCGTTCGGGATGGCGTCTTGCCCGGGCAGCGCGGCCAGGCTGTTGGGCACCACTACGGTCAGAGCTTGCTTGCCGTCCGGTCCAGCTCTATTCGCCACCGGGAGTGAGCGAAGGGGGGACGGCCCCAAATGACGGCCTCACTCGTAGATGCGAAGCCTGCCCAACTCCTGCCCTTCTTCCGTCACGCCCGACCACCTCTCGGCCAAGAACTGAGGGATCTAAGAACCGGTGTGAGCGGCCTGAGCGTGTGGGTGCGCTCGCGCGATGGCCCAAGACGCACTTTGACGAGCCAGGCCTTTTGGTTGGCGGCAATGTCCAGCTGCTCCTCGGGCTCCTCCACCAGCGGCTCGTGCCAGTCCAAGTGCAACCCTTCGCCGGCAATATCAATCGCAGTCGTCATCCTCAATCCGTCCCCCAGAAGGTCGTCTGCGGAAGAGAGCTGTTCGACTCGAGGCGTCCACTCTGCTTCCGTTCCTCCTGCAAATGTGGTCTTCGGTGGCGCTCATTTGCATTTGCTAGGCTATCCTACAGCAAGTGAACCGGCCTGAAGCAAAGTCAGCGAATGCTCCAAGGCCAATCCACCTTGCTCCGCGCCACCAAATTGCGCTTCCGGCCGCGTCTCTTCCTCCCAGACCAACGTCCGCGCTCTTGGACGCGTCTTAATTGACACCGTCACGGCCAACATGCACGGAACTCTGAAAGGAAGCAGAAGCTTCAGCCTAAGGAGGCTCACGACGCCTCCAGCCACGTTAAGCAACGGCCTTTAGTCTGCTCCTTTGCTGGCTCGCCCCTGTTCTGGTTCTGCTGCATCAGCGACTCTTTTGTCTGATGCCGCTCTTTGCCAAGCTCGGCGAGAAGACCACTGCTTGATCGATCGAGGATCCGCAGACTGGTCACTTTGCCCTTTTTCGGTGCTCGCCCGCCTTTGGCAACTTTGGACCTTTGGCTGGGTCGTCGCGCTGGGCGGCCACCCCACGTCTTGCACCTCAACCTTTCCGTAACTGGCTTCGCCCACGACACGCAGAGTCAATAGATTTCGGGCCCGGTCAACAGAGGGAAGCTCACCAAACCTAAACAGAAGCTTGTTCACCTGCGACCGGCCCAACCCAGCATAACAATTGTACACACGGCGTATGGCGCATGCAGTGTTCGTGGCAGATGACAACTTGAGAGCCACTTGGCCAAATCAAACGGCACAAGCGATTGGGTTCCTTGCAGCCAGGTCAGTGCACACCGGCCCACTCGGGCGTCTGTACCGCGTTCGTCGGCTGACTTTAAATTGCTCAAATCTCAGCATTGGGATCTTGATCAATGGCGCAATCGTTGGCTCGCGGTGGAGGCAACTGGGCGGCCTCTTTCACCCCAGGATTAAGGATGCGAGTTGGCGGTGTGCTACGATGCTCAGCTTGACGTTCCTATCTTCGTGCGTTTGCTCCCTTCCTCTTGCTCTTTACATGCTCTCTGATACCAAGAGGGCCTCTCAGATTATGTTTCGCATATATCGCAGCATTCATCCAGTATGGCGTCGGCCTCGCTTCATCGCCAAGCCTTTGCAACAGCTCCGTTATTCTATGCGTCTCTGCCTACGCCTGCGTCAAGGTTTTCACCTTCATTTTCCTCTTGGAGCGCCTCGCCATCGTCTGCAGTTGTGACGGCGCCCGCTTCTACAAGTCCTACCTCTGGCTGGCTGGCGCCGGAGGTTTCCTCCTCGGCCTTCCTGTTCTGGGTCTCTTTATCGCCAGCAATCATTTCAAGTATGAAGAGCAATCTGGGATCTGGTAGGCGCCTTCTCTTGTCAAAACTTGATTCGAGCGCCACTGACTGGTTTCGGCCCATCTTTTTCAGCCACAGTGAGGGTGCTTGATGACGCTGCCATTGAAGTTTTAACTGAAAATCAATGTCTCAGTCGGTCTCCGAGGATATGGAGCCTACTCGATCGTATGTTGTCCGCCCGCCTCGTGTCCTTCTTCGAGAGCTCACTTTGGCTTGCAGAGCGTTTGGGACCTGGGCCTAAACTTCTATCTGTCAATCTGCTTCGCCATCAAAGTGCGAGGCAGCGCCCTGCGGCGAGATTCGCCCCTTCGTCGTTTGGGTAGGCTCTCTGCTCTTTGGGGTCTCGGCCGCGTCCTCACATTGTTGCTGTATCAGCCTTCCAAACTTTCGTCATTACGTGCTTTTCATGTGCTACGTCGTTCAGTAATAGTGAGTCGCTTGGCATTGCTGAAATGGGCAGATTCTTGAGCGCCACTCCGAGCAGTCATCACCTTGGCCATCCTCCGAATGGAGCTGGCCTTCATCTGCCTTAGTGCATGCACCCTCGACGTCCTCCTCGATGCGCTCTGCCTCTCGATCGTCACCAGCTCGCCGGCACGACCTGCTGCAGAGCCAACACCGCTGCCTGTTCCAGGGCCCGAGAAAACCCAGCCCTCGCTCGTCAGCTTCATGACCCAGCTCCAATCCGGCTATATCCAGACGCCATCAAGACCGCGCTTTAGCTTGTCCTTCTCGGCGGCGTCTTCCAAACCCCTTGCCCCACAAAGAGAACCGGACTTGGACTCGCTCGACGACCGCTTGGCGCCGAACGAGCCGGACTTTCACTGATATAGAAGTAGCATCGCATTGTAAAACACACACACTTGCATCAAAAATCCGCCACAGCAGCACCCACGAACTTTAGTCCCGCTGCCTGGACCAACTCCAACGTCTTTTGGACCTGACCTTCGAACCTGGTCTCAACCGTCCAGCGGCAGAAGCTTTGTTTCTCATGTGTTTCACTGCTCTGTTTTGCCGGCTGTGCTTGTGGGCTGACAACTCAAATAACGACCGAAATCATCTCAGAATCGCTGACGTCTGAAGAGGCCGCCGGCGGGTCCTTCTCCGTCGCTGTCATGCACCCTGCTGTTGATTACTGCGATCCAGTATGAATGCCACGTTGAATCGTACCAAACGACCTGTCCGCACTGGTCTCTCGCTGTCTACCATGACCTCCCAATGCGACATTTGCTTTGACAAGAAGACCTGCAAAGTCCTAAACTTGCATGGCTTTTGCGTACGCTCTGCACACGAAAGGTCCTGTTGCTTGACGGAATGAGATTGACTTTCAGCGAATGCCACCGACTTGCGACGATTGCTTTGGCAGAATGGCTAAGAGGTATCTGGACCTCCACCCTTTCACCGTCAAGATCGGCTGCCCGCGATATGGCTGCAACGAAGGTCTGTCTCGTATCTATCCTTCTTGCATGCTAGCCCATGAATTTGGAAGTCCAGTGCTGGACTGGGACCAAATCTCCAACATCTGCAGCACCAAAACGCGCACTGAGCACGCTTCCTCGCCTCAGTGAGGCGATCCAGGCTCATTGTGTAGGCGAGCAGAATTGACAGGCTCGTTGCCCGCCGAGCCGTAGAGCTGGACCCAAATTTCAGATGGTGCTCTGGCGAGAAGTGTTCCTCGGGCCAGATCCATGTCGGAGGCGAAAAGTCACCCATCATGACCTGCTCCGACTGTGGCCAGAAGACATGCTTTCGACATCGAGGGCCGTGGCACTCGGATCTCTCTTGCGCTGAGTTCGAAGCGAAGACCCCGGCAGAGTCAGAGGACGGTAGATGTCTCGCTTATTCGAATTTACCCGAACCCTGAAGTTGCCTGGAGTGACCAGAAAAGAAGGCTCTCGCCGCGCTGGAACGTCTCTTGCGAGATGAGACCAAGCAGTGCTCCAAGTGCCGCTTCCACATTCAAAAGTCAGCCTTTCTCCCGGACTTCTTTCCATCTTATTGCTGAAAGTCTATCTGTAGAGCTTCAGGTACGTGACCCTGACGTTGAAGGAGTCATGGGGCTGAGGCAAAAAGCAGGCTGCGGTAAGAGCCGTGCCCCCGCACTCGCCCTCCTGTTCTCAACCCAGCAAACTAGATCATATGGTCTGTCGTGTAGGTACAGGCCTTTGTGTTCCTGCAGAAATCATGAGCTTAAGATTGGTCTAGTGCGGCCACGCTTTCTGCTACCGGTGCAGAGCGTCCTACATCGACATTGACGTGAGCGACTCTGGCCCTTCCATTCGTTCCCAGTTTTCGGTCACCCCTTATTTCGATAACAGGCACAAGGCAATCGAGCACACGGCAGGGACTGTCCACACTATGCCTAGTCGAGCTTTGCCTTTCGCTCTCTGGATGCTGGTTTTTGTGCTGCGATTCCTCTTGCTGGGTTTTGCTTTCGCATCCTGTCTTCAAATTTAACCTGCCCATTGCAACGTCCGGTACGGATATTACACTTGAGCCGAGTAGGCTTGCCGCCAGAACAAAGTTACTCTTTGACTCGCACCGCCAAGACCCCGCCGACCCCGCTCGCTCTTGCTCCTGTCTGATCAGCGAGCGGCACTGTTCTGAATGTCTCACTTGTTTTGCGGGTTGCGCATCATTGCGTCTTATCTGTCAAAATTCTTGTCTGCATCTTTGCTGTCGGACTGCTCTCGGTCTGCTGTCAAGATTGTCAACAATGCTCGCCGTCTGTCGCAGCCTCCTGTCCCTGTTGACCGGTCGCAAACCAGCCGTCAAGCCAGCCGTCAAACCAGGGGTCTGCGCCAGTCCAACGGTGCCATGTGAAATTTGCTGCGAGGAGAAAAGCGGCCTTCGACCTTTGATGATTCACGAAGCCTGTGTAAGTTAAAGATGTTATTAGCTGTAACGATTTTCATCCGGACGGTGGTAGACAATGCCGCCAACCTGTCGAAGCTGTCTGGGCCAATCTTGCAAAAGCTACCTGGAGGCCAATCCGCTCGCCACGAAAATCAAATGTCCCAACAATGGCTGTTCTGTCGGTGAGAGAACCTTGAGAAAGTGGTGCTTTTCTGCCCGGTTGACGGTAACACGACCAGCCTTGGAGTGGGTCCAGCTGTCGCGCTTCTGCGACAGAAAGACAAGAGCCGAGTAAGTGCCCCCTCATTGACTCGCTGTAGAGATAGCTTGTGATTCGTCATAGAGTCGATGCTTTGCTGGCCCGTAGAGCCTTAGAGGCATCGCCACACTTCCGGTGGTGTGCCAACAAGAAGTGCGAATCAGGCGTACTGCATGTAGGCCTTGTAGATGCACCAGTTTACCCCAAATCTTACACAAAATACAGTCCGGCGGAAACGAAGCGCCCATCATGACTTGCCCAGAGTGCCACCAAAAGACTTGCTTTCGCCACAAAGTGATCTGGCACACCGGGATGACGTGCGAAGAATATGACATCTCCTTGCTGCCTCAAACCGATGCAGGTGAGACTGAAGTTGTCTACTCGTTGCGAAAATGATGATCATGACCGCCGTCAAAACGTAGAGAAAAAAGCCATCAAAGCTTTGGAGAAGCTCATGCTCGGTGAAGGCTCCAAGAGATGCCCGAATTGCCATTTCTACATTCAAAGGTGCGTTGGTGCTTTTCTGTTAGACGGGGTGCGCCAGTCCGACAATTCAGCCGGTTTGGGCAGGATCTCGGGTGCGTTAGTTTGCCAACGTGAAAGTGCATATCGCTGAACACCCTGATGTCGACGTTCTCCAGGCTGCAGTAAGCGGAAACCATCGAGCTTTCTGTCAATGACTCATTGCTTCGCCTCTCTAAAGATTTCATGCTATGTCGGGTAAGCCCTACTCATGATCAGCGGGCGCAACATCGATCAAGGGCTGAGCACCAAGAGGCTGTTAGTGTGGCCACGGATTTTGCTTCGGCTGCAGGGCATCCTGGACCCACGAGACTAGCTATGTGAGTCCATCGACTAGACTTTGGCCGTCCACTAAATGTAGGCTCGTTTAGGCGCAACACGGGGCTGGATGTCGCAGATAGGAGACTCTTCGCGACATGCGGGTTCCTGTGTAGCTTTTCAAAGCACCCTGTAGTTCCGTTGGTCCTTGAACAGACTCCAGGTTTTGTGTCTTCTTCGTGCGCCGGCGCCACCACCGCGATTTCGATGAGCCCTTCACTTTACCCTGAGCTTCCGCCTTTTGTAGAGGTCAAATCGACCCCAAAAAAAGGACAAGGCCTCTTCAGCTCAGTAGAGGTGTCGGAGAGCATGCTTTTGCGGACTCCGAAGCAACGCCTCGTCTGAACATCCTCAACCTGAACAGCTTGTTGGCCTTTTGCACATCGCGTGGACCGGCCTTCGAAGCGTTTTCCGAACGACAAGCTGGTCTGTTATTGTGTGACTCTGGCTCCGTACCAGCGTGGTGGACATTAACCGGAGGAGCGCACAACTTGAAGCTGCAATGCCTCCGGCCTTGAAGTTGAAGAAATGAGCGCTAGCCCCGGGACAGGCATGGAGCTCGCTGCCTCAAATACACTGTCAGCTAAGGCCTTGGAGTGCCACAGTAACCTGGAACCGAACAGCCAAATCAGCGGGTCGGAAGGACACCGCAGCTTCGGTCTAGCAGCGTTGTTGCCTCCCACTCTCATCCCCTCCAAGAGAACGAAACGTTGACACAAACGCAGTCGCTTTACTCTTCTCAGCTGGCGGTCGAAGTGGCAAAGTTCACGGGCGACCTTCAATCGCTCAGTGGGAACAGCAACTCGGCATTTGTCTCCCTCTCCGAGTCTCCATCTTGGCTTTAACCCGGGCCTTCCCTCTTTTGCTTTCACAAAGTTGATTCTGATCCAAGCTGGAGACAAGTTGCGTACTCGCGGACGAAGCCACCATTTCTCTCGCGCTCTGGAAGAGGTTTTGTTTCTACTCTTTCTTTATCAGTGTCCACTCGACGCTGTTTATCAACTCTTTGGTGCTGTCTTCAATGGCGTCTAGTTGTCAAGCCGATCTGGATTCCTTGCTGTCACACTGCTGTCAAGATCTTCCCTGTCTTGTCGGCCATGTGTTTCTATCTTGCCGCCCTGCGGAATCGTATAGCCTGTCAATTTTCTATCAGGAGTCTTTACCTGTCTCCACCAGTCGAACCATGCCTTGTTGTGGAATCTGCTGCGAGGAGCAGAGCGGCCTCAAACCTTTTGTACTGCACGGAGTCTGTGTGAGCTATACCCGCCTATCGACTAGGACTGCTCTCATCTGGTTGGGTGTTGTAAGAAAATGCCTCCAACTTGTCAAAGCTGTCTGGGCCTGTCGGCCAAAAGCTACCTCGAGGCTAACCCGCTCGCCACGAAAGTCAAATGTCTCAAGAATGGCTGCTCTACTGGTGAACTTGATCAAGTCGAACGCATTTAGTCAGCTAACAGTCATACGCTTAGCCTTGGAGTGGGTGCAGATGTCGCGCTTCTGCGATAGAAAGACAAGAGCCGAGTATGTACCATCCTCGTTGGGCTCGCTACAAAATTGGCTGACTTTGCTTCAGAGTGGATGCTTTGCTTGCCCGCCGAGCTCTCGAAGCCTCGCCAGACTTTCGCTGGTGCGCCAACGAGAAGTGCAAGTCAGGAATTTTGCATGTAGGCCGGCCCTTCGTCGAGGAACCATCGTACGAAATCTTATTCCAGTCTCAAGTCTGGAGGGGAAGACGCACCTATCATAACTTGTCCAGAATGCCAGCACAAGACTTGCTTTCGGCACAAAGTACCATGGCACGAGCATCTGTCGTGCGAAGAATACGACATCTCCATGCTGCCTAAAACCGATGCAGGTGAGCTCGAAGCTCCAAAGTGCTGCTCCGATTTAACTTGGTGACTGCAGAAAGAGCAGCCATCAAAGCTCTGGAAAAGTTGTGTCTCGATGAAGTCGTCAAAAAATGTCCCAAATGCGATTATCACATCCAAAAGTTAGTTCGTATCCTTGACGTCCAACCGTAAGGGAGTTCATACCCTTTGAGCAGAATTTCAGGTGCGAGTGTCGAAGAGGACATTCCACTCGAAACCTACCTAACTTCGCCAACCTGCCTTGACTCTGCAGGTTGTGGTAGGCTGAATCTAGACCATGTTTGACCTGCTCTCACTGTGAGAGAGAAGACTTCATGACATGTCGGGTAAGGCCCGTTTGATGGATACTGCCAAACCGCACTGGTTAATAATCCACTTGCAGTGTGGACATGGCTTTTGCTTTGTTTGCCGCGCATCTTGTGCCCACGATTATCTTTTTGTGAGCGAAGAGCTTCAGCATTGAGCAGTCGTGCTCATGCTGGAATCTCAGGAAGGCCACACCGGATTCCAAGGTCACGAACAGTCTTGTCCCTACGCACGAAGATGATTTCTTTCGTGAACCTGTCCCTGCGAAAAGCCTTTCTGGAATGCCGTTACCTCGTATAATGGACTTGGAAGTCTCGCACTTGCGCATTTGCATTCTGAGTCTGCCGCCACCACCGTTTTCAATGAGCCCCTCACTTTATCCTGAGCTTTCGCCTTTTGTGGAGGTTAAATCGAACTCAAAGAAAGGACGAGGCCTCTTCAGCTCAGTGGACGTTTCGAAGGGCACTACTCTAGTGGAGGCAACGCCCCATCTGAGCATCCTCGACCTGAACAACCTGTTGGCCTTTTGCACGTCGTGTGGCGCTTCGGACCGGCCTTTGAAGCGGTGCTCAAACTGCAAACTGGTCTCTTATTGTGCGGCTCCTGCTCCATGCCAGCGCAGGGATTGGACGGAAGAGGCGCACAAGCTGGAATGCCCAGCTTTGAAGAAGTATGCGCAAAGTCACTCCCCGGACCGACCGGGCTTGGAGTTCGCTGTGCCAAGCACACCGGTCAGGGCCTTGGCAAAGCTACTCTGGAAGCGAACGACCAAACCAGCGGATTGGTGGGAGCCCATCCGGCAGCTTCAGTCTCGTATGGCGTCCGCCTCGCACTCTAGATTTGCACCTCGCTGACAGTTCCCCAAGACAAGGAAAAGTTGACACAAGAGCAGCTGCTTTACTTTGCCCAGCTGGCGATCGAACTGGCAGACTTCATGGGCAGAGAGACTGTGACTGACCTCCAAGACCCTGGCCAGCTTTTGGACCTTTGCTGCGCAGTGAGTCCTGCCCCCGTTTCAGACTCACTACTCAGCTGAATATTAACCGCAGTTCGCCACCAATTCCTTCTCCTTGACCCTGCCCGACTTATCGAATATCGGTGCGGCCGTCTGCCCGGTAGTGGCACTCGCCAACCACAGCTGCGCTCCCAATGCCGTGGTGGTATTTCCAAAGGGGCCCAAAGTGAAAGGTGGCATGCAAATCGTGGCCATCAAGGACATCAAAGCTGGATCAGAGGTGATTGCTCTACTCCCGCCCCGTGTGTTCGGCTCAAACTTTGGGCAGATCACCACATCTTATGTCGACCTGTCAGAAAAGAGATCAATTAGGCAGAAAGAGCTGCTGGGACGGTATTATTTCACGTGTACCTGCGCTCTCTGCGAGCGGCGGAGAAAGGTTCCCGACTGGGTCGACCCGCGAGAGTCGCTCAAGTGCAGGAAACCAAAATGTCCTGGTTCGGTGGCATTTCCAGACCTTAGTCAAGCTGTGGAAGAAGAGACGGAGGCAGAGGATGAGATTGCGTTGGAATGCTCTCAGTGTCAGACGCGGTGGCAAGCGTCGAGAAAGGATCTCGCAGAGCAGATACGAGTCGGAGAAACGACCGTGCAGGCTTTGGAGAGATCTGATGGCACCAGTGAGCACTTTTCCTTTGGCCGCGTTCCCCTTTGACCCTAGCCCAAATCAACAGATCTGGCTGGCCACCTTCGTACCATCGTGCGTGCCTTCTCGGCCGACTTCAGCGACTCCTCGTCGCCGACGTTTTCCCTCCTTCGCTCGGCCCAACTGGCTTGCATCGATGCCGGCTTGTACGAGGAAGCACTGTATGTCGATTTTGGCCTTTTATCTCCACCGTCTCCTTTTACTGATGATGCTGGAACGGACAGAGGTTATGCGGAAAGAGTGACGTCCGCCATGTCTTTTCTCTACCCACCCTCGCACCCGGTGGCGATGGTCCAGTTGGTCACCTTGGCCAAGCTCATCCACAATATCGCCTTCGAAGCGGCATCACAGTCCAGTGAAGAGGGTAGGCTGAAGCCCGAGTACGCTACCAAAGTCTTGCTGGCCAAGTCGGCCCTCGAAGCCGCCGTGCAAGGGTTGCGAATTGGTTTCGGCGAAGGTGGCGAAGTCGAGCGCGATGCGCAAGAGCTCCTCTTCACATTCCGGCAAGTGCAATGACGAGACAAGCAAACGAGTCCAAGTGGGGTATTCCAATTTTTGGCACAGACGAGTGGGATTAGAAGATCATACAAGGGTGGTCATGATGGATGCCGAAAAGGGGAAACCGCAAAAGCCCTACAAATGCCACTGTAAAACCCCTACAAAACAAAGGAACCAAGGACCAAAGACTTCGACAGATGACCAAACTCGAAAAACCGGACTGAAAAGCGGGTGACGGCAAGTGAGGTGTTGACTGAAGCAAAGGGTGGTGGCCGCGGCCAACGATGAATGTTGCCGATGGAGGACTGCTACGGCACTCGTACCGAGTGCTCGCTTTCAAAGAACTCGTCGTAGGTCGGTTCTTCGGCCTTGGACCGCGGAACGCCATTTTCAGCAGCCAGCTCTGGCAGAGCCTCGTGAGACTTGAAGCTTCTAGGCGACGGCGGTCCATTGGTGGACGTGCCTGACGATGCGGGGCGGCTATGATAGAACTCGGGCGAAGGTGAGCGCGACGAAGTCGGTGTGGAACCTTCGTTGGAGATGATAGAACTTGGGCGGGACGGCCGCCGGAAAACGTCTTCTTCGCCACCTCTCCCAACCGCCTTCGGTCCCGTCCCTGGTCCCATTGATAGATTCGGCGACGAGGTGGCAGACGCTGGTGCCTTTTTCCGCCGCTCCCACTCCGCTCGATACCGCTCGTAGCCATCCCGAAAGGTGTTGTCGACCCGGCTGGAGAATATGAGCTCGCCTCTTGGGTTGTTCGCTGGTGGAATGGCTTGCAGAGGCTGCCGGGAGGACGGCGACGTGGGCCGGATCTCTGACGCGGACGGCTTCTCGGGTGTGGTGGGTGATGCCGCCGCTGACGACCGCGAGGGGCGGCGCACGGGGGCGTCCCGGCGGAACCAGGAGGTCACAGCGGACGAAGTGCGCGTATTGAGATGCATATTGAGTGGGCGCAGAGACCGATTCGCCTGTGGCACGAATCTTCTCTCGCGCTTCTGTTTAGAAGCGTCCCCTATCGGCAATGAGCGAGGGAAACGCACTTGTACGCCCGCGATATCTTTTCTGTGTACATGCCAGTGGCGAAGAAGAGGACGAGGGAGGTGACGGCGATGAGGAGGAGCGAGATGTACGAGTAGTGAACCAAGGAGTACTGGCGAGCGTGGGGTCGATTGAGCCTCCTGAATTGAACCTTGAGCGTGAAGGGGGATACTCACGATGCTAGGTGTTACGAAGACGCGGTAGGCGAGCAGGGCGATGGAAGCCACCAGGGCGGCCAAAAAGGCTGAAACCCGTCCTCTCGTCGATGAGACTGGTGCTCGCGTGAATTTTTGGAGCGGGTCGGTCCTCACCTTGGTACTTGCGCCGCTGATTATTCAGGTTCTCGGCATTCTGTAGTAACCTGCGCCCCGTCGTGATCAGTCCCGGGGCCAGCGAGCAAGAGCAGGCAAGGATAGGCGAACCGCTGCTCGAACTTTAATAAGTCGCGGTAACTGGCGCTTGTCGCTGGCGGCGCATAGGTCTTGCTGGCCATCTCAAGCTCTTAAAGTTCTAGCGAGCCCGAGAGCGGTCATAAGGAGACGCAAGCGAACAGGAAACAAGGGGGAGCTCCCATTTTCCCATCTGAAATTGACAATTTATAGCTTGTGGTGTCCCTTTTGATTTACATTCACCATAGCTGTTGATGGAGTGAGTGAGCAATAGGCAAACGGATAGAGACGAAAGACGCACAGCGCATTTGGATTTTGGGTTGTAGGTTGAGCCGACCGGGCAGGAGAAGGCCTTGGCGAATCCTTCGCTGTTGGATAGCGGCCCCAGAACGCGGAAGTTCGTGGGCTACGACCTGGAGTCAGTACAAGGTTCCGGATGAAGCAAAAGAAGCAGCGAACCGAATGGGGGTCAACACGGATGCGCCGGACCTAAATGGAATCTTTTGAGCGCTGAATGCGCCCCAAGAAGCCAAGAGCATCGACGTACCGCCTCAGCTGGCTTGATGCCTCTGACCCAACCTCTCGCATAGGCAATGTAGAATCTGCGGCGAGCTCAGTTGATTTGGAGAACAACGTTCTAAGAAGCGAGAGATCCCCACAGCTGCTCCCGGGTGTAGTTCAAGCCAGGCAGAAGGAAGTTGTTGTACTTGCTGCCATTTTCGTCACTCTTGAACCGGTCGTGCCAGGCAAGGAAAGCTTCTTCGATGCCTCCCGCATCAGCCGCGTCTTCGCCCACGGTGAACCGGCTCTGCACGGCGGGTCAGCTTCAGAGGTTGTAAGTAGGGCCAGACCCTTACGTTGATGTAGTACTTCTTGCCGTTGGCGTCCGTGATGTAGTACTTGGCGTACTGGTCGATCACGCATTGTTGGCGGCGGTCAAACTCCGCCGAGGTCTCGTTGGTCCACCAGTTCGTAAGCTTGCCGTTCAGATCGTAGAGCCGACCAGCTTTGTCGAATGCGTGCTATATCATCAAGGTTGTCAATTTGATACCGGCTCAAGAGGCTGTCCAACACTCACAGTGAGTTCGTGACCCTGGAAGCAGTATGAGCTAATTGTTTGACGTTCCGAGCAAGGAAATACTAACAGCAACAGCTCCGAAAGAGCCAAAGGCAATGTATTCAGGGCTGTTGGCTGAGAAGTAAGGGGGCTGGAGAATGCCGGCCGGGAACACAATCTGCTCCATAGGCCAGGTCAGTGATGCGAGCCAGCGTTGGGTCAAAGGACTGACCTCGTTGGCGGGAGGGTTGTAGTAAGCGTTCACTTCGGAGGCGATCATGTCCCATTCGCCGGGGTCGACTTGCTTCCCAATCTTGCTCCACATGCGCTGCACCGATGCACTGAGGCCGCGGTTGACGTTTCCAAAGTGGTCCGTCTTATTAAACGGCTCTTGAGGGCGGTAGTAGTCCAGCAAGGACTCGGGGTCGGCAGTGTTGGGAGACGTAGGATAGCCGATCTTGATGGCGATGGCTTGTGCCTGTGAGCGCTCGACAGCGTCAGCGCCAATTCACGGCAGAACATTAAAGATACAAAGAGATACCTTTTCCTCGGCGCGCTTGCGCGTGGTGGCATCAAGCCAGTCCAGCTTTGGCAAGGTGTTGGTGAAAGCCTTGATCGTGGCCTTGATGATGTCCTCGGCGAAGACCTTGGAGTCGCCCTTGAAAGCCTCTTGCACATAATATCGGCCGATCAAGAACCCGGCGTGCTCTTGGATGGAAGCGAGGCAGGTGTCCTCCCGAGGCGCACGGACGCCTTCGTCGATGCCGCTGAGGTAGCTGTTGAGCTTGGTGACTTCCTTGCGAACGGCCTGGCCTGGGCCCAAGAGCATGCCAAAAGTAATAGACGTTTTCCAAACGAAGTAGGCTTCGAGGATGGGATCCGGCACATCCTCGACGATAGTGGAGAGGTTCGAGAAGAACGATGGGGTGGCGACGATGACCTTGTCGGGCAAGGTGGCGCCAACAAAGGCGGTCAGGTATGTCTTGTAGTCGATGGAACTGCCCAAAAGGTCGTTCACGCCTGGCACGTCCAAGGGGTTGTAGGTGAGAATTGGGTCGTCCAAGTCAACCCTGAACAATGCGCCTTCTGAGCACCTTGACCGAAAGCCAGAAAGAAAGACACCAACACATCCCAAGCCACACCAGCAATCTTCTTCTCGAGGGTGACCACGCTCTTTGCGATCTTGGCAATGTCGGCGTCGATAGTGTCGTCATTCGAGCCCAGGTCGAGGTAGGTCTGGGTCAAAGCGCTGCGGATGACCTCTTGGTACACCTCCAACGCATCTTCGTCGAGGTAGTAGGATGGGTCAGGGAGGCCAAAGTCGGCCTGCTGCATCCACAGCATCTGCAGCTTGGGGTCCACGCGCACGTCGCCTTGAATGAAGTTGTCCCAGAACATGCTGACGCCTGTATCAATCTTTCAGATCAACATAGAGTCTAACGTCTCGGACGCAAGAAGGCCGTACTGTGTTGATGGAGGTAAATGAGCGCGCTCGTCAACCGAGCTTTTCGAGATGGGCCGGGCTTGGGGAACGGCTTTTGCTCCGGTGGCGGCAGCTTGTCGTGGATAGGCGGCAGAGGAATCCAGTCCCAAGGCCCTTGAGGGGTCACCGGGGTTGGGCCGCGCCAAATCTCGAGCAAGGGACGGAGGATCTCGAGCAGGGGCTCAGCGCCCCGTCGGTCCAAGGCGTCCTCGTCCAAGCAGGCCTTGTAGTAGGACTTGAGGTGGCCCAAGTTGCTGTGGTCGGCCTTGGAGAAGCTCGAAGGGATGGGGTCATTGAGCAAGGCGCTGAGGATGCGCTTGTTCGAAACGCGAATGTAGTCCGCCGCGCCAAACATCCTGCTCGTGGCGAGATGAGTTTTGACTGCAAGTCAAAGTTTGGACCACGAACGGCTTGTCTTCTGGGACAGGGTTCAAGCGGAGCCATTGCCCGTTGGCGAACGAGTAGAAGTCCTCGCAGGGGTCAACGGAGGTGTCGATGGACCGCAGGATGTCGGCCGCCTCTTCCACACAAGCCGAAGTGAGGCACACCATGTCGTTCTTGGACGGCACTTTCGTAGGGACAGGCGTGGGCTGCACGGAGATCAAGGTCGTGGTGACCGTGCTGGTCGCCGTCGGCCGCGCAGCATGGTTGGCCTTCTTTTGGCCGCCGTACAGACCAAAGCCCAGAGAAGCAAGTACGAGCAGGATCAAGCACACTGCTAGGAGCACCTTTTCAAGGAAGGAGAGCGGCACGGTCTCTTGGTTGAGCCAGCGCTGCCATTTGGGAACCGCGGCTTCTTCGTCGTCGTCTTCGCGCCCGTTCAGCAGAGGGCGCGATTCTTCGTCGTTCGACATGGTCGCGACAGAGGGAAAAGCTTGACGGAGCGGAGGTTGAAGAAGCGGCATGCCGTCAGCGCCGACCTAGTCTCTCTGGCGCTTGGTCTGACACCACGACTCGAATATGGCAAAGGCAAAGAAGACAAGACAAGTGTCTGTCAAGCGCATGTTGAATCCCAAAGATCAGCGGCTGTGCGTAGAGCGCTCTGGCTGAGGCAAGGCACCTGCTCAAATTTTTGTGTGCGAGCAGCAAGTCGGTGCAAGAGGACAAGGCCAAGAAGGAAGCAACCGCCAAAGCCAAGGAGACACATCAAGTGTGAGCAGCCTTTGCTCAATCAGCCTTGGAACTAGTGCTCAATGGTGCACAATGCCCCTCACAGAGCCGCCATCCCAACCTCGCTCTTCCTGTCCCACAACGAGGCCCTGGCACCACCTTACCGGGTCATCGTGGACACCAATTTCATCAACCTGAGCATTGACAACCGGATAGACTTGGTCAAGGGCATGATGGACTGCCTCTACGCCAAATGTTCGTTCTGCCCACTTTCTTTGCAATTCGCCTACTATCAAAGCTCACTTGGTTGACGGGGACAAACAGGCATTCCGTGTGTCTCGGATTGTGTGCTTGCTGAGTTGGAGAAGCTGGGACACAAGTACAGGCTGGCATTAAGGTGGGCATCTCGACCTTTGCCTCGAAAGGCTCTCCTGATCGGAAGCCTCACAGAGTGGCCCGCGACCCGCGATTTGAGCGCCTACCCTGCTCGCACAAAGGCACCTACGCCGATGACTGCATCGTCCAGCGCATCACCGCCCACCGGTGTTACATCGTGGCCTCGTGCGATAAAGCCTTGCGGCGGCGCATCCGCAAGATCCCTGGCGTCCCGCTGATGAACATCTCCAAGAAGCAGTATAAGATCGAGAAGCTGCCGGACGGCGGTATGGCTTAAGGGGAGAAATGGCGGAGCTTGGTGGCGGCAGGGAGCTCCCTGGGCATTCGCAATACACTAGAGAGTTGCTTGTAACAATATGTACAATAATTACGGATCATCGACATCTCGCATTCACAGTCCGTTATATCTCACACATGAACGTCCACATTATGGCGCGGGTCATGGTTCGAATAAGTCAGCCCTATTATGCTGGCTTTGGGAACCAGGAGACCCAAGATGAGCGAGTGAGGTAGAGTGTGCTAGCGTTGGGAGCCAAATCGCCACCACGGTTCCATGAAGAGGTCACTAGTGAACGAGGATCGTAGGTTGTGTTTGAGACGCTCGAGGACCGCACGGACGATCTGGCAAAGGGGCTGCGAGTTACGATACGGCACACCAACGACAACCGAATCCACAAGAGACCTACTGTCGCTCTGTCTCTACTTGTGGCCGAGGCTGCATTGCTTGTAGCTTGGACAAATCGACAACCACAGTGGGCGAAACGCTATATTGCGCAAGCGTTAGCTAGTTTGACAACAACAAGACGAGAGGAGAGCGGCTCACGAAGCTGTATCCAGCCATTGCTTCTCACCACTTAGATGGCTAGACCCTCCAAATGAGCGCGTTGTCGGTCGCTGTTTTCGGCGCCACATCATGCATGCGATGAAGCAGAGGAAAGCCACCAGCCCGGCTCCGATCCCGATCCACACAGCCACGTCGAGCGTCGCGGACTGCTGTGGCGCAGCAGAAGATTGAGAGGGTGGCGGCCGGATCGCAGTGGACGAAGAGCTGCTTTTTGTGACGAAACTGCTCCGTAATGACGATCGCGGCGACGAAGGCGGCGAGACGCTCTGTGTTGTCGTCGGCGCCGTGGACTCTGGCGATGGGCTCGAAAGTACTGATGAGTCTTTAGGGACAGAAGAATCTGAAGTCGACGATTCGGAGGATGTAGTCACGTTGGTGCTCGTGAGAGGTGGAGCTGGGGCCTCGGTTGATGGATATAGGCGCTCATAAACAGGCGTCAGAACCCCCGAGTTCATTTGTCCGAGGCAGCTGTTGTCCGTGGCTGGCAGGATTGTGTGCGGGTGGCCGGTGTATCGGCTCCCTGTAGTGTCCTCCAGAATAAAAGTGATGGTCCTGCCGGCTGGGACATCGCCTGCTCCCTCGCCACCGCTTGTGAGGTTCTTGCCGAGTCAAGGCGACGAAGGGCACCCACAAAGCCATTCGACGCCTCCGCTGTAGTTGTTAGCAACCGTCCCGGCGTTCTCGAAGAACTCGAGGTTGTCCCCCGCAACCCAGAGCGTATAGGGCGGCACATCTGTGGGATCCTGCAAAGCCGTCAGACCATGGGGCACTTGTCAAGAAAGCAACTTGACTACGCACCATAGTGAATGGATGCATGGTTGAGCTGCATTCGGAGAGCTCTGGGATTGTCACAAGCAGAAATGCGCGAGCAGAAGCTGCTAGGCCAAGCGCTTGTGCCGCCAAGCGCCTGAGGGAGGGCATTGATGCGAGCAGACTGGGCGGCGAACGAACCGGAGCGTACTCCCCCTTACGGCGCTCCTCATCATCCTGAAACAGAGCGATGCAGAACTGAAGTCCTTCGCGTTTCGAGCCACTAGAACAGACGCAGGCTGAACAGAACAGAAGGCAGAGTACGCATTCGACGTTCCTCTTTCTTGGCAGCCGCGGGAACCAGATCCACAGAAGAGACTTATACAACAAGAGAAGCAACGTCTTGCAGCAAAAGAGGAAATGGCGAAAGAAGGTCGTCGGAGCGCTCCAAGTTGGCCAAGCGCGCCGGCACTCTCCTCGCGCCGGCTCACAGGTAATGATGGTGCTCGCGCTCTGAACGTGTCTCAAGTGGGTCAAAGAAGCAGCTAGATGCCGCGCGAGTGAAGTCAATCCACTGGTACAAAATGGAGAAGAGAGACAATTAAAAGGTCCAGCTTTTGATTGAGCCATCAACGAGGAGACTACCCTTGCTGCGGCGGTCGGAAAGAGAATGAATGTCGAGCCAGTCGAAGAGCTTTTGTGAATGCGAAAAGATGGGAGGATGGAAAAACGGCGTGGCGTGTTGGTGTGGTAAAGGGAGGACGATGCGGGCTTGTCGAAGTGCCGTCTTTGGTGGCCGTGCGTGAAAGAGAACGCATCACATCAAAGCCGGCTCTTGCGACTCGCCGTCCCGACGGAGCATCATCTTCATGCGACCGCACTTGTGGCGTCCCGTGCACTTGCCGTTGGACCAGTAAGACCTGCCTTGGCAGTTGCCGTGGGCTTGGTACGGAGGAGGCTCATCGTCCAAGCAAGGGATGTCATAGCCGCAGTCGTTGTGGCAGATTTGGTCGTAGCTGGTGGGATTCCGAAAGTGGTGAGCGCCCTCCCTAGTCGACAAAAAGACGGGACCTACACAGCCTGGGCCTGGTTTTGGTACTTGAGGAGCTCCTTGGCCGTAGGATGGGTCTTCTTGGCAACTTTGCAGACGTGCTTGGCAGCGGCGGCGGTGGCGGGGTACTGCAAGGCTCGAGAGTGAGAAACTTGAAGGACGTGCAAGAGGTTCGCCACGAACCTCGGTGCAGCAAGTTCCAGCTTTCCAGCAGCTGGCGTACTTGCTGTACATCTTGCAGTAGCACTCGGCGCGCTTTTTGACGTTGCTGATCTTCTTGCACTTGTCGGGGACTTTTGGCCAAGCCCTCAGCTTACTCGCTCGCTTCTCAACTTGCGCCACGCTTACCTTTAGTGCAGTCATGGCCAATGCCCAAGCACTTCGCCAGTGCGGTGCCGGCTCCTGTCAAATCGCGCCCCACGGTCAGCAAAAGTGCGAGAGGGTCAAGGCGCTGGCAGCGACTGGATCCGCATCTCCCCGTCGCCGCCAGGTGCCCATATCAAAGGTTGTGCACTCACCCATCCCACATCCACCATCGCCAGCGGAAACCAAAGAGAGAGCCGAAAGGAGAAAAGGGAGGACAGCAGCGAGCTTCATTTTCGCGAAGTCTGAAGGGCCGTGTGAATTGGGGGTAAAGAACTGTTCTCGCCAGCGCAAGTAGCATAAGTTTCTGTGTACAGGCGACGCGTTGAAGAGCTCCTACAGTGAAAGTGACCGTGTCGGTCTGTGGAAGGAACTGTCCGGGCGCGGCGCGGATGAGAGTCTGCTCCTCCGCATCGAAAACGCGTTTGATATCGGCTTACAGTGGTATAGATGCTAACAACCGGTGAAAGCGCTGGGGAAGAAACAAGGCGAAGAAAAGAGGAGGCCAAGGACCGAAGGCGCTGCTTCTCCCCGGCGAGTTTTGGACGGTAAAAAGCGTGACTCGTCGTACAATTTGCGATAACGAAGCCGTGCGTGAGTTTCTTCCCCTCGAACGCTACCTACTGCAGGCGAGGACGCTTGTGCAGCGATCTTGCAAGGATTTTAATCTGGCCCGGCCGTGAAAGTAATG
Organism: Cystobasidiopsis lactophilus; assembly: GCA_001599975.1. Lineage (NCBI taxonomy): Eukaryota > Fungi > Basidiomycota > Agaricostilbomycetes > Agaricostilbales > Chionosphaeraceae > Cystobasidiopsis > Cystobasidiopsis lactophilus. Next base: position 2,814,834 of record BCIO01000005.1, read on the forward strand.
GCGTTCACTGGCCCGCACGGATCCAGCTTGGGCACTTCGCCGGCGAGCTACAAGCGAGATGCAGTATTTGCTACTTTGCAAGTCGTCCGCTTTACTTCAACAGGGCATCACACTTACAGTGAAAGAGCAGTCTGTCTTCTCGCAAGCGGTCCGGCGTTGACCTCGACGCCCAATTCAACAATCAGCCAAACGAATCCAGACGAGCGTCTCGGCGGGCAAGCAACTCTGCCTTCAGCTTTGCGTCGGAAGACCCGATTGAGGAGCTGGAGCACGAGGACTCGGACCTGAGCGTGTCGGATGGCGGCGAGGGAGACGAGGAGGAGGAGGATGTGTCGCCCATCGCTTCAGGGTCGACGTTAAAGGTCCGGGGACTGGGCGTGCCACCTTCAGAGACGACGGCTTTACTGCCCAAGAGCGAGGACCTGGTCGACATCCGAACCAGGAAGGAGGATCAAGACATGCCCCTCTCGCAGCTCTACATCAAGGAAATCGGATTGGTGCTCAAGTGCGTCGTGCTCCTTGCTCCAGCTCTGATGTCGCACAAGTAGCTCATGCGCACACACGCACAGGTATTGTGCACCCATCTACATCACACATTTGCTAGAGCACTCTCTGGTCATGGCCACTGTTTTCTCCGTTGGCCACATTGGGTGAGCCATTGCCTTCTCGACTCCCTCTACGCGGCTCAAAAAGGCAATCGTCGACTCGCAGAACCAACGAGCTGGCCGCATCGAGTCTGGCATCAATGACCGCCAACCTCACAGCTCTGGCGGTGACGCACGGCCTGGTGGCCGCTCTAGACACCCTCTGCCCTCAAGCTTACACCTCGCCGAACCCGAAACTGACATCTTTGTTCGCCATGAAGACCGGCTGTATCCTTGCTTTGCTCTTGGTGCCGCAATTCATCATTTTCTGGAACGGCGAATCGATCCTGCTGCTCCTGCGCCAGGACCCGGCAGTGGCGGCGTTGGCCGGGCAGTATCTGAAAGTCCTGTCGTTCGGCTTGCCTGGTTGTGCGTAACACTATGCCCCCTTTCCGGAATCGCTGCTGACCTCAGTCGAGCAGTCGCTTTATTCGAGTGCGTGAGGCGCTGGCTGCAAGCACAAGGCTTGATGAGCGCACCCACCATGGTCTGTTTTCCTTTCACATTGCCAAAAGATTCTGGCAGCTCACACAAAATGAACCCAGGTCGTCTTCTTCGTGGCGCCAATGAACATTGCTTTGAACTACTTGCTGGTCTGGGGGCCGCAGGCAGTCCGCCTTGGCTTCAAAGGGGCTCCGCTGTAAGCTCTCGCCCTTTCAAATGTATTGACCGCTCTCTAACTGCTGAGCAAATAGCGCCTCTGCCATTTCCATGGATGCGTAGGTCGCTTTCGTCTCAAGTGCACGCTGCCCGACCGATTCTGAAAGCTCGCCTTCCGCAGCATGGGGCTATTGCTCCTAGGCTACTGCTACCTCTATGCTCCCAGAGTGGCATGGGGTGGGTTCACAAAAGACGTGTTCCGCAACTGGGGCGAAAACATTCGGCTGGGTCTGGCCGGCCTGGCCCTCGTCCAGTCCGAATGGATGAGCTGGGAGCTCGTCAACTTGGCTGCCAGCTTTTTGGGCCCGACCAATTTGGCAGCACAGAGCGTCCTGCTGACCACCTCTGGTTTCACTTACCAAGCCGCTTTTGCGGCCAGCGCCGCCGTCGCCGTTCGACTTGGCAACCTTCTCGGTGCAAACCGACCTAAAATGGCCAAGATCTCGTTGAGAGTCGACCAAGGCTTGGGCATCGCCATTGGCGTCTTGACTATGCTGCTGCTCTACTTCAACCGGTCTTGGTGGGGCCGGCTCTTTAGCAACGAGGAAGCGGTGATCACTGAGGTCGAGCGCATCTTGCCCATTGTCGCCTTGTTCCAAGTGTTTGACTCCGTGACCGGCGTGTGCGGTGGCATCCTCCGAGGAACTGGTCGCAGCCCGATTGGCGCCATTATCAACATAACTGCGTACTACGTCGTGGGTCTGCCTTTGGTGAGTTCTCCTGTCCGATGGATGCAAAGAGCTCGCTGAGCGAAGGAGCGCAGGGTATCTATCTGACCTTCAGTTGGGTCGACCTCGGCCTCACCGGTCTCTGGCTGGGCCTCACAGCGGCCTTGGCTTTCACCGGCACTTTGACCCTCTTCTACACCAACTTCATCGACCTCGACCGAGAAGCCAAAAACGCCCAAAGGAGGAATGCTGGTCACCGCCATTCGGGCATCAAGCATTAACTCAAAAGTCTGTTGGCTTTATCTTTATTGTCTCTTAGATTGGGAGCCTATTAGACCGTGTCGATGCCATTGTAAACTTTTGGTGCGTGGATTGGTCTCTCACCCCTTCGCCACCCGCCGTTATTCGTTTCTGACTCCTTCCACCGATCTTGCCAGCGGTCGCTGGCTGCTTGCTTCTCGGACTGGCGAGAGGACGATGCCCTGCTCTGCTTGGTCCTTTTGCTTCCACGTTAACGTTCTCGCCCGCCTGCTTGGCTTTCCTTCCAAGGGCCCAAAAATGCCTTACGCAAAGTTGGGCTAATCGATCGCTATCGTTCTCGACACACACACTACTCCGCATTTCTTCTGTAATGCCTGTCGATCAGTACTGTGGAGAGAGGCTGCGTGGAGAGCAATGCGACAGAGCCGTCGAGGCTGGATGGCTGGCCCCCGCGCCCGAAATAGCCGCAATTTGCCTTGTGTCGCGTTTTTTGTGGGGTTCCTGGCAAACTTCTGGCTAACGCTTTCCACACTCCTCTTCTTCACTCAGTTCGGTTCGGTTGGCAAACTTTTGACAGACAACCTGCCTCACGCTTCGCCGGCTCGCCCCGTCAAATCCACAACCACACACCCGCCAACGCCACCCAAGCACAATATGGCTGCACGCGCACCGTCGGTCGAGTCTGACGGCCTCAAGCCGGAGAAGGACCATGTCGAGCATTTGCCACATCTGCACGCTATTCATGAGAAGGACGAGGTGGCTCTGAGGCAAGAGGATCAGGCCCGCTCCGACGCTCTCATCCAAGAGCATGATGGCGATGGTTATATGAACAACTGGTTCGTTTGGGGCACCAGTGTTGCATGTGGATTGGCTACGTTGGCGTGAGTTTCCTATGTTGTGGGCCATTTGTTGGCGGAGCTAATGCACGTCTGCTGCAGGACGTACTGGGCGTTTGTCCTTCCTGCCAACAGGTAAAGATCTCCTATTGATGCTTTGCGCAATGGCATCCTGACGCTGGCTTGTGTAGCGTCGGCTTCATTGAGGTGCGAACGCTTCGCCTAAAGCAGGCCGCATCTTATTGAATTTACCTCAGGCCGACATTGGTGTCAGTGACAATGCGTCGCTGTTCAGTATCGTCTGGACCATCTGCGTCGCTGTTGGGATGGTGATCTGTGAGTTTGCCACGGGCACCCGTCTTGGGGCTGCTTTGCCTAAGTTCGCCTACACACAGACGGCCGTCTCTCAGACCAATTTGGCCGCAAGCCATTCGCTGTCTATGGTCTGGTGGTGGCTGTGGTCGGAAGCATTGTGTGCAGCCGCGCCCAAAACATCAATACCATCGTTGGTGCGCAGGTGCTCGTTGGCCTTGGGTGAGTTGACCGCTCGGCAGCCTCAAAAGATCTCTGAGTGAAGAGAGAAACCAAAAGCGGTGTTCCATACGTCGCATATACGATTTTTGTGCGGCGTCTCCCTCGACTGAGCAGAATTTGAACTAAATTCGGTCGGTGATCAGGCCGAGGTTGCGCCCAACAAATATAAATATTTATGGCTTTCTCCTGTACGTGTACACAGACACACAGACGAGCTGTCGGGTTCCTGCTGAGGCGGATCCTCAGATTTACTTGTTCAACTACCCCGCCACCGGTGAGCTCATTCGGTGGTGCTGGCTCATTGATGCGCAAGCTGACACTGCTCAGGTTTTGGACCTTACCTCGGACAACTGCTGTGCAGGCAATACAGGTAGGTAACGAGAGCGTTCTGGCTCTCCCGACTTCCCCATACTCTCAGGTGGCAAAAATGGCTAATTAACGCCTCGATTCAGCTGGAGGCACATTTACTACATAGCGAGTAAGCAGTGCATCCAGGTCGGAAACAGTCGAATCGACTAACGAGAGCGCAGTCGCGTTGAACGCAAGCGCGGCTATCATGATGCAATTGTGCTATCACCCCTCGGTATGCCCTCATTACTTGCGATGAGTAACCCTCGACTGAACGAGGTTCTTGTAGACCTTCCGACAAATCCATGGTCCAAACAGAACGTATTGGCAAGAGTTGCGCCGTATCGACATCGTCGGCTTGTTCCTGCTGAGCGCTGGTGCCACTCTGTTCATTCTCGGCGTTTCTTGGGGCGGCAACCCTTCGTATGTTCTTGGATTTGCTTCGCTCAAAGGGTTGGCTTGACTAAACCCCCCTTCAGACCTTGGAATTCTGGCAAGATTATTGGCCTGCTCGTCTCTGGTGCTGTTGGACTGGTCGCCTTTGTGCTCTGGGAGCTGTTCGGCAATGCGCGCTTGCCACTTATGCCCAAGCGTATTTTTGTCGAGACCAAAGGCTTCACCACGCTTCTTGTCATTGGTTCAGTCGGTACGGTTGGCGATTTGCACGCCTTCGAGATTATACTGATCTGAAGTACGCAGGACGCATCGTCTATACTTCGTAAGTGCGCAACGCAGTCTTCAAGCCCCCCTGACCTGACCTTTGCGTTTGTTTCCAGCATGAACATAGTCTGGCCTTCGGAGGTAGCCAATGTGTTCTTTTACACTGACCTGCAAAACGGAGTCTGGAAGCAATCAGCGTGGTCCACTTCTACCATCTCCTTCGGCAACAACACGGCCATCATTTTTGTCAGTGCATTTCGTTCTCGCCGCCGAATGGTACTGAACCATCTGCGCAGCTTTTCTTCATGAGCCGCCTCAAGAATACCCGCTTGGTGATCATTATCGCCAGCGCGTGGACCACTGCATTCTTTGGAGGCCTCCTTGCCCTCAACCCCGACCGCCTCGGCACTGGTCTGGCCCTTTCTTACTTGGCGCTCATCCCCACCGCTATTCTGCAAGATTTCCCCCTGGTTTTTGCACAGTATGTCTGTCGCGAACAAGAGATGGGCTTGGTCCTGTGTGAGTGGCTCGCAATTTTCGCATTGGAGATCAAACCTCACTGCTCGTCGCAGGCTTGATGCTCTTCATTCAAAACCTTTTCGGCTCGATTTTCACAAGTGAGCGTCGTGTTGTCTTGCTCCACTCTCTTTTTGCCCTTACAACTCGTGCCAGCCGTCTTCATCACAATCTTGGCCAACAAACTTCCGGGTCAGATGGCAAAGGCTGTCAACCCTTCAGCTTTGGCGGCAGGCTTACCCGCTGAGAGCCTTGCTGCTCTCGACGCTGCGGTCTTCGCGCCTGCCACACTGCCCACCGTGCCCGGAATGACCGATCAAATCCTTGCCGTCGTTCAGGACCGGATTCCCTGGGGTGAGCAGCAAGGTCTTCAGCATACAAAAACATACTCAAGGGTTTCACACAGGCTATTCTGGAGCCTACCAATACGTTACAGCCGCTGGATTCGCTTGCGTACGTTTTCTGCCGTCAGGCATTGGGTTGGAAGCCGCTAAGACACTCGGAACAGACGGTGTTTGCTCTGGCTGTCGCTTTCTTGATGCCCTCATACGACGAGTACTTCACCGGCAAGGTCGCTCGCCCGCTTTACGCCACCTCGAAGGAAGGCAAACTCGACGTGCTGGAAGACAAAGCTGTTGTCGGACACGGCACGCTTCAATCCGCCTAAGCCACAAGAAGGGTGTCGAGGCGTCGAGGTCTTCTGAGGGATTGCTTGTAAGGTGTTGTGAAAAGTTCAAAGGGTTCATTGGGAGTGCGTTGTAATCTTTCCCCGTCCTAAAATGTCGTTATACCTTTCGTGCTCCCTTTCCCTCCCAGCAAAGCCACGCGTCGATAGCAAGTCCTCTTGCGCCTCCAAGAGGAAGAAGCACTTAGTGCAAGAGGAAGGCAAAGATGCGGCCATTCAGGCTGTCGGCCCAATCTTGCATGACTTCCACTTCTTGCTGTCGCTGAAATCTCCTTCGCCTTGCGGTCTTCGTCTCGGGCTGATCAGCGGGATGAAGGCTGAGACTAAGGAGGAGGCATTACAGGGCAAAATTAAAGGATTTACCTCGTCGGCAGGATTGATACCCCGGGGGCCATCCAACGGAGCTCTGACGGTGTGGGACTACAAAAAAGGCCTCATAAGGATGAAATCCGAAGCAAAGAAGCAGAGAGGAATCGCACCAGAGTGACGGCATCGAACTCCCGCCCAGAGGTCAAGACGAAGCCGTGGTCATCACAGCCGCAAGTTGGGAGGAGAACGACGCGGTTTTGGGTGGGACCGATGAAGCAGGAAGAAGGTTGATCGACGTAGCGTCCCATCGTGATCTGGCGGATGTCCTCTACGGTGAAGCCCTCAGCGGCGCCTTCCTCCTTCGTTTCGCAGGTCCAGATCTCGTAGACGAGGGTGCTGTCCTGACGAACCAGCTTTCTGATCGTGCAGCCACTTTCGGTCCGGGCACCAGTGTAGTCCTGCGGGTTGATGCTGGCGACAGCTTCGGGCAGAGTAGGGCGGCGACGGCGAACGGGGCGAGACGGAGGTGGCGGTCGGACAAAGCTTTCGTTGGCGCACACGATAAAGTCGCTATAGAACCACACGGCGCGTTCCAGCTTTGAGGCGGTCGCTGGTCTGGTGTGCCACGCAACTTCGCACCACTCTTCGCCCGTTCTGGCGTGACGGTGTTCGAGAAAGATATCGCGGATGAAGCATTGGTTTGGGTGGTTGGGGTCAAACTCGAGCTGGTCTATCTCCAAGCGAACCAGCTTGTAGCGGCCGAGGGCTTGCCAGAAGTCTCGGCAGGTGAAAGCCAAATGCAAGCGCGTCGCTTCGTCGTCAACTTGCAGCATGAGATCGTCCATCAAGTTCGTGAAGACGCGAGGACCATGATTGGAGAAAGGCGTGTCTGTGATTTGAAGGGAACGATGAGCGGCGTGTCTTCAGCGGTGGGTGGGCCGTCCTCACATTTGGGCGCTGGTGGCTGCAGAACATGGCTTCTCTGGCCAGGAGCAAAGGCAGCTGCAGTGGCACGCAGAGCTGGCATTTGGTGGTCACAGTGGGAGAGAGGGAGATATCAAAGAGCCGCAATCACAGACAGAACCCTTTTCCTCGAGTAGCAGCTGAGAGACTGGAGCGATGCAAGGGGACTGACTTGCGATTGTGATAGCGACCCGCGAGCAAACATGATGACTGAACAGTGAAGGAAGCATGTCATCAGCAAAGTAAACAAGCGAACACGGTGGCCAGGAGCAACCAGCGCAGACGGAATTTTGTTTGGAGTGGCCAGCCAATGCATCGTTGTACATGTCTCTTGGGTCGGCGATCCTTGAGCACCAGCAGCCTTCTTCAAGCGGCGGAGAATCGATTTGATCTCGGTAGACCGCAAGGGGCGACGTCAAATGGTAGCAGCAGTTTGCGGCCGAGAGCAACCCCTTTGCGACGCAAGGACTGGAGCGCCGGTCCACCCTCTGCACCCCGTCCACAAGCGCCCAAGCGTCACCCAGAGCAGCACGCCCGGTGGCCACCAAGCAAGAACCCGCTTCTAAACCATGGCGACCGCTTGCCAGTGCATCATCACCCAAAAAAGTTGCCGCCCAAGCAGGCGCCCAAGGCCAAGCCAGCGGACGCGGCTGTACAAGCAGTGGACAGAGACGAAGCTCCAGGACCCTCTGCTCCAGCATTTGAAGATTTGGACCCAACGCAACTGGGCAAGGATCGCAACCAACTGCCTCGAGCCGTGCGCGAGAAGCAGCTCAGAGAAGCCAAGGCCATCCAACAGCAGCGCCAACGACAAGCTAAGAATGCCGCTCCTGCTCTACAAGCGCAGACCAGGTCGAAGAAGCCGCCCAAGAAGATCAAGGTCCAACGCAAGATCGAAATCCCTTCCCTGATCACCGTTGCCAACCTCTCCATCCTGCTCAAGATTAAACAGAGTGCGTAGGCTTTTGCTACATTCAGGATCGTGCTGACGAAGAGGCCACAGAGAAACTGCAGAGTGCCATGGCAAGCCTGGGCATGGACAACACGCGGGGTGACCGAGGTGCGTCTAATCGTCTCCCAAATCCAGGCTGGACTCGAAATGAAGACGAGGCACAGTTCTCAACGCGGACGACTCGGCTATCATAGCCATGTCGTTTGACTTCAACCCGACCATCGATGACGAGAAGGCTTTCGATATCTATCCAGAGTGAGCTGCTTGTACTTTCTTTCCAAAATACACCCTAAAGTGCGAGGTATTGCAGCCCTCCGGCAACGGAACCATCCCAGCTTGAACCTCGCCCGCCAATCGTTGCCATCATGGGCCATGTCGACCACGGCAAAACCACCCTCTTAGACAAGCTTCGTTCTACCTCGGTCGCAGCAGGAGAAGCCGGTGGGATCACCCAGCACATTGGCGCTTTCGAGGTCTCCCGCTCGGCCCTCTCTGGCTCGGCTGACGAAAACGCGTCCGGAACTATCACCTTCTTGGACACCCCTGGTCACGCGGCTTTCAAAGCCATGCGAAGCCGAGGAAAGGGAGTCACAGACGTCGTCGTACTGGTGGTAGCGGCAGATGATGGGGTCATGGCGCAAACGCAAGAGGTCATCGATCTCATCTTGCCCTCGAAGGACGGCGAATCGGAAGTCGGCATCGTCGTTGCCATCACAAAGTGTGACAAGCCTGGTGTAGATACAGTGGGTCTCTTTCTTTCGGACACTTGGGTCTATACCTGACGAGTGCCCACAGAGTCGAGTCAAGGAAAGCTTGGGCGCCGCCGGCCTCATTGTGGAAGACTTGGGTGGCGACATCCCTTGCGTTGAAGTGTCTGGATTGACAGGGAAGGGCTTGCCGGACCTGGTGGAGACCATCACGGCGGTTGCCGAGGTGCGCGATTTGAAGACGGAATGGAAGAATGTGCGCATGGAAGGCCGGATCATCGAGTCCCGTGTCGAAAAGGGTCGGGGGTGCGTTCTGCCTTCATTCAAGCTTGACCAAGCTGTTTATTGACGAATATCACAGAAACGTGGCGACAGTTCTGGTTTTGCGAGGCTCCCTCAAGCCGTCCGACAGCGTGGTAGCCGGGCTCGCCCGCTGTCGTGTTCGGCAGATCGTCACTGCCGCTGGCACCACAGCGAAGGTGGCTACACCAGGGCAGCCTGTCGAACTCATCGGGTGGAAGGAGCTTCCTCAAGCTGGCGACGAGGTCCTCCAAGCCGCGACCGAAGACGAGGCGCGGAAAGCCATCGAAGCCAGAACAAGACGACAAGAACAGTCCGACTTGCTCAGCGACGTGGAGGTCATCAATGCTCGCCGCCTGGCCGAGGCTCAAGCCGCCGCCGCCACCAAGGAGGCCGATCCAAAAGCTGCAGCACAAGCACCTGTGGCCCCGAAAGAGCCCGAGGGGCCGAAAGAGCTGCTATTGCTTGTGAAGGCGGATGTCAATGGCTCAGAGGAAGCGCTGGTCAGCTCGCTCGATGGCATCGGCAACAATTTGGCGGTGGCGAAGATCGTCCATTCCGGCGTTGGCGATGTATCTGAGTCTGATGTTCAGCGTGCGAAAGCGTCTAATGGTAAGCTCTATTGTTCCGTTGTGCTCGCTACTTGCTGACCACCGCCACCCGCAGCCACCATCATCGCATTTAACGTCAAGTGCCCTCGGTCCCTTCAAAATCAAGCTGCATCAATGAACACGCCCATCATTTCCGAATCCATCATCTACCGCATCATCGAAAAGGTCACCGATGAAGTGACCAACCTGCTTCCGCCCATCGTCGAGAGCAAAATCAACGGCGAGGCCACCATTGCCCAAATCTTCAACATCACGATCAAGGGCCGGGTCACCAAGCCTGTTGCTGGCTGTCGTGTTGGAAATGGCGCCATCTCTAAGAACGGCCGTGTCAGAGTCATGCGTGGCAAGACAGTCGTCTACGAAGGTGCGGAGGGATCTTTTTGATATTCGCGCTTTTGACTCTAACAAAGCTTCGTGCAGGCACATTGGCTGCTCTCAAGCACGGCAAGACAGACATCGACTCTGCGGTCAAGGGTTCGGAATGCGGTCTGAGCTTCGAAGGCTTTGAAGCTTTCGAGGCAGGCGACGTTGTTTTGAGCTACGAAACATACGACGTCAAGCGACGGCTGTAGTTAATCCCAATCCACTTTCAGAATGCATCCACTTCGTCCTGGGCCGCATGGGAACCGTCATTTTCGAGGCGATGCTTTGGGTGCGGCCTCCCGGCGAACGGGGGYCGCACCCCAGCCGATATCTTCGAGGGTCTGAGCTCGACGTGGAATGGAACGTAAGAGATCAGGCTCGCCTCCTCCCACCACCGAGAGGGGACCTGCGCTCTGGGGCGAGCTGCAAGGCGGCAATTCTCGCACTTCGCGCCGGTCAGCACAGAGTCTTCGACCTGGAGCCTTCATGTCTGGCACAAGGGGCCCGACCTATCGCAGCAATGCCTGGCTACATGGAAACTACGCCGAAACCGAGCAGGCTGAGGGTAGCAGCTCTGGTGCCGGGCGCGAGTTTCATTATCATGCGGGTCCTGCGGCAGGTCAGTTTGCCACCCTGACTTTTCCAGGCGATTGCTGATCGGAGTTTCTTTTTCCATTTGAGTAGACATAGACGCCTTTTCGTCGTATGCGCCGACTGCGAGAGGTGAGCCCAGTCAGCAAGGGCGAGGGCTTCATTTGAGCCTACGCATAGCTACGCCACCACCGAGTCCGACTCGCGCCTACAACGACCGGCTCCGGCGGCTGATGCAGCGTCGGTCCTGGCTCCATGATACCGAAAATCGGCTTCGGCAGACCGAAGAGCTGCTCACGTCGACCGACACCATTTTTGGGGAGGTGACTAGATTCCTAGCCCACAACCCACCCAGCACCCTCCACTCTTCCACTGTAGCACCTCGACATCCACCATCTCCTCTCCGTTCTCCCCTTCAGCCGCCATCACCTCCAGAAACAGTAACAGCGGACGCTACGCCACCCACCACACCGCGGCGCCGGATCTCGACCATTTCCTTAAGGGGGTTGCGTCGAGATCGAACCAGGACCGATGCTAGGAGTAATAGCCGAGATCTAGGGCTGCTGGTATCGGATGTTGACACGGACGAGGAGGAGGCTGGGAGCAGCTTCTCGAGGAGCGCGCTCTTCCGATGGAATGCCTCTGACCTGGACTCGGACGTGAGCTCGCGCAGGAGAAACCTTCTTGACTTCGTCAGCTAAAGCTTTTGTCTCACAGGGCGAGCTCGAAGACCATGTGCTGCCTTCCGCGGTCGAGGACAGCTTCTTCGGCCCTCCCCGCAGCTCTTGGAGGCCCATCAACTCCACCTCTGATCACCTGGGAAGGAAGCCTGCTCTCCGAGCGCTTTCTGGCTCCCAGACGCTGGCTTTGTCTAAAGAGCAAGCCTCCGGCTTGTCGAACACCTACGAGACGTGCACCAGTTCGTCTCGTCCCGCTCTTGCTTTTCTTGCCTCACATTGAACTCACCCGTTGTCTCAGTCTGCATCGAAGACTACGAGCCGGCGGACGAGTGCTTGCAGCTCCAGTGCAAGCACGTCTTCCACCAGAGCTGCCTCCATTCGTGGTTCTCCACATGCGCCGCGGTCGCTTGCCCTCTATGTCGGGCGACAGAGACGATTTGAATGGCCTCCCTCTTTTGCCCAAGTCGAGGGGCAATCGAGCAAGAGGTGGTTGCTTGTAATTTTAGGGCTTTGGGCACGGAAGTAATTGCGCCTGTTGAAAACAAACACTTGTTCGGTCTTTTCCCTTTTCGAAAATGCGGCACCACACCGTCTTGTTGAAGTATCGTTAAGGTCAGAAGAGCCCGGCTCTTCCGTTTGCAGGATTAAGGTGGTGGGAAGTCTACAATTAGTGGGACTGACAGAAGTCCAAGCCGCCCTCTTTTCCGTTTCTGCTACGCTTGCTCTTGAAGCGTGTCGAAGAAGAGAGTTGAAGGTGCAATGGGGGAGGAGGGCGCGGTGGAGGGTATCGAAAGCTATGCTGGGGTATCGAGCGCAAAATCGGGGGCGTTCACCCGAAGAGGTAGTAGTTCGCTCGATCGGCTAAGAGGCGCATGTGAGCTGGGAGGTAGTTGGCCACGCCGAAGAGGATGAGGCCGGATGACACAAAGAAGATGAGGTCTGCTCGAAGCTCATTTAGTCCGCTACTCTTCGTCAAAGAGCAGAACCGCGACGTACGAAGGAGCACTATTTCCCACTGTACAGTTGGCGTTTGTGAGCTTTGGTCTCAGGCTTGAGGGAAACAAGCGCCGCCCTTACCGACTCCAGCATTGAAATCGCAAACACGCCTCTGTTCGCGTTTCATTAGCCATTGAAGCTCTGAACGAGCTTGTAGTGGAAGCAGACGAACGAGTACCAAATCCACCAGCGCGAGTACCAAGGCAGAGAGTACGCCTGGTCCGTCCGGTGCGTGGTCGCATTGGGCCCGGCGCCCGAGGACTTTGTGGTGCTCGGCCGGCTGGGCGTCTTGGACGAGGTACTGGCTACGCTTGATGTGGACACTTTGCGACCCATTTTGATTGAATTGAAGTCCGAAGGAGGTTGCACAAGGGTGAACGGAGCGGGTGCTGGGCGAAGGGAGCGTTTGAAGATGGAGACGTGTGGCCGAGGTACTCGCGAGGCGGTCGTCTAGGGCGCTATTTAGAGCTCAATTGACGCGGATGCTGAACTAGATGGCGGCGGCTTGGAGCAACCTTCGAGTTTGAGCAGATGCCAGCTCCGACCACTGCCAGATAGGGTGAACAACAAGTGGCAGACTCAACTTGACGGGCAGGCTCCTGCTTCAGAGAACAGTGGCTACAAGGATAGCGTGTCTAATTGGAAGCCAATCGTACGCAGCGAGGAAGCATCAGTCCGAGTCGGACTGCTCCTCATCTTCGTCCTCCGCCACCCCTGCCACCCGCAAGTCTTGATCTACCACTCCAGCGCTGTGCTCCACAAAAGCGAGACATCAGAACCTCGTCAGGAGTTGAAGGTAGGGGCGAAGGGCTCACGTTATAAGAACACCCTCAATGTCTGCTCTCGCCCAATGGTCAATTTCCGTTACACGCTCTACTCGTGAGTTTTGGAAACACAATCTCACCTTTCATGGAAGTCTTCATAGCTCGTTTGCCTAACCCAATGAGTTGTCGCGCCAAGTTGCCAGACCGGTAGAGGAGCAAAGTTGGGATGTTCTTGTCTCTGTTCGTTCGCCCCAGAGGCAGACTGGTTCAACGTCGCTCTCATGGTGAATGTGAGATGAACGAACGGGTAATTGGGTATGCACCGGTCGCCAATGATGCAAACGAACTTGGAGGCCGGATAGCACTCTGAGAGCTTCTCCAGGTGCTTCCTCATCAGCTGGGATTCCGGTATTCTGCACGAGCAGCAGGGTTCTCCAGTCATTAGCTCTCATACACATGAGCAAACCAAAGGGGGGCAGCCATACGAGTCTTTGTAGAGAAAGCAAACGACGCCGGTGCCCTCATGCTCGTCGTCCACGTCAGCCTGGCTGGCCTCTGTCACATCCCGCGTGTAATCGTCCCTGCTGATCTCCGTCAAGCCCTTGCCAAACCGGTGGGTCGCCTTGACCGCAGCAAGCTCTTTCAGGCGGGCTTGCCGGTAGGCGTCCAACACCGAAGCCGGCAAATCGTCCTCCAAGTCTAGCAGCTCGTCGTCGTCCAGATCCAAATCGCCTGCTTCTAGCCGGTCCTGGTTGGTGAACACTGGCTCGGGCGACGGCGTCCGTGGCGGCGGCTCCAGCTGGGGGATGATGCCGTGCGCTCGCAGGGCATCATTGCTTCAAGCAGCCACCTTTGAGCTTTGGGGGCTTTGCCAGACCTCATAGTCAAGAAGCGAAGAGCTGACAATTCTGTGTCGTCCGACTGCCTCAAGGCCATTCTTTGATTCCTGCAAGAGCTGGCCGACGAGGGAGGAGGTTTGGTCCCCCTCACAAAGTCGTCAATCGTCACGCCACTAGTCTACAACAAGGGAAACGAGAACGCCAGAGCGTATGTTCGGGAAGCGCAGAGTCTCAAATCACAGGCGAGTTCGCGCCACAGCTGGCGAAGGGAGGCTGCAAGCCGCACAATCAGGCTCGGTTCCCACAATTAGAAGCAAGGGGAGGGGCTGCACTCCTACAAGGCGCCGTCCTTGTGCGACTCTTCCGGCAAGGGCTTGTTGCTCGCGTTCCAGACACTTTTCAGGACCAGCTCAAAGGGCAGCTCTTGGGCCACCAGCTTGGGGTCGGCTTTGGCCTGGTTGACGGCGTCCACCACAGCTTTGGGCCAGTTGGCGAGCTTCTTGTCGAGGGTCTGGAAAAGCACCGAGGGATGGACGCGTTCGATGGTCTTGTGGGGGTCGGCGGTGAGCTCGACGTCACGGACGTTCTTGTGCTCGAACCAAGCGGCCAAGGCGGACTTGATGCCGCGATTGGAGTAAGGGTCATGGGGTGGGAGCGTGCCATAAGGTCGGTAGGGCGAGCGGCCGTGCACGATGTATTCGAAGTCGAGGTCCACCATGTCCTTGATGCGGGCTACCATCCAGGCGAGGGTGATCTGAGCCAGGTCGCCGTCCGAGTATCCGCCGCCGATGTCAGAATGAGCTCCGCTGAACCAGGTCTGCTCGATGATCTGGCCTTTGGCCACGCTTTCCTCGGTGAACGACCAGGGAACGACGTTGAAGACCATGCGGTTCTCGTTGAGACCCATGGCTTGGAAGCCGTGCTGGACGTGCTTGCTCAGCTGGGTGTTGTTGAAGCCGAGGTCTGTCAAGGCGTGAGCTTGAGGAGTTAAGCTCGGAGGAGGTCTTGCTCACAAGAGCGCATCGCGGGCGTGAGTCCGGGCAGCCCCAGAGCACTGACGGTGTCGAACACGCCCACCACCTAGCCGTCGAGTGATTGGGTTACTGGCAGAGTGGTTGACGAATCAAAAAGGCAGACCCACCTTGACCAAAAAGCCCTGACCGTGCTTCTTCCTGGCCGCTTCGCGCCAAGGCTTCAAGTAGGCCGTGGCATCGGCAGCTTGCTGGGCATCGTCGCTCGAGAGCTTCTGGTAAGCGTCTGTCAAATAATGCGGGAGTGAGTTTGGCTACGCTGAGTCAAAAGAGGCTTGTCGCGAACCGTAGATCTTTCTGAAGCTCTCCAGACCCTTCTTGTCGAGGATACCAATATCGCAAATGAGGTCGGCCACAATGCGGCTGGTAAGAGGTCAACAACATTTATCAGCATTCTGGAGAGCTGAACTCACGCGGTGTAGGCTCCCCTGTTCTCTCCGGATGAGCACAGCGCGACTGCGTATGGAGCAAGCTACACTGACCTGGAGAAGCCGAAGATGAATATTTCGTCTCCCTCCTCCCAATTTTGGGCCACGAAGTTGTAGCCGGTTTCGATCTTGACACTGATGGCCAGTCCGGTGAAGCCTTGGATGAGGTACTCGGCGAGGTTCACAGCTTCATCTCCAGCCGAAAAGTTGACGGAGCCGATGCCGCGCTGTCAAATGGTGCAAGAGGGCAGTTAGCGATGGCAGATGAAGAGAACCTGTCGCGCACCTCATAATAGCACACCTGCGTGGTGCCATCTTCCGCGGTCGGCTTCACAGACTTCGCCAAGCGCCAGATATTGGTGGATTGCTCTGCCTCAGAGATCAAGCCGTCTTGCCAAGTGCCCTGTCAGTGCCCCGAAGATGAGGCAAGCTCGGGATGTCGAGATTCGCAGGTCGCGCGCATCCTTCGGAGGAGGAGCACTGCAGCAGGCAGACTCACGTCGAAGCACAAGCTTTGCGGCGAGGAAGGGGGAGTCAGCCCGCGAGCGACACTTATGTATCGAGAGCCGCCAGTCGAGGGACCTACATCAGGCGCTTGCTTTTCTTGGTCGAAGTCTTGTTGGTTGAAGTCGCCATGTTCTCAGACTGTAGGAAATGTCGTGGCCATCTGCCAAGGCAAAGTCCCTCGGAAACTAGCGCAGCGTAACAAACTCGAGAAGCCTCGGGGTCCGCTTCAACACCTTGAAGAGCCAGTCATGACGAGTCTGTCTTGGCATCTTAATAGAACAGCTGGCAGGCTACACGGGAATCGGGCATCGATTGGGACGAGATCAACCTTCATCTTTCGCTTGGTGGCAAAATTTCACTCCTGCCTACTGCTGGAATGCTCAATGCACTCGATCTCCTAGACCACATCCAATTGCATTGCTCTACCATTTCCTTTTTACGCTCCCTCCTCGTTGACTCCGCTGACTCCCTTGTTTAGCCAGATACCTTGGCGCGCTCTTGTCGCCCTTTTCAATGTCAGCGGCATCGTTGCGGTGACGTGCTGCGTTGACGCCTTTGCCGGCGAGACGCACTGCGCCTCTACCAACCTTGTAAACTGTCGTCGCCCGTTCGATCCAGACCACCGAGTAGTCGATGACCAGAGCCGTGACGACGCACAGGGTAGCCGCCAGTATAAGCCAGTAGGCCCAGCCGGCCTCAGTGGTCACTTTCACAATGAAGGCATTGAGGTCTGCTCCGGCCAAGTACCTTGGGCACGAAGAGTGAGATCCCTCCCGCAAAACGCTTGGAGCAGAAGACATACTTGTAGATAAGATGATCCACAAATTGACACAGGAAAACCCAGAACAAGGTCACAGCCGACAGGGCCATTCCCACCAGCAATAACACGAGGTCGAGTTCGCAGGTTGCTGTTTTGATTGCTCTGCGCACTCCACACAGAGACGGTATCGGTAACCATGAGTAAAGCAGTCGTACGGTTGTAGCAACAAGGAAGGCTCCAGCGAGTACGTGCATCAGACTGAGTAGCAGAATGAACGGGACGGCTTCAATAAGGATGTTCGCAGCCACGCAAGCCACTTTGGCAAGCGTGCTCGAGCTTATATGATCTTTGAACCATTGGCAGTTAATTGTAGCCACTCTGAGTAGCCTGTGAGTGCTAAGCGCCTGCCTCTCGGAAAACGATCTTACGGGTCAATTTCAAAGCTGGCTCGTTTTGACAAGGTTCTTCCAAGATTGCCACCGGCAGAGCCACAAAGCGGGCCGTAAGGTGATTCAGGAGCAGAGTGTGGAGGAATGAACGCAATTTGGGAAGGGTGGACGTCTTGATGCACGTCTAAGCTGCAAAGGGCGTCGTCAAGCAGCTGAGCAAGGGCCTGATTTTTGTTCGGGCGCGGGCGCAGGTCGCTGGGTGCGCCAGAGTGGAGCAGGGAAGAGCTAAGGCCAGAGAAGGACAGCGTGAGCTCCAAGGTCGAGGGCTCAACTGTCGACCGCTTGCGGAGGCCCGAGGTGACGGAAATCTTAACGAGTGCTGGATTGGATTTGGGATCAGGACAAGCCTTCAACAATAAACATCGAAAAAAGATACGCACGCCTCGAATGGGCCTCCCACCACAAAAAGACGGCGAACACGCCCAGCAGAAAAGCGCCAAACCTGGCAGACCCGACCCAACGTTTCTTGAAGTAGCCATCCTTCTGATCGTGCGGATCTTCTGGCGCATCAGATTTCTTTCGATTCGGGGCGGCTTGCGATTGGCCGTAGGGCAAGCCTTGCTGGCTTGACGGGTAGCGCGACCAACTCGCTTGGTAGGTTGGCGGCGGGTACTGTGGCTGTTGGTTGTCGTCACCCCACTGGTTCTGGTAAAGATCGTGAGAGGAGTATGATGGTGGCTTCGAGCGATATGAATACGGCGCCTGGCCGCTGTAATAGGCATCATAAGAATACGACCTCTGGTCATTTGCCACCGGCCGAAATGAGGCTCCCGGAGCCCGCCGTGTACTCCCAAAGGCTCGGCCTTTGCTCATTCATTAGCTAGAGAGTCCGGCTCTATCTATTTGACGTCGGCATTGCCGAGGGAGGTCGCTAGGGGCAGGCAAGAAGAAGGAGACGGACAGGCGAGTTGAAGCCGGACAAAGGGAGGACTCTAGACAAGGGCAGTGATGGTAGATGGCAACAGCGCAAATAGCTTCGTCTGTTTACGAATGAACGTCAAAGTAGCAAGAGAGCGGGCAAAGGCGGGTCGAACAAGCAAAGGTACAGTAAACTCAAGGCATTTCAATCTGCTGGACCGAACGAAGACAGCTCCAACGGGCAAGGCAGCATCGAGAACCGGTCCCACTGGACCGTTTCGACTTCAGAAGCAGCAGTCCAAAACGAAGACCAGATTTGGGTGGCGGTGGCGAACAACAGGCGCATTCGGAACAACCAAGTTGCTCTTGAACCTCATCTGGCCCCGGCGTCACCTCCGGTCCCATATCACACTCGAGCCTCACACTCTCGAGACTCTCTCAAACCATCAAGGGCGAAACGAAACCCGCGCTTCAGCTAGAACCATGCCAGCCCAAGACAGGGTCGCTGCTGTCGCTTCCCAACTGAAGTCTGTGCGACCGACGCCACCTTTGTGGCAACAATTTCATTGGTTTATGCCCATTCAATCACGCTGGAGCGACAACGACGTGTATGCTCACTTGAACAAGTGAGTGTTGCCCCCACACTGATCCTCCGCTCGAAGCTGATCGGAGAGGTATTCGCCATTCTAGCGCTTGGTACATGTGAGACCGAGTACTTCGTGCTTGTGCTGTCGTGTGATGACCAGAGTCACGCCCAGCCATTTGTTCGACACTGTCATTAACAGCTTCCTTGTTGTCCAGTGTCAAATGGACCCCTCATCTAAGGAGAACCCCATCGGTTTGGCGGTCAGCTCGCGAGTGGACTATGCTTCTTCTGTCGGTTTTCCTTCGCCCCTCTTGGCGGCCTTGTCAGTAGCGACTATAGGCAACAGCTCGATCACTTGGAAGTGCGGCATCTTTCAAGCCTCCCAAGTTCGACAGGACGCCTGTAAAGTCCAAGCTGGCGGTGTTATTGAATCGATGTTGAAGCCTGACACAGAACGCGTGAGTGAGCTTGCATTGTTAAATTACTGATTCAGCCCTGATGACTTGGGACAGGCTGCTGCCTATGTCAGTCGTCACAGGAAGGATCTTACAAGAAGCTGACACTCTAGAATGAACAGGGCGAGTTCAAGCAGTGTGTTCCCTATCACCCAGGAAAGACATGAGCCCAGCTCACTCTGAGCTCTGCTAGCGTGTTCGTGGACCCGGTCACCAGGCGTAGGTGGCGACTGAGCACTTTGTCGCCGCAAATGCTAGCTCATGTGGAATGCACAGGGCCGGTACCAGTCCCAGAGCACATCAAGGACAAGATCAAAGAGCTACTTTTGTCGCCGTCAAAAGCTGAAAAAGATCAATCGTAGTAATTCGTGCTCGCATCTAGGCCTCGGTTTGGAGGGTCGGAGATTTGCAAAGAGAAGAGTCCGAGAAGGGTTACAGAGAGAAGCCAGCCTGTCCCGACCATCATAGAGGCGCGATTGTTTGTTCCGCTTTTGATTGATTGGTGCGCAGACTGCAAGGAATCGCGACGCTTTTAGCCCGGCACTGGGTCGAGCAGGTTCCCATGCTTACCTGTAGTCATCGCCGTGCTGGGTGATATAGCGGACCTGCCAGCGAAGACGCTTGAGCGCCATCCCTATCAGTCAGACAGAAGCTTACCCATGGGAGGGCCTGGTAGCCAGACTTCTCCACGATCTTGAGGTAGCGGACCTGGATGCCGGACACCGTGAAGTATGGGATCTCGAAGCGAACAGTGATGGGTGCTTTGGTGTCTTGGTTTTCGTCGGCCTTGACAGAGGGCAGGCCGAAGTGAGCGCGCATGAGGTACTCGCGCCCTCCACCCAGCTGCTTGATTTTCCACACGAATGCAGATTTTTCAGGGACGTAGTGGACTGTGCCGACGGAGGCCTGCGGACAGATGGGTGAGCCTGCAACATAGGTCGCGAAAAGGGGAGAGGTGCCTACTCGGAACTTGGGCGAGTCGGCATCGTCTGGGACGGGCACAAAGATCTCGACGTTGTTGGCAGTCGACCGCCGCTTGAACTGAGCTCGCGCCTTGACCATGTACTCCACTCTTGAGCCCTGGTGGTGTTCGATGACGGCCTCGGCCCAAATCAGCGGCTTGACCTGGGTTGATAAGCGGTACGACATGAGCTCGAATTCGCCATCGGGAGGGATGAAGGAGATGGTGCGGTCGTTCTCGAAGCGGGACAGGCGGACGCATTGATGGAATTTGACGTCTTCCATCTCAATCGCCTTGCCCCTTGATGCTGTTGCAGTCAAAGTGCTTAATCTTGGACACTCATCGGGCGGACACAGTGTGAAAACAACGTACTCCGGCCGGTGGACTCGAACATGACCTTGTCGTTGAGGCCCAACCTCAGCTCCGGCATGCCCGACAAGTAGCACTTCATCTTGACTGCCCCCAAAATCTCTGAGCGAACAACGTTGCCATTGGCGTTGACGAGCAGGTTGACGGATTCGACAACGTCCAGGAAGACTTCGTTCTTGCGGTAGCGAATTCCCTCGGATCGCCAAGAAACGGCGTTGGTCACTGCCACCGGTGCTCTGACTTGTTGTATCTCTAGCTTGTGCGATTCTTGCGTGATGTATCTGCGAGCGCACGAGCATGAGCTTTGGCCGGGGGCGGAGGCACAGAACAAGGCAACGCACTCTTGGAGGATCTTGCTTTCCGTGGTCTGGACGTGGCCCCAGTCGACCATCTCGTCCAGGAGTTCGTAAATGATGACAAAGTTATCGCGAATGGATTCCTCCTCTAGCTCCTTGAAATATTCGGTGAAGACCTGTTGGTCGTCCGATTCGCCTGTCAGCGGCCTCAAAGACGTGTTATGAGGGCTGCAGGACTTGCCTGGACTAGCTTGTAGAGAAACGTGAGGATGACAGCAGCGTTAGAGTTGGATTTGGACAGGGCGAGGACTGCGTGCGAGCGGCGTGGTCAGCGCGAAGCCCCGACAGACGGCCAGCCGCGCATAGGCTGAGCAGAGGACATACGGTAGAGGTTGTTGTGCCTGATGTGCAGGAAATTGGTGCCCTGGGACGAGAAGCAGGGCGTGACAATGACATTCTCCTCCTCCATCTCCAGCATCAAGGGCAGAAACCGGTCCACTTCCGTTGTCTGGATGTCATCTCTGTAGTTCCTCTGGATCAAGACCTTGCCCTTGAGGTCGAGAACTGCGTAAATGAGGCTGAGCACAGCGTTAAGGGAGGCGAGCACGCCAATCTGTGCTCACTGGCCACCAGCGACAGCCCGATAGAGGACATTGCTGAGTGTTTGGGTGACCCTGGGGGCCTCTTGACTGCTCTAGGACGCTGGCTAGAGCGCAATCAAAGGCAGCGCAGCTGCGAGAGATGGTGGGACCGGAGAGGGAAGCGTGCAGGCGATTGAGCCTCGCGCTTTGGAGCAATGCACTTTGTCGTGGTACAACGAATCCTAGCGTCTCGCGCTACGGACGGAGAAGGTATGACAAGGGACGATCCCTTGCCACTGGCGCTACCGACGCAGAAAATATCCCACAGCCACGCCGACAGCGACCACCCCGAGTCCCAGGATCCGAATCTCCCTGAGCTTGAAAAGGTCGCGCACAACAGCTTCCACACGGATGATGGTCTCGATTCGAGCCTGAAGCACCCTATAAAGACCGGTTTTGGGGATGTCCAAGTCGCAGGTGAAGACTCCGGCGGGACTGGAGAGTGGCAACCTTGCTTGAGACTGGCGCGGCTTAAGACAAGGGAAGCCTTACTCGATGACCACGGCTTTGCCGTCAGCTGGAATTCAAAAGCGCGTCAGACATTGAACGGGGAAATGAATGAGTGGCGAACCTTGGCCTGGGATCGAAGCGAAGATCATCGCTTCCACGACACTGTCAACCGTGCACAATTCCAGTCCGGCCAGCACGACACGAGCGCCGCGATTGATGCGGGTGTCGGTCCAGTATGGCGTGACCAAGCCGAGCGAGATGGACTGCGCTCGAGCAGCCGGGAGGTTGGATTTGGCGAAACCCAACAAAGCGTGCTTGCCAGCTGCATAGAGCGAGGCTTTTGGAATGCCGTAGAAACAGGAGACGGACCCCAAAAGGACGATCGACTTTGCTTTGGACGGGTTGAGAGCGAGGTAGTGCAGCGCCAGCGAAACGGTGTACAGAGCGCCTTGCAGGTTGACGTCAAGGACGTTGAGGTTCGGTTTGGTGGGCTTGCCGTTGACTTGGGTGGCTTACCGTCAACGCCTGTCCCACCAGAGAGTGGCGAGAGATCGCTTACCGACTGGAGGGCCATCGGCGAAGTCCTTGATGTCTGCTACCGCAGCGTTGCTGTGGCCTCAAACATGTATGGGTGAGTTCCCTTGAGCTTTGCACTCGAGCCAGCCAGACGCACGGTATCACCACGTCGATGTGGCCAAAAGTCTCGATGGCCAGCTCGAAGACCTTGAGTTGCTGGTCAAAGTCGCGGACGTCCGAGGGAAGGGAGATGGCTTGTCTGCGCACGGGCATTCAGAACAATCTACAAGGATGGGATAAAACTCACCCTTTCGATTCGCGGATTTCAGCAACCGTCTTCAGCAGGCCTTCGTCGTAGACGTCGGTCAGCACCAATTTCGCTCTAGCATCTCGGTCAGTGATATTTTCGGAGAAGATGGAAAGCGGGCACGACATACCCGTAGCTGGCCGCCTTGACCGCAAAGCGACTTCCGATGCCTTGGCCAGCGCCCCTGTCAGGCCGCGGTCAGACTTCTGTCTTCGAAGGGACCGTAAGTCTTGAAATCCAACGTGATCAAGATGACTTTGTTTCTGAGAGCAGAGGCATTGCTAAGCAGGTCCGCGGGAGAGTGGGTTTGAATCCTGGACATTCTTGCTGTCAGTCTCTCGTGAACGCAGCCAGACCATCGAGGAGGGGCAGACTCTTCATTCGCCGAAGGAGCGCGCCAGATCCAGTCCTCGGAAGACATCGCGGTCACCGGGGAGGAGGGAGGACGTCGTCGTCGCGGTGAGACCAAATTTCGCTCGATGTGGAGCGGAGGTCGCAACGGCAGAGTGCCAGGTTGGCCACTCGATGCTCTCAAGATGACTGCAAACGGTCAACGATCTATGCTGATGGACGAGAGGACCATGATAGCGATTGGAAGACGTTTGCCACTAAAAGAAGACATGGGGCAACAAAGTGTGAACAAGTTACACCGCTAGCGCGGGCAAAAGGATTGCAAGGAGCGAAACAGGCTAAAGCGAAGAAGCCCAAGTTTACAACGAAGAGCGAAGGATATCAAAGCTGGAGGAGGCCGGAGGGTGAGGGTGGAGGATTTACGACCTCTCGCCACCTGGAAATGCCAGTGAGTATTTGAAGGAGAGTGAGGAAGGAAAGAATTACGCAGGCGCCTCGCGAGCTGGAGGTCTTTGGGCTGGATGGTGACGCGCTTGGCGTGGATGGCAGCCAAGTTGGTGTCCTCGAAGAGGGAGACGAGGTAGGCCTCGGCGGACTCCTGGAGGGCCATGACGGCGGAGGACTGGAAGCGCAGGTCGGTCTTGAAGTCCTGAGCACTGTGATGGTACGATGGCAGCATTGAGCACGAGGGCAGATTCGAACAACAAACAACAAAACTCACATCTCGCGGACGAGACGCTGGAATGGGAGCTTGCGGATGAGCAGCTCGGTCGACTTCTGGTAACGCCTGATTTCACGGAGGGCGACAGTGCCAGGTCGGTATCTGAGCAAGGGCGAGAGCGGATGTCAACAAAGGTTCAAAGTCAACAAGTCAATGCGGGAGGCGACAAACCTGTGGGGCTTCTTGACACCACCAGCCGAGGGGGCAGACTTGCGGGCGGCCTTGGCAGCGAGCTGCTTGCGAGGGGCCTTGCCTCCGGTGGACTTGCGGGCGGTTTGCTTGGTGCGGGCCATTGTTAATCGGATGAAGATGGATGAGAAGGAGCAAGAGAGGTTCCTGCCAGGTAGTGCGCCTTTGTTATTGTTTTGAAATTGTATGAGAGTCTACCTTGTTGATTTGTGCTCGTTTGTGCACAATATTGTGCACAAGCAGGGCAAGTCGAGGGCCGGGAAAATCAACAAGAAAAGAGCCTCGCAACCGCTCCATATTATTCCAAGCTCGCCTCTTGCTCCCTTTCCACCACAACTTCTTCACCCACTCCCAACCCACCCCAAAAACTCATACCAATCATGTCTGGACGCGGCAAAGGCGGCAAAGGTCTCGGAAAGGGGTGAGTCCAAGCATCTTGGGCGCTCCAGCCCTTCCCGCCTCAACCAGCCACTGACTTTGCCTTTGCCCCTGCTTACAGCGGAGCCAAGCGTCACCGAAAGATCCTACGTGACAACATCCAGGGCATCACCAAGCCCGCCATTCGTCGGTGAGCTTTTGAAGCCTTGTCGCCACGGCTTCGGACTTGTTCTGACTTGCGCGCCCTGCCTCCTTGCAGTCTCGCACGTCGTGGTGGTGTCAAGCGTATCTCTGGCCTCATCTACGAGGAGACCCGTGGCGTCCTCAAGATCTTCGTGCGTTGCTTGCTCCCTACATCTTTGAAGGTCGTCGAGCTCATCCCCGACGCCTTCCTGTCACACAGCTCGAGAACGTCATCCGTGACTCAGTCACCTACACTGAGCACGCCAAGCGCAAGACCGTGACCTCGCTCGATGTCGTCTACGCTCTCGTATGTTGCCTTCGTTTCCTCATGCACCTCCGCGCCGATGCTCAATGGCTTTGCGCACAACAGAAACGCCAGGGCCGCACCCTCTACGGCTTCGGCATCTAAACCATGCTATAGCCAACCAGCCTCTGCTCCTTCGTCTTTCTATTACGAGCTTGTAAACCCGTTGTTGTTCAATGCGAATCCTCGTGCTTCCCTTGCCAGCTTGCTGCTCGCCACCTCTGCGCCCTTGAGCCTGGTCAGCTTGCATATCAAGCCTATCGTGTATCGTAGCAATGCTTCGCCCGGGCGCGTACCCCACCCGATAATCTCGACTGCTATCTGCCTGCGGATTGCGCGATTGCGTTTCAGGCTGCGCTTCAGGGCGCAAGGTCAAAGGAAGCCTTTCCCTCTTGCTCGGCCACCTCTATATCACCAGTCGCGTCCTGCGTTCGCTGTTGATTGCGACGGAGACCTGCCTCTTGGTGGGCAGAGCTCACCGGGCCTGCCCGGTGGTGTTCGCGACGACCCCGATTTTTTTATGCGCATTTCTTGCAAGATTTCATTGCCACATCTGCCCCGAGTCCGCGCCTGCCATCGTAGCGAGTCCTATCCTGTCAAACAACGAGAGCTGCTCGAAGTGCCTTGGCGGCACAATTCATTTAGCCTGCCCGATCCACCTTTTTTTGGGAGCCGGCACCTCGTCTGCGTTTTGTGGCCTCGAACCCTCTTTCCTGGGACATGGTCTTGGCTCGGGCATCATTGGTGAGGCCATGCATAAAAATTGACACTTGCCCCGCGACGAATTGCAGCAGCAAGACCGGCTGGCACGGCCACAATGTCTCGCCGGGCCCCCGCCACGTTCAATTTGCGGCTTCCCCAGAAAGATCGACCGTGTTTCTCCAGCTCGCTCTCAGGCGGGGTGCTGATTCAAGAGTCAATCTGACGATTTGGTGCCGGCCCAGATCGCCCGTCGCCAAACCTTGTATGCACCTCCGAAGTGGCAACGACACACAACGTGGTGCCTGTTTCCGTCCCAGCTTCCCCCTCTCTGGAAGCCACGCAGATGGTGATAGGCTGCGCATTGCTTTATCTTGCTCGTCAAGTCGGATCTGAGGTGGCAAGGCAAGAGGTGAGGACCGATGACCGCCTAGCCGGCCCTAATTCGCTTGGCAGTCTGCTCGGTCCTTGCTATATATGCCCCACCTCCCTCTGCGTCGTGTCTTTCATTTGTCAAAGTCAGCCGCCGCCTCCATGACCAGCAGAAGCGGCTTCCTGGCCCTCTGCCTGTCGCCCAACTTGCCAAATGTCTGACTTTTCTCCGCCAGTCTGGTCAAAGCGATCTCAGGCCCACTGCTTTTTATGTCAGAGCAGAGACAAGGAGGGCTACATTGCTCTACCTAATAATCGGAGACCACTCAATCAGAAACCAAGACACACCCTGGCCCCAGCCTGTCAGCCTTGGCGCTGGAAAGTCCGTCTCTCCGCACTTTCACCTCTTGTTCTCCTTCAAGCACCTTCTCCCCCTCTGCTTCTTCACCTCCCTTCACACTCTACTTGCGCAAACTCAACAACAACACATCATGAAGGTCTGGATTGCCCTCTCCGGCCTCATGGCCTTCACTGTCCCCGTCTTCGGCGCTGCCATCGATGTCAGCGGTGAGTCAACGTCCTTTCATGATGCTTGCCTTCTCGATCTCATCCTTCCTGTTCCCAGGCGAGCGCTTGGCTGCTCGTGGCGGCAGCAGCTGCAAGCCCGGCCAAGTCTCGTACGTTGTTTACTACTCTCACATTCTCTATCTCAAGCTCAAGAGCTCTCTGCACAGGTACAAGAGCAAGTGCTGGGATGCCTGCGACCAAGCTTGCGGATGGGTTGGCATGAAATAGTCCGTTGTCTTCCCCTCTCATCAACAAAACTTCCACTGACCTTGCCTCGCTTCTCGCAGCAACCCCTCGTCCAAGCACTGCTATGCTCCTGGCAAGCACCCCTCGGTCGAGAACTGCAAGGCGATTGGCCAATACTTCGACTCCAAGACCGGCAAGTGCTGCAAAACCCCCGTGAGCTTCCTTGGCTTCTCGCTCTCTTCGACTTCCGACTGACAAGCCCTTCCTATATTGCAGCCCTACGTTCCTCCGAAAGACCACCACTGCAAGCCCAACGAGTACTACGATGAGAAGGAGCACTGCTGCAAGGTGAGCCTCGTTCTGAGCGTCGTCATGACAAGTGAAAACCATCCACTCACGCGCATTCTTGCAGCCGCATGCGCCCCCTCATCCGCCTCCCCAGAACGACGTATGTTTTATTTCTTTTCTTCGAAGCACCCTGGCACGCCAAGCTCACCCTATTGTGCAGAACACTCACCATTGCAAGG